>OX940986.1:22243182-22904864 GCA_954871275.1 Leptopterna dolabrata
TCATTAGGTAGGTGGGATCTATTCCCGCAGAGCCCGAATAAATTTGGTCAATGTGTCCCGGGGAGAGTGCGTTTTAAGGGAGTCGACCAGCTTTTGTTGGTTTGATTCAGGCGGTTTTAGAGGAAACAATGAACGCTGACTAATGAACGCGACAGGCGTTAACGATCTGCGTTAGTGATCTATGTGTGGACTGAATCACAAGTAAGAGAGGTAATTTGCAAGGACTTGCTGGATGACCCGTGCGATGCGCACTTCTCTACACTTGTTTAATTGTGCCGAATGGTTAAATGGTTACCACCTTCTCCCATTTTTGTTAACTTTTCTGAATTTATTCAAAATTTGGAAAGTTGAAGAAAACTCAATTTTGATGTTCTACGTTCATAAAAGATTTACGATGTTCCAACTGACCTGTTTTTAACTTAAAAAATACACTTAACAGATAACAACATAACAGTTAGAAGCTGGCAGTAAAAAATAACAGGTAACTGTTAACAGTTAAAATACACTTAACAGTTAAAGAAGTTAAAAAATCATTTGATGGACGACTAAAATCAACCAATTCAGAATTTGGAATTGGATTGGTATTAGATACGTACCTCTGAAACGATCAGATTAACTTAATTACCTATTAGTGGATTAAAAGGTGCATCCCAGTTTTAAAACCAGGGCCTATTCACTAAGCCAAAGAGAAAGCTCTTTTCGGTCCGACTCTCTCTTTTGGCAGAAGAGATTTTTTTTAGTATCCATGACAAGGTTATTCAGTAACTTCTAAAAGAGAGAGTTGACGGCCATCTTGGCATCTTCGATCTCTTTCAGACACCTAATTAGGCGTCTCCTCGAAAGAGAGAGTCCCTTTCTCATTTTTATGTATGTTTTTTTCATCTCTTAAAGGTAAGTCGATTGTTCATTAAAAATATATCCATATATCGATTCATGAGTGAGCACGTCTAAGTAGGTACGGGCTGAGAGCTAATCAGTAAAGTAGACGAACCTGGGAGACACTGGAAGAGACTGTCTCCCGAGGGAGACTATCTCTCCCAGGAGATTTCCAAAATAGATAATCTATTTTATCTTTTAGTGAATTGGCCCCCAGCACTTAAATTTGGAACTCGATGGACGATCATAGGGCGTTTTGTGGTTTTACGAAGCCTCAACTGAGGGCACTGAACCTCAGGATCTTTTGGAGTGCCCAGACGAGAAGATACCCGGCTTCCATTCTCGCTTTCATTTCTGCAGAGATATCACTCTGCTCGGTCCCTAGAGATCCCAGACAGGAAGAAACGATGCTAATGGTCTCTGGGGGCTGAGCAGCGTGGTGGCTTGCCGTCTTCATGTATATCAATATACAGACTTCTGATCGTTCACAGCCCTGTCCCCAGCGAGTCCCTCCAACTCTGCCCCATTTCGCACCAGGCCCCAGAGAGCGCTGGAATGGATCGCCATAATTTAAAATCGAAACTTCATAAGATGAAGGAACTCTCAATTCGAAGAGTTCATTCGCTGTCATTCGAAGAGTTCGATTTCCTACAGCGTGTATGTGTTTCAATGTGTTTTACTATTTTTGAAAGTGTTCTAACATGGATTTATTTTTCGCCTGGGGATCAGATTGAATTTGCGACACGACATATTTTGTGTTAGTCATTTCTGATGATTTTCGCATACAGCCACTCCGTAGGAGTTGTACGGAATTGTAATTCCGTTAGATGTTAACCTGAAAAGAAACACACATATGGAAAATGCATAAGGAACCTTTATTCAAGGTTTGTCAGAAAACTGTTCCTAAGATGAATCAGTCAAAAGAACGATAGCTCACGTACTGAACGGCGAAGCAGATGAAAGCGAGCGGTAGAAAATGCTGCCAAAGTTTCCCCTTTCGGGAAGCCCTATTACCGAAACATATTTTCTGTGATATTGATTTTTGTCAGGTTTAAGGTTCCTTTGAACACATAATTGGTTCCGAGGGGTTGGCTCTCACGTTGGGGACGAGCCCCCTATTTTCACCCCAAGTTGTATCATGTCGGTAAACAGCGTTCGACTTCTGCTTGGAAAAACTTGTAGCTGGAAACTGTTTGAAACATGCAGTTCGATTCGTCGTGATAACGTAAAAAAAATTAAATCGAAGCTGCGGCCGACGTGAAATTATCGGTTAATTATCGAATAATCTGTTCATAATATAACTAAAGTACCCACCTCTATCCTCCACCTCTAAATGTATGAACCTTATGTACCTTCCCACCTTCCTAAAGCACACGCAGCTTTTCGTCTCTTCAGAGTCCGTTCAAACATAAACCCCAAACGGTTCAACTATTTTCATTGGAACTATGTTTTAGCTATTGGAATGAGCAGTTATCGTTTGGTTTACTATTTTTTCTGGAAAGACCTTGATGGGTGAAGGACGGAAGTAGAGTTGAAAATTCCTCTCTCTATTTGTTGACAGGGTTTTGAAAATTGAGATTTCATAAAAGAAGCGGGATAGGCTGAAGATAACGATAGGTACCCCTCCCATAACCACTGTGCCCTATTCACCGAAAATAATATTGTACTTGGTAATAGGTACTTGGCTTGTACTTGGTGAAAATTGCCAAAAACTACCAAAAGCTGCTTACAAATTACTAAAAAATATTGTTCTAGGAAGGCATTCCGGAAATTCGCTAATATGGTCATGCTGCATGGCAGGAATTTTTTCTTTGTAATGTGTGGAGGAACATTAACAGAAATTCAGTATCAAACCTAGTTGTTTGGATAGACGATAATTATTGTCCATTCTTTGTTACCCATAAAAGTAGACAAGGCACAATTTTACTAACAGTGACTGCGTATTCCAACAACAACTAACTTACCATAGCTCCTATGAATAACATGTAGGTATGTGTTATATATCCAATAATGTTGAGTAATAAGTCTCCAAAGGGTATCGCCCGATTAGTTGGGAAATATTGAGATAGCCTTGCACTTCCATATTGGTCTTAAATTGCGGTTTTCCTTACGGTTCAATTCCAGCGGCCAGAGTATGGAAATTCAAATTACGATAATTGTGTGCCTTACTGTTGAATTTCAAATTTCTAAGTTGTCGATAAAACGTTGGAAATGCTTTAAAAATACCTTAATTTATACCTTAAGGGCTCAAGTTGATCATATTATCTACTTCATGAGTTGATCATATCTGTCAATTCAATTTTCTACATAATTTATTTCTCAACGTTTCGAGCGTTATTTTCTGCTCAAAATCACTCTAAAAAATATCTTTAGTGATTTTTCATTTATTTGTTACCTGAAAATGGGTTTTATGTAGGGATCCATAAAATATGGTGTTGGATCAGCATGAAATTACATGTTGAGCATCAAATTTTTTCTCGGTACCAGTAGAGACCACCAGTATACTCAAAATGTCGTAAGTTCACTTTCCAAGCGTGTTGGTGATCCGTCCGTAATAACTGGTCTTTGCTCATGATTTAGACCCTAATTTTGAAACCGCCAAATTCACATGCATTTTCTGTCTGGAAATGGTCGCCTCACTCCATTTCAATGCCACACATATCGTAGAAAATTGAAGTTTTAGTTGATTTCGATCCGCGGGCACATTTCAGTCATTATCTCAGGTTTAGTTGATTTCGGGCCAAAATCCTCTTCGGTGATTTAGCGGCGGTTGATGTCGCATCACCTGTGCCAAGAAGCCAGTCAAAACGAAACTTGGCGACTGAACGAACCAAGGTTCTATTCTCCAACAACACGAGGAACACTAGAAACGTGTGTGGGTTGTCATCGTAATTAATTTTAAACAGGTTATAGATGAGTGTTAATAGCGCACTCATTTGCGAATGTAACTATGATTCTTTGAGGAGTTGTAAGCTTCTGATGAACGTATCCCCACTCACA
This sequence comes from Leptopterna dolabrata, assembly GCA_954871275.1. NCBI lineage: Eukaryota > Metazoa > Arthropoda > Insecta > Hemiptera > Miridae > Leptopterna > Leptopterna dolabrata. The sequence goes on from OX940986.1 coordinate 22,247,059, forward strand.
CTAACCTACACCTACGTACCTCATAAATCAACAGGAATCTTAAGCAAAAGAGATAAAATGTTAGTATCCACGATCTTCAAGATTAGTAATTGTTGATCTACTGTGAAATTTGTTTGAAAATTATATGTGCCGATGACGGTTGAAAAAGGTGTATAGGCAGGTAGGAGAAAATTGGGTGCATTCCGCCCTTTCATACAAAAATATACCCAGAGACTGCCTACGCGAAAAAATTTTCAAAATCAAGAACTGTTTGCATTCTAGGACCATTTGTATATGTAAAATAGACTTTCTTACGTATAAAGTCTTCGAATGATCACTTTGATTTGACCTGACAGCAGGTCGTAGATTATCTTTTAGGAGAAGCTGAACTGTACAGTAGCTGCCTGCGGTAAGGAAATGCCGAATTTATTTTGCGAATTTCTTTTCTTAATGAAGTGGCACTCAACGTACAAGGTGAAAGCTGAACTAATATTGTGAGTGAACATCGGAACTTTGACAGCAGTTTCCAGCATATGAGCATTTAGGGGATGATCGATTTCCTCCTTCCTATCATTCGGACCGCCCTCCACAAAATCATCCCGGCTACGTGAGGCTCACCTAAACCCGGTTATTATATCCCGTACATCTGCGGAAGTCAGAATAGAGAAAGGGGTTTTAGGGTGGGGAAAAGCTTCTTCCCGGGACCCTCTTGTGTATTCAACTCGGGTATTGGCCGAAGTTTATGCTCAGGTTCCGTTATTTCTGGCAGATTTCATCCTCAGCCCGTTTTCCGCCTTTGGTTCGAGGCTCGGTGAGCGGTTCCTTTGCCTGTCTTCCTTGAGATGGGCATTGGAAAGCGGAGCCTCCTAAGAACTTCGGACTTACTAGAGTTTCCACTTCCACTTGTTCGCTTCTAGCAGGTTCAGTTATAGCCGCAGAGCATGGTCGGAACACGTTGACGTGTCTGTTGTTTCTGAGAGAAAATGCAATGGACAAATTTTGTCAGTTGCTTTATCTCTCAGAAGCTAGCAAATGCACACAAACGTGGTGCTAATGCAACACGCAGCGAACGCCCGATTTCTACCAGTTTTAACGTGCTTTTTCTTTCCACATCCATTTTGGTTTATTATTTTCAATACCTAATGAACGATTGGGATCGAGCATGGGGAAAAAACCCCTCCCCTCAAAATTTGATGGTTTCCGTTTCAAGATAGAAACTGAAAATGGAATTTAAAAAAATTACTCTCCGTCCGCCGTACTTCGCACTTTCCTTAGTTATCATGAACCAAAATTAATGAAATTTGGTTTGTAGGTCGCTTTTGGGGTCTAGCTGGTCTGCGAAGCTCGGCATTACTGTCAGTCATCTCTAAGGGGTGAAAAATAGGGGTTGAAATTTTCAGAAAGCCGTAGCTCGAAAACGTTTAGTAGAAGGGTATGGTTTTTTTTAAAGTTTTTAAACTGATCTTGAACTAAAGAATTTTTCGAGAAATCTTCATCAACATGATCGTGAATGAAACAGTATGAATCCGGCCCAGATATCATCGCTAGGGACCACCTGATCATAATCACGGATGGCTGTATGAAGTCGAGTTGGTTGGGTTGGTTTTCGAGTTGGTTGTGATATCAAGTATTTATTTTGAAGAATGGTGGCTTTTTTGGATTTTGTTGATAGGTACTTCTGGAACTTGATCAAACGTTATGCTTCATGAATAAATACAAATAATCAGTGATCGAATTGTTGAATCCACCAAATATTTATGTAACTCGATTTTGGACTTCCCTATATGGTGAAATGGGGGGGGGGGGGGGAGAGGGTAGGTATTGACGATAGAAACGCAGAAGGGTCATATATAGGTAAATAATAAACCGTTGTAATAATTTGCAGCGCTTTTTTTCTTGAGGTTTGAGTGAAAAGGTAAAAGGTTTAATTCTTTTCGCAAAAGGTTTAATTCATTTGGCAAACGGTTCAATTCATTCGGTAAAAAGTTTTATTCGTCTGGCAAAAAAAAATTAACCAAAAAGGCAAAGCCTATAAGAAGGTTTCTCGTCAGTGAAACGTTTCTAACTGAAAAACGTCCAGCTGACAAAATAGGTAGATGTGTGCTTAGGTGCTAAGTGACCTTCTTCTCCTTTTGATATTCTAGTATTTTCTCCTTTGGATTTCTCAATCAAATAAGGAAAGCCCAATTTTCCTACCAGTCAAATGATATTCACCGTACATGGACTAGAAAAATTCTAACCCGCACGATAGCAAGACTTTTCAATATGTGCATTAGCTCCCAGGATTATATCTTTTATTGGGGATGTCATATTGTATTCGAATCATCATCATCATTATACCGTATCATGAACGACCAGTACCTACCAGGAAAACTATTTTAGATCATTGTACGATGAATGCGCCGTCGCATCCCTTTACAACAGCAATACTAAGTTTTCCGTGGATCAGATAGCGTTTCCGTCGATAGTATCGCGTTGGTAAATGTGGAAAGATGTGTCGGATATCAGATCCCTCACGTAACAAACTCGTCACTTCAATATCCTGAAACGTTTTCCACCCCACCACGTAAACCGGCGTTCGGCTCACAAGCGGCCATCACCAACCCCAAACATTAGGGCACCTCGTATATTTTCTCATCATCAGCCAAATATTTCCAGAACTCACAAGTAATTACGAGTAGATAATCCCTCGTAATTAAAAGTAAAACTTCCAGTCATGTAACATGACTATAAGAGCGAATTTTCAAAGAACTATTCGTGCCGCTGGGTAAAAAGATCATATAGTGAGAAACCATACGACTTTTCGTAAAATCATATATTTTTTCGTGATTTTAGACATTTTATACCGATTTTTGACCCATATAAATTAAATCTGACCCACTCTTTTTTGAGAAAAATATTTTTATCATAGAAATATTCCCTCTGTTGTGAACCACCATCCCACTTCAGGTGATTTGGTATTGATTTTAGCCCTTAATACATCCAAATTTAACCCCCAAAACATCCAAATTTAAACCCTATTCCGTATGAAAAACAACATAAATGGTTTTTTGTCTTTACTCACCCTTCCATACCATCTTCAGTGATTTTAAATCATTTTTTCGCGATTTTAGCCGGTTTTACCGATTTTTAACCCCTACAAACTCAAATTTGAGCCCCTTAGAATTTTTGAAAATCATTGCTCATCTTCGAACTCATTGTTCTGTTTGGCAATACGAACGTTTTGGCAAAATTTGGAATTTTTATCATGTACCCAAGGACAGATATCGTCTGGAGTGACATACAAACAAAATATATATATATATATATAAATTTTTGTTAAAATTTATGTAGGTATTCAGGTAGCTGTGAAACGGATTTGTCTATACAAAAATTTGAAAATTTCATGGTCTGAAAACTTTTTTGCACCCAGTATCTTCTTTTTGTTTGAAAGTTGGTAATTAATACGTCGTAGTAGGTACTGAACTTGTGTTGATATAGAATCACCAAAAGTTGTATAGAATGGTGCTTTGCGCTAAGAAAACTATTCACAAGAACTCAGTATTGTTATACGGCGGTAGATACACCGAAAATTCGATCGTACGGTCGTGCTGCACATAGAACTTCCAAAATCTAAGTGAGAAGTGTAGACGTATGCTGAGAATTCAAGTGAAATTCGATTTCATGAAACTGTTGAAGCTCCTTTAATTTCAATAAATAACAAGCGTCGGAAAAGAAGGGATTCCCTGGCTACTACAATCAGCCCCTCCGACAGCAATCGGCCTCTCAAAAACCGAAGTGTTTTCGTTACATGACTGAAAGAATGCAAATTCTTGGAACTCTCCCTCCTCAAAATCGTCCAATGTAAAATGAGAACCACCGGGGGAATTTGTTTTTTGATTTCTCCTTTTTCAACTCCACGTTTTCGTCGGAAGTGCCAATTACGAAATGTGGAGAAAGGGGCTGAAAAGGGGGGAAGGGGGCGTTTATTTTGATATTAAACTTCTCCGGGAGTTTGCATTTGATTCTGGGAAAAGTCGGGATAACCCGATAAGAAAGTACTGGAGGAATTCCGAGCCCGTCAGTCGCACATTCTTTTGGTTCGGAGCGACCCCCCCCCCTCAATCTCCCGTCGTGAGATTCTTCAAATATCTTCGGCATTTTCGACCCCCCCTCTTCGGAAAAACGTTTGGATTTCGCTTACAGTTGCGAGGATGGGGCTGACGGGTTGAAAAGTGACAACCCCCGAATGATTCCTCTGGGATTTATCCCTAATTTGCATCATCGAACATTCTCCGAGACGCGGTTTTTGAATTCCAACTATGCGACAAACTTGGAATTTAGAACCACGTTGGTGGAATTTTCCCGGTAACGTATGATTTGCATAAGCTCAGAGTAACCTATCACAGGTGTTCACCTCTACTTCTCCTATTTTCTTAGACGGTAACCTCCTTAAGTTTTCACGTCGGATTTAATCATCCAACTTTCGCTCACGTGCGCAATGCGCAAAAATGTGGTATGGAAACCACCGTACCACCAACGGAACACATTACTGTGACGATTTGTAGCAAACTTTCTACCCACAAAACTCAAAGGACCCCGCACTTTTTCAATGTAGAAGTGGTTTCACTAGATCGAGCCAGAATTTGGCACGGGGCTTCCTTTCAGTCTCCTGAACAAAAGTCTCAATGGGCACAAAAAAATCTCCCGTCAGGATTTTGAGCTATGGCCAGATTAAGCGCTTCAAGTTCGACTTTTTAAACACCTTCAATTGCTTATGTTATATCTCTCTAGGGATGCATTTTAGAGAAAAAAGTGCAAGAGTAAAATCGTCTTGAAATCGTCCAAACAACTCGATGCCATACTTGTTTTAAGTCAAAAAATGTTTCTTCATTTTTGGCCAATAAGTCCCCGTGTACTTATGTAGGTACTTATAAGAAAATATAAGAAACGTTAAGAAAAATTTTTTGTGTTTAAAAAGTCGAACTTGAAGCGCTTAATCTGGCCATAGCTCAAAATCCTGACGGTAGATTTTTTTGTGCCCATTGAGACTTTTGTTCAGGAGACTGAAAGGAAGCCCCGTGCCAAATTCTGGCTCGATCTAGTGAAACCGCTTCTACATTGAAAAAGTGCGGAGTCTGTTATCATTTTTGATCTACGTTTTAAGCGAAATGTTTTTCCGAATATTAAAAAAACCTTGTAGCGAGTTTTCACAACTGGAAGTCTTAAATTTCTAGTACACGCATTTTTTGAAAAAAATTTCCAATTCTTTGTTGATATATAGTTAACTATACAGGTCATTATAAGACCTGTTGTGACAGGTGCTGGAATGACACATGTTCATGTGTCATTCCGGACGATTATCTTACTTCGGCTACGAGAAAATTAGCCAACATGTTTCTAATGGCAAACGAAAAAGTTCTCTAAAAACAAAAGTGTGGAATTTGGATTTTTGATGATAAAAAAAAGCTATAACATTGTGGTAAAAGTTACTGAAATCTACCGACAATTTCTCTGTAAGTACTGTCAAATTACTAAAATTGTTATATGTAAGTACCTACTTTGACAATTCGCTCATACGGTGTTGCATTAAACCACATGGTGAATAAATTGTTAAACATTTACTTTATAACTTTGTTAACTGACTACGTAAATATGTGGCCGCTCAAACGGTTGACACACGTAGCCATCAACAAGAGGGTTTGAAAGAGACCACTTACTACAGGCTGAACCATTCGTAGGTTAAACTACGATTTCAATACTGGTAGGTCCGTTCCAAGGCACATTATACTAATACAAGAGCCATAAAAATTATATTCAAAGTCACAAACTCCACACGGTTGATCACCAGTTTCACCTCTCGTGCAGTTACCCAACAAACAAGAGGCTCGTGACAGCGTTGGGGCAGCTCTAGATATTTACGGATTCATGTTAATGCGGTGGTCCGTGACGGTTTATGGTCGCGCAGCAAGTTGTTCCGCTTCTGTCCCATTGCAGTTCTACGAGTAAATATTTAGCTTGGAGCCTCCGAGAGTCAGCTTTTAGAGGCGTAAATATTTGACGAAGCTGCAAGATTTGTACCATAAGTCATCGTGGTGGTGAATATACCAACATACAAACTGTGCCGGGTGTCTCGTTTTTAGCGCGAAAAATTAGTTATCGCAATCGGTGCAAACTTTTGAGCAAATAAAAATGTTGCGATAAATTACATACAATTCTTTTTCGTTTCAGAGCATTCTAAATCCAACCCTAGAGTTTATCTTCTTTTTTTTTTGTCATTCCAAATAATGAAATCTATTGTAAATTTAGAGATTCAGGAACGGGAACGAATCGGCCGTTGAAGATCTTATTTGTTCACTACGCGTAAATCCCTTATCTAGCAGAAAATATCGCAAAAATATAGGAATTGCGAGCGCAGAATATAGATTTTTTTAAACATGGATAAAATGCTGACTAGAAAGTTAAAATGCAACGTCAATGGAATAACCCATATTTCATCATCACAATAATAATTGAGTCATCTAAAAAACAACGATCAATATTAGAATAAATTTGAACACGAAGTAACCTGTAACTGCTAAGTAGCCACAAATAATTTCTAATTGATGTCTAGGATGGTTAAATAGCGGGGGGGAAAATCTAGAAAAATACTTTAAGATGAACAGTATTTAAAACTTTCGACAGCCCGATAGTACCGATAGTTTCCTGGCCGATAGTATCGATACTATCGAAAACCCGAACTATCGACAGTTTTACATCACTGCAGTGAATATGGCGATTGGTCACCAGTAATATCTGACTTCGGCTTCGAGACTACAAATGCCTGAAATATTTGTAATGACGAACTGAAGGATATGAGGTCGAATATCAGAGCTCAGGGCACGCTGTAGGGTATAATGGTTGGGGGGGGGGGGGAGAAGCAATTATATTATTATTCATTGTGTTAGGCATTTATATTTTCACTCATTCTTAGTGGACATAGATAGTAGATAAAGTTTTAATAACTCAGTTTTCACTGGAAATGGGATTCCACGATTTCTTAGCGAGTGATTTAGTTCGTCTTTGGTGAGATTGTTTTAGTTTTCAGATTTTTTATGCGAAGTACATTGCATGCGTCAAATTAATAATAATAATAATAATAATATATAACATATAACAATAATAATAAAACTATGCATAATATAATGATAATAATAATAATAATAACAATAATGCTTGCGGGTGGGAATAGGCTCTTGGGCCCCCCACTCGCGTCACCCCGTGGCACTTTTTACCCCCCACGGGTGATGACCACCAAATAATAATAATAAAACAATATATAATTACAATGATGATAATAATAATAATAATGGGTATTATTGTATTTTGGATCATATTACAAAACGCTGCAAATTATTACAGAAGGTTTATTATATACCTGTATATATGCTCCTTCTGGGTAGGTCACTGTTTTCTGTGGTCAGTACCTCCAATCCTCGAGCTCCCCCCAGAAAAGCCCTAAATCAAGTACTGGAGCCGGCCCGGGAATTACATTTTCATAAAAATGCGCAGGTTTCAATAATTCAGTCATTAATTATTTGTTGTTTGTCCTGAAGCATAAGGTTTGTTCACGTTAAAAAAGTACATATCAACAAAATCGAAAAGAGCCATCATTCTTCAAATGAAACAATATCACAATGGGGGGGGGGGGGGATTAAAAATTTTCGTGCCCGATTCCAAAGGTTCATTATTGAAAATAATAAACCTTAATGCTCTCCATTTGTCCTATTTTTTAATGTACAATGTCGATACTTCGTGTTGTTCATGAAAAGAAGAACCTAAGATAATTATGAACGACTGCAAAGCCACAATAAGAAGATTGTGGGGGGGGGGAGGTAGTGGAGGCAAATTTGGTTGGGAATCGCTGCTTTAGAGAACGGGGATGAGTGCCGGTCCGACGAAAAACTAGGTATGTACCTACTCATATCCTTTACATCCAAATGTTTAAATTCTTCCCTGGAGGGTTTCCCCAAAGTTCGCACAGATACCCAGTTGTTTTCTTCATAACTTCACCAGCGCTAACTTAGCGGGGAAAAAAAAAACTTCACGAATGCAATAACCGCAAGACCCTGAATGAAACGGCCCAGTAAATACCAAAATCATGCAAACCATTTGCGTTCCTCTTTTGGGAAGGAGGTTTTTTGTATGGTAATCCAGTGAGAAAACTTGGATAAAAGGTAGAGGATAAAGGCTTATTCAGAGAAATCATTTTTCTCCGGTGCCCGTGAACAGGGGCGAGTTTCAGGCGCTTGAGGGGAACTTGTGAGAAAAAATTCCGACGGTTATACCTAACACTGCACACGGTTTTAATAACGAGCGGTAAGGAGGTAAACAAGTAAATAATTGCTTTTATCATTATTCATCACGTTGACATTACGGAAAATTCGATTAGTTGGTCAATTTCTCATTAAATTAAGGAGAAAATAGAATTAAATTAATGTACCTATTAGTATTAGATTTTTAGATATGAACGTAACTACCCAACGTGTTTTCTTTTTGATATCGCGGAGACTTTTGGGGCGTCTAAAGTGAGATCTGAAATTTCTATCATAAATCGAATGTTTTTGAGGTTTTTCTGCTTCCGAGTATATGAAGCTGACAAGGCAGTCTTGTGATCGCACTTTTGGAATGCATGAACATGTTCCCCCAAAATCGAAATTTCCACTCGAATTTTGCGTATCTGAACGAATTTGGTTCCGAATTCGGTCTTTGAAACGCCATTAACTACCCGAGAGAATGGACTTAATGAGCTAAAATTCTGAAGATATGTGCAGGTTCGGCAGTAGACGGTCCCGTATTAATTCCATCGACACTATATGGCACATTCTATTCTGCAAATTCCGATTCTTCCATGATTTCCTTTAGAAGGCTGTTTTCGCTATGCAAACAAATGCCACCAGAGTAATTTAACTGAATAATTATTGTTGTACACTAGGACCTCTGGATGTAGGTACAATAAATAAAGTCGTATAAGTACCGCCAAATAGAAACGAGTTTACAGAATTAATAATAGGCACCTAGCTATGTCCTTTTAACAAAAATCGAAAAATACCAAGTAGCTTCACAAATGTTGGCAATTAATATTGTGAATTTTATATGAATGTATTGGAGGTAGAGAACCGGTTTCCCTCAAGTGGAACGACCGCATTATCTTAAAGACAAGTTGACGCAGTGAAACCTTTCAAGTGGTGGTAAGCTCATTTCCAAAATCGACTGCGTAACCAACTCACTTTGTTATCTTCGACTGCATTTGAGAGTCAGCTAGCATGACTGGAGCCACCAAATTCCTTGTTTTAAGATATTGGGGTGTAGCCGACAGGATTATGATAATGGTGTTGCATATTCCTTACACATGAGGTGTCCCAGCTAACTTTTAGGTAAGTGGCTGAGATGTTCTGACACCTGAAACGACAGGTAGGTACATCCGTAGAACCGTTTGGTTTATTATGTGAATAACAAACTCCAAAACTTCCAAAACCCAAAACTTCCTTTGTTCCAAAACTTTTTGGAACACCCACCCAAAATTTCTGTGAATAATACACCCATGTAAATATTCGCTCAGCAACAAGTTTGTTGACACCCCCCCCCCCCCCCGCCTCAAAATTTGTTCTTTTACTTTTCAAGGTGCGTAGATTCCAAAAATGCATTGTCGGTCCCCCGTACCATCCATATCACCTTTATTTTCGGTCTAAAAAATTCGTTATTTCGCACAAAAGCTCCATTTTGGGCCCTGGTTGTGTCCCGAAAATTTGTGGCCCAATCGGGATATACCAAAGGGTGTTATGGGTGAAAACTGGGTTTAAAAATACGATTTTTTGGTGTCTTAGTAACATGAGCATGTGAGGTATCTTTTTTCATGTCTTAGGGCGAGGAGACCAAATATGAAGTCAATTTTGACCAACGAGCGGAGAATTGAGGTTCTAACGAAGTTTCAGCCTTAAATATAGGTCTAAACTCGTCGTTCTTTAGCACACATGCTCCATTTGGGTCCTAGTTGTGCTCCGAAGCTCGGCAGCCCAATCGGAATAGAACCAGGGGTTGTGAGTGAAAAATGGTTGTAAAATAGGGATTATTCGAGGTTTTAGTTAACATGAGCTTGTGAGGTATCGTTTTCCATGTCTTTTAGGGCGAGAAGTCCGAATATGAAGTTGATAGTGAAAAAACAGTGGAGAATTGAGGTTGTAACAACGGTTCAGCTCCCAAAATTCATGTTTTATGAGTCAGAAACCTGGGAAGGTGTCTGAAATCACATAAATTTGTATAATAACACTAGAAGTAGTATTAAAATGGCACTATCAATGATCGAAGATAATTTGTCAAAAATAGGAGCCTAACTCGTGTTCTTGGGGGCCAAAATTGGTGTAAACTATCAGAAATAGCTCAATTGAACATGAAAGAAACAGTAAATGAACAGCCAAAATTTCTGTAGGTACAATAGAATAATAAATCAATGTGACAAGGACTTAGCAGAGTGTTTAGGTGTTTTAGTAGCACGAGCTTGTGAGGTATCATTTTCCATGTTTTTTTACGGCGAGGAGACCGAATATGAAGTCGATTTTTACCAACGAGCGAAGAATTAAGGTTCTAACAAAGTTTCAGCCTTACATTTACCTTAAATTTTGGTCTAAAATCGTCGCTCTTCTGCACACAGGCTCCATTTGGGCCCTAGTTGAGTTCCGAAGCTCAGCAGCCCAATCGGAATACATCCAGGAGTGTTACAGGTGAAAAATGGGTGTAAAAATATGGTTTTTGGTGTTTTAGTAACATGAGTTATTGAGGTACCGTTTTCTATGTTTTTTAGGGCGGGGGACCGATTGTGAAGCGATTTTGACCAAATAGTGAATAATTGAGGTTGTAACGAAGGTCAGCTCCCACAATTCGTTTTATGAGTCAAAAACCTGGGAAATTGTGGGAAATCACCATTCATTTGTATAATAACACTAGAAGTATTTGCAGGTGAATCGAGACAAGTAAATGGCACTATCAATTATCGACGATAATTTGTCAAAAATAGGAGCCTAATGTGTCTTTTTGGGGGCCAAAATTGGTGGAAACCATCATAAATAGCTATTTCAATTATTGCACATGAAAGAAACAGTAAACGAAATCCAACATTTTTGTAGGTATGTCCAATGGACTAATAAATCAGTGTGACAAGGACTTCTTCGTCTCCTCTCGGTACGTGAATGCATGTTATAATTTCGCATTTCTTTCCCACCTGTCAGCCTTTTCTATAAAGGATATAAAAAAATGGAGTAAAATGGAGTGTAGTATGGCCTTATTTAAAGCGAGCAAACGCGGATCAAAATCATCCATGCGCATGTCTGACAGCGGACGTAGGCTTGGTAGTCTTACGAAAGTATAAATCATCCTCGCTCGTTTCCGCTGGCAGCTGATGTAAATACATACTGAAGAGATTCATTCGTATGACCCTTCGATTCATTTGAACTTTGCCAAACTCAAAATTTCAACTTCCACCTCCTTATTTCCCTAATCCCTGCCTAAAACGTTTTGGTATTGTGATCACCTCGAAGGTTTGCCAATACAAACACGACGTTCAAGCGTTGCAGAGGAAGTATTTCCTTGACTACCTTCATAAACCACAGACTACTGCGAGGAAGGTTATCTCACGTCTCATACGCCGTGACAAAAAAATTTAGGTACATAAGTGATATAAATTGGCTCCTACATACGTATTGGATTTCACAAAGAAAACTAAAACCCTGCTCAACCCACGTTACTCCCACTTACATACGACACTTCCGGTTAAGCAAAATATTTTATGGAGATTGAATATGTTAATTATCCTGCCGCAGAAGGTGTCTTGCGTGAAATCGTAATCTCATCACAGTAGACGGACAGATGTTGTTCAATATAATTGCAGTATAGGTTCGGTACTTATTCCTACTGATCTGAGTCCATAATCATTAGGTTAAGTTATACTCGAAACATCACCATTCCTAAATAATAAGAATATAAACAACTGATCTGAATGTAAAATGCGATTCCCAGAAAGGATAATCTGGATAAGATAATTATGATAATCTGTTCATACCCATTTGCATGGCTCATTCCAGTGACTTAATACTGGATTTGGCTTCTCCGGTATTCCTCTGTTCTGGAGCTCAGGAATTTCACCATTTACTCTGTATATCTCCTTATCTACTCGAAGTTGGGGAACTCGATGTGAAAAACTTTTCCCCAAACAAGCGGTCCGTATTTCCCTCGACGGTCGAGAACCTTAATCGATGGCTTTATTCCCAGACACGGGAAATTCATGACCTACTAAAGGGGATTCGGCGGTTTATCTTTGCCCTGGAGTTGAGCGAGGGAATACGGAAATAAATTTCCACTTTTCCCCCGAATAGTGGCTTTTTATAAAGTGGCACTCAAATGTGTAGGATGTCCGTTGGAGTTGTGTATACTAGATTTCGAGTGTCAGTATATCCCATTGTTATGGTAGGTATCAGCTTTGGTTGTGGTGTCCATACAAGATGTAGAAGTTCATTATAAATATATATATAGGCATAGATCTTTCAAGTTTTCAAGCGGGCTCACTTAATACGAGTGTACACACCTAGTGGTAAGCCACTTTTGAAGCTCTCAAATTTCATGTACCTATTTGTGGCGTTTCAGGGACGAAAACAAGCTGGACGCCCTGGGAAGTGTTACAATTTAATTCATTCAGGCAATTAAGCTTCATAAATAATGCAGTAGCTATGGATGAAACGGCGTACTGCGGACCTGATGGACATCGCATTTTTGGAATCAACGCAGCTTGGAGACGTAAAAGAAAAAAAACGGCCGGTAGACCTACGGTTCTACAGTTAGATCATTTAATAAAGATTAACGTTTGTTTCGCCAAAATTTCCTAAGGAGCCTATGTAAGCCCCCGTCGGTCGACGCTAGCGCCGCCTCACGGAACCGGGCTTGTGAGGGACTCTTCCCTATAAGTCGGTCGTCTCCTCTAGTGCCAACACCGGACAAGTGAAGACTGCGCATGCCCGAGGAGAGGGGATCAGTTCTACCTCAGGACTCCCGTATCCCTCCTCTTGGCCAGTCGTCTTTCTGCCATTGTTGAGTGAAGTTGTGGGCTTCTATGCCAAGCGTTGAGTATCGGAGTAACGAGTTACTTAGTTACAGTGCGAAAGGTGTTGTTTGTCGAAACTGCGAGAGTAACGTATAGTTTCCCAAATCCCTGAGACAGAGACTCATATCATTTCTATAGCAAGTCTTACCTACGGGCGACCTCTGCGAAAATCCCCCCATCGTAATACCGTCGAGACGCTCAAGGAACGCCAACGAGACGCCATCGAGCATTACAGGTCAACCAATGTTAGATATAATTTATTTTCCACTTTTGTATGTAACCCTTCCGTATTTAGTATTCGAAATCTTTCCTTTATATTATTCTTGTATGTGTTGTCGAGTTACCCAATTGGTAACGAAGTCGTAACTGTTATCGAAACCGAGTAACGTATCTTCATCATAATATTCTGTCATTACTTTTACTTACCGTTTATACTCTGTTGTATATAGTTTGTTGTATATATATTTTCGTAACGATCCCGCCAGGCCTTCAGCACCTATTTGCCGTAACCTTGCGAAACTGTAGAGTAACGTCTTTGTGCCTTCAGCAACTCTTCTTTTTACTTAGTAATCTTAACGTAACGTCACTTGGCCCTCAGCAATTGTACATATTGAGCACCTTCAGTGAACCCCATATATTACTGAGTAACGTTTCTTTTCATGCTATTTTATTTTAATAAACTTGGTTCGTAATTACCTTGTAACGCAACGTCTTTTTCGTTATCCCGATTTCCTTCAATTAAGTGTGGTATTTTTCCTGCGTATTTTGAAAGACCCCCGAAACGACCCTTCTGGTGCCTCCGTAACGTAAGGCCTTCAGCTACCTCAAAGCCAGAAACGGTTGAATTCACCGAGGGGGCTTACAAAATTGGTGGCAGCAACTGGGATTATCGTGCGGTTTGCCCCACACGAACCCACAGTAACGGTAACGCAGAACCACAAATTGAGAGGAATCGGAGCGAAACTATAAGCTCACGTTAAGAGTAGGTAGGGTAACGAAACCCCGAGTGCATGAACAAAGTAAGGGTCTTCAACCCAAATTAAAAGTAACGAATTCCGAAACCCGTAACGAGCATTATGGCTGAGAGTGAGGAGGGCGTGTTCGGAATGTTGGGACAACTCGAGGTACTGTTGAAATCCTTCAACGACCTCCATGTAGAACGGGATCGAAACAGGGGCACGGAACCGGACGTTCCGCGTTCCATGTTTTTAGAAATCGAATCATGGGATCCCGACCAACCAGGGGCGATAGCGGTGTCCACGTTCTTCCATTTCTTCGAGGAGGTAGCGAGAACGCTAACACAACAGAAGAAAATGAGACTCCTGCGTGCGAAAGTAAGGGGAACGGCAAAACAGTTCCTTATTGATAATGCGCAGTTGAGTGAAAGTGAAACGCCATATGACGATGTGAAACGAGCCATGCTCACATGGTTCGAAAGAGAAAACCCCTCGAAGGCAGCAGCACTGTTGTGGTCGGTGAAAAAGAACACTAGCGAAACGCTTCGGCAGTTTGCGGAACGAGTGCACCGACTAGCACAATCGGCCGCGCATGAGGAGGGCACGGAATTGACACGTGAACAGAAACGAAATTGGGTGAAGCGCCGAGTGCTCAAAGCCTTTATAGGCGGAGTACCGAAGGAACTAAGATCACACCTAATAAATAACGTTCCTGACACAATAGAAGACGCGTTAAAAAGAGCGGAGGAACTCGAGGAGACCATCGAAACGAATGATGAGTCTGATGCGAAATGGGAACTAGCCGCAGTAACGGCTACCGAAGGAAGGTGTTATGAGTGTGGGGTAACGGGACATTATGCAGCAAAATGTCCGCGTCGCAACGGTCGTAACACTCCAGTAACGACAAAAGTATTCTCGCGCCCCACCCCTCGATATCCCTGCATGTTTTGTGCAGCAGCAACGCACTTCCCGGTAGACTGTCCCAATAACCCACAGAAAACTATTTTTTGTGATTATTGCGGGGTAAGAGAGCATCTAGAAACGGATTGCCACAAAAAGAAATTATTAACACCAGTCTCCCATCAACGGAGATCGAGTTACGATCTCCCATGGGTCACTTACCCATCGTTGATTATAGACTCCAAAAGCCGATGAAGATACCTGCGAAACTGAAAGGAGTAATGCGTGACCTGGTGCTGGACACGGGGGCGGCGGTGTCGGTGCTAACGACACCCATTCCCGGCACACCTCTGAGAACAACAACGGCAGTAGCCTGGGGAGCAGATGGCTACCCATTACGTTTTCGTGGAGAGCAGGAAGTGGTAGTGGAAGTACCGGGAGCAACTGTGAGACACACCTTCCTAGTATTTGAGCGAGAAGGAACGGGGCTGGACCTTTTTGGCTTAGACTTGATGAAGAAAATACCGCTCATAATACGGACTGATCGACACGAAGCCACACTGCAACGGGAAGGCACCAACCAGTCAATTATCGTCAACCGAATCGCCACCGAGACTTACGGAAATGAAGCGGCAACACCCAACGAAAAAATGGCAACGCCCGACGTAACGCCAGGAAACCAAGAAAGTGAGGTGAAGAGTGCACTCTGTATCTTGAAAAGTGATCGCGGTAACGGTGACGTCAAACGAACGAACGAAACAGAAACGCTCCCAAATAACGTCATAGTAACTCCCACCAGTAACGCCAAAGTAACTTCCCCTGATAAAGGCTAGCGTCCACTGGAGACGGGTCGCATCGGGGCGGGCCTCATCGCATATTTCAATCGCCCCCCAGGCGGATTTTTGCGGCTGTGCGAGGGGTCCCGGCCCGCCCCGATGCGGCCCGTCTCCAGTGGACGATAGGCAGACGGATTTCAGATTTGACATCGAGGAGGGAATCTAATAAACAGGGGTGATTGTTTTATTTCATTAATTTTATTTTCGGTTTAATTATTTTCTTTCATTGTTTTCATGGGTGTCGTCGGTACACGCAAATAGTAGCAACAACCATGTGGTAACTTGGAATTAAATGTACAATGAATGACTTGAAATAAGGTGTATATTTTGAGAGAATCCGGAGGTGTAAAAACATGGTAAAACATAGAGCCATCGAATAGAATAGAATAGTTTGGTGGTGGTTGTAGTATTGGTTACAGTATGGATACTACAAACCACAACAACTTTGTGTTTTGATTTGAATTTTCGTCAAGTTTGCGAATCTGCCATCAGTGAGACAGTGATAAATTGCTGTTGACGCCCGACCATTCTCTAATAATTATTAGGTAAGGTACCTATTTGTAATTATACCTATATTTTCATTAGCGAGCATTTTGTAGGTAGTAGAATGGAATGAAATGATAGTGTGCTTTTGCATGGCAATCGGTTGTAGAAATGCACGGTGTTTCCGCTTTTTAGACAAAACGCTCACGGTATGGACGAGGAACTACTCATTTCTTACTCATTTAATTTAATTTTCATAACTCATTTAATAGAAGTTCTTCGTCAGAAGAATCCATGGTGGAACGACACAACAAACAAACAAAACACGGAACAGCAGAATGAGCACGAAACCGATTCAAAATCCCGCCTTTTTTCTCGTTCCCGCTCAATTTTTCCGATGCGATGCGCCCCGCCCCGTCGCCACCAGTGGACGCACTATCTATTTTGCGATGAGTCCCGCCCCGATGCGGCCCGTCTCCAGTGGACGCTAGCCTTAACGCTATAGTAACTCCCCGTAACGCCATCGTAACTCCTCACAGTAACGAGGTAGTAACGTCAGTAGAAACTGAATCAACGTTAGCCCACCTAGATTTCCCTCCCTCTGACTTGACACAACCGCAAAAAGTACCAATAATCACCGGAAACGAGCATGTCGCAATCGCACTCAACGTCGGCGCAGCGGAACCACCTCCACCGACTGAGACCGATACGTCACCCTGTGCATCACCATTTTGGACGGAAGAAGACACAGACGATCGTGAGCTCACACCTTCTGAGGTGTGGCCACGAGTACCACCTGACATCATCTCGGCCCTTGGAGAGAAGACGGATCACCTCCCTGACCCGGAATGCCGCCGACTTCACGACCTACTGGAGAAGTACCCGGGTGTCTTTAGTCAGCCTGACAAACAGGGATGCAACTTGGGAGTGGCCCACGAAATTGAGACTGGAGACCGAGTCTACCTTAGAGCAATGCAAGCGCCCGAAGGAATCTGCAAGAAATTCTGGAGTCCCTGGACGGGACCCTGGACTGTGTCGCAGAAGTTGTCCGACGTGACCTACAAGATCCATGACTCCCTACAAAGAAGGCCACAAGTAGTTCACATCAACAGGCTAAAACCCGCCTTTGTAAACGGGGTGCCTGATGACTCATTCACCGAGCCTGGAAACGAGAGCGTAACCCCGACTCGGCCCCTTCAGTCCGTTCCCTCAGCGCCAAATGAGGAGGACGCGTGGAGTACCGACAAGGAGGAGGAGCCGCTGGTGGTGCAATCAGACGAGACGCCCGCGCCCCCAGAACCAGATCCTCTACCGTCAGTGGAACCGACAGATCAGTGCAATCCGTACAACCTCCGCCCGCGCCCTCCCCGCGATTACCGGAAGATCCATCGGAAAGGGTTCGTTGCTAGGGTTAGGACATGCACGGGGGTTAGAAGAAAAAAAAAAAAAAAAAAATTTATATATATACCAATGTTTGATGAAGAAATGTACAATGCTTGTTTCGTTTATGTACCCGTCTAAAGTACGGTGAAAAGTCCTTGTTGTATAAATCACTCATTTGAAAACCTAAATACGGAAGGATAGGTAGGTAGTATCACCATGTAACATCCTTAAGACCTGATTTCTCACGTTCGACCTTTACCACCAACAGATGGCGCAGCGCAGATCCCCCCACCAATCCGAGCGAACAGCCGATGACGAATACATCTGTCCGTACATATTACGAGTCCGGAGTCGCTACAGCGAAGTATCGCTGCGTTACTCCCGCAAGAAGCCTCCCCTGACAATCTGGGACTCCGGAAGCCGGAACGAAGAGCAGTCGCCCTACTCGAGGGTATGGCGGAGATGCTGTATGGAGTGGAACGAGCATCCACCCCCCCATTTAGAAAGCTGATCTGCGACGGAGCCATGCAGCTTGCCGAGCAGTTGGCTGGTGTCCTGCCCGAATTGCTGCGGCTGCGACTGACGAACGAAAGCCTGGTTCAACAGAGGGACCAATTCCGCCAGCTGACGACTAAGTTAGAGATGGAAAACAGTCAGATGCATGAGCAACTGGACCAGCTGCAGGCGGCGAGGATGGAAGAACAGCTACGATCAAGAGTACGGGTCCGACTGGACGAGTCCGTCAGTCCGGATAAGGGGCAAAGACGGAACCCAACCCCGCCCTGCTCCGCCAGCGGTCCGTCCGCCATCGATCTGACGAGCGAATCCGAGTCAGAAATTGAAATGGCATCGGATCTGCCTCCAACAAGCTCTCCTACTGCTCGAAAGGTTTCCCCCATTCGGATCTCCTCCAAGCGGTCAACCACCCGGACCCGACGAACCTCTCGCACCCGAACCACCCTGGAAATCCCGACGGCGTCCAAGGCACGAAGAACCGATGACAGCACACCAGCGAAGGAACCTGTGAGAGTCTGCCCAGTTTGCCAACGTCCCAGAAGGATCTTACGTTACCGATGTTCCTCCTGCAAGGAGTTTTGGGCCCGACTCATCCGGAAACACCGGGCAAAGCAGCTCCAGACAGTATGCAACGGTCCACACCCTGACGACGACCTCAGCTGTATGCACTGCTGCAGAAGACGGTACGAGCTGCAACTCACCATGATTTATCCGCACAAGAGGTTACCCATTCCGAGCCTCTTCGGATGGTCCCCCACCGCCGAGGACGACGGCTTCCAGAGGGGGGAAGAGTGTAAGCCCCCGTCGGTCGACGCTAGCGCCGCCTCACGGAACCGGGCTTGTGAGGGACTCTTCCCTATAAGTCGGTCGTCTCCTCTAGTGCCAACACCGGACAAGTGAAGACTGCGCATGCCCGAGGAGAGGGGATCAGTTCTACCTCAGGACTCCCGTATCCCTCCTCTTGGCCAGTCGTCTTTCTGCCATTCTTGAGTGAAGTTGTGGGCTTCTATGCCCAGCGTTGAGTATCGGAGTAACGAGTTACTTAGTTACAGTGCGAAAGGTGTTGTTTGTCGAAACTGCGAGAGTAACGTATAGTTTCCCAAATCCCTGAGACAGAGACTCATATCATTTCTATAGCAAGTCTTACCTACGGGCAACCTCTGCGAAAATCCCCCCATCGTAATACCGTCGAGACGCTCAAGGAACGCCAACGAGACGCCATCGAGCATTACAGGTCAACCATTGTTAGATATCATTTATTTTCCACTTTTGTATGTAACCCTTCCGTATTTAGTATTCGAAATCTTTCCTTTATATTATTCTTGTATGTGTTGTCGAGTTACCCAATTGGTAACGAAGTCGTAACTGTTATCGAAACCGAGTAACGTATCTTCATCATAATATTCTGTCATTACTTTTACTTACCGTTTATACTCTGTTGTATATAGTTTGTTGTATATATATTTTCGTAACGATCCCGCCAGGCCTTCAGCACCTATTTGCCGTAACCTTGCGAAACTGTAGAGTAACGTCTTTGTGCCTTCAGCAACTCTTCTTTTTACTTAGTAATCTTAACGTAACGTCACTTGGCCCTCAGCAATTGTACATATTGAGCACCTTCAGTGAACCCCATATATTACTGAGTAACGTTTCTTTTCATGCTATTTTATTTTAATAAACTTGGTTCGTAATTACCTTGTAACGCAACGTCTTTTTCGTTATCCCGATTTCCTTCAATTAAGTGTGGTATTTTTCCTGCGTATTTTGAAAGACCCCCGAAACGACCCTTCTGGTGCCTCCGTAACGTAAGGCCTTCAGCTACCTCAAAGCCAGAAACGGTTGAATTCACCGAGGGGGCTTACACCTACATACCAAATTACAGCTTCGTAGAGTGTCAAGTTAAAGTCGTAAGGTGCCCACATACCAAATTACAGCTTCATAGAGGGAATAGCATAGAAATTATCTTGACGTGCCACTCAGCTGATCCGGGGCCTGGGGAGTGTCAAGTTAAAGTCCTAAGGTGCCCACATACCAAATTACAGCTTCATAGAGTGAATATCATAGAAATCAGCATTAGGAGCAACTCAGCTGATCAGGGGCCTGGGCAGCGTCAAGTTAAAGTCCTAAGGAGCCCGCATACCAAATTACAGCTTCGTAGAGTGAATAGGATAGAAATTAGCTTTAGGAGCAACTCAGCTGATCCGGGGCCTGGGCAGTGTCAAGTTAAAGTCCTAGGGAGACTACATACCAAATTACAGCTTCATAGCGTGAATAGGATAGAAATTAGCTTTAGGAGCCACTCAGCTGATCCCGGCCCTACGCTGCTTAAAGTGTAATTCCTAAGGACGCTACCTACCAAATTACAGCTTCATACAGTGAATAGCATAGAAATTAGCTTCAGGAGCCTATTCTAAGATTCCTATAATTTTCAGCGGACCACCATAGCCACGTGACCACCATAGTAACATAATGTAGGAGATTTTGTCACTACATAAAGGAGACAGTGTGTCGTAACGAAAGATATACTTCTAGTGAACAGATTCTACATCGAGATCAAAAAGATGCTTGACTAAAAAATGACATCAGAATAAAACTCAATGGCGTTGAAAGCCCGGGAATCCTCATCCTCAATATCCCATTCGATGAAACGATCTTCGCGACCGCGATGGCGATGATCCTCCTTGAGAAGGGATGGCTCATAGATTGGGAGCTCAGGCATGGATGACATCCATCCATGGAACAACACATGGATCGCCCCAATAACAACAACATGACGCTCGTGGCGTGACGGAAAACGTCCTGTTCGTCCTGTTAATCATTATTAAAAAAATGATAAAAATTGAGGGGGGTGTTCAAAACATTTTTTGCTGAGCGAATACATAAGTAGATTTATTATTCACAGAATAATAAACCAAAATTAACCCTCTTCGTAACGGCATCATCATTGTTGATAGTAGTAATACAAAACTAAAGAATTTATGGTCATGTTAGTGATTACTTGATTAGAAATCGAAGAGGTTTTATGAAATTGCATCGCAAGTTAGCGGTCAATTCGACCTCTATCCCAGACGATGTATTTATGTATGCTGTACATACATCGTAATTGATACTTGTACTGGATGTAAACTGTATACCTTGTAGAATATTGATCAGCTCGTACGTACATAAATGTACAGTAGGGTGGTCACAAGGCAATAGGCAAAATTTTTTTTGAGAAAATCACTTCTGGCAACCCCCTAAAAGGTGCCATTTGACTAGAAAATGAGATTCGCAAAGTTTTAGGTCGATCGGATAACGTTAACCCGTGCCGCATTGAGGTTGAAGATCAGAAAAACTCACTTTGTTTCATAAAAATACTCTTTTTTTCCTCATAACATAGTAACCATTTGTCCTAGAGACTTGAAATTGGTCTCATTTTATTTAAAATGTTATCTTCTTCAACTTTTACTTCCATAATTTTTTCGCTACATCCTGTAGATTTTATGTTATTCAGCTTTTCCCATCTCAAAACGTGTTCCGTTTCAGCAAATGTGCCTTTTTACGCATACCTACCCCTAAAAACCACACTCCAGTCAATGAAATCGACCTCCAGGCGATTTGACACTTCTTTATCACTCTGGTTTATTGAAAATGAGTATGTTTCAGGTATAAATGTAAAGGTTGAGGCTGTAATAAGGGGGGGGGGGGGATCTAGGTAATGAAGGGTATTTAGACCGGTGAAAGGTAAGGAAGTGTGACCTTTAGCTTTGTTTTCGCTGTTATCTGTTATCTCTATTACTGTGAATCATCGATTCTCGACCACTGGTCCTGAACCTAGCGTTTTCAAAAAATTTCAAGTTGGGTGGCCTAAGTTCGACCAAACTAAATACAAAACTAGTCTACATGATGATAATACGAGTATTAGATGCAAAATTAGTAACATTAATCAAGTTTCACTTTTTTTAATGGAACATTTGGAAACCCTGCAGCCCAGAGAGGATTACAAAGAGTTTCTTCAACTTTGTTTAGTGTTTATAGGGCTTCCTCCCCAAAACTTTTCTTTTAAAGCACCTGGTGAATTCATCACGCCAGGTGGATGGCCAAAGCAATTTACTGCCTCAAAATTTATATTTTTAGAGATCAATTGTTATTAACTCAAAAAGAAATGAAAGGAATAGAAGAAATTTGTGTTTTTATAATAAATATTTACGCCAAGGCATGGTTCAATGCCCCAAACCTGCTTTGGCCCCTAAACAAGATCTGGAAATGTTGAAAGCATTAGTAGAATATAGGAAAATTGACACAGAAATAGCAGATAAGGCTTTGTCAAAATTTGTAAACCATCTGTGGTACCTCAGCTCAGAGAAAATAGCGTTCTCGTTTTTCGACCACACTTTAGACGACAACATTAAAAAAAGTATGGCCATGAAATTATTTTCCCTAGATGAACCCGATAGTGAAATTGATGGTAGGGATAGAAAAGCGATTTTAGATTTTGCACATGTAGAGCAAATTTTGGATAAGCAACTTGATTTTTTTGTCACCTCTCAAACCTTGAATTTTTTCAAGCGGTTTTCCATAGAGACAGATTTTAAACACCGATACACGCTTATGGAACAAAAATCCACATTATTTGCATGCTAAAAACATAGTGAACGGTTTAAGGGTAGTCAACGACACTGCTGAAAGAGGAGTGAAATTGATACAAGACTTCAACTCTTGCTTGACAAAAGACGAAGAACAGCGCCAATTTTTATTACAAGTTGTGTCAGAATGTAGGAAAATTTACCCTGATGTCGATAAAGCCTCACTATCTAAGCCATTAATGTAGTTCTAAATTCAGTGGTGTTGGAATAGATATATATTGTGTTGTAAAATAAGTTCCAGGCTATTATTTTCTATACAAAAAACTTTCAATTTGTATTATTAAAACACTTTTTACATAATTTTTATTGTTTTTTGTGCATTTCATAGTACCCACCACCCACCTATCTCCCCCCTACCCCCTCCATATATTATATATTAGATTCAAATGTATCAATTTTCAATATACCAGAGTGATAAAGAAGTATCAAATTGCCTAGAGGTCAATTTCATTGACTGGAGTGTGGTTTTTAGGGGTATGCGTAAAAAGGCACATTTGCTGAAACGGACCACGTTTTGAGATGGGAAAAGCTGAATAACATAAAATCTATAGGATCTAGCGAAAAAATTATTTGTGTAAAAGTTGAAGAAGATAACATTTCAAATAAAATAAGACCAATTTCAAGTCTCTAGGACAAATGGTTACTATGTTATGAGGAAAGAAATAATATGTTCATGAAAAAAGTGAGTTTTTCTAAACTTCAACCTCAATGCGGCACGGGTTAACGTTATCCGATCGACCTAAAACTTTGCAAATCTCATTTTCTAGCCAAATGGCACCTTTTAGAGGGTTGCCACGATTGAATTTCGAAAGTTGACTTTTTGTGACCACCCTAATGTACAGTAGGAAGGTAGTAGGTATCTGTGCTATTTGAATGAACCCTGTAGGAGCTCTCAGTATAAATACCTAAAAACCATTCCATTGCTTTTTCAGCAACTCCCGTCTTCCTCCAACTTCCTAGCAGCAAAAGTCGGTAATTGGGGTTTACGACTAATTCGAGATCTCTGTTCGTTTTAATTAGCTAGGTGCCTCGTAACAGTGTAATGTTCGAATCTACATTTTAATTGCATTAATTAAAATCTACATCTCCGGCGCTTCGGCCGGAATCCGAAATTTCGTATTTACCACCATTCTCTAACTTACTTCCATAACAGCTCAGCATTTTCGTTCCGGGAAGATGTTTTTTACCATTTGAATTAAACTCGTTTTAGGTTCTTCTTGAAATTTCGGGAGACGCCGTTATTTCTAAACAGGAAGTTATAATCACCAGCAGTTCTTGAGTCGATGGTTATCGTTCGTGTAATAATTATTTACTGGTAGGTACCAACGACCTCCCTGTGAATATATAAGGCCTTACAAATTCATTGGCGCCCTAACTTCGAGGCTCATTTCGCGCTAATCACGAATATACTTAGATACCATATTATAATATGGTAAGCATATTCCTGATTAGCGTGTATTATAATATACGGTATGTGAATGGATTTTGCCCATTGTTGTTCTGAACCTTGAAGTTTTTTCTTGGATAGGTCGTTTTTCTCTCTTATGACATCTGGCAACCTGGTCGTCACAACTCGTTCAAAGGAACCGTTATACTTGGAAGTAAACTGTTCAGTTGAATCGTGTTGTGGCCTATTCGACGCAGGAAACCTGGATCCGGAAACAAGGAGACATTTTGTTCGGCGTATTGTACAACGTTGAAGGGTGGCATGAGCAGCACGCAGTTCGCTAGAAAAGGACTAATTATTCAGACCCCTCTTACGAGGTAACTCCTGAAAAAGGGCGTAAATGAGCTTCATGGAAAGCCTTTCGCTATTCTTTTGTCAGTTTTCTGTTAACACAGTGAAAGTCTGCATGACAATAAAACTATCATCTATTTTTTTGGGTATTGCTGGCTCCTGGAAAAGTGTGGTTCATATGAATTCGGTATTACCCAGACCATGTCCAGACAGGCCTCAACGCCCTAGTAAATAACGGCGGCATTGTGATCCGATGGACTGCAGTCGCCGCAGGGTTGCCGAATCACAGATCGAAAATACGAGCACAAAATCTTTGCCCTTATTACCTGTACCATCATTTAATTCATTTAGGGGAGGAATGTGTTAGAAAGAACAAGGTCTGTTCTAACGCTGTTATGCTTAATCTGCTGGAAAGAACGTGACAATCTAAATGGACGGAGAAAAAGAGGAAGAAAGGGGTAGTAGGGGGGTGCCAAGTGAACTACGATGTAGAAGGGGCCAGAAGCAGAAGCTTTTGTATTATTCAACTACCATTATTGACGTCACGTGGAAGGGTTTTTTTTGTCCAGAGCTTCCTGCTCGTCGCCTGTGACTGGAGTATTGACAATTCCGATGGCCATCTCTTCAAGAGGGTTAACATTACCACACCCTTCTGTTATGGTGTCCGTTGGGTGTCATTATAATGATTGAGCAACTATTACTTTCAGAGAAGACCCTGTGAGTAAATCGAACACGTCAGAAATGAGGAGTTTTCATCAGTTTATTTGAGTAAAGTTTCGGCAAATGTTGCATCTATCTTCAGCCTAATACAATCTTACATAAATAGGTTACACACAGTAAATGGTATTGTATATTATACTAGCAGATCCGTTGAAAAGGAGCGCCCCAGTGAAAAAGGATACCAAAGTATGTTTCTTTAGTGGCACCAGACAACATAAACAAATTGACATACCTAATATATAAGATTATCAAATTCCACGGAGGAATGAGAATTTCGAAATTCTGAAACTCTCAAACAAGTATTCCTCCTATTCATAGCACTATTACCGCACCTGTCCAAAATCCTTGAAAAATGCATAAAGAAACGATTATTTGATTATATTGAATCCAATCAACTTATGGAAGAAAACCAGTTCGGATTTAGGAAAAATTACAACACCGAACGTGCTACGAATTCTATCTGCTGTGTATGATGGTCTCAACAAAGGCAAAACCCCGATTGCTCTTTTCCTTGATGCAGAAGGCATTTGATACTGTAAATCATGCTAAATTAATACACAAACTCAAATTCCTAGGGTGTTTTTTTGTCCCTAATAGAAAACTATTTGAGCTACAGGCGCCATAAAAGTAAAATAAATAACACTCCGAGTACCCCTCTCGCCTTAAAGCATGAGGTTCCCCAAGGAATAGTATTAGGCCCAATTTTGTTAACCATATTATATATTAATGATAAGTGCAAATTAAATTTAAATGGAAAACTCGTGGCTTATGCAGACGACACAGCAAGAGTTGTCAGCTGAGATTCGTGGGAACGCACTTTCCTGAAGCTGAAAAATGCCTGAAAATTGTCCACATCTGGCTGTGTTCCGATCTCCTATAATTCTAAATCTGAAAAAGACAGCTTATATTTGCTTTAGCTAAAAAAAAAAAAAATCCTTTGAGCCCCCCAACCCAACCACTCATCATATTTTTTACACTGTTCAAACTGTTTATGTTATTCAGCCTCTACAAGCCCCTGTTACCAACTTCAACGAGTCTTTTCCATCAAACATCTCGGAATAATCATGGCTGAAGGCCTCAAGTGGGACCAAAAACAGAAAAGGTCACTCAAAAACTTAGATATTTATTCCACTATTTTGATATTTTGTAGTTCTTTAAGAAAAATCATATTAACCTATCGTTTGACGTTGGGGAAGAAAAAATACAAGTCATGCATTGACAAAATAAAAGTACTGCACAAGAAGATAACGAAAATAATTTTTAATAAAGATTGCCGACGGATAAGCTATGCGAACTAAGTGGATTATTTAGTACGCCCAACATTGCCTACACTAGGTGCGTAATGAAAAATAAATCCAAGTTTCTGCTATGGAACACTCTAGAACCCGAGGAGCTGGAAATCTAGATATACCATGTCAAAACACAAAGTCAGCCCTCATGTTTTTGCATAAGCATCCTAGCAAATTCAATTACAGGTTTTCGCCTAATAGTGCCCATTCGTTCCGCCTCACTACGCAATCTATTATCTCTGTACACCTCATTCACGTTTGAAAAGTACATCACATCCAATTATACTAGAGCAGAGTAGAAAAAATTTATTTTTAGTTGTCTCATATCACAAGGATATCTAATTTGCGACATTTATTCACAAGTTCTTATGCAGTGTAGTGATCTGTGTAGTAGCAATGTAATAAGTAAATGCTATTGATTTAATAATATACATAATTATATAATATTGCAATCCGCACATTTTGAATGTTTATTTAGGTACTTGGGAGCTGACTCCCCCACCCAGCTCGGAACTCTGTTCTTTGGTGTGGGGTAGTTCCAGTTATCAAGTGGACACTGTAGTCCACTGTAGTTATCTTGGGTTCTAGAGGAATAAATTTCATTTTCATTTCATCACTTCACCGACAGTTTCCATTTTAAGGACACGATGGAGATCGTCATTGCGCACATAACTGGAGGCATTTACAACGCTCCCTAATACCTTATTTTGGAAAGTTCGTATAATCTTGGTGTTGAACACCATATGTCACATGTTATGATTTATACTTGTCCCAAACGTACCACGGTAACTACCTTCCCATAATCTGATGAATATTGCTCAGTCAATCAGGTTTTAATTTCAATATTATCACGCGACAGTTTTCATCAAGTGGCCCTTCATTTACCTATTCATAGCATTATTTGCTTGATTGAGTTACCTCTCATTAAAATGAAGGGTGGCATTCAGTACTGATGAGGCATAAAATGGGACATTATTTCCCATTATATAATCCTTATTAGGCTCTAAACCGTGTTTACGAACGTGTTTTGTCGTTTTAATTAAAACCATCATTTAGCCAACTGCGAATAGATGGTAATTCGATTATGAATTATTGGCAATTACGCTCAATCGGGCATTCCGTGATTATATTATTAGATTATTACCTAGCTATCGGGCCATGACCTAACTTAGTTATTATTTCTGGCCGGAGTTAATGCTCCCTATACAATAACATATTTTTCTATGGTAGGTATCAGCTAATATGATTTTCGTTCAACTTCACTGAAACATATCTAACTACTTATTACCCAAAGTTACGGTTACTGTGTGATTTTTTTAATGCTTTCCACGATTAACATGTACCTATTCATGGTTTGTTATAAGTTATTTACCTACTCCAAAATTCTTAAATTTGCTCCATTTCCGTATTCGACCGGTCTTAGATCTCAGATGGCATCTTGAACAATGGGAACTTAAATTTCGGATGTTATAATGGATCAGACATTGGTAAGGTCAATCCATCTACAATATCTTCTTGTAGACTACGTTATTTCCAGAGGTAACGTTGTTATGTTTAGCCCTGAAATTCACTATCAGGAGCTTTTGAAGATTTTAGTGAAGCGTTCGATCATGTCCAGGCGATTTTTGAAGGGCGATCTAGGAATGGTAGGCACCTACTTGAAGATCCAACAAAGTTGACTCGTAGTTTTGAAGTAGGGTGGGCTCCTTTGAATGTCTACACGTTATGAGGTGTACTGATAAATGATTTTTACGGGTAACAGGTAAGGCACTTTGATCAAATTCGGGTATCTGGGTAAGCATGTTCCAAGCTGTGTTGGGGCGTAGGTAGGTACAGGTACCTTCATTGGCCCAACTTCGGTCCAGAAGAAATGTGCAGTCATGAAATCTTCTCTCTGAACTTATCATGGACAGCATTCAATGGATTGAAGGTGTTGTCAAGATATTGTTCAACAGCACATTTCTTTTTTTTCCTCATTGGAATCTACCAAACAGGTAGAACCCACCCCTCCCACTAACTCCTTGAACACCTAGGAACTGGTGTCGTATCACTCAGGGCTGCTTGCTACCTGAGATACCAGGAAACAGCTGTGGAAGGGGCCATTCAAGTTTGTTCAAAACAAAGCCTGACCGGATTTATCTGGACTTGTGATCATGGGAACCTTCCAATCAGAAGCTTTCCTTGTAACATTTTAAAGGGTGCACGTGGAGCCTTCTGAGATGTTTCTTTGTTAGGTTTTCCATGAAACTCCCTACCCCCTCCCAAACTGCTATTACCTGCTCCCTGCTAGCTGCAGCTCTGGTGAGGTCCCTTATAACACCTCACTCAGTTAGTTTCGTTAAAAGTAAATTCGGACGTTAGTGATATTGAGTGCTTTGTCATGGCTCCTTGGCAACTTCACGGGATTGGACCAACACTGGCCTCAACAAACATGAATTCTACGTTCTACATTGGTATTTATGGCCTCAAGTATGACTTTACTATAATAATATAGCCCAGAGCGATAGCGAAAATGTTATTTGGGCATCATTTTAGTTCTGCTACCCTCCTAAGTTAAATGTCAAGTCATGTAGCATGGCTACATGAGCGAATTTTTGACCATTTTCACCCATTGTTGACTACTAACCCCCCCCCCCCCCTGAATTTTTTTGAAAATCGCTCATCTAATGTTAATGGTGGTTTTAGATCATAAATCATCATTCCAGGCCAAATTATCGTACTTCCTTAAATTTTTTGCGACCTAACCCCCTTTCACCCCATTCGAATTTTTGAAAATTGCTCATTTTCGAAGTCATAGTTCCGTTTGCCAAGACGAACATTTGGGCGAAATTCAAAATTTTTATCTGCAAACGTCATAGGAATTTTTATCAGGCAAACATTGTCTGGAGTGACATGGATATTTGCTATGACAAATTTTGAAAAATACGTTCTGAAAATGTTTGACCCATCTTCATTTCCACTCACTGTACTTGAATTGCACAAAAGAACTCACAAGACTGAATGTTGGAGCGTGGTGAAAACTTTGTTGATAACATCGTTCACATTAACAAATTATTGGCAAAACATGTCTATAGCAAAACGTGCTGAAAACAAAAATGTTTTTGACATGTTACCGTCCGTTGTTTAGGCACCTTAACTTGTTACTTGCTAAAAGCTAATAACTTCGCTACTGACATGTTATTAGCAAATAGCGATTAACGTTTCCTCTGCAGAATATTGCAAAAATAACTGGTCAGAAAGGTTTTCGATGTTCTTTACCGTGGCCTAATAAAAAAATGTATTTTGCCCATACTTTTGGAATTTTTAAAGTTCAGTAAAGTACAGTAGCCAAAAATAAAGTACAATAATTTGAAAAAGTACGCCTGTCAACCCTGTTTAGGTCTTAACAGCCATTTCATGTAACTTGAAGTACGCCTTAAAAATTCTAAATATATTGTAAAAACACGTAAGATCCTCTCATTCGTTCATTCATTCATTCATTCAACGCTATCAGCGTTTAAACAATAAATCTGGCTTGAAACAAAAATCGAGGAAGCGCAATGAATTATATTCATTTGAACATAACTGTAAACATTTCTTCTAGTAGTGATGTTGGTAATGAGCGAATTTTGAACTTAATGTAACTGAACTTCCTTTACATCGAAGTTTCACGGCCTTTAAACCATGAAGAATGGGAACCCCTAATCGGAACACCTCCAACACTTTGCCACTCAAATTATCGTGTATGTATGAAATAGCCACTTTCCGGTTGGTATTCGATGGAATCACGTATCTCGTCATTTATGGGTACAGATCGTTGATTGGAACCACTAACATTTATTTGGTCCCATTTTAATATTGACTTCGTGGACTCATGGCTTATACTGCTAGGTACATACCTATCGCGCTCGTACGAAATGGAACTAATTGTTGTTGAATTATTGTACATTTACGATCCATAATAGTTCTGTCGATTGGGAAAATATTGAAGCCTTCATAATTTAGGTATCAATCATCATTAGCCAGAGACAGGTAGAAATTGATGTCGAGAAATTGGCATTACTTATTCATCTTGAACAAGAAAAAACCCACAAATTATCCGTAACAACTGTAATGCCTCTTTTCTTCATAAAACCGTAACAAAACCAGCAGTTAGCGAACAATTGTATTTCGAAAACGGGTTTTGTAAGCTAACCGAGACAAATGTTCCCTAGCGACGTTAATTACAGTGGTATCCATTATTCATGAGCGGGGGTAGTATCTCGGCGGCAGAGCCCCAGAAGGTGTAAAAACACCGTGTTGAGCGCCAATTCAACTGGCGCTGGAATCGAACGATTCCTTTGGAGGTGGGCGAGATGATTTATGTTCCAGAGGTTAATTAGCGGTGGGCACATAATAAGTGCCGTCGTCGGTAAGTGCTGGGGATACGTATTTAGGAGAGCAAAACTGGATTTCCGAAAAAAATTCTTTAGTTCAGGATCAAATTAAAAACGTAAAAAAAACCACACCCTTTATATTGGAAATTCTCGAGCTACGGCGTTCTGAAAATTTCAACCCCTGCTTTTCGCGGACCAACTAGACCCCAAGTGGGACCTACAAACCAAATTTCATCAATTTTGGTTCATGGTAACTAAGAAAAGTGCGAAGTACGGCGGACGGACAGAAATATTTTTATTCCATTTTCGGATTCTACGTACCTTGAAACGGAAACAATAAAATTTTGAGGGGGGGGGGGGGGGGTTTCATGCTCTATTCCAAAGGTTCATTATTAAAAATAATAAACCTAAAAAGTTATAGTTGCTGGATCTGACCTTGCAAAACGCACAAAAATACACCACGACGGTGTGCGCACAAAACTAAGAAACCGCAATCCGGGAACTAGTCATTCTTCAATGTGAACATCACCTCGCCTTTTTTAGGATACTACTAACTTTTTTGCATTCTACCTTAAATTTCTCCACCAAATTGAGAGATAATCTCAATTTCGAGTATACCGTTGGAAAGCCGATTAAATTTCAAAACTTTCGTGTGATTCTGCACTTTGCTCTGGGAAACGTAGAAAATCTACAAATATTTTTAGAAACTCTACTTTTTTAGAAACTTTTGAACGGCTATTAAGGTTCCTAGGTGGTACTTTTCAAACACAAAGGTACACAAATCTTACAAGAAATTTAACGTTGATTCTGAAAATGAAGTTAAAAAATTAGATAAATTGAGGTAAAATGGAGAAATTTGTGTTTCTATGACAAAAAATGTCGTTTTCTCGATAGCATTTAAAACGGCATATCTGTGGAATGGAGTGAGATACCGAGGTGCGGTTGCGGCGTTCTAATACATTTTTGGTCTAGTTCCACCCTACAGTGTTAGCATCTACTTGGAAGACACCCTGTATAGATAGCGTTAAAATAATTATAGTTAGTAAAGTGTTTTTCAAAATATATGCTTCTTATTTTGGTCGAAATAAGGTTTATTTCTGCTCCTCACTTTTGGGCTAGTGATAAAACATAGGCCTACAGAAAAACACTTCACTAACTAAAATTCTTTTAACTCTATCTACACAGCGTGCCTTTCAAGTGGATTATAACAAGCGGGGTGGAGCTAAACCAAAAATTTAGTTGAACGCCGTCAACCGCACCTCTATCTCAATCCGTTCCAGAGATATGCATTTAAAGGTTTTATTGAGAAAACCACTTTTGGTTTATTATTCTGTGAATAATACACCTATGTATTCGCTCAGCAAACAATTTTTATAGCACCCCCTCAAACATTTTTCTTTTCCGTTTCAAGGTGCGTAGATTCAAAAAACGCTGGAAAGTCCTTGTCACATGGGTTTATTATTCTACTGGACATACCTACAGAAATGTTGGCTGTTCATTTCTGTTTCTTTCATGTGAAATAATTGAAATAGCCGAAATAGCTATTTTTCATGATCCACAATTTTGGCCCCCAAAACACGAATTAGGTATGCTCCTTTTTTTCCCCCCATTATCTTTGACGATTGGTAGTGTCATTTAATCGTCTTGATCCACATGTTGACACTTTTTTTAGTGTAATTATACAAATTGATGGTGATTTCAGACGATTTTCCAGGTTTTTGACTCATAAAACAATCAATTTTGGGAGCTGAACATTTGGTAGAACCTCAATTTTCCACTCTTTGGTCAAAATCGACTTCATATTCGGTCTTCTCGTCCCCAAAAACATGGAAAACGATACCTCAAAAGCTCATGTTACTAACATGTTACTAAAACACAAAAAGTACCTATTTTTATACACATTTTCAATCATAACACCCCTGGGTATATTCCGATCGGGCTGAAAAGTTTTGGGACACAACTAGGGCCCAAGTGGAGCATGTGTGCCAAAGAAAGACTTTTTTAGACCGAAAATGAAGCCTGTACACGTGATACGGCGTACGGCGTACGACGTACGGCGTACGGTGGACGGACATTGCATTTTTGGAATCTACGCACCTTGAAACGGAAAAGAAAAAAATTTTGAGGGGGTGTTATAAAAATTTTTTGCTGAGCGAATACATAGGTGTATTATTCACAGAATATTAAACCAAAATGCAATGTCCGTCCGCCGTACGCCGTATCACATCTACAGGCTTCATTTTCGGTCTAAAAAATCGTTCTTTCGCACACACGCTCCATTTGGGCCCTAGTTGTGTCCCGAAACTTTTCAGCCCGATCGGAATATACCCAGGGGTGTTATGAGTGAAAATGTGTGTAAAAATAGGTACTTTTTGCGTTTTAGTAACATGTTAGTAACATGAGCTTCTGAGATATCATTTTCCATGTTTTCGGTTCGTAACTTATCCAGACAATTAAAGAAATGTGTAGGTAAGGTAGGTAGGTATGTCTACGTGGCATGGGCTGTGCCACCAGAGGATCGATTCTCCTGATTCAGACAGGTACTCCGAACGATGAGAACACCGTATAGGTCCCTTATCAGTAGTTTTTGGAAATTCAAGATCGTGTTAACGACGAAGTTCAATCAAATATGTAGAACCTCCCAAATAGATACCTAAATTCGTGATTTTACTACACTCACGTTTATATTTATAAGGAAATATTACTTACAATCAAGGGAAGTAACAAAGTTGTACTTACCTTTAGTAGCGGATGATCCGTGAATGAAGGTGGTAGAACCCAAATCGCATCACTAATAATCAAAACCACAATCACTGGTCAATACGGGCCAACCGGCACTCACGTGAGGTATCGGAGTGTCCATATCACTTCTCGCGGTTATTCGGCGGGTAATACTGAGGCAATTCCAGGAGAAAACACACCAAAATTTATAATCTAGTCCAGGAATTATTGTTTAAAGATGAATTTTGACGAAAAACTACCGCATACCAACCAGTTGCGAGCGATCTAGGGACTGACTTCAGAAAGTATCAGCAGAGTGGGCCTTGGTAGGTTTTTACTTCATATTTTCCCCTTTCATTTATCTGAATTCTCAATCTATTTTTCGGTTCGTAACTTATCCAGACAATTAGAGAAATGTGTAGGTAAGGTAGGTAGGTATGTCGATCGATTCTCCTGATTCAGACAGGTACTCGGAACGATGAGAACACCGTATAGGTCCCTTATCAGTAGTTTTTGGAAATTCAAGATCGTGTTAACCACGAAGTTCAATCAAATATGTAGAACCTCCCAAGTAGATACCTGAATTCGTGATTTTGTTACACTCGCGTTTATAGTTATAGGGAAATATTACTTGAATCAAGGGAAATAACAGAGTTGTACTTACCTTTAGTAGCGGATGATCCGTGAATGAAGGTGGTAGATTCCAAATCGCATCACTAATAATCAAAAACACTGATCAATACGGGCCAACCTGCACTCACGTGAGGTATCGGAGTGTCCATATCACTTCTCGCGGTTATTCGGCGGATAATACTGAGGCGATTCCAGGAGAAAGCACACCAAAATTTATAATCTAGTCCAGGAATTATTGTAACACTGATCAATACGGGCCAACCTGCACTCACGTAAGGTATCGGAGTGTCCATATCACTTCTCGCGGTTATTCGGCGGATAATACTGAGGCAATTCCAGGAGAAAACACACCAAAATTTATAATCTAGTCCAGGAATTATTGTTTAAAGATGAATTTTGATGAAAAACTACCGCATACCAACCAGTTGCGAGCGATCTAGGGACTGACTTCAGAAAGTATCAGCAGAGTGGGCCTTGGTAGGTTTTTACTTCATATTTTCCCCTTTCATTTATCTGAATTCTCAATCTATTTTTCGGTTCGTAACTTATCCAGACAATTAGAGAAATGCCTAGGTAAGGTAGGTAGGTATGTCTACGTGGCATGGGGTGTGCCACCAGAGGATCGATTCTCCTGATTCAGACAGGTACTCCGAACGATGAGAACACCGTATAGGTCCCTTATCAGTAGTTTTTGGAAATTCAAGATCGTGTTAACCACGAAGTTCAATCAAATATGTAGAACCTCCCAAGTAGATACCTGAATTCGTGATTTTGTTACACTCGCGTTTATAGTTATAGGGAAATATTACTTAAATCAAGGGAAATAACAGAGTTGTACTTACCTTTAGTAGCGGATGATCCGTGAATGAAGGTGGTAGAACCCAAATCGCATCACTAATAATCAAAAACACTGGTCAATACGGGCCAACCTGCACTCACGTGAGGTATCGGAGTGTCCATATCACTTCTCGCGGTTATTCGGCGGATAATACCGAGACGATTCCAGGAGAAAGCACACCAAAAATAATTTATATATAATGTAATCCAGGAATAAAGACGCATTTTGACGACCGCATACGAACCAGTAGCGGGTGATCAACGGACTGACTTCAGAAAGTATCAGCAGGGTGGGCCTTGGTAGGTATATTTACTTAATATTTTCTCCTTTCATTTATCTGAATACTCATTGTATTTTTCGGTTCGGAACTGCTCAAAACAGTTGAAGAAATGTCTAGGTAAGGTAGGTAGGTATGTCTACGTGGCATGGGCTGTGCCACCAGAGGATCGATTCTCCTGATTCAGACAGGTACTCCGAACGATGAGAACACTAAAAACTCTTATAGATGGTTTTTGGAAATTCAAATCAAATAGGTCGAAACTTCCAAGTAGTTAGATAGGTACCTAAATTCATAATTACTATCCTCGACATGATAAATTATAAAGAAAATATTACTTAGAATAAACCTAAATAACATAATTTTACGGTACCTTTAGTATTGGACGGTCGGAGAATGAAGGTGGTGGAATCCAAACGCAGCACTGAACACAATCATCACCGGCGCGGGCCGACAATGCACCCACGTTGGTTTTCGAATTGCCCATATCACTTCTCCCGATTAAATCGGCGGATACCGAAGCGATTCGAGGAGAAAACTCACAATAACACGGTAAAATTTAGTCCAGGAATTATTCTTCTATGATGAATTTGGAATAAAAACTACCACTTACCTACCATCCGTCGCGGTTGATCGGGCCAGACTGACTAATAGAGAGGGGTGGCAGGGTGGGGAAGGTGATGTGGCTGGGCGTGGTGGGGTAGGTAGGTATTCACTCGATTTAAAAAAATTTATTTAGTTATTTATTTATTTATTTTTTTTTTTTCATTTACCTGAATTTTCATTGTGTTTTTCTTTTCCTAACTGCTTCAAACAATCGAAGAAAAATATACAAGTTACTTATCTATGTGGCACTGGTTGTGCCACGAGGGCATCAGTTCACAACATGATGTAGTTACTTGGAACGATTAAAACACCAACTATACAACCATTGGTGGTTTATGGAAATTCAAGATCACATTAATGGCCAATTCCAATAAAATAGATGGAAAATTCCAAGTATTAACCTACATCTGGTGAGTTTAAGCTCTGGCGGGCAGACCCAGTGCCACGTGGATTGGTAACTTCAATCATTTCGTGGATTTTTTTGGAAAAGGGTAAAAACAGGTAAAGACAATAAGTCGGGTAAAATGAAGGGAAAAATAATTGAAGTTACAAGTACCTAAGTGCCTACTTTCCCCTCCCCACCACCTTGCCGCCCCTCTCTATTAGTCAGTCCCTCGATCACCCGCGACGGATGGTAGGTTTGTGGTAGTTTTTCGTCAAAATTCATCTTTAAACAATAATTCCTGGACTAGATTATTGTGTTTTTGTGTTTTTTCTCGAATCGCCTCGGAATGATC
This sequence comes from Leptopterna dolabrata, assembly GCA_954871275.1. Taxonomy (NCBI): domain Eukaryota; kingdom Metazoa; phylum Arthropoda; class Insecta; order Hemiptera; family Miridae; genus Leptopterna; species Leptopterna dolabrata. The sequence continues at coordinate 22,283,759 of OX940986.1, forward strand.
CGCCGATTGACCGCGAAGTGGTATGGGCAATCCGATGAATAACGTGTGTGCACTGATTGTCCCGCGTTGATCAGTGGTTGTGTATGCGGTTAGTGCTAAGAACTGGATTCTACCTTCATTCTCGAATTGTACACACTACTAAAGGTACGTGCGACTTTGTTATTTTGATTTATTGTAAGTAATATTTCTTTAAATAACTACAAAGTCGAGGGTAATCATCATTAAACATACAGGTAATTATGAAACATTTTAGGTAGCAAAACTACTTATAGCAACGCAGGGGTAGGTGCATTTTTTAAAAACTAAATAGCTATTAATTTATTATCTTGTTGCAAACTGATGAGATACGCACTTTCTCCTAGGTTTAAGCCATAGCAAATGGTAGGATGTGGAGGTGAAACTGGAGAATCCAAGTCAGGAGATCCGACTTTGGTGGCACAAGCAGTTCCAAACTGTGCATTTTCATGATTATTTGGAAATGGTACGAAGATGATCAGGAAAATACTATGGCAGGTCAAATGAAACGGAAAATTTCGTTCCTGCCTACCAACTCAACCAATGGTTGTGTGTTGTGATTTGGTTTTTTACCACCTTCATTCAAGATTCTACCACTGCTAAAGCTCCGTACTATGTTATTCGGTTTTATTGTAATATTTTCGATTATTTTTATTGTAATATGTGTCGAGTTGACGTCTTCTTATGTTCATCGCTTAGTGGCCAGTTACGGTTGTATTTTTTCCCTCCACCGCGCCCTAATTGTCGGACTGGAGTCATATTTCGTACATGCCCTTTCTAGAACCCAAGCCCAAGTCCTATCTGCCCCCGAAACTCAAACCCTTTCTGAGCCCATGAAGAGAGAAATTCGGCATATTCCCATACCTGTATACTTCACCAATAAAAAACTAGGTTTGTACTTGAGATTATGGAGATTGAACTAATCTACATCACAAAAATATCATTACACTTTTACCGAATAGTTTTTTGAAATTTTTGGTTTATTATTTTCAATAATGAACCATTGGAATCGAGCATGAAAAAAAAAAAAATTCTAACCCCCCTCAAAATTTGATGGTTTACGTTTCAAGGTACGTAGAATCCGAAAATGCAATAAAAATATTTCTGTCTGTCCGCCGTGCGCCGTACTGGCCACTTTTCTTAGTTACCATGAAACGAAATTGATGAAATTCGGGTTACCTATAGGTTCCGTTCAAGGCCTAGTTGGTCCTCGAAGCTCGAAGTTACTGTCAGTCACCTCTAAGGGGTTCAAAATAGGGGTTGAAATTTTCAGAACGCCGTATCTCGAAAACTTTTGATAGAAGGGTATGGTTTTTTTACGTTATTAAATTTGTCTTGAGCTAAACCATTTTTTGAGACCACCCGGAGCATTGTTCGTCCAGCCGTTCGTGTGCACCAAAAAGCTTCGTCAACACGATCGTGAATCAAACGGTATAAATCCGGCCGGAATATCATCACTAGGGAGCACATGATTATAATCAAGGATGGCTGTATGAAGTCGAGTTGGTTGTTCTGCGATATTATTTCATTTGATAAGTGATGGACTATTGGATTTTGTTGGTAGGTACTTGTGAAACTTGAACAAACGTTGAAGTATTATTGATTGGTAAATTAATACACAATGGCAAATTATTACACAACGGCAAATTATTACACACCGGTAAATTATTGAACAACGGCAAATTATTACACAACGGTTCATCTACTGAGAAGGGGCTGAATTTTGTTGATCGGTACTTTTGCAACTTGACCAACCGTTGAAGTATTATTGATGGGCAAGTTATTACACAACGGCTCATTATAGGTACTTGACCTCGAGGGTAGGTATTGACCACAGAAAACAGTGATCTACGCAGAAGGGGCATCTATTTCACTCTACATCAACAATTTTCCTTTAGAACTTCATTATTGCGTTTCTTTTTGCCGTTTTAGTTACTTTTTGTCATCGACAGAACTATGTTAGTAACATTTAACTCGTGATTTAGGTAGGTACCTAGTAACGAGTACGGGGTTAGGTACTAACCTACGGAGGGTCTGCGATCTACATAATATTATGTATAGAATAGTACATATATTATATGAAGGGTTATCTATACAGAGAGCTGTGATCTGTAACGGAAGGGTATTCTGTACAAAATAATAAACCGTTGTGCAGGGATTTGCAGCGTTTTTTTTTCGTCATACAAACCAAACTTCTCAATGTTCCCTCAATTTATCAAAATTTTTTACGTTGGTTCTAAGATATTTTATTGCAAATTTATAAATTTTATTTGCAGCAGCCTAATTTCTCAAAACACCGATTTTTTTTACATCGACAGTTTTCATGGAAATATTTTAGTTTATCTATGAATTTTGCCTATTCTGAAACCATGACTTTTTTTATAAACATCGAACATCGATGTTTTCCGTCAAAATACATCGACGTTTTCAGGTCGATGTTTTGTTAACATCGATGTTTTATCTATCGATGCTCTGTTCAATATACCCTGCCGGACTGAAATGCCATCCGTGAACGGCGTGCCGCCTTCAATTTGACGTTCAATCAATCGCAACCCCGTGACTATGCTTCTTGTTATATTAATTGCCCCTCCTAACCAATCTTAGAGCCCTTTGACGACCTCCCGTAATTGAAAACGGGTTGACCATCTACGACTGGTTTTCCTGATCAGAATGTAAGTTGTAGTGCAGCTGTATAATATTGTAGGTACCTAGTAGGGTAGCTGAAAACAAACTGAATTTTTAACTAACATCAAAACTACCTACTTTGTTGTTTATATCAACTTGAAACCTATGTAAATACCTACATGAGATCTGATCCGTAGGATCTATCCTAATTGGGATTAGATTGTGATTAAACTTTTCAAAATTATCATTCAGTCCAGACGTCTTCATATCTGAGGTTGTAAAGATGAAGACACGTTGGCGTTGTTTGCTGTTATAGATCTAAAATGTCCTAGTTCCGTTCATTTTTCACGAAACTCAGTAGAACGGTTTCCGATTATTATCCTACCTACTGAATTTCCCTGGTTAGATACAGGGGCTTGCAGTGTGCCCTCTCTGACCAGCTTTTGAATATTTCTGATTGATGAGGGATTTTTTTTTCCTTCCCTATGTGACGGTATATGGGAATCCCGTCCATCTTGGATGCTGGCTCTTCCCGATCTTTTTGACACGCGGCTGAAGGGGCGGTTGATTCGCGGAAACGAATCATCAACTCCTGGAGGCATCGCGTTATAATCTAACCATTGTCTCCGGGGGCAGCTGTCACACTGCCTCCCTACCTTTCTAGAGGATGGAGAGGGGGAAACTACGCTGTATGGGCGGCGTAGTTAAACCCCTCATCCATTACATGGTAGCAGAGCGTGGTTGGTGGGTATGTGCTGAGTTTTATCCTCGGTACCCCCTCCACTTTTTGAGAGCTTTTCCAGAAGGAATAGCTCTGAGGTTTTCCAGAAGGAATCCTCTTTTTAATACCCCTTTGTTTATCAATATACACTTCGGCCATTGGATTTTCTATTTTTATCAAATCAACCTCATGATTATTATTATTACAATCAACCTCATGATTACTACTATTAATAATATCAAACCTCATGATATTATTCTTAAGGCTATTATGCCTGGCGTTCAACGCCTATTTTTGTAATTTTTCCCCTTGTTTTCCCAGTTGTTCCATCTTATGATGGGGGTTAATCACCCAGAGGTTATTCAGATGAACTTTCCTGAACCAGAACCTCTGACAACTACTTTCATTTATATTCCAGTTGTTCCATCTTATGATGGGGGTTAATCACCCAGAGGTTGTTCAGATGAACTTTCCTGAACCAGAACCTCTGACAACTACTTTTTTTTTCCTTTTTGTCCAAGTGCGCCAAGTGATATTGATAGGAGCTAAGGTCTCCACCAGTAACAATTCTCAGTAGTACCATTACGATGGAAGCTGTCAGCTTTGGAGTTTTTCAGATGAATTTTCCTGAATTAGAACTCCATACTACTTTCAGTTCCGTGTCTAACTTCACATACTTCTTCTTCAAAGAAGTATGTTTTTAAGGGGAGGAGTGTGACGGTATATGGGAATCCCGTCCATCTTGGATGCTGGCTCTTCCCGATCTTTTTGACTCTCGATCCTTTCTAGAGGATGGAGAGGGGGAAACTACGCTGTATGGGCGGCGTAGTTAAACCCCTCATCCATTACACCTATATTAATATCAGTATTTTGAAAATGTCAGTTTGAATTTTCAGACTTTTGGCGATATTTGAAAGTTTTCTGCGTTTTTTCTTGTAGGATAAACGGTGGCGTTCAGGTACCACACTCCATTCTCAGATGCTAATTTTAAATCAGCTGTCATACATCATAATAATTTATATCACAATAGGATAACCTATCGATCGATTTATGTAGGCAGGTGTACCTATTTCATAACAGCTAACATCTACGTCTACCTGAACGATTCGGTTGATCAAGTAAAACTTCGAGGTAGCAAATATGTAGATGAATCACTCAAATATACCAACCACACCAACCTTTAAAAAAGAATCTCGACCGTTTTTCCAATTTTCATCATTTAACTCGGATGATAATTAAAAAAGGAAGAACAAAACTCCGCCCTGAATGATTCTCAAGTCTCCAGATCTCTTATCATTGGCAAAGTTTTTTTTTCCAACCCGTTAATTAATTTTAAAAACCCTGGAAATGTCTTTTTTTCTCTATTAATCCTTAATCCAATAACCGAGTTTCCACCACCGTTCTTCTCTCTCGACAAACTCCCGATTATCTTTTTGTCTGCGCGCTTCGCGGAATAATTTCAGCGGGGAAAAAGTTTCGGGTGGGTCCCTGGATCAAATTCAATTAAATATTTAATCCGACGTACCTTCCGCGATAAGCTACGCCGGTATTAATACCGTATTTTCAGGTTCAATATGGTGTTATTGTGCAAGTTATTTGCTCTTTATCCCTACGCGATCCAGAAAAATGATACATCAGGTTCAATACGAGTATGGTGTTATTGTGCAAGTTATTTGCTCTTTATCCCTACGCGATCCAGAATAATGGCACATGGTTTGATTAATTTGACTGCATTTGGGGGGGTTAACGCACATGAGTTATTTCAATAAAGATTATCTGATAGCCAGATGAAGTTAGAAAGTAAACATTGGAGAATGATGGCCTGAAATTACCTTACATTCTCTTCATCGTGATTATAATCTCACTGTCACCGTACTGCATGAATATAATATAGTCCGGGTATAATATTAAAATCAACATCAAGCGTATTGATGTTACCAGTGTAACATCAGCATGTTACGGTAACTTTTTGCACTTTTCCAAATTCCAAACTTAGTGCGGTATTGTAACCATAAAACGGGGATGATTAAGAAAGTACGAATGAACATAGAATGACTAGTTGAAATAGATTTCCTCGTCGTTTCCCTCTGCGGTCTTGTGAAAATTTCTACAATGAAACTCTTCCCAGATTTAACATTCAAATAACTACCAGATATTACAAAAAGTACATCTGAGCGCTAACTTCTTTGTTGACAGACTAGGTACTGCTATTATTTGCTCCCGAGTGCTCTAATTTATTAATACGTAACGAATATTTCTTCAAATACATTCATTTTTGTACCAGACGTGTGTTGTGCTTGAGTGCAAAATGTAGCGATATGTCAAAATGATTAAAACACGAAAACAGTGACTGATTAACTAAAATACTAATGCAAAGCGAACAGAAGGATGAATCAAAATCTTTTTGACTATATATAAGTCCTACGTACCTGATTCACAAATGACAATACGATACATAAGTGATCTATTGCAATATCATACGAATAGTTATCTCCTGTAACAGGTGAATTGGAAGAAGGAACGGCTTCATCTTGAAAAGCTGAATAGACAGGTATATGGAGAACAGTGGAGTTCTTCAATGTCTTCAATTATGATTCTTGGTATTTAAATACCAAGTTTTCACTTCCAATATTTTTTTTCTGAAGTCTTCAAAACTAGAAAATTACCCTTCCACAAAACGGCAAAATTAATTAACTTGATGATAACTTGTTGATTGATAATCAACTATGAGGATGTTACAGTTCATATACCTGCATGTTAATAATATGAATTATAGATATATGAACGTCGTAGTCTTGTTACATGTAGCTACAAACTAAATCACTCGTGATGTGTTTTAATGTATTTGCAGGCTATTTTCGGTGTATCTCAATACATTTAATATATATCCATTGTTATGGGTGTATATAAATTCGCGGATCCGAAATTCCGAAAACAATAAATTTTAAATTTGTATAACACGAAACTAATACTAACTCACTAGAATGCCTGCCGCTCGAATTTATTTTCCCTTCCCTCCACAAACTGAACTAATAAAACAATCTGTATAGTCAATAATATATCTGGATCATTATCGTATTATAGGTAGGTACCTAAGATAAATTCAATCAATATCAATTGGTTTTTGTACCGTATTCGGTGACCTATATTTATGCAAAGGCCCTAGAATTACCTAACTGGTACGTAAGAGCCCTCACATTACCCGTTTACCACCGACGTACACGTGCTTATTCTACATAAACGCCGACTATTATGGGATAGGTAGTATTACTTGAAGTACTACTGCATGCGAAAAACAATTTTGAAAGCAATAGAACACTAATCTACAACTCATTGCAATAGTGTGGCGTGTGTTCATTTAGTTTCACCTCCATCCATAAATTGAATTAATGCAATCCTAATAGTTAGTAGGTACCTACCTACTTTTCATCATCTGGTAATAATTTAGGTACTTTTATTCAATTTAAACAATATAATTAATACGTTATAATGTAAAGGTATATTATAATTATATTAGATATTTATTTATATATTTGTCAGCTTTGCATTGTATTCACCGTCCTGGATTCTCTAAGTAAAAACCATCAAAGATGTAATATTGAATCCATATTGATATAATATGGAAATGGTAAAATCATGATGAAGCCAAAATCGACCTTGAAAAATCCTTCTTTGAAATATACCCTAAGGGCCGCTTGGTTTACAACCAATGAACCCGTCTTCTTTCCTTTTGCATAGGTAAGTAGGTACGTACCTACCTATTTATTTGGTAAATTCTACCTCTTTGAATTGTTGATGAATATTTTGGTCTTATTCATTTGTAATTACTATAATCATGATTATTCATAATTACACGTTAATAACAAAAAAGCAGTAATTACTAGGGGTTATTTATTTTTATTTTTTTTGTTTTGATGGCCTGCACTCGTGCATAATTAATTTCCGATTTATTATGTTTATAAATTATTTATATTTATTTTATTATAAAATGCTTACTGTCTTGGGGGTTGGAGGCTGTGACGACGGCAAAGTTCCAACATAAAAACACTACGATCAAACTGGAAGCCATTTGGTAGTTAGAGCGCTCACATGACCCGGTTACCATCGACGCCCGCCACCGACTGAAGGGCTGTAGGGCTGGCAAAGCGGGGTGAGTTTGTCCCTTCGCCCGCCCTTCGCCCTTTAGAGGGTGTCCCTATATCTTATCCCAGTCGTAGACTGATTATGCTTTACATATGAACCTTCCAGATTTTCGATTATTTTTTATTTTTTATTTTTTTAGCGAATTTTTGGGGCAAATAGGCTATTACGATTGGTCCAAAATGTTGAGTAGGTACCTGCATTAACTTTCAAAAAATTTCTATTCCAATTATAGAATTAGAAAACGATGAGCTGAGAGTTGGTATTTTGCACGAGACATTCGTCGTAATTTTATTTTAAAATAAATTATGCAAATTATTACACAACGTCTTATTATTTACCTGATCGACCCTTCTGCGTCGATCAGTGTTATCTCTGGTCAATAACTACCCTCGTGCTTACCACTGGAGCCAGCCGGGCAATCTCATTTCATAAATCAAGAATTCTATCATCAATTATTTGTTGTTGTTCATGAAGCATAACGTTTGTTCAAATTTAAAAACGCTGCAAAGTCCTTGTCACATGGGTTTACTATTCTCGACTGGATACGGCATGATAGGGACCTCAGTGAAGAGACCCACAAAGCTTATTTGATGGTTTTAAACTCGAATATTAGGTTGCTATTGTTGACAGATTATTTTCGGACAGTGAAATTGTCACCGAATTGTCTTGATTCACCTGCTAATACTACCTCCTGTGTTGTTATACACATTTCTGGTGATTACAGTCATTTTCACAGGTTTTTGACCCGTAAATATTGAATTTTGAGAGTTAAAATTTCGTTAGAAATGTTGTTCAAAATCAACTTCATGTTCGGCCTCCTCACCCTTAACAACAAGAAAAACGTTATCTCACAAGCCCAAGTTCACTATAACCTCAAAATACCTAATTTGGCACCCATTTTAGTTTATTATTCTGTAAATAATACAACTATGTACCTATCCGTTTCAAGGTGCGTAGATTCCAAAAATGCGATGTCCGTCCGCCGTATGTGTATCATCCAAATCTACTTTATCTGCGGTCTAAAAAATTCGTACTTTGCACACAAGCTCCATTTGGGCCCTAGTTGTGTCCAAAACTTTGCAGCCCGATCGTAATATTCACAAGGGTTTTATGGGTGAAAACTGGGTGTAAAATGGGTTTAAAAATAGGGGTTTTTTGGTGTTTTAGTAATAGCAGCTTGTGAGGTATCGTTTTACATGTTTTTTTAGGGCGAGGAGACCGAATATGAAGTCGACGTTGATCAACGAGTGAAGAATTGAGGTTCTAACAAAGTTTCAGCCTTATATTTACTTAAATTTTGGTCTAAAATCGTCGTTCCTTCGCACACAGGCTCCATTTGAGCCCTAGTTCTATTCCAAAGCTCGGCAGCCCGATCGGAATACCCCGGGGTGTTATGGTGAAGCTGACTCTATCAAATCAATTGTTAGAAAAAAATTGCAAAAACAAATGGAAATTATCTACGATGCTACTCTCGTCTTAGAGTGAGATTCCTACTGAGGAGAAGGAAGGTAGTGAAGCTTTCTTTTCACGTTTGAAGGGAAACCTTTTTTCCCCTCCAAAATCAAAATTTTCAATCACGTTCCACCTAGGCTATGTTTTAGAGTTTGTTGTCTGAACAAATTTTGTTCAAAAATTTCAATCACGTTCCTTATACCTAGGGTATGTTTTAGAGTTTTCTGAACAGATTTGGTTCTGTGTTTGTTCGTATGTTTGTGTCCGCTTACCCTTTCCGCAAGCATACCTAACTTCTTCAATTCGAATGCGATTTTGCTGAAATTTCCAGGGATCATGCGGGATGTGCCCTGGATGGTCCCCTATGAATGTCAGAACTATCGAATAAAAAATGGCGTAGTGGATAAATAGGTATTAAAGCCACTGCGCATGCGCAAACACCAAGTCCGAGGTTATCATTTTCCCACGGACCAAGGACCCGATTTCGCTGAAAGTCGATGGGTAGTTGGGTTCGTTCTCTCAGAAAGAATAAATTAATCCTATGAATGAATCGTAGTACTGGGCATGTGCAAACCTTATTACCCAATTATTATGCAATTCCCCCTTCTTTTCGCTCTAATGTTATAGTGACCGGGGTCGGGGATGATTGAGGTGGTTGGGTTTTTTGGGAGTTGGGTTTTAGTTTTATAGTGTGTAATATAGTGGTTAGTGCGTTTTAGAGATCTACTTATATACGATCATGTTATCGATACGAGGAAGCTATGTGCCATTAGGTACTCGGCAGAGGTTTTTTCACTCTCCTTATCCAACCCGAAGTCTTGTAACCCGTAGGTATACAAGTATCAGGCCTATTCGATTGAACTGAATATTTCGAAGAATTCCGTTTCGAAGTACGGCGTCTTTCACTAGGAAGCACCTGTAGGAAAATCAGCAATCAAGATCCATTATTAAGCGAACAACTATCTAAAATAGGGTCATGCTTAGCACATTTTCGGCGCTTTTCCGTAAAAAACTGTAAAAAACAAAAAAAATCTAGGTGAATCCCATGAATTGATCTAATTTATTTATCTATGTATTTCCAAAGTAACAGCAGTAACACAGTAACAGGGGTCCCTCATGGCATACGATTTCGGTCACTCAATATGAATTTGATCAAAATTGTTCGAGCCAAAGTCACTGAAACCATTTGTGAGGTTAAAGTGAGGAAATTTTGACGCATATTTGTCCATTGTTTCGTTACTGATTCACAAGTAAGTCTACTAATAGCAATGTTTCAAAACCACACACTAACATAATAGTTCAGTAGTCTCTTCAAGGGTAAGACCCATAGTATTATAAGCTGAATCACCCGAATGTGGGTAAGGAATGTTGTGTGATCCTTCTCAATTGATGCTTTCTTCTTATTTCATGGCTGTAGTAGAAAGCACTAGGTACAGCAGAAGTTCAGGTGGCACTCATAAAGGTGTCTGAAGTACTATCACTGGTGCCTACTATTGAGCATTTTTACATGTGGGTACCCTATATGGGCTATGAATTCTGGTTATATCATCGACATTTTGACATTATTTCTTCTTCGTCAATTTCGTGCAACACGCCCTGGGTACACAGGGTCACCCTACGGTATCTTGTAATGCACATATTTCAAATAAATCGACATAATAACAGATAGAAATAGATTTGACCGTCTGGAAAACAGGAAGCATCAGGACTGGTAGTCTGTGAATGGAATAACGACCCCCGAGAGAAACAGTGGAAAGGGCGATGGGACGAGAGAGGAAGAAAGAAATGATTTGTGAACGAGGAAAGCCGACGATGTACGATCCACGGAATCCCAACGTGTTGATACGGCCTCCCGAAATGTTAAGATAGCTCAGAAGGCGAAATCTCCCACCCCGCCTTGAAGATAACAGTTGAAAATGAAGAGAGACAGAAGGAGAAAGATGGAGAGAGAAAGGAAGAGAGAAGTGAGAGAGGGAGGAACCGAAAAACTATTCCTAGACGAGGGCAGTGCGCCAGTGGTCCGAACGGGCATGTTATAGCAGCCATGAGGAAGGTAACACCCCTATAACTTTTTTCCCAATAATAAAACAATCGAAATTTAATCACCGAAAAAAATGTATCGTCCGTAGAAACGTACAAGTCGCCCTTAACGATTTTATAAAAATTAAGACGGTAGTCCTTGTGGTCGTATTTTGTGTGGTATTTGGTTACATTGTTTATGAGAGTGGCAGGCAGTGTTTTGTGTTGACGTTTCATCTAGTCAGTGCCAAGATTTGCAGCCCATTGACAACGGCCGAAAGGATCTCTGCTTTGGTATCGCAGCGCTGCAAGTAATGCTTTAATCCTGCTTCTCGAAAACGCTGCAAATTAATACACAAGGGTTTATTATTTTCTGTCTAGAGCACTGTTTTCTTTGGTCAGTACCTACCGTCTTCCTTCCCCCAGGAAATCCCTAAATCGAGCACTGGAGCCGGCCAGCAGGCAATTACTGTTTCATAAATATGTTATTTTGTTCATGTATGTTATTTTGCTAACATATAACATAAATATGTTATATGGTAAATGTTATTTTCTTGAAGTTACGATAGTACCTACCTATCAACAAAATCCAAAATAACCATCATTCTTCAAATTCATGGTATAATATCACGGAACAGCCAATCGATCTCATGCAGCCTCATAGAGCCATGCGAGCTTATAATCAGCTGTCCCCCTAGCAATGACATCTGGGCTGGATTTATACCGTTCATTCACGCTCATAACTAAGCCAAAATTCGGGAGTCTTAAATACTGTGAACGAACGGCCGGACGTACAATGCTCCGGGTGGTATTTTTAAAAAATCCACAAGTGGGAGATCAGTTTAAAAACGTAAAAAACATACCTTCTACCGAAAGATTTTGAGCTTCGGCCTTCCGAAAATTCCAAATATTCACCCCCTAGAGATGGCTGGCATTCCTACAAAGCAAAGTTTATTAATTTTGTTTTATGATAACTAAGAAAAGGTACCTACGGTGGAAGGACAGCAATTTTTTGTATTCCATTTTTGAATTCTACCTACATTGAAACGGAAACCATCATATTTTGAGGGGTGGGGGGGAAGGGGGCTACTTTTTCTTCTCATGCTCGATTCGAAACGTTCATTATTGAAAATAATAAACCAAAAAGAAAAAAGTAGAAGTTATCAAACATCGTATGTAGAAGTTAGCTTGAAGAAGTAATGTGATATTAACTTCGGTATGCACATAACAAAGGCAGATTAAACTCCTGAAGTTATTGCTGATGTTACTCCTCAACAAGAGTCATAGCTACTAACGAAGTCACGCGAGCGAATGATACAGTTGTTCCCAACCCCTAAACCCCATTTTCCACCCCCAGTTGGTTCAGACACTTGATAATCAAATCCAAGGTTATAATTTCTCTTTCGTAATTTACCTGCAGTTTGTATGTAGGCTAATGGTTCTTTCGTGATGGCGAACTTGCCCGGAAATATAAATTACAACAGGCGGGAAAAACCGTGGAAGTGGGATTTATTGGTGTAGGTGACCGTGTGAAAAAATGGCTTGACTCTCGAGCTTTGAGTCGGCTGTTACTTTCACCTCAGAAACGTTGTTCCTACATTTAAGGTTCATGTATTTTCCAGGAAGGTTATGCCTAAAATTTATGATATACACTAATTTTCGTAAAATCACATAATTTTTTCGTGATTTTATAACCATTTTCACCGATTTTTCACCCTTACAAAGGTGGCCCACTCTTTTTTTGGAAAATATTTTAAATTGTTAATAAAATACTCCTTCCGTCATGAATCACCATCTCACACAACGTCAGATCAATCAACGTCAAATTAATATTTATTTTAGCCCTTAATACCAGTTTTTGACCCCCCCCCCCCCCCCAATCCAAATTTGACCCCTATGTATGAAAAACTACTGAAATTGTATTTTTCTGTCTTTAGTCACCCATCCATATCACTTCCAATGATTTTACACCAAAGTTAGCAATTTTAGCCGTTTTTACTGATTTTTGAACCCCTTAGAATTTTTGAAAATTGCTCGTCTTCAAACTCATCCTTTTGTTTGGCAATAAGAACAAAAAAATTCAGTGAAATTTTTGGAATTTTTATCACGTACCTACCCAAGGACAGATATCGTCTGGAGTGAGACATAAAAAAAGTATATATCATACATTTTTTATTTATATTATATATTATTCATACATATAATATACATATAATTTTTTTTAAATCTAGGGATGAATTCAGGGTGCTCTGAAGCGGATTCACATTCTAAAAAATTTGGACCCATTGCAATTGCTTAATTTTCTTTGAAAATTCGCTCACATCCTCGTTGATGAGGTGATGGGGATGATATTATTTCCAGTCAGCAAGTTTTGTGAGGGTCAAGGACTTGAATTTTCACAAACTCACGAGTGCTACCTACTCAACATGAACGATTGATTACACGAATTTATTCAAAATTGTCTGTTTCGTTTATTTATGTAGGTACGGTATCTAACTCTGTGTCAGTAAGACAGTGATCGAGGAAAGATTTTTGAACCATGTAGGTATCCGAGAGTTTTCGTTTGGCTTTGATTAAATAACCTCTGCATGTGTGCTACGAGTACTATTGAAAATTCATTTCATTACTTGAAAAACGCCGTCTTCAAGACTCGCTCTTAGGTGACTGACAATAAACTGGTCGGAGGGTAGTCAGTGGGCTAAACCTCATTACATGTGCCACGTGAATTAGGGTTTTTCTAATCCTACTATATTCGGTTTGCGCAAAACTGTAATGTTTCTACTAACAATAAAGTTTTCTTTGTTTAAAAATAAACAAATAAATAAAATTACTTGATAGAAACAATATTTTTTGCATTGGCTATATTATATCGAGGCGGGATTGTATCATCTTTGGAAGGCTACCTTAAATTTTCTATCCAACGTTAGGATGCGCCTACGTGCTATACAAACATAACAATCGTTGTAAGATGAATGTTTTATACAAAGATTTCAAAATTATGACTTCTGAATCATTTATGCAACGATAACACGATTAGGAATATTCAAGCCGTAGGTATATATTATAACAGTTCCCAGTCAAATTAGGACGTGCCCCTTTCCATTTTGTATCTTACTACAAGATTATAGAAATTTAGTCTCACATGCTTTATGAACATGGATTATGAGTTAGTAGGTACAAGTCTTTTTAGGAAACAATAAGGAATAAAAAAGCTATCGGTAGGTTTCACCGACTGTATGTTTAGATTAAAAATTCATTTTATGACCTGATAAATTAAATTTGATTTGGAAATATTATAGGTACCTACCCATGTAGGTACTGAAGGTATAACTTTGAAAGGTTGGTATTAATTTGCAATACAATAATTGTATAAGTTGACAGGTATGCATATAATCTACTACACAAATTTATTATAAGTTGAATGTTTTGTTCAAAGATTGACCGTAGAAGTTTCAATTTCATTTTCAACATCCATAATATAAAGGTAACGCTGAGTACCGTCGACGAGGCGAGTTTACAAAGCTCTTGTGATTAATTATTCTTAAAGGTTAATTCGTTGCTTTGCTCTTCAACAACCTTTTGCTTCAATGGAAACATCAGGCGAAATTGAATCAGCCTCCAAACTTCGTTACACATCAGCGAAAGAGAGCATTCCTTTGCTCATGTCACTATTATGTGCAGTTCGCGGTTCCTATTGTGAAAATTTATTTCAGTTAATAACGAGCAGAGAGGTGGTGACAGACAAAAGGCTGAGACGTAGTACTGACTCAGTGTGTGCATGATTCACTGTTAGATTGGTATTGGAGTAGACGAGTAGTTTAGGTACTTGAAGCATGGGCAATCCGAACATCCGAAGCAAGCATGTCATGGGACGAGCAACAGGTATTTCTATCTGTCAGACTCGAATATAACAACCTGAAAAAATAAAAACGGGGCTATTTTTGTTTAGAAGGGGTTTAATTTTGAATACACATGAAAATTAATCCCCTAATACTAACTTAGCTGACCAGTAGTGAAGAAATCTTATCGCTGGTGGGCTAAAAGAGGATAAGAAGGTTTTGCTGACTAAGGTCAAGTTTTGAGCTCTTCCTTCAGTTGAACTTCCATAATCCCTGCAAAACACCAACACATACTTGGGTGTATGTGGCTACCTGACCGCTAACTTTTATTTGACATATTTTGTGTGTTCCAATCAAGTAGGTACAAAAATGTTTGAAAATTTAGATACTGAGTCTCTTTTTCGCAATAAAAATTGACTAACAATAAGTGTTTGACGCTTTTAAATCTCGGTTACCCCTTCCACCATCCAACTCCGTCGAAGAGAGGAAATGGTAACAGAAATCGTTGCCAACAGTTGGACTCGGGAGTTTTTACAATGACGATGTCAACACCAACGGTCGAACGGCCCATCTGTTTGCAGTCGGCCATCGCATTTTTATCGGGATAAACACGAAAGAAAACACCGCGTTCAGTTTACGCTGAAATCGCTTTGTGGAAACTGTGTTGCGAGTGGATCAATCATGTTCGGGTGGCGGTTGAAGACGAAGGCTCAAAGGGTTCGTATCCTTTTTCCATAGATGATATTGTGCGTCATGCGATGATAGGGTGGTTTCGTATGAGTTCGGTTCTTTGAAACACCATCCTTCACGAAGCGTGCAAGGAAGATGCATGTTGGTGCCCATATGAATGTACCCTATGAATTTCACTCTACCCAACTGCTCCATCCTTCTTGTTCCTCAGAAACGAGTTTTCTTTATATGATCACACACTACACTGTTTAGTTGACTTCATTCACTAGAGGTAGATTCACCGTTCACCGCACTTATAATTTACCAAAAGAAAATTATTATGAACGTTCGAATGAACGGGAAAAAGAAAATTCGTCATTTGAGTAGGCCTTGTCAATTGCATAGACCGTACAACGCAGAAAAACGCCGAGCTTCGCGGACCAGCTAGACCCCAAACGGGACCTAAAAACCAAATGTCATTAATTTCGGTTCATGGTAACTAAGAAAAGCGCTAAGTACGGCGGACAGACAGAAATTTAGGTTTATTATTTTCAATAATGAACTTTGGAATCGAGCATAAAAAAAAGGAATCGAGCATGAAAAAAAATTTTAAACCCCCTCAAAATTTGATGGTTTACGTTCCAAGGTATACGTAGAATCCGAAAACGCAATTTTAAAAAAATTCTCCGCTCTACCTAAGGAAAAACTTTGTATCATGGATACGTATTTGGTTCGTACATCTATTAAATATTTGTATCATAGAGAGTATACCGGGCTGCAGACCGTCCTGTCCCGTCCATGCAACACGGCTCCCCTCACCGTCGCCCACACAGTTCTCCTCCCTCTACCCCACTCCAACCATCCCCTCCCCCACTCCTACCGCACGTGGTGTTCTACCTACCCGAAAAACGCAGAAAGCAGCTGACGACGTGTATTACATTACATTGCGTTAGGTCGCTGGTCCAAGGCTTGGAAATTTGTTTGCTTCCTCACTACCGAAGGCAGGGAAGCCTTGGATTCGTGATTGAGTAAAAAAATTTCATGTCCTCCAAAATGAAAATTGTCACTACCATTTTCCGTTTCAGACATCGAGGAACATATTTGGTTCCGTGTCTTTCTGTCTGTGGTAATTCCTTGCAACACACATAACTACCCGAAATAATGGTCGAAGTGGGCTGAAATTTTGAGGGTAGGTGTGGGTTGAGTCACAGATGGTCCCGTACCAAAATAATTGAAAAAGTACTGTAACTTTCGTCTGCGCATGCGCAAACGTTAAATAATTGGAACACCCATAAGTACCCTAAATATCGTTGAAATGAGTTTAAATTTGGAGGGTCGGTCAGGAATAATACTTTGGTAGTTCCAAATTAATTTCATTGGAATCGTAACTTTGATCTACGCATGCGCGAACATGAAATGTTGACCATTTCCTTGTAACGCTTCTAACTACACGATAAATAGTCGCAGAGAGCTGAAATTCTGAGGGTATACGCGGGTTGGATCGCAGATGGTCCCGTTTCAAAATCATGGAAAATTGTTTAGTCTGCGCATGCGCAAACGTGAAATACTTGGGAGTGTCCATAACTACCTTAATTATCGTTGAAATAAGTTAACATTTGGAGGGTAGATCAGTATAATACTTTGATGGTTCCATTATGAACTACATTGGAATCTTACTGTAATTTCCCTCTGCGCATGCGCAAACATGAAATGTCGACCGTTTCCTTATAACGCTTCTAACTACGCGAAAAATAGTTGTAGAGAGATGAAATTTTGAGGGAACACGCGGGTTGGATCGCAGATGGTCCCGTATCATAACGAACCTATCCAACTAGTCTATATGTTCATGTGATTCAAGTGAGGAAGCTATTACAAATTGGCTGACGTTTTTCTACATATCTCCATATCCTCTGTTATCATGTACCTATTCGAAAAACATGTTCCATGTTTCCTTGCTTTGATCCTTGATCTAAACTGTTATAATCCGGGGGTCTGGGGGTGTCCCCCGATTTCATTCGACAATAAACGTACCGTCATGAACACAAATCACGTCCCCTACGGCAACGTTTTTTTCTCTTGAATTTCATAAAATATTATATTAGAATAATTATATTAGATTATATTAGAAATATTATATAAAATAATATATTAGAATAATACTGTATTGAATTACTACCTCTATATCAATAAGATACCTCCATTGCGATAGGTAGGTACCATAATCTTGTTTTCTAATTTAACAAACAAACAAAAACCTGCAAAATCCCTACAAAGCGGTTTATAATTTTGTTTAGAACACCGTTCTGTTACAGATCACAGCTCTCTGTACAGAACACCCTTACAGATCACAGCTCTCTGTATAGATCACCCTTCTGTATAGACCACAGCCCCTCCGTAGTTCAGTACTTATTCGAATGTTCAAGCAGTAGCTGAAATGACAAAAAGAAACACAAATGTTATGTAGTTCTGAAGGGAAATTGTTGATGTGAAGTGAAAAATATTCGATACCAGAACCAGGATTTTCTCTCTGATTTTAAGTGTGAGAAAAAAGGAAAAAGCCGCGTACGGCGGACGGACGGAAATTTTTTATTCGATATTCGTATTCTACGTCACTTGAAACGTAAACCATGAAATTTTGAGAGGGGGGGGGGGGGGGGGGGTCATGGTCGAAACCGGTATAACAGTGTATTTTTCGTGTATTAGTGGAAATAAGCAAACTTTCAATAACTCCGTTTTTATTATTTAAAACTTGTAGCTCTCATAATTTGACTAATGTCTGTTGAATTTGAATCACTGAATGACCACGTTGGTGGTTAACATAGTTTAACAACTTTAATTCATATCTTCGTTGTACCGTTCTTTCACATCATAAAACTCCGTGGAACAATGCCAGGTCTTCTCCCAGCCATATTTTCGTCATAAGTTGGCAAGAAACGGTATTTCTTGTATATGTCACGGCTCACTCACTTTCTGCTCAATCAGAATTCATTATGATCTCAATTCGCGCGCGTTATCGGAGTTTCACGGATTCGGATGATCCGAGGTATTTTGGGGGAGATGAATGAAAACTGAAATCGTTCGCGATGGAGATAGAAATTCTCCGTGGGACATTTACCCGGTTGCCTGGGCCTCGTCCAAAGGGTCAAGACACTTTCGGTAGGTTTGAATGATGGTAAAATTATACTGGGCAATAAGTTGGAATGAATGGAGATAGAATCACAGGAGAACGGAAATAAACTGATAACTATACTTAGTGGTGGTCACTAGGTTCATCTGAATTCAACTGGGACTAACACTAATAATTACCAGGTAATATACCAACTTTCACTACGATGTGTAATTTGTGGTACAGGTAGGTAGGTACATAATAGGTACCCTTGCGATGGATAAAGATGGAAATTAAAAGAATTGACTTGAACCATTACAGTAGGTTTGTCAGAATAAGTAGGTGCATCACCTTCAGGCCGTCAAAATATTCATTATTTTCGTAAAGTTTTCATTGGAGTGTTTTAATATGGGTACGTTTTCTTCTGGGAACATGACAAAAAATGTGTGACGCAGATTCCTAACGGGTTTCATACATACAATGTATCTAGTAAATGTAGGTAACTCAATTTTCATCTCACGAAAACAGTTAATCACTCGAAAATCTAACACTGCCAAAATCGAGAGCTTTATATTCGACTTTTAGGAGTTACACCTAAACTGAAGTACCATGTACACTCGATGAAACCATTAAAATGATGATACTGTCTATCTAGGCAAAACTAATACTTCCTTAATAAAGGAAGGAAACAAGAAGAAATTATCAAATAATATACCTAGGTGGCGTACTGTTTTCATGTTTGAAGACAAACATTCAAGTTTAAAGTTATAAAAGTATTCAAATTACTGTTGAACTTGGAAGAAAATATTCAACTCGATATCTATCGTATAACCTCGCTAAACACCATGTTTCGAAGCAGAATTTAAACTCAAATTTGTCTCCAACATGAACTGACTAGTTGCTCGCTTGATTATTGTGTGTTAGTGTGTTTTACATCGAAACACGCTGAAAATGTCCATAAGGATTCGACTGGCCGGGGAGGTCCTCGAAGGATCAAATATTCTTCAGAACTTGTGTTCGAATGTTGAAGTTAGGGAATTGGCTCATAAATTTCTATCTATATTGCGAGCCATTCATGAATACTTATATACTCACCAAAAACGTCCCACCCCGATGTAGGGAGGACCTACATCGTCTATCTAAATCGAGTAACAGCTACCAACAATCATTTTCGAAATAAAACATGTGCCCTTGCAGGCAGAAGGACTAATGTAGCAAAATCAAAATAGTGGAAAAACGAAATTTAATCTAGCGAATTAAAAATTTGTACCTCCCAACTTCCTCCTAGATTCGTTCTAATTTACTGAATCATTCCATATGATTAGATTAGTTACAGTAGAGTTATTGCTTGAAATCTTGATTTTATTGTAGGACATAAGCCCTTTCGAAGTGAATGTTCTGACTTGTGGCTGTGATATTCGCCCTCATTTTTCAGCCGTTGAATGGCAAAAAAAAAGCAGTGAAGGGTAGATGATTTCCATTAAAAACTATTGATAAAACTACACAAATATTCTGGGTAATGCTCAATAACCTGTAGAATTTTGAACTCCTAATCCTTCTTCTTCTTTTGCCACTTGTTCGGGAATGCCTTAGTTTTTGTCCGTGGGGCCACTGGTTGTTTGAAAAAGCCCGTTTTCCAGGCTACGTCATGGGGCTTGAGTTACATTGTACCCTTTGGCGGTCTACTGGCTACATTCGTCCCAAACTTTTTATCTTGTCCCGTGAATATCTCCTTCCTGACTGGGTAGATTTTCGCTGTCCTTTTTAATTTGACTAGAGGAGGAAAATACGAAAACACTGACATGCCACAACCCTACACAACCAAAATTGACGTATTTGCACTTCTGCCTGCGAGGGCACGTTGATTCGCTCTTATGCTATGCCTAATCAGCGTTCTTATGCTAGTAATATGTTAATAGTTTGTCAACTTTACCCAACCATCTGAATCCCCCCCTCCACAACAGTGTTAGCAGTAGCTTAGCGGCCTTTCTTGAATAAAAGAACTCCAAAATTCTCAGTCCTGAACTCCGACCTTGCGATCGTTAAACAGGTTGATGATGGATGACCCTCTTCAACGGCCGGTGATAACCGTAAAATGTCCTTCCCGGCTGCGAGGGAAGTCTGCCGCGGCTACTGAAGGGATGAGGTTACTACGATTTCGCTAGTAACGACAGCCACGGAGCGGTAGAACTGGTCGTTCAGCTCTGGATAAAACCGACAATTTACGAAAAATACCAACGTAAAGACGGCAATTTGTCTATTTGCAGCCTTGGAAGAGCATCCAAAATTCCCCAGTTTTTTCCGCGTTCTGTACTGAAAAAAGAAACAAATAATTACTCCATTTTCATGTCGAGTCCTTTCGTCTCCTTTTGACAACGAATATCTTGGTCGAAAATGACAGGAAATTGGGCAATTCTTCTTAAATTTGGGCTGATCTGATAACTAACCGTGAAGAACGTCGGACTACTTTTGTGGCGTTGTTTTCAGCATTTTCAAACGGCGGTGTATTCCAGAGACCTTGGGACAAAACTGCACTGTCTTCTAAGACATGTTATGATCACTTTGGAGGTGTGAACATTGTTCGCCCTTTAAAATCTTAATATCAACTCGCAATCGCAGTTTGTAGGAACTCGCTCAGTATCAGTACTTGTTCGTCTACCTGCCTTTTCCGTGGAGTTAGAAGAGGTACCTACAGTCGAGAATTGGAATACTAGGGATAGTTGCGGTTTATTTTTTATTTTTCAACAGTGAGCACTGCGTTTGTGTTATCAAGTTTTATTCAACTGTGGTTGTTCCGTGGCCTTGCTAGTGTTGTTTCTTGTTTGTAGAACAAAAGCCAACTGCCTGGTAAGTTTTTCATAATTTTGATAGCTTTTGTAGTTTGACTTGCGATTTTCATGAGAATCAATTGCTGTAAAACTCTGTTGCCATATCTCACAGCCTGAATGTACGGGCTCTGAGATTTTTATGTGTCTTTCCTTAGGATTTGCTGATCCTTTAGCCAAACTCCATGTTCCTAGCGGCCATATTCGATTTTTATGTTTTCCAAAAATAGTGCTCTATGGGGTGACTTGAAACACCCGTTAACACACATTATTTATTTTTTTTCAAGGAGAATTAAATTCAAGTTTTTTCTAGGAGAACTTAATTCAATTTTGTTAAAAACGTCAACGCATTTTAAGCTGTGTGAATTGTCAAACTGTTCCAATTCACAACCCTCGACGATAACTGTCTATACCTTTAATGTTCAGTGTGATGGATGGGATAGAGCGCACGTCCACCACGAGAGGCGTTGAGGGAGGATGTGCCCGGTTTGGTTATGGGTGGACCACCACCACGCCCAGGATCTTTTTGGAACGTTTTGTCCGGTTTGGTTATGAGCGAATCACCACCATGCCCGGAATCTTTTCGGGTTCGTTGCCTGGTTTGGTTATGGGCCCAGGATCTTTTTGGAAGATTTGCTTGGTTTGGTTATGAGCGGTTCACCACCATGCCCGAGGTCTTTTAGGATGAATTTGCTTAGTTTGGTTATGAGCGAATCTTCACCATGCCCGAGGTCTTTTAGGATGAATTTGCTTGGTTTGGTTATGAGCGAATCTTCACCATGCCCGAGGTCGTTTAGGATGAATTTGCTTGGTTTGGTTATGAGCGAATCACCACCATGTCCAAGATCTTTTAGGTAAGGAGAGAGACGAGGTAAGGAGGAGAGAGAGTAGTCAGCGACTAGAGGAGAGTGTAGAATGGCTAGAAAGGCGAAGGAAGCGAGTTTTTATAGGCTTGGGAGCCGTCTCCCTCCATCCTCCAGCTAGTGGAGGATGGTGGGTATCCCCAGGCTGGCCCTCGGCTATCCTGCGTCTTCCGTCCCCACTTCTAAGTTTATTTGGTGAGATCTTAATGTCACATAGTAAAGTTGTGGTTCTGGGAGGATGCCACGACATTCAGGTTTGGTCGCACAAGGAGACTGCGTGTCAACAGAGCGGGAGTTCCTTCTAGCTCTGGATTTATCTACCTATGTCTGCCAAGCACACGCACCAGTGGTAACTACGGTTCTGCTGATTTTGATACAAGGGTTTAGCGTTCATGGGGCAGATGATCCCTAGATGGTTTTGTTGTAAATTTCATGATCTGTTATTGCTCGGGAGACTTCTGTTCTACAAGGTTTTCAACAGAATGAATGAGGCTATTAAGGATCCTTTTACAAAAATAATTCGATTCATCTAAACACCTACTACACGTGCAGTTTTACCAAACGAGCAGTTAAATCTCTATAAGTCCCCAAGATGGGCAATACAATATTATATTATGATTATTATAATAATATTATGAGTAGGTATGTGCAGATTCTAAAAATCTTTGCGTGCCATCTGTTACAGTAGTAGCTACATTAAGCTGTAATAGCTCTGATGCTCTTCAACCAACAAGCTGGAATTTTCAGTTATGCCACATTGCTCAGCGACTTAACGATCGATTTCTTCCAAAACAACTGAAAAGTTCAATAACTTGAAGATTCGATCCCCCCCCCCCCCCCCCCGTAGGACGGTGAGGAAACCTTTAAGATCCATAGGTGGAATTTGTATCTCGTAAGGTACCTGTGGAGGAGGGGGGGGGGACGGCTCCACCAGGTTATGTGGGACTCGAACCGCACTAAAACCTCACCTACTTTTTCCCACGTAGGAACTCGGCCTGGAACTGCACATTATTTCGGGCCGAGTTCTAGGTAGAAGAGTTGTAGGTTGAAGATCTGATGGGATTAGGTCGAGAGTGAAAAAAAACCAGACCTATAAAACTCGGGGGGAAATATGAACAGTTTTGATTGACGCGGCTAAGTGTCAATTTCTGTTTAGCCAAGGGCTCTCCCTCAAGGAAAAACAAAACGGCTGGAACTCACCCAATAACAACTAAGCTGGCCCCTTTCCAGGGGAAGATAATAATAAAAATATTTCGAATAAATAAATCGCGTTTCTGCAAGAGTCGAAGCTGATTATAGAACGGTTTTCCAATCGGTTCAGTGGAGAGTGCTAAGAATATTTTTGGGTTGCAATATATTCTTCCAGTCATTACGTGTTAACTTAGTGGATTAACAACTTGTCTACATAATAGATCGATGGGCTGATTAGGGAATTTAAATTTGTCGGGATATGATATACATTTACTAATTTATATACTCACATTTTCCACGATTTTCTACTGGCAACAAGTGACCTCATAATGTGAAGCTCTTCCTCCACGGTTCAGTTCAAATGTTGACCAAACATTTGTACTTTCAGCTAGTTTAATGATCTTTTCCCTGTCCTTCTTTTAAATTTGTTTAAATGAAATCCTCTTTGTTACAACAACCCAAAAGTGACTGAATCTTGATAACGAACTTGAACCTATATCATGAAATAATGAGCTCCGTGAACATGGGGACTCGTGACTCAATCGAATCGTGGATTACCTGTATATCTGCCGAAGTTGTCTGAAATACTGTATCAAAAATAATTCCAAGTTTATAAAATGAATCCGAAAAAAATTAATAAAAATTGAAACTGCCCACTTACCTGCATTTGGTTTCATTCGATGTCCCAGTAAATGTATTACCTACTTATTTATTATTTATTTATCCGTTACTTCATTTCTAGCCATTTTTCGATTTGTGCTTTTCGTATAAGAATTTTCTTTTTTTTCTCCAAAAGCACTTCAAATACAGGATTGTTTTGCTTTAGAAGTGGGAAAATTGCATTCAGGTTACCCTAATACGATAAGGTATACAGATTTCACTACAAGGTGCCGAAAATCTCATTTTTTAAATGCATTTATAGCTGGAAACGTACTTACCTTGGCCATTGTTGTTGTATTCATCATTTAATAACTCGGCAAGTCTTCATTGCGATCCCTCCTCACAGTTTACGATCAGTAATCATTATTCAAGCCTTTAACGTAGGTCCCTCTATAAACATTTCAATGGCTCCGGCTTTTTGTCGAGTCTCAGCAGCCAAAGTTTACGCAGTTTTCTTAAAATCACAGCTGTAAAACTGGAACGTGCTGAAGCAAAAAGGGTTTATGTGGAACTCAAAGTAGGTAGGTACTTCAATATTCCTGAGATGGGCTGAGGTAAGTCCAACCATAAACTTCTTACGCGATTATAATTACCCTGGTTTTTTCTTAACCGAGAAGTGAAACTAGCTGTTACCTTTAGCATGTTAATGTGCCTTTTATAGTAGCTTTTACGCTGGGAGTTGGTCGGTATTATTGTTTTTGTTTTTTCCCCCTTCTCTTAACTGGGTTATATTTTTGGGTATATAAACTCTGGTTGAGTGCATTTCGAAAGTGCTTGCCGGCTTGGTCTTTCCCTGAGACAGTGTTAAATTTTATTCCTCTATTAAACTGAAATTTTCTCCAAGGCACTACGTCGTTGATTAAATTTGTTTCCACAAAGTTCAGGAAGTTCAACAAATATAGCAGTAAATATCCGGAGATTTACCAAGTATTTTCTCTACTGACTACTGACTACTGACTCTTATTCATATTATTTTTTATTGAACAGGATTATTTCGTTTGTCCACTCATTCGTTCTGACAGCTGGTTTGCCAGGGATTTCAACAAAATGCTTGCCCGTTACTCCTACGGAGACCGTCGCATTTGTTCTCCGTTGAAAATAATCTAGAAGAACATTTAAATATTTACCTAGATTATAATGCATGACGTATTAAAACTAAGACTTTCTTAAATTACCTCTAATTCCCATGCTTCCATCCTGAATCTGCGGATTTCTTTGAGTACCATCTGGCTTGACGTTTTTCCTAGTCTGAAAGGGTAGGCAGTAGGTATGCCTTCATCTTACACATTAATAGCTTTTCCAAATTGAATCCAACATTTTCCAAATTGAAGTCAACATTTCCAAACAGAATTCAACATTTTCCAAATTGAATCCAACATTTTCCAAATTGAATCCAACATTTTCGTAATAGAATTCAGCATTTTCCTAGTTGGATCCAACATTTTCCAAATTGAATTCAACATTTTCCTAATTGAATTCAACAATTCAGTACTGCGAAGAGAGAACTTTATTTTTACGGACTGTGTTTAATAATGTCTACTGAATGGTTGTTTCGATCCTCCCACGCGATAACAACAATTGTACCTATGCGACTACATTGAAAACACAGTTCTTGCAACTTTTTTGGTTTATTATTTTCAATAATAAACTTGAAATTCAATTCTTCCTATTGTGTTGTATTGGGCTTGCCCGTATCAAATAAATAAATAAATAAATAAATAAATAAATAAATAAATAAATAATGAACCATTGGAATCGAGCATGAAAAAAAAAAAATTCTTACCCCCCCTCAAAATTTGATGGTTTACGTTTCAAGGTATGTAGAATCCAAAACTGCAATAAAAATATTTCTGTCTGTCCGCCGTACGCCGTACGCCGTACGGGCCACTTTTCTTAGTTACCATGAAAAAAAATTGATGAAATTCGGGTTATAGGTTCCGTTCGGCGTCTAGTTGGTCCTCGAAGCTCGACGTTACTGTGAGTAATCTCTAAGGGGTTCAAAATAGGGGTTGACATTTTCAAAACGCCTATACCATTTTTTTACGTAAATATTTTTACGGTTTTAAATAGTTCTTGAACTTGCGAGTTTTTTAAGCCCATCCGGAGCATCGTACGTCCAGCCGTTCGTTCACAGTAAGGCCCCGAAGTTTGCACCGACAGGCATTTTCGACTCCAGTGTCAATGAAATTGTATACAATTCAAACCAAATCTCGTAACCAGAGACGCGCCCACAATAGGAATTTGTGAATACGGCCAATCATTGGTAGGGATCACCTGATTATATTGGCGGAGTATGAAGTCGAGTTGGTTGTTCTGTGATATTATTTCGCTTGAAAAATGATGGCTCTTTTGGAGTTTGTTGGTAGGTAGTGAAACTTGAACAAACGTTGAAGTATTATTGATGGGTAAATTATTACTACGGTAAATCATTACTCAACGGTAAATTATTACACAACGGTTCATTATACCATCTACGTAGAAGGGGCTGGAGTTTGTTGGTAGGTACTTTTGCAACTTTTTTCACTCCTCATCAACAATTTCTTTTCAGAACTTCATTATGTGTGTTTCTTTTTGTTAGGTACTGTTTGTCATCGGCAGAATTATTTTAGCAACATTTAACTCGTGATTTAGGTAGGTACCTAGTAACGAGTACGGGGTTAGGTACTAACCTACGGAGGGTCTGCGATCTACATAATATGTATATAATAGTACATATCATATTATATAGACGGGTTATCTATACATAGAGCGGTGATCTGTAACAGAAGGGTATTCTATACAAAATAATAAACCGTTGTGCAGGGATTTGCAGCGTTTTTTTTTGTTTTGTTTGCTTTTGGCGTGTTTGGATGGTGTTACAATTTTCTTATAATAACTCGAACTGCCACTTATAATTATGATATTACCTATGTGTACAATTTTTTTTTTTTAATACCACGTAATGTTGACGTCAATTTGGAAAACGTTGAATTCTATTTGGAAAATGTTGAATTCTGTAGTGAATAAGGATGAACAGACGAGGCCGAAAGTTAGCTTGAGAATGGTTATGTATTTGTTGGCCCCTCGGCTCTTTATAGGCCCCTGACATGATCAGAGGGGGATCGGGGGGTCCCCACTCTGAGGTACAACATGTATGTACATTACATTGGTTGTGGAGGAGCAGCCGATCACAACACTGCTCCCCCCAGAATTTAAGTAACGCATTTAGTTGAATTTTGTTCTGTTGCGGTGGCGGTTGTCGGGCGTGGGAGGTGCGTGTGCTGGTTGCGGTGGTCCGCTGTGGCTGTCCGGGTCGGTGTCGTTGGGGGCGGTACGTTTGCGACGTATGAAGAGCCGGGGTGTTGGTTGAGTGCGTGGGTACGGCCACGGCGGCTGTTGTTGCGGGCGCCAGGTGCATGGGCTGCGGCGTTTTTGTGCTCGGGGGTCCCATGTGCGGCGGTAGAAACACGAGCCGTTCGTCGCGCTGCGTGTGGTCGGTCGTGGCTGCGTCGGCGGTCGCTGTTGTTGTCTGTTCGAATCACACGAACCTCTTCGGTGACGGTAGCCACTCGAGGAGGGGGAGCAAAGGGTTTGAGGCGATCGGCGAGAGCAGCGAGTTTCGTGACGTCGGGTTCGTCGCGCGCCGCTATGTGAAGGCGAATGCTGTCTGGAAGGGCGCGTGTGAAAAGCTGCCGAACGAGCGGGGTCGGTGTGTCGGCCGGGAGTGCTCGAGAGAGTCGGCGGGCGAGGACTGACGGTAGTTCGTCGTCGGAAGTCGGTTGAGTAAGGCGGTGAGCCGGGAGCCGTCGGACGGTGCTGGAGCGTTGATGTCGGTGGAGTCGTTTCTGCGGGTGTCGGTGGTTTCGGGTCCGTGTTCTCGTTGTAGGCGCCAGTCCCGGAGAGGTGTCGTCTGCAAGTGTCAGCAGGAAGTGTGCGAGGCGCCGGCGTCCGTTTCCTTATATAGGAATCGGATGGTGGGGCGAAGTAGCGGGGGGCCGCTGCATTGGGCGTCGAGGCGGGCGTCGGAGTGGGGCGCCGCTGTGTGGCGTCGGTGGGGGCGGCGCTGTAGGGCGTCGGAGTGGGGTGCGTGTGCCGGGCGTAGTGTTGCGGAGGTGGGGCTCGTCGCAGACGGTCGGCGGGCGCTGAGCGGCGTTGTTCGTCGTTGCTAGGCGCTGTCGTCGCACCGCGGTCGCAGACGGCGGGCGGAGGCTGCGTGTCACCACTCGGGGTCACCAGTGTAGTGAATAAGGATGAACAGACGAGGCCGAAAGTTAGCTTGAGAATGGTTATGTATTTGTTGGCCCCTCGGCTCTTTATAGGCCCCTGACATGATCAGAGGGGGGTCGGGGGGTCCCCACTCTGAGGTACAACATGTATGTACATTACATTGGTTGTGGAGGAGCAGCCGATCACAACAAATTCTATTTAGAAAATGTTGAATTCAATTTGGAAAATGTTGGATTCTATTTAGAAAATGTTGAATTCAATTTGGAAAATGTTGGATTCTATTTGGAAAATGTTGGATTCTATTTGGAAAATGTTGAAATCAATTTGGAAAAGCTTTAATATAGGTACCAGAAGTTTCAACAGCTTTCAATGGCTAAATCAATCAGTGGCACGGAGGCTACCCACGTTATCCATGTTATCTATTCTCAAATGTTGGGTAGGTACCAAAGATTCACTCTTTAGTAGGATTTATTTCGAATTTTCAAATTTCTATTGTTTACAGAGCATGCCGACGGGGTCGGGGGCGATGCTCCGGTCTCGGCGGAGTGGCGTCAGCGTCAAGCCGAACCGCGTCCTCGACAAAGGCTCGTCCCGCGGCATGATCTACGAGAATGAAGAGCTCCGCTTACGCAACATAAACTTTAATGAGGAACTCGATAAACGTGAGTACAAAATATCGAACGACATAAATTATATATAATTATCCGGTCAGGGCGCATAGCTGTGAGGTTCCCACCAATCTTTGCAAATGGACCGGTAGAACGAACATACACCATCAAACTGTTTTTGAAGCAAAGAACTGTTCAAGTTCTTGAATAAAGGTTTCTTTTGGTAAAAATTTTCATTTGGCTGGAAAATGCTATAAATGAAACTTCAAGTCCATTCTGGTGTAATGGAAATAGGTAGGTTCGTTGAAAACGTACGACTTCTTTCCATGTCAGCATTCCATTTCCCTCAAATCAAATCGAATGTGCAAATTATTACACAACGGTTTATTATTTACCCGTATAGATGCCTCTTCTGCGTAGATCACTGTTATTTGTGGTCAATACCTACTCTTGTGGTCCCCCAGGAAAGGCCCAAATCGAGTACTAGAGCCGGCTGGGCAATTACATTTCATAAATATGCGATGGGTTCATTTTATATGTTGTTATTCATGTAGCATAACGTTTGTTCAAGTTACAAAAGTACCTATCAACAATATCCAAAATAACCATCATTCTTCAGGTGAAATATCACGGAACAACCAGCTCGACTTCATACAGTCATTCTTGATTATAATCAGGTGTTCCCTAGCAGTAATATCTGAGCTGAATGTATACCGTTTCACTCACGGTCATGTTGACGAAGCTTTTCTGTTCAACTTCAGGGCCTTACTGCGAACGAACGGCGAGACAGTGCTCCGGGTGGTCTCAAAAAATTCCCAAGTTCGAAAACTATGGCTGCATGTATGAAATCGAGTTGGTTGTTCTGTGATAGTATTTCATTTGAAGAATGATGGCTCTTCTGGATTTTGTTGATAGGCAGTTTCGCAACTTGAACAGACGTCATACTTCATGAATAACAAAACAACAAAAAATTAATGATTGAATAGTTATTAATTATTAATTAATTATTTATGCGAGTTGAATTATTTATCCGAGCATTTTCAACTTACTGTAGTGTTATGTGTGTATAATATTTGGTGGTGTCCTTTCTGATGGTTCTCTAAAAAGTCAGCTCTTTGGTCCTTGTCCAACTGTTCAGAATAAACAGGTCGACCTGTGATACAGTGTTCCTAACTCGTCATTGCCTCGTTCCTTTAAGATAAGCACCTGTTTGAAATACATTTGGATCTTCAATTTTACTTTCAATAATATATGAAGTTTTACTAATACTTTAAGTTGATTATAGTGGTTCATAGTCGATAAAGCTCGTCATAAAATGGTTGAAATTCACCAAAATATCGATGAACAAACCAAACTTAAAAAATGGGGGATGTTCTTTATTATTAGCCTGGAAACCTGTAAAAAGCTTGGGGCCAAGACGCCAACATTTTCGAAGTATTTTCTGGTTGAAATCAGTCGTAGAATCATGCCAGTTGATTCCTCGTTTCGGTATTAGGTATAATTTCTTGTGGTACAGGTACTGTGTATAGAAAATGAATGAATGATAGGATGTACAATATACCAGTACATCTCCTGTGTTATCAGAACATCCTGTCCATTTCAACCTAAACCATTTAGAAAGTCCGATGTAAGCTGCACTAACTAGAAAGGTTCGGAAACCAGTAGGTTGTGCAGGCTATATGATTTTTGAATCTGAATGTCTACAACAACTGTTGAAAAACAGAATCCAGATCATAAATTACGTACCTACCTGGTTAAGAAAACCATATTACTGAAGCCCAAATAACAAGGCTCTGATAATAATATCTATTTACTAGAAAACAAAATTTTCAATTAATGTAATGGTTCAAGTGGTGCTCACCTGAAAAGTAAAATTTTACTGTCTGCAAATATTGAGAGCAAAATTTGGAGGTTGCCGTGACCAGGATTCGAACCTGGGTTGTTGCGGCCACAACGCAAAGTACTAACCACTATACGATCACGGCTGCCGTTGCCCTCCTGCAGGCTCAGGCCGAAATAAAGGTCCACTAAGGGAGCAAAGTGGGAACATTTGGGGGGGGGGGGGGGGGGGGGTGTGTGGTTAGGGGGAGTAGTAGGGAATTAGGTCGCTGGACCCTGTGTGTGGTCCCCAGAGATGAGAAGAAACGATAGCCGCACCTATGTGCCAGGTTATGATCTTTATAGATCACGCGTGGTCTGGATCCCGGTCCCTCAGAACATCTTCTGTTCTGAGTTTACTCTCAAGTCACTGATAAAGTGCTGATCAAAATAATTCAGCATTCATTGACAGTTACATTAGGTAGAGTAATATTCGCTGTTATAATTTGTCTCATGGTGCTGACTGGTTCAAATCCAGTACGTCAGAATGCTGCCACTTGTCTTGATTTCCAAGGACTGTCACTGGAATGTGCTCGGATTGGTTCTGCCATGATCGGTAAATTTTGAGGCTGAGTAAACGAGTACCTACCTACCTACCTAAACATTAAGGCCTAGAGGCTCGGCCTTGGTACCACGAGTGGAATTGGTTGTCATGTTCATAATAGGCAGTATTTTGACGGATTTTTTTCTAGGGTAGTTCGAAAGAGAGGAACTTTTTAATTAACAACTAAATGTCGGTTCAACGGTTTTCACGTTTGCGCATGCGAGGTCGCTACAACTAACACGAAGGCGAAGAAATTCATGCGGGACCAAATAGGATCTAACCCTGAATTACCATCACAATTTGAGCTAATTTGGACCATTGAGTTGTGAGTTATGTGGGTTTCACGTTTGCACGTGCGCAGTGTCTAAAGGCCCCCATCCATGGTCAAACAATTTGCGCAAATTCGGTGTTTGTGCAAATGATTTGATCGTCGATGGGACTGTTTGATGGTTGTGCAAACTGTTTGAGTAAAATCGGTCTGGATCGAAATCTTTTGCGCAAACGACCCTTGTTTTACGACCTGTTTGACCGTGGATGGTAGTATTGTGCAAACTTCGGATCAGTCTACGCCTTTTCCCCTTCGTGAACAGACGCCTTTTCGCCTCTTCCTCGGATTTGGTAAGTTTTTTTAAATTATTATTTTTGTTTCATTTTCGTTTTTGGCATGTTCCAAGTTCCATGGTGTTTCAATTCAACGTAGTATGTTAACGATCGAGTAGAGTTATTTTCGATTTTTTTTTTTTCAGTTTACTGTTGTTTACTCTTTCAGAATATGACGACAAAAGAAGGTGAACGGCGAGAATTTCGCATTTTTTTCTGTCCCCAGTGCAAGGATAATCGCGGCACAACAATCTTCCGTGTCTGACATGCTCACAGGATGTTGAAAACGAAACTGATGTTTGCACAACGGGTTGCAACGTGGATGGGCTCACGTTGGTGCAAACAGCCATTTGCACAAACACCGAATTTGCGCAAATTGTTTGACCGTGGATGGGGGCCTTAATACTGATGCGAATGCGCAAAAATTCGTATGGGACCATCTAGAACCTGACCCCGAACTATCATAAACATTTATGATAGTTTATCTAAAATGGATAAACCATTGGGTCGTGAGGTATGACGGTTCGCAGAAATTCGTACATACGAACTCGCATACCCGACTACCCGAAGGAGCTGAAATTTCCATTTTTCCCCCTCGATGGATTCGCGTTCAGCCTGGTCGAAAATGGGAAACATAATGAATCAGTGTAATGAAAGTTGTCTAAAAAGTGTAAAAACGAAAGCAATACAGCCGCGGCCACTTCTGAGGGCCCGAGCCTAAAAATGTTCTATTACTATATTCTAATTGCATCCTGATACATTACATTCTAGTTACATTTCATCGGGAAGGTTTAGCTTTAGCCTATACGTTATTGAGTTTTCACATTTCCTGGATTCTGCTCTACTTTTGAGAGAACCGAACTGGTGTGATGTCCACGGTTTTTGGTGAAGATCTCTAATAAAACCCTAGTTTAATCTTTACCTAGCTTGTAATATTCCTATTGTAATATTGCTATTGTTTTTGTTCATGATCCCCCAATATCATGAATTGAAACATGTCATTAAATCATTTCGACTATAGTAATTTCTCATCCGTTATTGGTTCCTATCTTCATATTCTGATTCACATAATTCGATCTCATCCTTATTCTTATGCTTATGTACGTCACAGACTGTAGCCTTGTTTTATGAACAAACCGTCATTGTAAACGTTTAGAGTGATATTTGCATATAAATGCTACGAGTTTGGTCTAATCAGTGGCACCACCTGTTTGGTATCGCAACCATTGCAGTTGTGATAGCCGGAAACCTCTACAATAACGATTAGCAACCGGGACAGGTGCCACGTCCAGGACCCCCTTGCGCCCGTTTACCGAGATACCAACCGAGCGCTGAGACCATCAGCTGAGCTCGCAGGAACACCCATTTACATAATATTATGCACTTTGACATCGTGTTCGGCTCACTTTCAGCGACCCCATTACAGTAGGAGGTAGCAGTTAGGTCGGTAGGTACCGTCTTCTACTATTACGAACTCCAAGTTGTTTGTAGGTTTTCAACCTAAAATAATACTTACACAGATATGCAACGCGTGGTATCTTAAAAGTACGTCAACGTGGTTGTTTAAATACCGCTAGCTTCTGAACAGTAAATTGGATAATATAAGGAAAATCTCTGAATTCCATCAAGTAAATTGGAAAAGAAAAGGAAAATCTCTGAATTCCTTCATCAACATGGTTGCGAGCGTTTAGCCGTTTTATTTAATAAAGTTAACACAATAACGTTAAATGACGGATAGCTCGCCTGATAACGAAGGAGAGAAATACGTAGTGAGAGAGAGAGAAATTACGTTGAAAAAGGATGGAAAGAATTGTTAATGAAAGTGGACTGCAGAAGAGGGTCTTTTTCGAAGGGATATGAGGTTTTTACTATCCCCCTCCCCTCGCCGGCAACACCCCAGTGATCGCGAAGGCCAATTCCACAGTTTACCTTGGCATTGTCGAAGACTTGAGTTTCGGCGCACGTGCGTTTTACGGTTTACTCAATTTTCGGGTTCTACAGCCTCTCCGAAACTCTCCCTTACGTTTTCCTTTCGGGAAGCGCATCAGGAGTTGCGACCATCTGATTCCGTTGATGGAGAAAGCTCGTTTTAGTGGGAACACCGAGGGAGGAAACGATACGATTCTTCTTTCAGGAGAATTTCAGATGTACCTACCTACGCGTAAGTTGTGTTAACAGTGAAGAGCGAGCGAGAGACCTTCCATGCTGATAAACATTGTTTGGTTGTTCATGCAAAACATTTACGTCCACCGATATCAAAGTTTCCTCTAACATTTTGCGTTTCAGGCGTCAAGGGACGAATTTGATTCCTTGTCCATTTTTCTGCCTGTCCGTAATTCCTTGTAACACCACCATATGTTGTCAAAGTAAAAATCCAGATATGCTGAAATTGGATTAAAAAAAGATGGGGAGGGGGGGGGGGGGGTATTAAACTAATATTACGAACTAAATCACTCGCGAAGAAATCGTGGAAACCCATTTCAAAGAAAAACGGAGTTATTCAAAAAATAGTCTATATTTCCACTAATACACGAAAAAACGCAAAAATACTGTTATACCGGTTTCGGTGATCGAACCATCGTCAGTAACAAACAATAACTGAATAATTTATCGTCATTACCCAAACTTCGTCAGTAACAAACCATCGTCAGTAACAAGCAATAACTGAATAAGTTATTGTTTGTTCCTGATGATGGTTTGATCACCGAAACCGGTATAACGGTTTTTTTGGCGTTTTTTTCGTGTATTAGGGGAAATAGACTATTTTTTCAATAACTCCGTTTTTCTTTGAACTAATATTATTCTAACGTAGGGTTGCCATCTCCATCCCAAAGATCCCTGGAAGCGTATACGCAAAAACCAGGACATCCCAGGAGGCTTCTGATCCAAAACCAGGACAAAATTCAGGACTCATAGAAATAGGCTCAACTTTTCAAATTAACATCAAATATATTTTAAGAATACGATCTCTAGGAACATCATTTAATGTTGACAGTTTGCAAGCAATTTATGAACATTTAGGTAAGATAGTATCATACTCGTAGCTCTTCTTGGGTGCACCACTCTATATTATGTGCACTATTGACAGATTAGTACACTATCCGGTTTAACCCTTTTGATCGTACTGATCAACAATACGTACACCTGATAATAGTAGGTAATAGATTAGTTAATCAAGAAGTGTAATAGGTATCTTTAAGATTCCATTGGTAATATTTTAAGAATCCATTGGTTCTTCCAGTATTATCAGTAGTTCGATCATAATTATTCCATTATAGCGCATAGGTATGTTTTGATTGTTAGATAATGATTATGGTCTTCGGATTAGGATCCCAGTGAATCAATTTTGACAGATGGAGTCCTCGAATAACCCTCTGCAGTACAGAGAACGATAGCGCCCGCGAACTATTAGTTATGCTAAACCGCCATACTCATGTGTCTGACTTTAGTTTGTCGCTTCGTTTCTGGCTCTTATATCAGCCTAGATACCTGCCTGTCCTGTTATTCTATACTAATTATGTGATGTAATGGATGATTACCTTTACCATAATAAATCCAGTAGGAATGCCATTCATGGTTGACAGTATACAAACAGTGTGAGGGAAGGAGGGAAAGTATAAAAATGAGTCGGGTTCACGCAAAAAGTATTGACTGCCTTAGACTTTTGAATCCAATTTCCAAATAACTTTTCCAGTCCACGACACTACATGCCTATATGAGGTCGAGAATACTATTACCTCTATTAATATGTATAATATACAGATACTGTATAAGATACAGAAATATCATTTAAGTGCAGGTACTTTTTTTAACGATATGTTTAGGTATTATATCAAGAACATAACAACTGAGCTCTACAGGCCCAGCCAGTTAATTTACATTTATACAATAACAGCTGTTTGTAGAGTTAATAGCCCAGTAGCTATACTCTGGGGAACACCCTGTCACTGCACTTGTCACATGATCACGTCACAAGTTCAGAGGGTTTTGTTATATCGAGCCGCCGGAGGACGTTGGAGTTGTCAAGGAGACGTAGAACTTTTGGATTCATGCGTTCATGAAGCCGCTGTTCGTGTTTAATTGCAGTATTTCTTGCCACATCACCGACATTTTCCATTCTGAAATCGCGATGGAGGTCGTCATTACGAACATACCAAGGGGCATTGGTAATAATGCATCACAGTACCTTATTATGAAAAGTTTGTGTCATCTGCTTGTCTTTTTCGTACAGCCCCAGAACTTTATACCGTACGTCCATGCAGGTTTTAGAACTTGCTTGCAAATAAGAAATTTTTTGAGCTTGGATAGTTCGGAAAACCTACCGAGTAATCAATACTTTTTTTCTAAACTTAATATTCAACTCAACTTTTCTCTTCTTAACATGCTCTTTCCATTTTAGTTTGGCATCAAGAGTCATTCCTTCATATTTCGCTGTGTTAGCATATAATTATAGGGAATCACTTGTTCGTTTAACATGACTGGTATCGTTACTATGGTTTTGTTTGTAAAGTTGATATGAGTGGATTTTAATTCATTGAGCCTGAGACGCCACTTTCTGGGGTACAAGTATGTTATAGCCCCGCCAATATCGATTGTATCGATTATCTCAAATACATCGATCCTTGTGGTATCGATGACGGCTCAATATGGCGTCCCGATGCCTACATCCCGGGTGCCGATATCAACTTTCAAAATGAATACGGGAAGACCATTGTAAGGACACCAAAAAATAAGAGTGACTATAACATACTTGTACCATCTATTCAGAAGTCCCAAACAACCTGCTCATTCACGGGATAGTTTCTGGGATTGTTTATCTTTTTTGAGATGCGAGCGCTAGCGAGCATCCAGATCGCTTGACAATGCGAGCGGCGGAATGGGAACTAAACTTCTTGTACACCCACCGTCTTGTCTGATACACGTCATCGATACCACAAGGATCGATGTATTTGAGATAATCGATACAATCGATATTGGCGGGGCTATAACATACTTGTACCGGCTGCGTCATCCGCAAAAGCTGCAATTGTCGTTCTGAAGATACTGATATAGATTCGCATAGTTTTGTAACAGTAGTTTTGATGCGATTTGTGAACGTGTTTCAAACTGTTACTTTAGAAATTGCATTCAATAAACAACGTCCAATGAATTTCAATGATTAACTGATTTTTTTTGTTTCAAATTTAAAATGGGCATCAAAAGGTTTGCAGCGATCCCAACATACAAACATTCAGCGGAGCATTTTGCTTCCGAGTCTACCAATGTAGCTGAAGCTGTGTTTTCAGTTTTGAGAGAGAAAATTTTGTTTGTCTCCAAAATCAAATTTTCCACTCTCGTTTTACGTTTTTCGAGCTTTCTGAACAAATTTGGCGATCCTCGCCACACGCATAACTTCCTCAGTTCAAATCAAATTTTGCCGAAATGTCCAGGGATCATGTGAGTTGGGCCCCAGATGGTATCCTACGAATTTCGGAACGATCGGATAATTGTTATGTCCACTGAGCATAGGCGAACGCGAAATCCATGGTACTCATTTTCGTTATAAATGTAACACGTTTAACGAATGATGTACGATAAAGCTATGTGCCATTCAACTTGGCAGACTAAGGATTTTTCGACAGCAGCTTAGGGTTTTGTCCCACCAACCATAACAAATATCGATTCCCCGCCGATCACTCTCACTTTCAGTGGAAAGCTAACCGTAAAATCCATTATTTCCCGTATTTCAGCCTACTTCATTTTTCGGTCCAACACTATAAAGCGATGGGTAATTAATTAACAATTATCGTCATCTACTACCTACTTATCGTTACTGAGTCTACCAACGATATGGAGTTAGTGGGAGTCTATCGAAAGCTCTGGGAAGTAGTTTGAAGATTCACGCTTGGCGTAACTGCTTTGCGGGTTGCTAAGTTGCGGTGACAGGAGCCAACAAGGAGAGGTGTTGGGGCTCTTCACTTTATGCACCATCGGATTATCCTATTACCTTTATTATTGTAACCCTTTTTCATCATTTGACATCAAAGATGGTGTGACAGTGTACTGGTACAATCCAACAGCTTTTAATCTATGAGTGTTTATTACCAGTCGTACTCGAAGTGAATAGAAAAAATTCCCTGGTACATAATTTATGATATCTTATTCAAAAGTCTTTTTTATGGTAAAAATTAAACAAATGAGGACCAAAATAAGGCTTCTGCCGTGACCAGGATTCGAACCTGGGTTGTTGCGGCCACAACGCAAAGTACTAACCACTATACGATCACGGCTATCCAATACCCCTGTTTAACTGGAATCGGGAAAGCCGTGAAGTGGAAAGAAACTGTCGGAAAACTGGGCCACTAGACGCCTTCGAGCCTGAAAGACAGCCAACAAAAAACGCTGCAGACCACACCGGTTACAATATAGGTGGCTACACAAAAAATGAATATCGATATTTCAATACAGTGAGATTTTGACTAGACTAGATCAAGCTATAATTTAGCTTAACCGCGGTAGCTACCTGCATATGCTAATGTAACCGACTCTGTTATGAATGAACAAAAATGTTGTAGTAGATTCAAATGTACTTATTAGATTCAAACTCAAACATTTTGGAAACATCGATTTTCTTAATTTCTGTACGAATACTGGAATTGTACCTTACTGCCCGTATGGCTAACTATTCTGAAAATTCAGTCCCTTGAAATGCTCATAACTATACAAAAGGATCATCTTGGAGAGCAGTAAAATAAAGAGGGCATCCACGAATTGATTCAAATCTGACATTAGGTATATTTCGCCTCCGCATCTGCAATGCTTGACGTGTGATTTCGAAATCAATCCCAAATGTAGAGGGCAGTTTAGAACTAACCCTCAAATGGATTTACACATTTACACTTTACAAGTTCCAGGTCACTCATGAATCATTGGCCATTCATGGAAGATTTTCCTTGGGACTGCCATCTGCTACATCGTCACCAATAAAACTCCTTCTTTCCGCTTATTAGGTACATATACGAAAATTTTATTAGAGCAAGAAACTCACTTTCACGGAACCATGCGTGATTTGAATCCACTCTCGACACGTACTGCCGTTTGATTCGCGCTCATGTTGATAATGTTTGTTTGTTTTCCTCCGAAATTAATATTAACCATGAGTGTGCATCACATGGACAATCATCTTCGTAGCGCAATTGAATTTATTTGTAATATTATAATTTATTATTATGTTCCAGTTTCAACATGTTACACAACCTAATAAAACAGATGTTTTTCGCTTTTTTCGCTTGAAATATTTTTAAGCCGACTTGTTAGTCGTGAGATACAGGCCAGCTAGTCCTTATAGGTTGATCTATAAGGACAAGTCTTCTTCAATCCACCTGCCACACCACAGTCACACATGCATGAGGTGCATTCTGGCATGTACCTAATTGTGGCCTCCAAATTGTAAAATTTTTGTCTGTGAAAATATTTTCATGTCGATCTGAATATGAGATGAGCTGAACACGACCTGTGTAATGAGATCCAGCTATTCAATATGCCCATGGTACACTCAACGTACTAGCACAGGTAGGGGAAACCTCAAGGGCTTTAGTGAAGGAATATTCCTTGTTTCATACAGCAGTCTGAACGTTCAAAATTCAGGTCTCTCAAAACTGGAAGCGCGTGAAATACGAATATTTTTAGAAATAGAACTAAAGGTGGTACAGTTGTACTTCCAGAAAATCCCTGTAAAGGAGACTGGTAAATACAGCCAATCAGTACCTACCTGTGTTACAGTGTCGTTCACCAGTCATCCATATCAAGCTCGAATCAAGTTCTAAATAGTATGTGACCACAAATTCTTTTTTTTCTTTTTTTTCCTCTGAGAAACTTGGTACACGGTATGAGTTCTTTATCCTGTTCATATAACATTTCTATTATATAGGTATCACACCCATACGTAGTAATACGAGTTGTGTTTGTAGTGAAGTCTCCATCGATTTCAACAAAAATGCTGTTTTTTACTTACGCTGACTGTACTTGCATAGTAGTGAGTGGTGTCGTACCTTATGAGGAATAGCGTTGCTGTTTCACACAGAATCGGCACTATAACTGGGAATCGAGTCCTAGGGGAGTCCAGGGGTATACCTTCGAAATTTCAAATCTATGTTTTGAAAATTGTTGCCTGTAGCGTTGAGAAACGGAAATTGGAATGATGTTGTGTCCCATAACTGAAATTTTTTTATTTTTATTTTTTAACAACGCCGAGACGTTTGGCTCTGGTGCCAAGTCGTCAAGAGGTCTCTAGCAGCCCAATATTGTTTCGCTGACTTTGTCCAGCGGTCGTCTAACTGAAATGTAATGTCCCATTACAGAATTAGGTGTCCCATTACTATGATTTTGGTTATTAGTGTATTGATATTATGTGCAAGGGTTGATGAAAGATATGAAAAATAAATTAATCGAATCAGCAGATGTTAAGGATTAACCTGTACTTTCCACCATTTAGATTCGCCTAAGAGAAACAAACGGCTTGGCAACCTTGAAAGAAAGTTTTACTTAACCGTCCCGTTATTATGCACTTTAACCTAACTCATGTGGGTAGTCTGAGTAGGTTTATGCAATTTGGCCTACGAGTACGTAATGTTTGACGTAAAGGTTTTGCCTACCCCCATATCGCCACCCCCATATGACAGGCCTGTATAAGCTCAAGGCTGCATGTCTACCTCAAGATACCTACTACCTACTGCTACATTGAGGCATACATGTAGCCCTATGAGCTCATGGAGTACATAGCGGGTATCTTGAAGGTCTAATTAGAATGAAACACAGGGTTATCATACGGGGTGTATCATGAATAATATGACATAGCATTATGAGCCTTTGGGACAGATTTGATATTGGTTTGGAGGGAGCGTGGTACAGCTTGAACGTGAGGCTGCGATGATTTAGCTTACCTTATTTATTGTAACAGCGTATGCAATAATTATAGCTTGCTTTATCCTAAATTTGTGAAAACTACATCAAGTTGTGGTGAACCACGAAGACCACCTGCTGATTGTAAATTCACACTAAATGAAGATCTTACCAAGAAGTCAACAAACGTCGTTGCAGGGATGTTGACCTCAAGATCTGACACAGACATCAAAAGAACGAAAACATCTCCTATGCCCTTGAGCCAAAACCTTTGCCTCTTCGGCTGCCAACTAGTGATGCTCCCCCAAAAAGTTGACAACCTCCGAAAAAATCCCACTTAATTGGCCCGTTTCTCACTTCCAAGTGAACAATAATAGATGTCCGTATAATTTTTCAATAATAAAACAGGTGACTCACGGCTGGAGAGAAGTGGAAGGGGGTTTGGACGTCAAAATAGATCGCGTGGGATCGGAAAGGGTTAAATTTGGATGCAGACAATGTGAGGAGTCGAGACGAGGTTTTTTGTTGTGTGAGTTTTCGAGTTTCAAAAATGAGTCTAACTAACTCCAACTGTAGATCTACAGACTGCGTAAATTACTTAGAAATCACCTGCCATGAGGGGGGGAACTATAGCTCCCTCGCATCGTCACCTACCTTATTTGATAATATAATTCGATAATTGTATCCTCAATTTAATTAAGACATACCTACCGTAGCTTTTTCTTCCCTTGAAGAAATCACACGTCAACTTCCTCTCAAACGTGTGTG
Organism: Leptopterna dolabrata; assembly: GCA_954871275.1. Taxonomy (NCBI): domain Eukaryota; kingdom Metazoa; phylum Arthropoda; class Insecta; order Hemiptera; family Miridae; genus Leptopterna; species Leptopterna dolabrata. Next base: position 22,325,371 of record OX940986.1, read on the forward strand.
AAATAGGGCGCACCTGATCGAGGTTGTTAGCGATACAAGAATTTCATGGCTACCATCAATCCGATCCCGTGACATTCACTGACCCAACCTGCATGTTCCCTGAAAATTCGCCAACATCCGTTGAATTGAACCGGGGATAGCCATAACACTCGAAATGTTTTCACTATATGCACTTAGATTTCCAGGTGACTCTCAACCCATTGATAGTCCCAGTACTACCTAATACCTACTGGGACTATAAAGACGTAGTAAAGCACCTTTTGGGAATGATCTAGCACCGATCTATTCTGACAATAATATTTGTTCAATGAAGAATTATTACAGAATATAAAGGCCTTTATTACAGAATATAAAGGCTGCAAAGTCCATGTCACATGGGTTTATTATTCTCGACTGAATACGGCACGATAGGGACCTCATTGGAGATAACTACAAAGCTAATTTGACGGTTTTAAACTCAAATATTTGGTTGATATTTCTGACGAATTATTTTCGGTCAGTGAACATTGAATTGTCTTGATTCGCCTGTTAATACTAGATCCTGCGTTATACAAATTGCTGGTGATAACAGCCATTTTCACAGGTTTGACCAATAAATATTGAATTTTGAGAGTTGAAACTTCGTTAGGACCTCAATCCTTCACTCAGCGGTCAAAATTAACTTCAAATTTGGTCTCCTAAAAAACCTCGAAAACGAAGTTCACTGAGGCCTCATAAATACCTAATTTTGCACCCATTTTTCACCCATAACACCCCTGGGTGTTTCCCGATTGGGCTGCCAAGATAGGGGACAAACTAGTGCCCAAATGGAGCTTGTGCGCGAAAGAACGATTTTTGTAGACCAAAAATTAAGGAAGATATGAATGACATGGCGGACGAACTTGCATTTTTGAATCTAAGCACGTTGAAACGTAAAAGAAAAATTTTGAGGGGGGGGTGTTCCAAAAAATTTTCGAACCGAATACGTAGGTGCATTATTCAGAGAATAATAAACCAAAATGGATTCAGTTTAGAGCGTCAAACTTTAAAATTACGGAAATTTCTACAGGAACCAAGTGAGAAAGATATTCCAAAGCAAAATATACAATATAGAGCAAGAATAGAGGAGCTCTTCATAGAGAAGGATTCGGTGTTTCTTCATATCAATGTATTAGATTATAATTGTTTCGTCAAGTTACTATTCAGTAATACTAATTATAACTATATCTACTAATCTACTAACTAACTAACTAAATACTCACTATAACTACTAAGTAACTTCATCCCTTAATTTCATCTCCGAACTTCCCTCAAGTGAGTGCTCGAGGTGACTGACACCACTTTATTTGAATGAACTGTGACGTTACCCCCCAACGTCAACTTCAGAAACCTTGAAAGGTAACAACCCGAAAACTTGGCAGCCATTAAAATCACCTTATCACCTTCTAGCTTCTATTTATCGATCCCCCATCCTCCCGCCTCGCCATGCCCTCTAATTTAGTTAAATGTCCTAATCCTTTTAACCCCCACCTCGCACCGCGGTCTGAACTAAAACAGACTACATACACGCGTCACCTGGCGAAACCCTTTTGTTCTTGTTTACTTGCAAATGTGACTTCGGATTCGCTAAACTTGACAACGTCAAGTCAGTCATAATTAAATGACGGAAGGATGGTTCACGGATACGGAGTACGTGAGTGCATTCTCTAAATTCGTAACCAAATTTCGTATCCTTCTTCAATCAGATTTGCATTCAAAACTTCGGGGGTTTTTTTTTTAATCTTGGTTTCCTCGCTAAGAGGAATTGGATTTGCACGAGGCAGTCGAAATGATTTTATGAAAATTCCGTAAAGATTCGAGGACGTCACTGGCGGATACTCACAGATATATCAATGACTCGGTTAGGGCAGCGGTCGGGGCATGAATCCCCGATAATGTTTCAAGTTAATTATTAATCATGATGATGAATGATGTATGAGCCATTGAAACCAACTGAAATTTATATTGGTTACATTCAAACTGAGATGTGCAGTACGATTCTTGAAATCCCTATAATATCCTGATTTTCCTGATTCCACTAAACATTTCCGTCGCGCCACTTAAACCAACATCATTTTGAGTAGATAAATACACATAGAACGCGTTTTCAAAATCGTTTGGAAGTTTTTAAAATTTAAAAAATTTGAGGATGTTGTTGAAATCCATGCCCTGCACCCACTAATTATGTGGTATTGCACACTCCTTCATGTAATTCAGCTGGATTAAGAGTATTTGTTGATTTATAAGGTTTTCAAACCTTGATAATATCGCTATTTCGATTACAAAATATGAATACTTCCAACGATGACACAATGAAATCATATTTTTTCTATTCTTTCATTCCCCGGTCATCTCGTGCTGAAGGAAACCGTCGGGTCTGACGTGAGCATGACGGATCCATTTTTACCGGCTCATGCCACATCGCGTTTCCACTTGATCATGTTTTACATTTGAAACACGTCACTTTCTCCTAGCAGGATGGTGAGCGAATCGCGCCTTAACAGTATTGACCGATGGATACTCGTACCCCCCCAAAACAGCCCTGTTATAAGAATTTACCCGCCAAGAAATCCTCCTTAGCCGCGAAAAGTATCAATTTTGCCCGCCAAAGTAGCATGCTCGGTCTTCGCACCTCGCTCTTGGACTGCATATATATGTATAAACATGTTCCTTCTCCCTCCGTTGGAACGTTTATTTCTAATTACCCTCAAGAATTCTATCCTGGATGAATGGTTATATTATTGCCTTGCTGGTATTAGAAACAAATAATAAAAAGGTGTTGAGATGGTTCTGATTGATTAAGTTCCAGTCATGCTGCATGACCGTACACATTTCGAATTCATGTTGTACGTTTTACAATTTATTTTCCACTGCTTAGCTGAAAATAAAGAGTTCACTTCAGTTTTTGGCGATTTTCAAGATAATCCGTTGAATTCAACTGAATCACTCATTTCTTGCAACAACCTTTATTTGGAATGTTGAACTAGGTACTTTACAATGTGCACTGATTCAAAAACCATGAAATTTCAATAAAATATACATATTAGTCGGTGAAGTACCTACCTCCTTCGTTACTTTGCAAATCCATTCATTAAAATATTTAAAAACTTGAAAAATATTTATATTCCCTATGCCTATTCATGTCCATATTTTATAACGCATAAGAAATACACGTCACTTATTCCAGTAAAAGCATTTACCTAAGGTAGATAAATATTTATTGTAGTTTGTTGTTCTTGAGGGTTGACCAGTCAACTGACCAAAAACAAACACTGAGTGGTCGAGAACCTTAGACAATTTCGTAGTTATTTATATATGTTTTGGCCATACGGCATCAGATCACTTAGGTATACATTTTTGATGTTTCGTATATTTTTTGTTAGATCACAAACGTGAATGCAAGACTCTTCGCTGACCCTCTGAGCTAAAGAAATTGAACAATCATGTAGGTATTTCTACAGCTTTCATTTCAATTTCCGAGCTGATGCTCGGCTTTTTGTTGATGCCTTCAATTTTTGTGTTTTGAAACTCGACCTAAATTTTTTTAGGTATTACGACTGGTTCAACTCTGACACAGTTCTGAGCTTGAGGGAAAGTAGAAGGCTTCGAAATTATTACGAGGAGGTAAAACCAATCAAATGTGAGTTTCAGGGAGACCGTCCTTTTTTGCATTACTATGTACTTGACTGTAGCATCCAGCAGGCCCTCAGTGTATTTTAAATATTATGACGTAATTTCATTTTGTATATTACCTACTTAAACTCTACTCAGAACACGGAAAAACAGTTGCCCAACTATTATCAACACTCAACCATAGTCATCGATAATAAATCCTGGCCCCGACACACAATGAATTCCCAATGTATTTATAACAAGAATCTTAACCTGAAAACCGTAACACGATCTAGGTTTTTTTGATGAAGTTTAGAAGGTACCTATCTAGTATTGTAGACACGGTAGATACAGTTAATTGTATAATGAGTAAATGTGTAGGTATATATTACGGTATTATCTTATGTTATGGCTATTTTGTAAGCAAGAGAATGCAAGATATTACCGACCGGTTAACTTGCCGACTAAAGTAATCAGACACTGGTAGGAGAAATGGAAATCTAGTTGAACCCACGTAGAAGCACAAGAACAATCTTGTATGTAGTGCAACTAACCGATTAAAATGCCCAAGGAATAGTGATGAATCCGCTCGTGTAGTGTCTGCTTATTTAAACCACATAGGTATACCTACTGAAAAGTCAAATGAAGTTTGGAATCTTCTGTACCTAACTCATAAGGTTCCTGGTAGATATTTTATTATGCAAGTAACTATAATTATGCAGATTTACAAATGTGTAGGTAGGTACCAATTATTTTAAACTCCATGAGACATTTTAGTAGTAGCTGTATGCATATAGGTAGTTTACTACAGCTCTAGACGTACCTATTCCCCAAGTTTCATTCAAATCGGAGTACGAGGCAGATATTTTGCTACAATTATACCTTGTTTACTCCTGGAATATTACCAAAGTAAATTCTACCAATATTATCAATGTAATGACCTACGTCGTTCATACAGCACACGGTTAGTTATGTTATTTTGCCGTTCCACCATACCTTCTTAGCTAAGTTCCTTCCTATCTTCTCTCGCCGTAAATTTCTTGTACTGCAATAGTTGGTTTTTTTTTATTCACCTGACATCGACTGACTTTCCTTCATAATTAAGTCGCAGTTCTTATTAACACTTGATTATTTTTTGAATTTTCATGAATTTTTTGGGGTAGGGTTCATTTCATATTGAAGAATCCTTTTAGGGCGAATTTTTTTTTGCCACGAATGTTTGTTTTCGATTATTAAGAATAATAGGTATTTAGGTACCTATTTTGTTTTAATGCATTATAGGGTTGATTGTGTTGGCAAGTCTTTGGGTACGAACATTGCCAATATGAGTTGGACCCATAGGGCTCATTAAATTCTTCGAAGTTCGCCAAAAGCACTGTTACTGAACACGGTCCCTACCCCGTCTTCTCTTTACTCTAGGTAGGTACTACTTTATTATTTTCTGTCTATACACTACTATTATTTCATTAAATGTGTTTCCGATTAACCAGGAAACCGTAGTTCGACAATAACGAAAGCACACTGCTAGATACTAATTCAAAACTGGCCGCTCTCAGAGAAGATGATTTGCGGTCGAGAGGGTCTGCGTCTGGAGTCCGGTTCAATTTATCCGACAGTTTCCAACTAATGGGCGGCATTATCTCTTTTGGGATAAGATTTCCATTTTGAGGAATAACAGTAATATTTCACGTTGATTTATTGTGGAAAGGGTTTTAGGAGTGTAATAGCTCTGCATCAATATAGATACAAACAACACAGGGCCGAGATCTGCTTTCTGCTACGATCAGCAAATGTGAGATTTGAAAACCATTTAATTCAGAATAATTAATTGCTAACTCTATTCAAGCATTGACAATTACTGTCTCTGAAGAATGAGGCTAAACTCAAGTTTATGAAAAATAAAGGCTCTATGTCTCGCTATATTATCTTCAAGTTTGAATCAATACGAAAACCTTTGATCAAACCATCGTCAGTTACAAGCAACTAAAATTGAAATAAATATTATCACAGGTAAGTAATTAGGGTGAATAAAAATGAATTTGAATGTGATTTGGCGTTGGGGAGAAAGCAATAGTCTATGAGGATGTCATGAAATGAACCAAAACGTAGGTAGATTTATGTACACATTTATAGGATTTCATTTTTAGCACGGTACTTCTTCATTTTCACATATCATTTCCCTTTGTGACCCTTCATTGTACCTACGTGATTTTATTTGACGATTTATTTAATTTTTTGTGTGATGTTGGTGACACTGAGATACGCTCCTAGGTAGTTGTGGGTGTTAGGCTGTAGTTAAATTTGGTATTGTTGGAGTGGATTGTATAGTGCGGATGTTTATTGTATAACAAACTGCACAAAATGAGAAATACAACTAAACAGTTTCGATGAAGAAAGAATAGGAACCTACCTATTTAATTGCTTTCCACTAGAAAACACCTATTCTTTATTTATCGATTTTTGCAAAAACCTTGATATGCATGGTGTAATTTCTAGTGACGATGACTTTTGTTGTTGAACTTGTTCGAGATGCTCCTTGCGTTCTGCCCATTTCTCTATTTACCAACGTGAAATTAATTACGTCCAAATCACCGTTCTATAGTGTCGAATTAATTTTTTAGTATCCATGAGAGGTTTTTTCTATTAGTACCTGTATTTATATATAGGAATGTCTTCTGGACGCCCATACCTCGGTCCTTTTATCTTTATTGATCACTTCTGCAGGCCGCTGAAAAACGCAGGACTCGCAGGAGCCCGTTGGAAATTGTTGAACCGGACTCTAGCTCGTTTTTGCTCGATGTTTCTTTATTTTTTTAAATTTATTCAACATTTATTATGGAGGAAATACAAAGTTTCATAGTGCATACAATAACAACAGAGGTAATAACTTCAAATGATAATAATGATAATGGCGGCTTAAAAGAAACGAATTATTTAAAAAGGAAACAAACTTAGATAAGAAGAAGACAAAAATGCTGTTTGGATGCTGCTTACTAAAAACCTATAAAGAGTGAATTGTATTACTGTTCATCAGAGAGGTGACGCCGAACACCCGATACGAACCATCTTCAATACGTCAATGTCTAAGTGCAAGTTGTTGACTGCAGATACATTGTGCAAGCGGCTTAGTTCCTTCACTTGATTATCCAACGAACGATTAATACGTATATTGGCCCGAACATGTCAACAGAGGAAAAGCTGGTCTTACAATATTTTCAAACACCGCTGAGACGTAACAGGAGGTCCCGCGAAGCAAGATGCAGTAAAACTTGATTTATAAGTTGGAAAAGCAGCGCGGTTTGAAATTTACGGCTCCTCTCGGAAACCAGCTCAGCTGGCAGTTGCGGGTTTCGAAACACCACGTTTCCACTCATAGAAATAACTGGGTTCGCTGTGGAATTTGAGGAGGATCCGTTAGAGGTGGACTTGATACTGTCTCAGAACTGTCAATCCTTCGAAATATGAGAACATTCGGAGTTTGTAATGCACATTGCAGGATAGTGGAAGAGTCGAAAGACACTCAAATAATAGCATTGAACAGATATTGAGCCATTATATTTCGGTAGGTAGAGATTTCAAAGAAAAACAGAGTTATCGAAAAAATTGTATTTTCCACTAATCGAAAAACACTGTTACACCGGTTTCGGTGATCAAACCATCGTCAGTTACAAACATCAGACGTCAGTTACATCGTCAAAAAATAACTCATTGTAAACAATAACAGCGTTTTTCGCGTTTTTTCGTGTATTAGTGGAGATAGACTATTTTTTCAATAACTAGGTTTTTCTTTGAAATGCGTTTCCATGATTTCGTCGCGATTTAGTTCGTGTGGAGGTAGAGATTTTGTTAATAAGTGGTAGCAGCTCTCGTCCCTACCTAATGTAACCCGTCAATATAACCCGTCCCTACCTACTATAACAACTCCTCCCTACCTAATATAATCATAATAAAGCTGTCCCATCAGGTAGGTCGATTTTTCAATTATGAGCTTTTCATATTTATGCAACGAAGTGTAATAATAATAAGCGGGTAAGTCACGCATGAATTCAAGGCACTCACTTCATTCTATATCACGCGTATAAATTGCATACCACATGCAGTGCTTCTAATTTTTTCCTGTATTTCGTTTGTAAGATATATAGAATTTAGTTTGAAACGTCATGGTAGGAAATAGAACGAACTAAGTGCTTCAAATTTGTGTCGGACTCGCATAATTTATTGCCTTCTACTATACGATAATTGTCAATAATTTCCATTGCGTTCATGTAAGGCTATACTTGTAATTTCGAGCATCTTATTTCTTATCGGTTTTGGTAGGTAAGTACCTACAACCTACCTACGAGAAAAAGCTGACAAGAGGAGCGCTGGTGGCTAGTTTTAGAAACGTTGCCCTGTACGCCAGTCGTTGTACCTGCAAACACTGTACAAGTACATAGGGTTATTAGTTCTCGGATGTATGCTCGGTTTGCTGTACTTGATTTACCAAATCTTTTTCTGAGGTTCGATATGGTGTTTATGATATTTCGTTTGAGACTTTCCCATTTTCTGTAGGACACAAATCTCATTTTACACTTCCTTGGTAAACAAAGTGAGAAGCATTCAGATCATGGGACAAAATGAACAAACTGCAACAAACTGAATTTTATGAATCTGTTTCAAATCTGAGGGCACATTGTATTTGTACGTTATGCAGGATTGCTGCAGGTACATAGTCAGAGCTGGTCCTTGTCTTTCGCGTTATCCCAATAGAAATAAATAAATATAACATCAAGTACACTTAGTTATAGAAGTATTTTATAGATGAAGTACTATTACTGCACATATTTATCTCAAAAATTCATTCGTCAGTAAAAAGTTGCCTTTGATCCCTGTCAACTGATCAAACTTCCAAAGTGAATTCTATCTTAGAACCGTCTATTTCAACTAAGTGATTTCACTCTTCTTTCCTTCTTTTCAAGACTGACAACTCTCTGGTTATTATGGATATACTTAGTTCCGACTCAGAGTGAAGTCACGAAACCTCTAAACATCGTTTCTTTCCTCTCTCGGCGAAATGGACGATACACAGATCCTAATAAAACTGTTTTTTGTTCACACACCTGCAACCCAAGCAAAGAAGTTTGGAATATCACTTTTCAGCCATAAATTGTATGGGGGCGTGTAATCGAAATAATCCTAATTCATTGTGGTGAACGGGTATGAGTGTTCACCACTTCTCGTGAACAGCGGGTTTTCACGAAAGTAGGTTAGAGAGTAGGGGTCACCAGAAAGGCGTGAGTTAGTCACGAATGGATAGGAGCAGGATAGAGATGGGAGGGAGAGAGAAGATGGATGTGGTAGGATGGTCGGCTCCTATGGGATCTTTTGGCTAACTCCCCGCGGTTTTCACCAACAGCATGAGTCTTTTAGGAATATGCTCCCCGCGGTTTTCACCAACAGCAGGAGATCTTTTGGGGTGTGCTCCCCGCGGTTTTCACCAACAGCAGGAGATCTTTTAGGGTGTGCTACCCGCGGGTTTCACCAACAGCAGGAGATCTTTTGGGGTGTGCTCCCCGCGGTTTTCACCAACAGCAGGAGATCTTTTATGGTGTGCTACCCGCGGTTTTCACCAACAGCAGGAGATCTTTTAGGATATGGGGGAGAGGACTAGAGAGAGAGAGGGATTCGAGAGAGAGAGTGAGGTTGGAGAGAGAAGTTGCAAGTCGGGGGTCGGATCGTCGAATCAAGAGCTGGGCCAGAAGGGCTGTTTTTACAGTCAGTTGAGGCAGATGGCGGTTGGGGAAACTCCGGGTTGCTTACCAGCTCGACGTTCTCCGCGTTTATCTGGGAAAAATCACACAATATTACAGGAGTGGATTCTGAGACGGAATCACGACATTCATTTTTGCTAACGTTCGTACTTAATTGATGATGAAGTAGGTACGCAATAATTGTTGCCGCTTCACAAGCTGTTCTTTTATTTTCATGGATATCTCTGCATGATCGATCCGTGATTCCTATCTTTGATCTGTCGCCTATGTATCGTCCACCTTCTCGTAAGGCCCCACACCCCATTGGACGACGCTTCGTAAGTCAGTCTGCTTCGATCTCTCTTTGAGGTGACACCTACTGAAACCCAGGGAGTCGGGTCTAAGTCTAAGAGGTTCATTTTCCTGAAACCAGCCCCACGTTTTTTGGAAGAGCGAACTCCCCTTCCTGGGCGGTTTTCGGTGACGGATCTCTAGACAAAGAATTGGAAACCTCGAATCTATATCTCCCTGTACTCCCTATATCTCCACTACTTCTCCCTTGAATGGCAGCGTTTCACCTGCGCCATTTTCCATGCGGAACAGGAATTAATGGATTTTCCCAATTTTCATTGCAGCTGCTGACTGGCAGGCCTTGGGAGCCCCTATTTTCTTCTTGTTTCTTTTCTGTGCAGTTGAATTTCGACGGATTTCTACGTGCGACTTCACAGAGGACCATCCCTTTTTTCGAACTTCCGAAGCCGAGCTCTCAGCTTTTTCACTCAATTCATTGAGCGGGTAGTTGATATGGTTGAGTTTATTTGGGTACCTATATTTTTAGAGCTTCTCATCAAGATCACTTCGTTATTCAACTGCGATCTCGTGAAAGGCAGGTTTAAGTTGCAAAACACCAATAATTACTTCAAGTACTTGATTTAAATTCATACCTATCAATTTAGAAATGAGCTGGATCTTTGACAAATCGATTGGCTGACTACCAACCCATTGCGAGTTGAGTTTACCGTATTTCACTCTGAGCGGCTCTTCCATGTTATGAAATCACTGACGATTGGGAAATTTATCGGGAAAGCCCTTCTTAGTCAGTGACTTATTTTTGAGAATAAGAAACGGGGAAAAACAGATTAAAAAAAAAAAAAAGACCGCGAAACGGACGGACTTACGCTGTTTGTTTATCCTCAGCTGGAAAGTTGGACGTTTTAAAAGGAGGGAGCTTCAAGTGGCCGCCAGAACCCATCGCCGAACTATCTCAGTCGGTTGCGATCCTTGAAATCGGTTCTATCGCATCTCCCGGACATTACCCGGTTCTCTACATCACGCGATATTTTGATAATCCGAATTTTCTACGAGTACCCTCTAACTACCTACCTGCTTATATACCTAGTGATTATCTCAATTTTCAACACAAGTAGGGTTCCGTCAGTGAAGAAATCGCGTTTCTAATTATTAATCTCTCGTTTTACGGGTTCATGCTAGAAATATTGAAGTATCTTCAAGATGAAACTCGAAGTAAAAGTAGGTAAGTGTTTTGGTTTGAAATTTAGGTAGGTACCTATACACATATTGTATTAACACTATGTACCATGGGCCATATAGTAGGTACCAAATTTAAATTGTTTCAATACCTATCCATAATGCAAAAATAAGCAGAGCGTATGGAGCGTTATTGAACCCTTGGAATTAGGTGTCAACCTTTGTTGGTAGAGAAGCTACTTCCGAAACTTATAAATACGTGGTTTAATGCATAATCAAAATTCTTGCTTGCCATGACAGATTGAGTAACTCGTTCTAATGCCTACCACTGTGTGCTTGAAGTACCTTCCTACAAGATGCCAAATCAGGGAAAAAACGCTGCAAATTATTACACAACGGTTTATTATTTTCCTGCGTAGATTGCTGTTTTCTGTGGTAAATATCTACCCTCGAGCTCCCACCAGTAAAGCCCTAAATCGATTACTGGAGCCGGCCGGGAATTAAAGTTTCATATAAGGGTTAAAAAAAATTGTTTCATGCTCGATTCCAAAGGTTCATTATTGAAAATAGTAAACCAAACACGAACTGAAATTAATAGAGTTGGATTTGATTTCTACGAATACAAATTTAATATGAACATTATACAGTTCCCTGTACTTACATATTCATGTTAATGTTAAGCCACTGTTATGCCTAGTAACGAGCGTGAGTGCACATGAATCACATTAACGGAGCCTGTCTGCTAATAGTCTCGTATACACGGTAAAATAAACTGTTGACATTGATTGCATATCATCATGAATACCTTTTTGGATTCTTTCCAAAATTAACATCATAAATTGAAGGAGATTATTTTCACAGAGACATTGTACTGATAAATATCAGAACTAATAACACTAGAGCAGCTACCTACCTAATCCGTACCGTGGTTATATTTTTCAGGGCTCATAACCGGAATATATTTATAAGGCAATCATTAGTATAAACAACTAGCTACAAATTTACCGAGTTAGTTTTCTTAACTATTCGTAACGGCTTCAACCGCGTTTGATTTTATTCTCCAACGTGGAATTTGATTCTCCGCAACTTTTCTCTCATAGGTACGGAAACCAGTTTCGCTCTCTGCTCTTCAACAAACCATCATCATTTACTTGCCTTCAGATTCAAGTATGATGTGTATATTCTTTACTATTAAGAGCAAACAAATATTTGATTTGTTTTGTTGCTTGAAATAAAGTACGACGTATTGTTAATGGTTTTACTGTCAGGTGATAAGTTCAATCGGTTTGACAAGCTCATTGATAAGTTCACCCGGAATCGCCTCCGGTTTAGATAACTACCGAATCTGTAAGCAAGGTCAAGTCTTCTGAAAGATTACGAACACCTCTTCGTTTGTGAAACAGAGCGAAGATGAACCAGAAAAGATTTATGAGTTTATTTAAAGCTTTAAGTGGTCTCGTGCAACTAGAATATGGGATTTCTATTATTGGATGTAAACTTTTCTTATTGGCCTGTACCAGCAGCAAGTTCAAATAACGAAATAAAGTGAATCCGCACGTGAGAGTGGGGGGTTCAATTTTTGGCGCAGGGATGGCCAGTTTGGTTCGGGCAGGTTTAGATGGCGGGACGCTGTTGTAGTGTGTTGCCGCTAGCGTTCCCGTTCTCAAACTATTATTAGTTGTATTGTGATATGCACCCTCGGGTTACAGGTCACAATGATATCAAGAGGCTGAAACGAGAGAATGAGCATCTGAGGAGGGAGATATGGACTCTGAGGGAAGAGCTGTACCGAATAGAACACGAACGTGGACAGGTATGTGATTTTATTGTAGTTAACGGTACCCATTCTTAGGTGTGTATAATTGTAACCACCTACAACTTACAAATATGGATAGGTGGGTCATCTTGTACTTCAACAGACCAAATAGAGGAAATGTTTCTTCAAGCGTACCTTAGAAAACTACTCAACAGTAGTTCGCTACGCTCGCTAATCGCAGGATCAATGCAACTCCAGGACCGTATGATTGTAGTGCAAAATGAATACAGAGTCAATGCATACCAAATATTCAAATATAGATTCAGTCAATTTCAACTTGATCATCCAAAAGTATCATTCAGTCGCTTAATTAACCCTTGAACGCCAAAGTATAGAAAGAATAGAATTCATGAGGGAATTTTTGCTATCCATCCCAATTAACTTAACCAAATTGTTGCTATCCATTCCATACCAAATAATTTGAAAATAACGTTGAAAAAATGCATAGCATTCAGTACCACGAACGGTGGTCTGTATCCAAAAAGGATGTCTGGAGCAAAAATCTTGATGAACGAAGGATGGTATCCAAAAACATGATTTGGAGTTAAATAGGTTATTAAAACCAAAAGAGAAATTGATTGAAGTCTGAAATAGAGTGATAAATCACTATTACTTGTATAAAGATCCCTTCAATTGACTATGTACATATATAATACCCGGGGGGAAACCCCACTCCAGTCCATCAAATCAGCTTTTGAGAAAAACGAATTTTAACGTTCAGTAACTCAGAAAACACTGTACCTAAGTAAATACGAATTTAAAAGTTCGAAATAAATTTTAAAAGCCATTTATATGTTTGAGAATTGTATTCTGTGAAGAAACAGATTTCAGCTTCAAAGCAACGTAATTGAATTAAAAAGTTGTGAAGGAACATAAAGACAAGTTATTCTTCACCAGTACGATCAGTGTCGGGGAGCAATAGTTTTTGAGTTCTTATTATTTTTCTTGTTAACAAAAATTGGTTCTTCATAAGCGCCAGAGAATGAATTTCGATTAAAAATTATGGTTCCATTGTCTTTATTTCGAGCACTCTTATCGGCCGAGTAGCAGTAGGGGTTTTTTTTGGGTAGGACCACGAACCTTGGTCTGTATCCAAAAAGATACACTCGGGCGTTTGTTTACGGTGCCTGGAGTCAGAATCTTAATGAACGAAGGATGGTATCCAAAACATAATCTGGAATAATGAGGTGCTTTGTTAAATCGGTCACTGGAATAAGCAAAAGAGAAATTGATTGAACCTCTGTGATGAATCACTAATACGTATCAAGATCCCTTCAGTTGCTTATGTACACTGTGCTGCATATACCCTCAACCAAGTTTAAGAGAAAAAGGATGGAGGGGGGGGGGGGCAGTAGGCTAAGCTCATCATTGGCAAACATCGTAACTTAAAACGTTTCAAAACTCTAATAGTATATCATAAATAATATCAAACATCATAATATCATAAATAATATCAACGCTTCATCGACGAAAAAGTGAAAAGATCGAAGAGGTTTTTTGGCAAAATTGTTACAGGCACAGCGTTTTGGTGTCTACAAGTACCTCCCAGTAAATCTGAAGACTCATATTTGACGAAAACACTGCTTTTGCCTGCCTATTTTATAGAAACTGTGTATTTTGAGTTTATGTATTGCGAGTTTCATGTATTTCCAAGGATTATTGAGTTCATATATTTATGATGATTTGAGGTTCAGCTGTTTGCGGTGGGTATTAATAATACTGGAAAAAATACAAAAATTAACGCAACATAATCTAGTTAGAATGTAAATTTGAAAAAGGATGACTAATCATCTCTTTTTCAGTAAACAAGTACCTAGGTATTTAACTGTCAATATAAACATTTTATGGTCACCCTCTAATGTAAAATAATACAACTTTGGCTTTCTGTTGTGCAAAAAGAATTAAAACATTAGTTAAGCGAATGAGATGAAATACTTGCTAGGCAGAAAATATTTATACTAATATCTAGGACTACAAGAAAATTAAGAAAATTCATACTTCGTCTAAGAAAGGCAGGGGAAGTATTTTTAAGGATTGTATGAATTGTACAAATTGGGAATCGGTAGCTAACATTACTATACCGGTGTACTATTCGCCCAAAACAGACTCCAAGGCATTTATGGATCCCACTATTCGTGGAAACAATGACCAGTGATGAAGTGAAACAATGATAGATAGGGGATTCCGAGGATGAGAAGGTTTTTGGTTCCTTGTTATATGGGGGAACAGGAGGTGTTGTGACAGCCAAGTTTACTCACAAGTCAACCCAAGGGTGTCTTGATTAGATCAAACTCGGTTACCTGCTCGTGGTGATGAATCGACAGCTTTCATTAGCAGTGACGGCTCCTTCAACAAGTCAAGGCCCCGCGTTGAGGAAAAACGATATCTACAATCTGTGGATGCTTACGCAAGGCCTGTGTTGCTGCTTTGAATAAGCGGGGAAGAGCTCGTTTTGGAAATTCAACGTACAATGACGTCGTTTTCTTGAATGATATTTCCATCTACAAACTTCGTACTCGCCTTCCTTTTGACCGTCGGAATTTGATGTGAGTATACGCATGGGTGGCGAAAGCAGCTTATATTATTTTTAAACTAAATTAGGTTCCATTCTGAAAACACTTGCGGCGGAGTAGTGGAAATCCATAGCAAACGGGTACAGCTTTCGTACAAGTACGCAACCACGAGGGACATTTTATGTCTTTGCGCCCCCTCCCGCACCCACACCACGTACCACGTACCTCGTTAGTGAGAATGATCACCTGTGTGTAAACAATTATTTAAACAATCACGCTCATACCGCAGCTTGTCGGCCACGCACTCGGCAGTGGTTAACGTAATATGGTTAGGTAAATCGAGAGCTATCCAACGAATGGTGAACAATTTTTGTACGATGATAACTGGCGAAGTTAAAGTTCCGTAGCAACGAATCGGTTGTACGTGAAAATCATTAGAAATTTTTCATAACGCTTTCTTCGTCACACCGTAACGTCACACTTTTTGAGTTATGTGCCATAGTAAAGACATAAAATGTCAATTTTGAGACCAAACGCACTCTCCTACGATGAATAGTTCTTTTTCTATGATTTTTTCAAGGATTCCAGAACTTCCTACGTCATTGCATCCCTCTCACCTGGGCGGGACCCTCCTGCCACCCCGTGACGTTAATAAGGAGCTGGAATCTTTGAAAAACCATAGAAAAAGAACGGTTGGTCTCAAAATTCTTAGAATGGAATCTACTTTCATTTAAAATAAGAATAAAAAATAAATAGGTATGAGTGCGTAGCCATTGGTAAGGGACTATCCGGACACCAACCCGCATCTACAATCAAAATTCTACCTTATTTCGATTATAGTTACATGTAATAGTTATGGGTAGGGTAGCCATATTTTTTTTAGATGAAGTACGGATACCTCCCTCATCTCCCTTTTCCCAAAAAAGATTACAAATTGGCATCCCCGCAAAAAGGATAAAAGGGAACAGATAATGAATCGTTTATTAAAAGTCAAAATGAAATAGCTAGGTAAAGACTAGAAAAATACATAGATATTTCAAACGAGATTACAGTAGATAGCTAAAAAATAGGTATTTCCATCAACATCAGTCCTTCGCTCTTTTGTACCATTCATATTTCTGTGAAGAAATCACTTTAAAGAATGTGGTAAATGATATTTGGCTTCAAGTGAAATACGGGATGCAATTACATAAAAATTGGTATCAAGTTTGGTTTAAAAAAATCGAAGAGCTAAAAACATAGCAAATAACATTATTAACATTTAATAACAATATAGAAAATATCATGAAGCAGAGATCTTTCTTCCATGCTAATTCCTCTATCAGTAAAGGTAATCGAGAGAATCTTATTGAATCGGCTATTTGGAGGGGCAGAGAATTTTCTCAGAAGAACAACATGGGTCCCGCAAGGGCAGGAGCACGGCTGGAGTTTGTGTATCATTGGTCCAGGAGTGCCTTGCAGCGCTTGAAAATCACTGTAGGCTCATGGTATTTTGACCTATTCAAGGCGTTCGACGTCTTTTGCCCTGGGATTCTCCTAAAAAACTTGAGTACAATGGATTTGACGACCTATAAGTGGCACTTATTGGATCGTACCTCACGGGTTGGTCACAGCAGGTGTGTCATGGCTTGTCCATCCTCGACACACCTTTCGCTCTTCGACTCCTGGACATACAGTCACGACTGTTTGTGGACGACATAGTGGTGCTGGTTGCATCGGCTGACCAGGTAGGACTCGACCTTAAATCTAGGGAATCAACAGACCATGTTAACGATTGGTGTGCAGCAAATAGACTGGCTTTGAACATAGATGAGCCAGAAGCTCCGTTCCGCCTTGCCAGAACTCGCTTTTCTTGGGTGGACTACCTGGGGTTCGTCGTCGACAGTGCAGTGTCCTAGGGCCCACATTGCGACAAACTGCATGCACAACTGAACAAGGCATTGTTTTTTCTCCGAAGATCTGCGAAGGCTTTGTCGTTCAGGGTGCTCAGAACCTTGTACTTCTCATGTTTCCAGAGTCGACTTGGCTGTGGATTAGTTGCCTAGGGAAGCTGTGCGAGAGCTCAATCCTTGCTCATCCTGAAAAAGAGGGCTGAACCCATACTTTATCATTTGGACAGCAGGACCTCCTGTAGAGCATTTTTTTACCAAAGCGGGTACCCCATCATTACCAGGATTGCTCGTTCTCGAGATTTTCTGTCACACAGGGATAACTGTTGACTGCCTGCCTCAAAACAGCGATACGCACTCGTACCCAACGAGTTATGGGCACAGCCTCTTGATTCCCCAGTGCCGACTAGCCACATCCCAAAGGGCTGGCCTCACTTACTGTGTAGTAAAACTATTCAGCCACCCGATAAGGAATTGAAATCAAGGGAATGGTGATAAACTGTCTGTGATAAACTCATCGCGCACCTTTCAATTTGTCATTATATGTGCTTCCTCCTATTGTGTTCGTTGTAGATATGTAGTGCTTGTTTATTTATTTATATTTCGTTTATTTATTTATTTTTCGTTTATTCATTTATTTTTTCTTCCTCACTACCGGAAGGTAGGGCCTTGGATGCGTGATTGAGTAAAAAAAAATTATGTCCTCCAAAATGAACATTTCCACTACTGTTTTGCGTTTCAGACATCAAGGAGCATTTTTGGTTCCGTGTCTGTCTGTCTGTGGTCAATTATTTGTAACGCCCATAACTACCCGAAATAATGGTCGAAATGGGCTGAAATTTGGAGGATAGGTGCGGGTTAGGTTGCAGATGGTCCCAATACCAAAATCATTGAAAAATTACTGTAACTTTCGTCTACGCATGCGCAAACGTGAAATACTTGAAACGCCCATAACTACCTTAAGTATCGTCGAAATAAGATCAATCTTGGAGGGTCGATCAGAATTTCATTAGAATTCGAATTCAATTCGAATTTCATTAGAATCGTACAGTAACTTTCGTCTGCGCATGCGCGAACATGAATTGTTGACCATTTCCTTGTAACGCTTCTAACTACGCGAAAAATAGTAGAGAGCTGAAACTACCCAACCAATTCTGTTAGTTGTGACCTGAGTCGTTTAGCCATTAACCCATGCATCGATACTCCACCTGTCCAGTGAATTTACCTACCCAACTATTCTATACGTTCATGTGATTAAGTGAGGAAGCTATACTGCCAACTCGAATTGGCAAACTTTTTTTTTTGACTTGTGTAAAAAGTTTCCATCAACTTTACTGGCACCAATAAATTCACTCATCCATTCATTTGTAACCATCCAGTAACGCTGCTACACCTACAACTTCTCCCGTTTTCACCATTTTACGAGGTGAAAGAACGGACGTACGTACGCAGTAAGGTACAAAATACGGACATTTTCCAGTTTTTGCCTTTGTAGGGTACGGACACGGACAGAGGGTTTAAAATACCGAGTATCCGTACGAAATAAGGACGTATGGCAACCCTAGTTATGGGCACTCAAGGAATTCCACACATGCGTACAACATGCATACACGCATAACAAGTTATAGGTTGGTACCTATTCATACTCAAATAGGTACCTATCTAAAGGAGCAAGTATTTTGGATTTTACTCTTGAAGTTCGTGTTCAGGATGGTCGAGAATGGTGAAAAACGTGTTTCATATCAAAATACTGAAGTTTGTCTAAAAAGTGGTAGATGAAACACGCTTCTGTGGGACTGAGGCAAAATATGACATCATTAAAAAAATCTGTGCTTGCGTACATGTATAAAACAATGTGATTAATGTTAAACAATGTTTTGAATAAGTACCTGCACAACCATAATATCTAATGTCTGGATCATTTTCTGAGATGTACGTTTACTATTCTAACATCAACAAACCTGACTCGTTCGAAAAATCATTTAATAACCAAATCGCAATTCAGAGGTTTCAGCCAAACTGAAGTAAGCATCTTTCAGAACTGACGTCACGACAGGCCATAGTGAGCTGATATGGGAGCATCTAAGCTCCGAAATGAAGGCCCCCGTAAACATTCCCTCCCCAGCTCGGTCGATCTTATCCTTTTCCATTATCTTTTTACGATAGTTTTCCCGATGGAACCGATCCCAGAGCTCCAACAGCTCCTCGAGGGGTCTTCAGTGGGATTGAAAGGTAATCCACAGTAGATTGAACCGATACTTGATTCACCCCTTCTCAAGCATCATGTCCTGCACTTTCTCGCTCCAAATTTTTCCACCCTTCACGACTCGCTTGGGAGAAGATAGTTTCTGCGCAATTAACCAGGACGATCGATTTATGCTACCACTCTCCGTAATATAATGCAAGATGCATGCCTATACACAAAAAAATAAATAAATATAAATACACATAAGGACGTAAGTCCCAACAAAATAAATAGTACTCTGTTATCATTAGTCAAAGCACGCGCCGTACAAAGCTTGAAAAATCCAGCAATTTTGAAATACAAGAAGTGGGTCAAATTTGAGTGGGTAAAAAAACTCGACAAAAAGATGCTCAAAATTGTAACGGATGTCATACAATTAACAAAATAGAGAAAGGTGGCAATTCTAATAGCAATAGCGTGATAACAGAAGGCATTAAATTTGATTCACAGGTCTGCAAAAAAATTTTTTGAGCAAAAAAAAGATTTTGAGAGCAGACTATGTTTTTTGAGGTGCTGAATCCGAAAATGACCACCATTTCTCTCCATCACACACAGTTTCTTCACAAAATACGATAGATATGTAAAAAGGTTACAAATGTCCTTGAAATTTGCCTTTTATTATAGTAAAACATTAATAACTATTTTTCACTCAATGAAAATAATTTCTTTAATGAAACAAGTAAATAGTTCCAAATAATCATTTTGCTGCTGAAACCTTTTTTCTTCTCCTTAATACTTCGCCTGATGCACTTTCGTTTCTCTGAAGAAGGGGATTGATTCACAACTGAGCATACAGCAGTAGTAGCCATCATACTTGCATCCCATCTTCGTTGATACCTTCTCTCAATATCTTTTACGTCTTGGTGGAAGCGCTTTCCTTGTTCCTGACTGAAGGCTCCAAGATTTTCAGGGAAGTAGTCCACATGCGAGTGAAGAAAGTGAACTTTCAGACTCATGTTACATCCTTGAGCTTTGTAAGCAGCTGTCATGCTTTTTACAATATTTTGATAGTTGGGATCTTTGGCATTGCCCAAAAACGTTTGGACTACTCTTTGAAACTGTTCCAGGCTTCTTTTTCAGTGTCCAGCATGGATTCTGGAAACAGGGAATTGTCCAGAAGTTTGCTTATGTCAGGCCCTGTGAAAACCACTTCTTTCAACTTGGCTTGAGACAGTTTCGGGAACTTGGAGCGGAGGTATTTGAAACACTCTCCATCCTTTGGAAGGGATTCAACAAATTGCTTCGTCAGCCCCAGTTTGATAAAAAGAGGTGGTAAAAGTACCTCTTAACGAGGAACCAAGCTTACATTAAGTACATTTTTCACTCCCTGAGTTAGAGCGTGTCGAGGTGGCCGGTCAGTTTTTGACCAATAGAAACCTCTGACTCGACTTTCCCACAAGCAAGAAAAGCAGGGATACCTCTTATATACCCTGATTTCTGACCCAATAACATGGTTAGGATTTTGAAATTCCCACAACCCATCCAGCTGTGTTCCTCACATGCAGACAGCATGATGAAACATGAATAAGCCTTAAAGATCCTCCTATTTTCCTATTACCTTAATCCCGATCCCCATTAGAACATATTGAGGTGTCATCAAAATGGCCAGTAGGACCCCAAGTAACAAGAATGGAGCCTGTTGAAACATGACCATCCTGAGTCTCCAAACTTGCTTACACCTGATCTAAGTACACCCCCCCCCCCCCCTCCACGAAGAGTTTTATAACGCGAATTTTTACTGTGCGATCAGCAGTAGTTCAACCAATTTGGGGTGTAACGAAAAATATTAAATAATGTCACCCAAAAGCAGTTTTGCAAGGAATCCTTACGTGATGGATTTTTTTCTTCGGTTTCAGCATGCAAAAATCAATAGGAAACTGCTTTAAAAAATCCACCGTATTGCACGCACACATAGAGAAACATTTCTTAATCGAGTTTTAGAATATTAGACACATCTAGAATATTTTGAGATTTTGAGTCAGGGTTTTTTTTAATTAGGGGGATTTAGGTCTAAACCTAGCTAGGTGGTTCAATTTTGATGAAATTTGTTGTTAAAACGAATCAAGCTTAAGTGCCTACTCATAAAGCTTCAAATTTCATACTTAGATGGTAAGTAGGTACCTCTAGGGATCTTGTGTCATTTTTATATTTAAAGAATGGCCCTACAGACGTATTTCATAATTGCTATGCAAAATAAACTAGTTTTATCAAGGGTCCATACTACTATGTGTTTTCGGAACTGTTAGTGATATAAGAACGATGTCTTTGATAATGGAATCTGCAAATCTCGAGAACTCGAAAACAAATATCGATGTTGGAATGGGTCATCACCCAACGCAAATTTCAGTAGTAAAGAGCCTCGTAAAAACGTCACATGTCTAAAATAGGACGTCTTGAACGCCCTCATTCGGAATTGCCTCCAAGAACCGCCAGGTTTCATTGCCTCGCTATTTCTCCCTTTGAAAGTTGAAGTTGGTTCGGGGGGTCGTAAAAAGTTGATACTCCTTGGCACGTAACGTAGAGATGACGCCAATACAACAGGCACTACGATTCTGTAACCGCATTTACCCTGACCCAAAAATGGATGTTATGAAACGGGGGGATCACTCCAACATAAGGAATCTTCCATGAGAACCAAAATTGGATTACCATTTTTTAAAAACTAATGCGGTTTAATCTGAACACTTTTCTTTCAACCAAGTCGTCCTGATAACAAAGCCCAGCGTCGTACGCCGTACGCCGTCCACCGTACGCCGTATCACGTGTACAGGCTTCATTTTAGGTCTAAAAAATTCGTTCTTTCGCACACATGCTCCATTTGGGTCCTAGTTGTGTCCCGAAACTTTTCAGCCCGATCGGAATATACCCAGGGGTGTTATGAGTGAAAATGTGTGTAAAAATAGGTAGGTACTTTTTGCGTTTTAGCAACATGTTGGTAACATGAGCTTCTGAGATATCGTTTTCCATGTTTTTGGGGGCGAGAAGATCGAATATGAAGTCGATTTTGACCAAAGAGTGGAAAATTGAGTTCTACCAAATGTTCAGCTCCCAAAATTGATTTTTTATGAGTGAAAAACCTGGGAAATCGTCTGAAATCACCATCAGTTTGTATAATAACACTGGAAAAAGTGCCATCACGTGGATCAAGACGATTAAATGGCACTGCCAATGATCAAAGATAGTTTTAAAAAAAAGGAGCATACCTAATTTGTGTTTTAGGGGCCAAAATTAATGGAAACCATCAGAAATAGCTATTTCGATTATTACACATGAAAGAAACAATAAATGAACAGTCAACATTTCTGAAGGTATGTCCAATAGAATAATAAACCCATGTGACAAGGACTTTGCAGCGTTTTTACTACCCAGCTAGTACTTTCTGGGATAAGTACCTCCTTCTTATGTACAATGTACTCAGTGACGGGATTATGAATTTTCATATATGGATGCTCTATGCTCATCATACTTGCATACTAATATATGTATATATAGCGTTTCATCTATCCCCCAATGGGCTAAAAGCGCAGCAAGCGGGCTTACTTTTGGTAGGTATATATATGACTACTAGTTCAGTGCACGTTTACAAAGCATCGCAGTACGCGTAATTGAATTTTCCTTTGAGCAACTTCATTTCTGAAAAACCTGCTCGTGCTAGTTAACCCACAGATCTCCATGTAGACCAAACATGGCAACATAGTTGTGACTTGTACGGAGCGAGCAATCTAACCTACGGATTACCTACTAAGAAAAACCGCTGCAAATTATTAACACCTTGATTTATTTCCCTGTATAGATGTGCCCTTTCTGCATAATTCACTGTTTTTGGGGGTCAATACCTACCCTAGTGCTCACCCCATGAAAGCCCTAAATCGAGTGCTGGAACCGGCCGGGGAGTTACAGTTTCATAACTCATAACTAATACGCGGTGGATTCCAGAATTATTCTATTATATTACGGAACATCCAACTCGATTTCATGCAGCCATGCGTAATTATAATCAGGTGTTCCCTAGCGATGTTTATTGCGTGGGCAGGCAGGATGTATACCTACTGTTTCATTTACGATCACGTTGACAAAGCTTTTCGAGCAAATTTCAGGGCCTTGCTGTGAAAGAACGGCTGGACGGACAAGGCACCGGCTGTCTCAAAAAATTCCTTAGTTCGAGACCAATTTAAAAACGTACAAAAATCCGACATAACGGCGCTTTGGAAAAGTCAACACCTATTTTTCACCCCTTAGGGATGACTGACAGTAGTGCAGAGCTTCGCGGACCAGCTAGACCTCAAATGGGAACCACACACCAAATTTCATTAATTTTCGTTCATGGTAACTGAAGAAAGTGCGAAGTAGGTACGGCGGAATGACAGCATTTTTTTAAATTCCATTTTTGAATTCTACTTACCTTGAAACGGAAACCTTCGAATTATTAGGGTGTGGAGAGGAGGGTTAAACAATTCTCATGCTCGATTCCAAAGGTCCATTTTTGAAAATAACAAACCAAAATAGATAGGTAATACATAGTAAATCAATCATTTTTATTTAAACTTCGAAAACTTGCGGACAATTGTCACATAGGTACCACTTAGGTACTCAACAGCTTAAAAACTGGTCTGAACTCGAGTATACCAGTCGTGTATAACGATCAATTTAGTCCGACCGTGTTTGGAGGCGACAAAATTTGTCAACTTGTGGATGAAATAGTTAATTTGCCTCTTATGTGTTTTCAGGAGGAAGAAGAAGAGGAAGAGGACGGCGATGAGGATGAGGAAACGGACGAAGAAGAAGCGGAAGGTGAGGAAGAGGAAAATGGCGGGAAAGAAGGAGAAAGAATGCGCGAGTCCGACAAGTTGAGCACTGTGAACGAGGAACCTGAAGATACATCTTCCACGCTCGAAACGTCCATGCCGTCACCTCCCAGAAGTCCTTCAGTTCATCAAGTTGATGTTAGTACAATCAACTTTCACTTTTAAGTCAATTTGTCAGAACAGTGCTTCTTTATAGGAGACCCACATGTCGTTTCCGGTGAAAAAAAGAAGAAGAGGAAGTAGAAGAAGAAGAAGAAAATGGTTTGGTCGATTTTGAAACTAGAATATCTTATACTTATCACGAACCGATTGCAATGAGAAATTTGAAAATTCTGTGATTACAAGTGATCCAAAATGAAATCTAAACTTGAGCGTTCCCATAGCAATTCCTCTAGTCTAAGCGCCCCTATGCAACTTCCCCTACAAGTTTGTTGGTACGTAATACGCTTGTAATACCTATTTCGACTCAACTTGATTCAAAAACGTAGGGTGAGTAATTCAAACGTCAAGAGTAGGGTGAGTAAAGACAGAAAAATACCATTTCAGTTGTTTTCCATACAGATTAGGAGTCAAATTTGGATTTTTGGGGTCAAAAATTGGTAAAAATTGCTAAAATCACGATAAATTTTTATAATTTTAAGAAAAGTGGTATGCTTTATCGTTATATCATCTTTTTACACAATAGCACGAATATTTCTTTGAAAATTCGTTCTTATAGCCATGCTGGATGACGGGAGCTTTATTCACTCTAATTTAGCAGCAGCTCAATTAAGTACCTACTCTAAATCAAAAGCAACGTGAAAATGGAGGTTAGCAAGTATTAGGACATCCCTAGGTACTCCGGGAGTAGATAATCATGTTTTTCGTATTGCTTGGTAGATGTGACATATTTACATAAGTAAGTTGTGCTTCGTACTTGTTGAAAGCACTGTAGGAATGGGTGACTATTGAGTTGGAAACGCGATAGCGACGAAGCCCCAGATCTCGTGCCAACAAAGTAGATGATCCGATCAATGTCGATGCTCCCTTTTCTATTTCGAAATCTACACAATTCAATCATATAATGCCGCCGAATTATAAATTGTTGATCGAGGTCAAAAATATAATATGGTGCATCAGGATCTCGAAAGACCGTTGTTGTTTTCCGCGAATGTCAACACTTAAATTGAATTCTCAGGTAGTTACCTCTATTTTATGTTGGTTATGTTAATGAGGAGTATATAAATACTTGAATCTTAACAGGTGATGGAATCCTGTAGAAAGCTCGTGACTGAAGTTAAACAATAACTGTAGGTATAACCAGGGTTGCCAGACGTACTTTTTTTATAACGTACTTTATATATGAAAGATAATATGGGCAAAATACTTGTTTTTAAATAAACCATGGCAAAAAATTATACCTAAAACGTCCTATCTATCAGGTTTGTTTTTAATGGATAAACAACTATTAACAAAGGCTCAATCAAATCAGGGGAAAATATTCTTGTGCGAGGTGCTGCCTGATATTATTATTTGTTGTTTTAATGCTTTTTTTCCCCTTATTTTATGTTGATTTGAGTCCATTCAACCAACCAGTTTTCTTTCCTTACTTAACCCCATAATTGGTTCGGAATTTATTTAATTACTGACCTAAAATTCGGATTCTGCGCTCTTGAAACCCCTCTGTTGGAAATTATCAGCTCAAAATTCCAATTGTTCAATTTCCTGCGAAAAATTTCTAAACATTTTACAAATCACAATAGTTCATGTGTCCATTGTTTACCGTAGAGTCAATAATTGTAGTTTGAGGCAAATGTTTATAATCAAAATTTTCTGAGAAAAGATTCAAATATCAGCTGGAAATTATATATTACCCAGTAGCTTTCTAGGTACCTACCTACCTATCTGCTGCTCCATTACTGACTTCATTGTTCTCTTTTGAAAACACAGCCAACTTAGTTTTTGTTACTTAGGTCTAGGTGTGTAGATTTATGACTGTATCATTTTTTCCTGCAATAGTGTGATTGTTACCTATGCTTATAAATTGTTCCGTCAAGTTCGTAACAGTAAACTAATGTTTCTAAAATTAATGACTGTATCATTTTTTCCTGCAATAGTGTGATTGTTACCTATGCTTATAAATTGTTCCGTCAAGTTCGTAACAGTAAACTAATGTTTCTAAAATTGTAGTTTTAGTGCTAAAATTTTAATCAAAAATTTTACCACCAGGTGGTACACTTTTTTTAATTGTTGTTCTTATCCAAAAACCAATAATAATTAATTACTGTGGTATACGATGTGACTTAAAGAGCGGGGGGGGGGGGGGGTTCACAATGATTAGATATCCTCTCAAATCAATCATTTTAAGCCCAAAATCCATCCACAGAAAATTAATTTATCTGTGTGTTCAAATGTACCTACATCTGTCCATACCTATCTACGAGTACCTTCATTATGGTTCCTAGTCCACCAAGGTTAGGATAAGAGGAAAATTATCTACTGCCCCACATAAATTGGTTGGGACAGTCATTAATTTCGTTAGAACGATTATTAATACTATTTGAAATGCAACTTTTACTAAGTTGGTTGGGACAATGATCAATTTGGTCGGCACAGTATTAGGTATTAATGTAGTGTTGAGCAATTCAATGCATTCAACTGCTGCATGATTGGAATTTTTCAACCTACCTTCGTTGACATCAAAACGCAATTATTCATTCTTTCATTCCGTGTCACTTTCAGGTATTTATTATAACATTTTGAACTCAGAAAATCGATTGAAATTAACTATAACTAATATAATCGTACAACTAGGATTTAGGAACTCGGGAACCCGTAGGCCAAAGGAATATGCTGATGAATTTCCTTGATTGTTCAAGAATTTCGCGACGAATTACCATTGGAGCAGCTACTTTGTCACAAATCAGTTATCATACATTATTTGAAGAAATTGATTAGAACCCATATTGAGACGTTGATAATAATTTGGAAACCAACGAGTTTAGATGTGCCGATTTCGACTTGGAACATCTTCACGTGCTATCTCAACGTACTGCACTACGGTTTAGAGGACAAATTAGTTCAGCTGTACTGAATTCAGTCAGTTTTTCTCATCAAATTTGAGCGTATGAAAAATGTGTTGAGGCTCGGATTTTTTCACTCATTGTGTCACTATGTTTCACCCTGTTTCCTTATCAAACGCACAGGTAGGTAGGTTTGTAGGTACCCAACCAAATGAGAAGTGGGTCCACTAACATTGTGGGAACCTACTCTGAAAGGACGTACCTGCTACTGAAAGAACAGGAGTCGTCCGTTGGAGAGAGAGATTCCGAATGAAACTTCAAGAGAAAATAAATATTTACCCGCAGCCGACTGTAACGGGGCTGAGCTTGCGCTTTCCAAGCGGGGAAAAAGGGCTTTAAAAAAACTCTGTAAACAGACGTTGCAGTTTGCCGTTGGTTAGTCTGAAGTCACGGGCCATGGGATCCGAACACGCCAAAGTAAAAAAATCCTCTTCTCAAATTCTGGTTTGGTGGACTAACCTTACAAACTAACCTTTGGTAAAAGGACTAACAGGTATTTTTTATCAAATGCTGTAGAGTGGGTATTGAGTTTAACTCATGGTCCTCCCTACGATCTCTGCTTGTTGTTTGTTTACCAACTGTCCTCGTTTAATTCAATAGTTAAAGACTCAGTTCATCAAGCATTAACATTAAATCGGACGACATAATGACTAGGTACTATGTGAGATTCCTGGGTAAGATGAACTGTGCGTATTTATGCATCTATTACCTGTCATAATTTAACAATATGCTCATTATATTGATTGCTTCCTGAATATCAAAATGGGAGAAGCTGAAGTTGTATGCAAGATATATGAAACGCACCACCTTACCGGCTTAAATGGAAATTTCCAGCTGCGTTTTGCTTTTTCGAAAGTCAACTGTGGCTTTACCAAAATTCACAGAAATTAACACCTCGAGTTTGTGGTCGTCATACCACATCTCAAAGAGTAATACTAATTAACTTTAAATATGGAGCACAGATTTCAAGTTCTGTCAACAGGAAGATTCAAGGAAAACAGTTGGAACTTGTGGCTAGGACGTTCCATACACTACATATTTTACACACAGCCTCCCCCACCCCCCAACGCTCATGAAATGCATACCCGGATATCGAAATTCTGAAGTTTGCTGCATAACTCGACCCCTAACTGAGTCTGTTCCAAATCCATGAAAATCGGATTTTGTTTTCACAATGATGGGTCGGTAACATTGTGGGGCAGCTGTACTGTCGACTGCCCGCCCAGCTGGCGGCCTTTGGCTTAAATTATTCTGTGAATACTGGTGTATTAATCTGTGAATAATACACCTGTGTGTTCGCTCAGCAAAAACATTATCGAACAACCCCTCACAATTGTTTCCTTTTACGTTTCAAGGTGCGTAGATTACAAAAATGCAATGTCCGTACGCCGTCCGCCGTATCATCCATAGGACCTTTATTTTTGGTCTAAAAAATTCGTTCTTTCGCACACGGCATTTGGGCCCTAGTTGTAACCCGAAAACGTGCACCCCGTTCGGAACATACCCAGGGGTGTTATGGGTGAAAATGGGAGTAAAAACAGGGTTTTTTTGGTGTTCTGGTAACATGAGCGTGTGAGGTACGATTTGCCATGTTTTTTAGGGCGAGGAAACCAAATGTGAAGTCGATTTTGACCAACGAGCGAATAACAGAGGTTCTAACAAAGTTTCAGTCTTAAATTATTTACGTTAAATGCTGGTCTAAAATCGTCGTTCTTCCGGTCACAGGCTCCATCTGGGTCATAGTTGTGTGTGCTTAGACCTTCTGCAGCCCGATCGGAATAAACCCAGGAGTGTTATGGATGAAAAAAAGGGGGTAAACAAAGGTTTTTCGTGTTTTTTGTTTTGTCTTTTAAATAAAGGTTTTATTGAATATGAGCTCGTTAGGTATCGTTTTCCATGTTTTTTAGGGCAAGAAGACCGACACATGAAGAAGTTGATTTTGATCAAAGAGTGAAGAAGTGCGGTTGAAACGAAGGTCCAGCTCGTAAAATTCATTTTTTATGATTCAAAAACATGGGAAATTGTCTGAAATCACCATAAATTTGTATAATAAAACTAGAAGTAGTATCAACAGGTGACTCAAGACAGTCAAGTGGCACTATCAATTATCAAAAATAATTTGTAAAAAAAAACTAATTTGTGTTTTTGGTGGCCAAAATTGGTGGAAACCATCAAAAATTCAATTATTGCACATGAAAGAAACAAATGAACTGCCAAGATTTCTGTAGGTATGTCTGATAGAATAATAAACCCATGTGACAAGGGCTTTGCAGCGTTTTTTATTCTAACTTTCATTACCAGTCCTATGGGTTACCAGGCGCGCACCCACGGGGGGGGCTAAAGGGGCTGTAGCCCCCCCCCCCCTCAAGAAAAAATTACATTCTGTTTTTAAATCCGCCAATAGTGGACACATCGCGTATTGAATACCCGGTTTGCGGGAGTTAGGTACATCCTACGAAATGCACTAAAAAATAAATAAAACGTATTTCGTATTTTTAAAACGTATTTTTAAAACGCAGACAGTGTATTATCCATGCTGAAGAATAGCCAAAGAAGACTCAATTTTGTTTTGTGAGACAGCTGACGTAAAAAGATTTTGTCAAAATAAAACCTAAAATCTTATTTAATTTGCTGGGTTTTATCATTCATTCCTATAATAGTCCCTACTCAAAACTTGCATTCAAAGAGCTAAAATAAACTTAAAGTAATGCCTTAAAATATCGGTTTTTCTAAGGAATTTTTAAGAAGTTTTCCGTTGGTTGGCCCAGGGTCAGCCCCCCCCCCCCCCCCATAATTATTTTCTGGGTGCGCCACTGTGGGTTACTAACGTCTCCACAATATCCCCCCCCCAGCCTTCACGTTGAATTTTTTTATTTACTTATTTGAAATTTACGGGCAGGGCCCAATTACGAAGTTCAATAAAATATAGGAAAGGAATACTAAAATTTAAAACAGGTACATAATATGACTAACGGTAATAAATTTGAAACATTTCCAACATAGTAGGTAAGTATCAGAAAACAATATTGTGAACACTGAACATTGTATACAAGTTACATAGTTTTGATAATAATAATCGATAAAAATATAACTATTAAATGAAAGTTAGGTTATTAATTTTTGGTAAATTACAGTTTCCAAAGTGGTAATTGGAAAGGAAAAATCTAAGTCGCAGGACAAAGTATTCACTACAGTCTGCAAGCGTGACATGGGGGAGTTTCGGAGGTAATTGGAGCGATGGAAAGCTGTTGTAAAAATTTGCACGTTACGGAAATTGGGGAAGGTAATTTGAAATTGAGAGTGAAGAGCAGATCAGGGCAGTCTATTAAATTTAAAATGAGTTTGACAAGAAATGTAGCATCGAATTGTAAACGTCTGGTCTGAAGGGTCTGAATATTTAAACATTTTGAGGCAACTTGATAATCAAAATTAAAATAAGTTCCACATTAGTGAAACATTAATTAGGCTTCTCTCTAGTCAACCGTCAACCTTCCAAGTTTTACTCAGTGATTAATATAACTCTCATTCCAAGATTACATTGTCAAAACATTAATCTCTCACCTCGGAAAGATACGGCGCTTTAGTTTACCCACGTGCACGTGAATAAAGTCTAGTCCCGGTTTCCGCCAACCGGCCCTCATAAGCGTTCAGAAGACAAAGACAGTGGCTACGTATTAACTCAATCAAATGGTTCTTTGAA
The DNA here is from genome assembly GCA_954871275.1 of Leptopterna dolabrata. Taxonomy (NCBI): domain Eukaryota; kingdom Metazoa; phylum Arthropoda; class Insecta; order Hemiptera; family Miridae; genus Leptopterna; species Leptopterna dolabrata. The sequence continues at coordinate 22,356,248 of OX940986.1, forward strand.
CACAGACCTGAGTAAATGGGACCACCGTAAAAAGGCGCCATCTACATGTGTAGATAAATAGTAGGTACTAGGTAGGATTGTTGTTCTTATTTTCGTTAGCATTCAAGAAGGTGTAAATACCTGCTACTTCTACTAGAAGCCAGATTAGGCTAAAATGTTGAGGGTAGTTGAGAACCGGCATTCTAACGGTCTGATTTTAATCAAGTTCCGACTAAATTCTGGCCCAAGGACTTGGCTCGACATCCTTTTTTTTCGCATTTTCATATTTACTGAGTCTGTTCTTCCTAGTCACAATGCTGCGTATCACTTCACAGGTGAGAGTGGAAGAACCTCGTAGGATTCCGTTGCCGGTGGTGCCGCCCATCCGGGTGTCTGACGCCCGGAACGAGCGGAGTGTCGAGGAATACAAACCCGAGCCGTCTCCCTGTCTCCGGATCAACAGCATCCACCCTTTCACGGCAGCCGCCAGCGTCGATCCTTACATCCTACCCAACTTATCGGTGAGGGGATTCACAGTAACCATCACAGTAAGAAGAAAGTAGTAATGTGTAGATAGGTAATATGGAACGCGAGTTCTGCAGATTAGCTTTGCACGGCTGGCCAATCCTACTCAGTTGGCAGATTCAGCTGGCCAATCCGCAGTAGCAAAATTTGAGTTCAGTGTAGCGAATTCTGTAAGTTAGAGCGAATTCCTCGGTTGGAAAATGTAAGCACTGCTGGCAGATCCTAGTCAGTTGGCAGCTTTGCGTTCAACTGGCCTATCCCTATTAGCAAAATCTGATTTCAATGAGGCGAATTCCCCAGTTAGAAAATTATAGCACAGCTGTTAATTTCTAGTCAGTTGGCAGATTCTTGTTCAAATGGCCAGTCCCTAGTAGCAGAAATTTCACTATGTCAAATTTCGTAAGCTGGTAAGTTGGGGGAATTCCCCGATTGGAAAATGGGGAAGTTATGTCAAACTTTTTTTCTTTTAACTATCCAGAGCTTTTGGAAAAACTGCAGTTTGAAGCTCGTTTTCAAAAATAAGCTTAATTTTTTTTAAATGTGGATGATTAAAAGTAAAAATGCGGCAAAAATGACGTACGAGGTCTGCTGACATCTGACTGGCTGGTGGCCCAAGGAGGTGGGGGTGAAGCTTGGGAGCTGCGAAGGTTCTCAATGCTGCCAACCCAACATTAGAAATGGCAAACCTTCGTGGGAACCTTCAAGAACCTTTGCCGTGACCTTCCCCTCGGTTTGATTTTGAGGATGTTTTTGGTTTATTATTTTCAATAATGAACCATTGGAATCGAGCATGAAAAAAAAAATTCTTACCCCCCCTCAAAATTTGATGGTTTACGTTTCAAGGTATGTAGAATCCAAAACTGCAATAAAAATATTTCTGTCTGTCCGCCGTACGCCGTACGCCGTACGGGCCACTTTTCTTAGTTACCATGAAAAACAATTGATGAAATTCGGGTTATAGGTTCCGTTCGGCGTCTAGTAGGTCCTCGAAGCTCGACGTTACTGTGAGTCATCTCTAAGGGGTTCAAAATAGGGGTTGAAATTTTCAAAACGCCTATACCATTTGTTTACGTAAATATTTTTACGGTTTTAAATAGTTCTTGAACTTGCGAGTTTTTTAAGACCATCCGGAGCATCGTACGTCCAGCCGTTCGTTCACAGTAAGGCCCCGAAGTTTGCACCGACAGGCATTTTCGACTCCAGTGTGAATGAAATTGTATACAATTCAAACCAAATCTCGTAACCAGAGACGCGCCCACAATAGGAATTTGTGAATACGGCCAATCATTGGTAGGGATCACCTGATTATATTGGCGGAGTATGAAGTCGAGTTGGTTGTTCTGTGATATTATTTAATTTGAAAAATGATGGCTCTTTTGGAGTTTGTTGGTAGGTAGTGAAACTTGAACAAACGTTGAAGTATTATTGATGGGTAAATTATTACTACGGTAAATCATTACTCAACGGTAAATTATTACACAACGGTTCATTATACCATATACGTAGAAGGGGCTGGAGTTTGTTGGTAGGTACTTTTGCAACTTTTTTCACTCCTCATCAACAATTTCTTTTCAGAACTTCATTATGTGTGTTTCTTTTTGTTAGGTACTGTTTGTCATCGGCAGAATTATTTTAGCAACATTTAACTCGTGATTTAGGTAGGTACCTAGTAACGAGTACGGGGTTAGGTACCAACCTACGGAGGGTCTGCGATCTACATAATATGCATAGAATAGTACATATTATATTATATAGACGGGTTATCTATACATAGAGCTGTGATCTGTAACAGAAGGGTATTCTATACAAAATAATAAACCGTTGTGCAGGGATTTGCAGCGTTTTTAAATTTATTAATACATTTGTGGTTACATCCATCCATCCATCCATTGCAGTGTAAGTACATCGTTTAAAGTGATTCACTAGCTTGAACAACTCGAATTTACCTGATACATCATTTCTAGCTGGAACTCAGAAATTCAAATTTCACACTCATTTTCTGCCTAGACTTTCCGACATGAACATCTCACTATATATGATCAATAAATGTTAATTTCTGCTATTGAACAGAATTTGGCTTAAAAAAAGCAGAATTTGTAATACACGAAAATTGTGCATTTGATGACAGATGGCAAATCCTTGTCATTTGGCAGATTCGTGTCCAACTGACCAATCCGTAGTAGCAAAATTTGAGTTCCGTTGGATAATTCGAGTTCAGAGTTATGAATTGGTAGGTACAGCGAGTGGGACCAAATGAAAGAGCAAGAGTCGGAGTAGGTAGGTATCTTTCCGCTGTTCCAAGTATTCGTGACTTTTAATGCACCGTTGCTTTACATGGTGATAATGTTAAGTGAAGGAGCGAGCTTTTTTTATTGTTCGAATAGGTAGGTAGGTACTTTATTGTGCTACTGAAAATACGAAAAGGCGTAGCTCTACACGCTAGTGAGAACGCGAATGGCAAAATGTGTGCATCTCGTTTGGATAGGCTGTAGGTACTAAAATTATTAAAATCGAACCAAATAGGAATTCATTAAAATTTAGTTGACAGCTGGTGTGGACGGAGAAGATGCAGTTGGTAATTAAGTACCTACCTAGGTATCTCTAATTTGTCGCTTAGTTTAAATACCTACTCTGAAGGCGTAGGAATGAGTTCACCTACGACTCACTGGAGGTATAGCTCAGGTGGACATGTTAGATGAGACAAGTACATAATCAAAACGCCACACTATTATATTGACATGGATATGTCTTAGTCCTGGGGTCTTGCAAAATTTTGCGACACAAAAAAATGCAACGTTTCTATTTCGGTCGATTTTCACGTACAACCAACCCGTTGGTATGTAAATGTAACTTCCGCAATTTTCATCGCACAGAAATCGTTCGCCACTCGTTGGAAAGCTCTTGATTTATGTGAAAAATGTACACATCTCAAGCTACAAACTTCCCCCTCCTTACGCACCTGGCTACATTCCTAAACTAATTTGATCGAACTATAAACAAAATTTTCGTTTGGCAGAAATTTATATTAGGTACCTAACCATGAACAAATTGTATCAGCGTTCACATTTATGTATAATTTAATTACAATCAGGAGAAGCCTATCTATGAAGAGTAGGTACCTGCCTAGGTAACTATCAACAGTTGCCTATACGAGGTGATAAAAATGTTCAGTTTTGTAGTCATCATCAAACTTGTCTTGTCTTACGTCGGTAGGTGTATTATTTGTTACTGATGTTAGGACTTATTGTGACTATTTTAACGAACTAAAGTAGGTAACTAGTTAGGTTAGATAGGTAGGTATGTACCTGTTCAATGATGGAATTGAGGAATAGCTGCAATAACATTAAAATTCCGTACCTAAACAACTATTTACCAACCTGTTCCTATTTAATTTGGGGCTATACTCAATCAGATGGCAGGCGTTTCGTACACTTCTTTCTACAGGTCGTAGGAGGTTCAACGCAAGGGTGACGCTCTCGCTAAACCGTTGATCAATTTACAGCTTCCCACCGCTCTGATTCGTCCAAATCAGAGTAAAATAGGCTCAAAAATAGGCTCTAAGTTAGGCCTGAAACCTCGTGGGTGGTCTTACTTGAAAATATCCGGCGCAGCGGTCCGCAAATAACAAATTCTGCTGCGCTCATGGAGTTCGAGAAATTTGTTCTCTCGTTTCAAATGTTTGGTTTCAGCCAACTATTTACCATCGGGCCTGAGAGGCACATGTCGACCTCTCGACGCAGGCAAAAATGTTTCGAACTAGGAGGGTTATAATTAGAGGCACCCCGAGGAGAATGAGAAATGCTTGAGTTAAGACAATGCCGCTATTTATAGGTGACCTGCGATTTTTCAGAAAAAAAGGTTCTCCTGGGATTTCTACCTGTTTTCCGTTACGATATTTGTAAATTATGAGCTTTACTACGGGTTTTCCTTGTTCGTCTCAACCTGGCTCGTTTCAACAACACAATCAGTGCTATTTATATGTACACGTACCATGCCGGTTGTATTCGTGAAGCCAGAATCACAGAGTGAATCAACTCCTACTATACATGTGTACACTTGGTTACACATAGGTAGGTACTCGGAAGTTTACATTTTAACGAAATACATATTATACTAGTTAAATTCACAGTCTGGGGGCCTATTCACTAAGCCAAAGAGACATACATCACTTTTCAGTCCGACTCTCTCTTTTGGCAGAAGAGATTTTTATAGTATCTATCACAGGGTATTCAGTAACTTCTAAAAGAGAGAGTTGGCGGCCATCTTGGCATTTTCGATCTCTTTCAGAGAGACACCTAATTAGGTGTCTTTTCTCGAAAGAGAGTCCTTTTCTCATTTTTCGTTTGTTTGATAGTGATATAATCCTTCGTTCATCGGCTACCATATCTGTCATTTTGATTTATGTTTTTTCATCTCTCAAAGATAAGTCGATTGTTCATTAAAAATATATACATATTATCGATTCATGAGTAGAAACGTCTGGGTTGACAGCTATTCAGTAAAATAGACGAACCTGGGAGACAGTGGAAGAGACTGTCTCCCGAGGGATACTATCTCTCCCAGGAGATTTTCAAAATAATCCATTTTCACTATCTCTTTTAGTGAAAATGGATAGTGAAGTTACCAACATTGGTACTTACAGATATCGCATTTTTCCTCAGAGTGTTGGAAAATCTACCCCACTGCGTTCATGGCATCTCTATTTCCGTATACACTACCTACTACCTATGCTAAAGGTGCAAACTTCAGTTCAAGTTTACTCTTTAGCATGAGAATGGCGTTTGAATGATGCACCTAACGCAGGATTGTGAAATCTACTGTAACCTCAAGAACCATCTAAATCGAAAACCTCATTCACTAGATGGCTAAGTTGACAATTTTTGCCCATAATGGCCATTCTGCCTACTTACATTCTTGTGCACATCCCGAAAAAAGTGACCGCTACAATCTAAAGCTAGGCCTCACGTATTTAGTATTACGAACAGATGTACCTACCAGGCTGATAACATACCTATATAGTAGGCACACATTGTAAATGTAGGTACCTACCTACTATTCTGGTTTTGCTGCTCATCTGTGAGGCAGAGCCTAAACCTGAGCTTCGTCTGCACTGGATTTTCTCATGGATAGTTGACTTTTAGAAAATCGTAAGAAATCATCCATGACCCAATACAGTCTTGATAAGCATTCGAGAAGAGTTTGTTTGATAATGGTTGGGAATCGAGAAGGCAGTGGATGGTCAGTTTCTCCTCCGCCTTGTCTTCTGTGTACTATCAGCAAACTGACGTTGGGTGGTCAGGAAAACACTGTGAGCAGCCGGTCATGGATACAATAGTCAAAAAAGAGTCCAAGAATCACTGGGACAGCCCAAACGCCTTTCTGACAATCAGATAGCTGTCAGATGGTCATGGCGAACAAACTTATGATGACCTGAACACCTCGTGTAATTCAGTACTTAGCGGTTGGATGGATAACAGCTTCTGTTCTTACAATGTTATTCTTTAGGTGTGCGAAGTTATAGAAGAGGTGTCAAAGAAGTGCAAAGGCATCGTCGGGGTGCGGATGCTCCATCGGTCCGTCTTCCTGAGCTGCGCGGACCAGCAGAGCCTTGAAGAGCTGCTGTCCACAGGACTCACACTGCGCGACACACCGATGAACCTCCACGACGTTAGCCAGGGCACAGTCGTCGTCGCCCTCTCGGGAGTCCCTCATCACCTGAATGACGCCGATCTGGCCCAGGTCCTGGCGCAGTATGGACCCGTCATTAGTAAGCGCCTGTTCATTATGTTTAGTACCTAATTATAGTATCATTTAAAAAGAGATCATGGAAATAAGATAGTTTGAGATTAATACCAATACCTAATTACCAAGCCTCGAACCAGCGATCTGGCGCTATGAAGAACATGTCGTTACCATTGTGCTACCAAATTATCTGATACGAGCACTGACTTCCGTGAGATAGTAGCTGGCAGCTGCTACAGCCGGAAACGGCCGAACCCCCTCGGTAGTTTTCGGAGGAGTGGGCTCTGGCCAGACTCTCCTATGGGCAACTCCAACAATTTCCCCCTTGATTCTAAGACCAAGATGGTGCAGGCACTGAAAAATGAGGCTTCAAGCAGGGAGTGCAGGAATCTCGATTAGGTATTGAGTAGGTAGATAGTTACTGCTAGAATTATTGAGTAGGTACCTACTGCCTTTTTATAGTGTTTTCAAGGTACATATCCTTGAACCCGGAAGTCATGTGAGGTAGTCAACTGGGACTCCATGTTCCATATTTGATGTTCCATGGCTTATTATTCGTTTACTCAGGTGGAGTGGAAAGGAGGCTCTACAGAGACGTGGATACTGGAGAGAGGCTGGCCAGGTTGCGTCCGGTCTCCACCATTCCCAAACGCGTTTTTATTCAGGGCAGCGAAGTCCTCATGAGACCTCTCACCCATGAAGAACTCTCCAAGTTGTCCATTCAGTCGTCCCCACCCAAACCGAATCTTCATCTGAAGTATGTTCCGATCAATATAATATGATTGTCTACTTATGATTTTGGAAATAATTATCCATAGGGCCTGGAATAATATTGTGAATAAAACGCCCCAATTATGCAACAATAAGTGCGAATATATGCAAAACGGTTCAAAATACCCCACATTTATATTATGCAAATCCTAATTTTATGTTAACTGTGTGATGAACATGTTAGGTAGTGGGATATAATAAAAAGATTGAATTTATAGGATTTTAATGGATTATAAATCATTAAATTGTACTTTAAGTTATGCAACTGAGTGGTTACCTACCCTTAATAATTTAGCATACCCTGGACTCGTCGTCCATGTCGCCCCTTGGAACCTTTCATTTGAGCCTACCTGAACCAAATTTCAACCAAAACTGGAAATCATGGTCCGATTCGACAAGCACCTCCAAGAGTCTTCTGTCTTCATATACCTATTCACTAGCCTGACCGCTCGCTTCGCTCGCTGTCCGAGATTCGCTGTACGCAGTATCGTGGAACCAACAAACGACGGAAAAATCCCATAGCCTACCGGGTATTTGTGCCCAATTTTATCAAAATCCGTCAAGCCATTCAGGAGTTGACCATGGTCAACCATATTTCCGCTATGGTCAGGGAATTAAAAATGCGCCTACGTTCAACTTGGGAGGCTACCGGATATTGGTGCCAAATTTGGTCGATATCCGTTGAGCAATTCGGGATTCGACCATGGAGGGGCCCATGGATGCGCTATGGTCGACCACGGGGGTAGTCTGAAGGGTCGATCGTAGATAGAATTTCACGTAGATTACGAATACGCGATAAAAAATAGGGGTTACCATTTCAATTAACGAAGTTGACCATGGTCGACCATAGTTCCGCTATGGTGAGGGAATTAAAAATGCGACGTTGCACAACTTGGGAGCCTACTGGATATTCGTGCCAAATTTGGTCGATATCCGTCGAGCCGTTTGGCCGTGCATAGAAAGACAGACAGACAGACAGACACACAGAGATTCGAATTTATAATATAACTAGCCTGACCGCTCGCTTCGCTCGCTATCCGAGATTCGCTGTACGCAGTATCGTGGAACCAACAAACGACGGAAAAATCCCATAGCCTACCGGGTATTTGTGCCCAATTTTATCAAAATCCGTCAAGTCATTAAGGAGTTGACCATGGTCGACCATATTTCCGCTATGGTCAGGGAATTAAAAATGCGCCTACGTTCAACTTGGGAGGCTACCGGATATTGCTGCCAAATTTGGTCGATATCCGTTGAGCAATTCGGGATTCGACCATGGAGGGGCCCGTGGATGCGCTATTGTCGACCGCGGGGGTAGTCCGAAGGGTCGATCGTAGATAGAATTTCACGTAGATTACGAATACGCGATAAAAAATAGGGGTTACCATTTTAATTAACGAAGTTGACCATGGTCGACCATAGTTCCGCTATGGTCAGGGAATTAAAAATGCGACGTTGCACAACTTGGGAGCCTACCGGATATTCGTGCCAAATTTGGTCGATATCCGTCGAGCCGTTTGGCCGTGCATAGAAAGACAGACACACAGACTCACTCACAGAGATCCGTTTTTATAATATAGTAGGGATAAGATTCAAGCCACTGAAATAGATACCTATAATCACCGTCATCCATAAACTAAAACTATTGCATGTTCTACAACGCTTACCTATGCGTTGTCATTTCGAAATAGACAAACCAAGTTGTTTTAATATTCATTTTCAATATTTTTGAAATCATTTTTACACGCTGCTTACAAAGATCGTTCTTGACGTGGCAGATAGTCACCAAAGTCAGGAAACAACTTCGAGTGAGGTAATTTAGTCCCATAATTCTTCTCCTTCTTTTGACTATACCTATTTTTAATCCCGTTTAATGAACACGACGAGGCCCGTTTAGTGAACACCACGAGGAGCTGATCTCTTGGAATTTCCACACGTGCTACCTAAGCGAGGCCTGATGCATCAGTTTTTAGTAGGTAGGTCCCTCAGTAGTAAGAGATGTCATTATGTGTTTGATTTGGTCAGAAGAGGACAACGCTCATCCGAGAATGAAAGAAACCACGTTTAAACCCATTTCAGGCCATCCTGAATCCAAATCTTTGGGGAAAAAAACCCCGTAGGTGAATGTCTATGTGTGTAACAAAATGTGTGCAATGCCCAGGGTGCAGTTCTTAACAGATTTGCGTGGTTCTTTTTTTGTTCGATGTAGAAAACTGTAAAGTTATGCTCGACGTCTCCGGAATTTCGAAATTTTTTCCTGAAGGGCGGAAGGAGGGGTTTGGTGCTGTAAAACGTCGGTTTTTCGACAAAATCGATTGTGCGCTTCCCAGGGCTTAATTCTCAACAGAATTGCGTGGCTCTTTCTTTGTTCGATGCAGAAAACTGTCTAGTGGTGTACTATGTCGCCGGAATTCCGAAATTCATTTCTATATGGGCGGAAGGGAGAGAACGCGGGATTAGGATTATCTATAATAACAACATAAGGGACATCCACTGTACCTAATGCGTGCATTACTCTATGGGATTTTTATCAAAAATAAGCAATCGTTTTTCCACACTGCTTCAATTTCTATGATCGTGAACACGTTCTCGAAGAGACGCTGTGCTATAATATTATTTTGTATTATATCTGTAGCCTGTAGTATATCTATCCAGATTATGGTGTCATCAGGTTTATGAGAGACCTATAATTCTTGTCGAAGCACCTTGAACAGAGTAAGAACATCAGACTAAAATGAATTTTCGGGATTAAGTTCGATTTGTGTCATTAGCATTGTTTACCATCTGTCGCTAAAGCGAGTGTAGGAAGGTAGATAGGAATGCTACGGGAGGAGTGGTGGGGGGACGGATAGGAGCGGACATGGCGATGCTCGCCGAAGGAAATAGAGTTGGTGAGAAGTGCAACTAAAACTCTATACTGGTCATATGTGGTTGATACTTTATACATCCCAGTCTCTCTCCCTGCTAGATTAAACCTTATATTTATACATTTGGCATACTGATTATGTGGTACATACGTATACACGTACATTAAACCTGTGGCATACTAATACATACATTTCTTTATACTCACCACATACTACACTTCACTATGGAGACTACTGTGAGGGATACCCGCAGTGCCACGTAAGATGGCTTAAGTACACTTATACCACGCCACACGAGATGGCATATACCTACGTACAGTGCCATGGTGCATCCACCATGGATTATACTTATACGACCACGATGGATGGTTATTATTCTACCCATGCGGCCATGGCGGATGGTCACTATTATGTACTAGACTGCGGAAGTGGGTGGCAACACTGCCACCATGTATAATGATACCTATAGCTGTTTTTATGACCAAAGTAGAATGATTAAATAATAATTATCATTCATGTTATACAACATAAATATTCATGTTGTGGCAATATTGTAGACGATAAGGGGTATTTATATACGATTAGAACAAGCTTGTGTGACTTAAACGAAATTCGCATTGCCAGGACAGCAATGACGTCACCATCTTAGAAAGTAAGGTGGTGACACCTCTGTCATAGATCAGAAGGAAATAATGAGGTTCTTGCCAGCGCCAACTTTTGACAAGCGTGGCTGTTTTAAGTTTTGTGTTGGTTGGTGGATTTAAAATTGAATGACTGATGAAATTGTGGTTCCTATGAATCAATCGTGACTTAAAGTGCCTTGTTTGCACGGTGATATTAACATTTTAAGTTGTGGAATTTTGTAACTTTTACAAAAAAATACCTCACCTTCGACGTGAGGTATTTTTTTTTAAATTAAAAAATTTTTTTTAATTACTTAGATTAGATTTTTTTTTATTAAAAATTTGTTCTAGTTCATGATTGAATGCTGCCTGACACTTTCCTCATCCCCCAGGTTTTCAGTAAAATATTCACTGAATAAATAACTGTTAGGTTACACTTACCCCAAAGCCACGGGTAAGTGTAACCCAAATTGAGCTACTACTAATTTCAATTTTGTCATTTTCCAGAGATGGAAATTAAAAAATCTAGGTGTGCCCCGGGTATGGAAGAGATGTGACTAACCCCTCGCGAAATCTGGGCACCGTTGGACAATCCAGTCAGAATTTATCGAGTTTTGAAAAATAAAATGGGGTTTTTTGGGTTACACTTACCCCGGACCACCTTACCTTAGTCAGAATTTATCGAGTTTTGAAAAATAAAATGGGGTTTTTTGGGTTACACTTACCCCGGACCACCTTACTTCGGAGTTTTGGTTTTGAAACTGCTGTTTGTCCAATGATGGACAGAACCTTTTAAGGTCCTCCTGGACAGTTCAGTATAATTAAAGTAAACTCTGTAGGTATTTATCTGCTGCTACCTTGTGTAGGCTTCGCTGAATATGATTTTTGTCCGTATTCAGTTTGAAATATCACAACATATTACCCAAAAGGTTCCTACAAAAATAAGCGTCCATCACAAAAATATATATGGGCAGTGGCCAATTTTGCCTCACAGTAAGATTATTACGATTTCAGGATCGATACATCAGGAACCAGTGAGGGCAACGGACCACCGACCCAGGGGTCCTCCAGCTCCGCGGCTCCCAGGTCAGAGCTGCTATTCCCTACTTCTTCCACAACTTCAATAAATTCTGTACACCTTGCGTATGTATCTTCGTGAATCTGTCGACTGACTTGCGCTCTAACCTACGATTTAGTTTTCAAGCTAACATTAATATTAGGTGCCTCTGCCTAACTCTTAACAACTAAACTACCCATGTGAGTCCTTCTTCGAATAGAAAAACAGTTAAGACCACCATTCAAATAAGTAAATAGTTTGGGAAGGTTTTCATTAGGTAGGTGATTCCTGTTTACAGTAGAAAATGTTGTTAGCTGAGTACCAAATCGATTTTCATTCCAGTCAATTGTTATTGTTTTATGCTGTAGCGTAAATTCGTTCTATTTGACAATTTTCTGTGTTGATTCTGAGGTATATATTATAGGATTTTGAGATGAATAAAAAATGTTACCAAATGAACTGAACTTTTTGCCAAATGAATTAAACCTTTTGCCTACCTTTTTGCCTACAATTAAAACTCATGTGAAAAAAATGGATGTGGATTTCAACGAGCTTATTACGTGCGTTTTCATTCCACATCCATTTTTTCGCGTGAGGTTTAATTTATTGAAAAGGTAAAAGGCTTAATTCAGTTGGCAAAAGGTTTTATTCATCTCGTATAAGTTTTAATTAAAAAGGCAAATCCAGTAGAACGTCTTAATGCTGAGAAAACAAAATTATGACTTAGGCAGTGATGAAGGATAGGAAATACTCAGATCTGTTCCACATGCTGGAAAATATCAAAAGGAACATCTTCATGGCCGAAACTTTATTTGTAAAAAAAATTCGGACCGCAGCTACCCTTTTGGGACCCTTTTCATTTTGTAATCATTGTGGTTTGGCTTCATTTTTTTTTTCCAATCGAGATTTTTTGAAAGCCACGGAGAAAACAGCAAGAAGATGATGTGGCCTTGCGCTCAGATGAGTGATTCACAAACATGTTTCTAGGGAAAGCAAGCTTTGGTTCAGAAACATGTTAATATATTGTTGTTGCAAGGTTTTACAGAAATTAGGTGTTGCCATTTTGGTTTATTATTTTCAATAATGAACCTTTGGAATCGAGCATGGAAAAACGAAAATCTACCCCCCCCCCCCCCCTCAAAATTTTATGGTTTCCGCTTCAAGTAACGTAACGTAGGTAGTAACGTGATATTATTTCATTTGACGAATGATGGCTCGTTTGGATTTTGTTGATTGGTACTTTTGCATTGAGAAAACGTTATCCTTTATGAATAACAACAAATAATTATTAATGATTGAATTTTATTGAATCCCGCTCATTTTTATGAAACTGTAACTCCCCGGCCGGTTCCAGTAGGTACTCGATTTAGGGCTTCCTGGGTGTGGGGGGCACGAGGGTAAGTATTGTCCACAGAAAAACAGTGATCTGTGTAGAAGGGGCATCTATACAAGTAAATAATAAGCCGTTGTGTAATAATTTTCAGCGTTTTTAGACATTTGAGTTATCAGAGACCTACCCATAATTTTTTTACTTCATTGATCTTGTGTACACATATTACCAGCAGCACATTATATACATATATATCAGTATTTAACCAAAACTGAATCGTATTTACTCAAATTCTACTGATTGCAGGTCACTAGGAACGGAAGAGCGATGCCACAGTGCACCAAACATGGGTGGCCCACCTGCCTCCCCACTGGCTCAAGTCAAAAAAGGCCATAGTGACACTGAAGTGAAGAAGGAGCGTCCTAGAATACGTCGAGTCTCAAGAAAAATGAGTCGGCAAGAACCCTCTTCGTCTTCAGAGCAGGTTAGCCAAGTTGTGGAGATTCAATTCGACTGTCCCAAGGAAACTTCGTGGCCTTACCATAACAAATTCTTATGAATGATGAGTACTACACACGGGCTGGAATGGGCTAATTTTTTCCTCAAATCGTATTTTACGCTGTTAACAGATGAGTAAATCTTGATTAGATGGGAGAACTGCTATCTTCCTTGATACAGTGATCCTGATGCCTTCTGACTGGTTCTGCTGTACTATAGGTAATAGTTAATAATGAATTGGAATCAGTATCATGGAAACATGGTGAACATCGTATTTATTTGAATCCACTTGAAAAATGTTACAGAGGAAATGAAATGTTATACCTAAAAATATGCCAGAAAAAATGTACCCCCTTATATAACCCTCTTGGGGACTTCAGGTACCTCTTTTTGTCCCCTTTTACCCCTTCTTGTTGGATGGCGTCAGGCAACACTTCTGGAAGCTTGGTGTTGTTTCATCATGTAGTTATGAATTGTAAAATGTCTAAGTGGTTACCTTAGTCCGTTTAGTGTTGGCCAATGACATTGCCAAACACGTAACCCCATCGCATTTACGGGGACGCGTTGCCCCTCCGTGTGAACCTGAAAAAAACGTGAGTACTCTTCATTTTCGAGGTAATTACACGTCTATTAAATGATTTCAATTCTGATTCCAGGAATCTCCCAACAAACCCAGGAGACGGAGGTCGTCCGTTTTCGCTCCACCTGGTTACACGTTTGAGGCCAGAGACAGATCGGCCAGTATGAGCTCCAGAGCCAGTGTTCGAAGGAAACTTTCAGCCACTGGGAGGGAAACAGGGAAGATCCCGTGGTGCGCCTGCTGGGGCAATGGCTGCATATAGCAATGAATCCACACAGGTCTGCTGACAAAAAATGCATTTTCGAAAAATTGCCTTCTGAGTTTGCAAATGTGTGCAGTATGAATTCAGGAGGCCATGGGAAGTAGGGATGGGACATAGACTGTGAAACATCGATGCCCATGAAACAGCGAACCAAAAACATCGATGTTTAAAAATATCGGTGTTAGCAATAGCAGCCACACAGAAATCGTATTTTTTACATTTTAATAGCTACTACCTCTTAGGGACTTTTATTGATTAGACAAACTATGAAATAGAAGTAATATGTGATAATAACCATGTAATACCCCGATACGATAATCATGTCCTACCTACATCTCTGAGGTCGGACTGGAAATTGTCACGTTGCTTATCAGGAGTCCAACACCGAGGTTCGATGATGTCGATCCATTAACATCGATGACGAAACATCGAATATCGTTGCCTAATCAGTAATCATCGAAGTTTCGATGTCCTATCCCTAACAGGAAGATAAACACCTCCTGGAAGGAAGACCTCGGAGTGGTCGTCCTGATCTCCAACATGAGGGGTCTGCGTCAATTTGAACGTACATTTTAATACTGAATCAACTCTACTACTTGAGACTCATACAAAGTATGACATATAAATTATTTGAAATTTCACGTTGTACGGCATCACTATCAGAAGCCGCTGATATTGATTGAATTGAGACTGAGCGGAAAAAAATCACTATACACGACCAATCTCTATAAGTGACTTCTGCTGTATATGCTTTATGGTGATTTTAGCCTTTTTTACCGATATTGGCGAATTGTGACCCCCAAATATTGATCTTTTGATTTTTTTTTAAAGCATTTTTTTCTATTAAAACCGACAAAGTTATCTTTGTTTCGGTTCATCATTCAATACCAATTTCGGTGATTATACCTATACCAGTTTTTGGAGATCTCAGCCATTCTTACCGGTTTCGTCGACTTCCGAACCCCATAACTCAAAAACTGATCAATATAACCGATCTTTTGATCACTAAAACAGGCCAATTCCCTATGTTTACATACAGCCGATCGGGACCTGACTGTTTCTATTCTTATATCTGCCTTATTCTTTTAACCGCCTTTCTGCTAAGCGGATTCTACTGAAGCGGATTCTCATTTTCTCCACTAAAATGAGAATGAGGTGTTGGCGCTTCAATTGGGCATTGTACCACTGGTAGCTGCAGGTACTGAAACACCTGTTAACCAAAAATAAATTGAGTGTTCATAGGAAAACCTCTTCAGAGACTTTTTAGGGCACATTAACAAAATGATCGAAACTGCGTGCCCAGAACTCTACCATAGGTACATTTACAGATAAACCCCCCACCATTTAAGGGCTCCATACAATATGCGATGGCCTGCAGGCGGCCTCAACAGATGAACGTATGATCAATGTCCTACGGCAGGCGAACGAACTGAACTGTAAATGTGTGCCTGTAGCCTTCACTCCGCAAACCAGGACCGCAGGCCGACAGATCCAAAACTACAGGCCAGCTACTTCGCAACGGGCCAAAGCGTTAAAGAGTTAAGGTTCCTAGTAAATTTGGTGGTTTACATTTCACGATAGGTATACCTGTAGAATCTGAAATTGAATAAAAAAATCAAAAAGTTGAAAGAAAAAATTATAATCAGCATTTCTGCGAATCGCAAATCGAATTGAAAACACATCCAATTTCCATTCAAATATCAGCTGATTTGGTGCAGTCATATTTTTATTTTCATGTAACAGGTATACACACAATCGAAACTGAGGTTTGTTGTCCATTTTCACTTCACGGCAAACCAGTTTCACTTGTCGGCAAACGCACCAACAATACAAGTGAAGAAATAGCCTGCAGTCCGAATGCGGTAAACTATAGAATTCCAAGGCCGGTCATGTGCCTGCAGGTTGTCTGGCAGTGTGTTGTGCCGGGCATCAGATAAAGATCGGACAAGCCCATGACAGTCGCTCGATTTCTCGTCCAATCCTCGCCTCCCCGACTCATACACACCTTCAGTCCACGAGGTTCAGGTTCACGATGTGTGGGCGATCTTCTATGGACTGGCAGTCCAATATCTGCAGTTGATCGTGTAGTGTATCGGGCCCTTTGCGCATTGGGTCAAATATCAATGAGGTGGTCGTGAAACGGGTTAACTTGAACCCCATCAGCAGATACAGATACTTGTTCCAGACTTGACTTAACCTATTCAACGTGTTCTTAGCCCTGGTTTGAAAGAAACTAAACTATTTACCAAACTATTTCGAGGAATGGGGAAGATATTAAAAATACTGGTTTAAATGGAACAGCTAGGTAATCCTTTGTCAGAACTGGTCCATATAGTCAGTTCTGTGATTGAATAAATATAGTCAGTGCAAAGTAGGCAATTTTTCGAAACAAGACCTGTGTTTGGGAGTGAACCGAGTACCAGCAGTATTGGTGTGATCCTCGCTGTTCTACGTGTAGAACTTTACATTTAATTATAATTATGCATTTATCGATTCATGACCCTTGAATTTCATAACAAGGTTTTGTATTTGTTTACTACATTATTCACATTAAGGTAGTAGTACCTATAGAAATATTATTTCATCTGACAGGAAAACCATGTTATGATCATCCAATATGATATGAATTAGACGATAAGATTAACATTCTAGTCGAGAAGGCTTTCAACAGACTACAGAGAATGAAACAACCTAATAGTTAGAAAGTGAATTTTGTGTTAATATCTCTGTGTACCTATATCAGTTGTGTCTCATCTTCTAAACATAATTATTCAACGTACCTACTACTACCTACTTTACATCCATCATGTATACTGTAATTTTCCTTCATCTAAGAATAACGCCTGCCTTATTATTATTATGGTGAATTGTACCAACTTGATAAACGATTGCACTCTTCAAGTCCATAGCCATAATAAACGTAAATAATCTGTGATATCAATTTGTCGTCATTTTGAATGATGAATTAATTAGCTTTATGCCTAAGAGTAAGATTTTTATAATTTAGGTGAAATTCGATAGGTTATTATGAAAATATATAGATAAAGCGGTTGTCACCTGGTTCAAGTTTCTTACCCTGGTCCACTCTTGCCTTCACCCCAAGGTTGGGCACTGTACTGCTTTTATTCTTCTCGTACTTGTGAATGAGTGGGTGGTGCTCGTAAACGCTGATACCATTCATGTACCTCAAAATTTGATGGTACACTTTTCAAGGTAGGTACGTAGAATTTAAAAAAATCGGCTCTCAAGACCCACTCTAACCTACTCCTAGAATCCCCCCGTGATCCAAAATGGGTGCTCAACGGCAATTCCTTAGCAAAAACTAATGGGTGCGCAAAATTTCAGCTTGATCCGTGCACTTCCAAAGTTCAGTAGTTCATTCCAGTTCATTTTTGTTTCCAGTCTAAGGACACAGACACTGAACTAGAACAAACGTATACTATACAAACTTAGTTCCTTATTCCTTTGAACTGTCGTTCTGTGATACTATTAACCCCTTATGTAGTATCCATACCATCTGAACTAACTCCTATCCAAATAACTCGTAATGAACTATCGCTCAGTGAATACTACGAACTCCTCGTGTAGTAAAGGAACTATCGTTCTGTGGATACTGCTTGTAGAGTTTACTCCTCAAGTATTAATCAACCTACCCCCATCTGAATGAATCCTAATGAACTAAAGGAACTATCGTTCAGTGGATACTGTCAACTTGTCACGCATTAAAGGAACTAGCTTATGTGGATACTATAAACACCTCAAGTAGTATCTGACCCCTAATGAACTAAAGGAACTATCTCAGTGGACACTATCAACTCCTCCACCGTTCCTTCTTATGAACAAAAGAACTAATCCAGCCGCCTTGTGAGTGAGTGAGCTATACTAGTTCTTAGTGTACAAAACTATTGTTCTTTAGTTCCCCATTCCAATATCCATCTCTAGACACCGGGTCCTTGATACTTTTACTCTGTGAAAGAACGTTCAGTGATGTGAACTAGGTCGAGGAGTAGTTCAGTTGGCTGAGTTAGTTGTTCAAGAGTAGTTCAGTCAGGAAACTATCCACCTCTAATCCGAACTATTATTTTTTGTCATTCCCGTGGTAGATAATTACAGTCTGATAATCGGCTAACTATTTGAAGAGCTTTGTCACTAAAAGCTGAAATTTACCCCCACCAGTGCTGACAAGCTCCACGTCCATTAGTGCTGAAATTGCAGTGTTGGGTAGAAAAGTGGATCCAGCATCATTTAAGTAATGAGATAACCTCCTTCGAACCAGTCCAAATCTTGTCCTACAAGCTGCGTCTCCACTCTCAATCTGACAGGGTGTGTAGTCACCCCTATGTCTGTAAGTAGGTAAAAAGTATGAACATTTGTGATTTCCTGTTTCCTACAAATAATAACGCAAGGACGAAACGTATCATCGGGCCCAAACAAAACGCAATGATTTTACTGGTCCGGAGACGAAATGTAAAGCCTCGTCCACACTGAACTGAACTGAACCTTTCACATACAGTGAACCCAGCCCCTTTGTGTTCGTGGAAATAACCGGCAAAATGTTGATCGTGAAGGACGGTACATAAACATGTTCCCTGCACTGTCCACATGGGGAATTTCAGGTTCACGTAACGTACGAATAGGTAGTTTGACGGACAGGAGGATGGAACGTGTGGACATTGGTGGCTTTTACCCGCCCTATGCGGCAGTAGCCCTAGAAGAACAAGAAAAAGCTTGAAAAATTTCGATTTTTAAACTTGCAACTCCGGTACCTGATGGACCGGAGTGGTGAAATTGGGCCCTCAGGAGGCCTCTCGAGAATGGGTAAGTATACGAAAAATCAACACCAGTTGCAGGGGTTACCGGTGGAGAGGGATATGCTTGTTCTATCGTGTAAACAGTGTTCCAGGTTTCTTCGAGTTTTTTGGTAATCTTGGTGGGTGGGACGCTCCCGAGTCCCTAGATATTAGTGTACATTAGGGTGGTCACAAGGCAATAGGCAAAATTTTTTTTGAGAAAATCACTTCTGGCAACCCCCTAAAAGGTGCCATTTGAATAGAAAATGAGATTCGCAAAGGTTGAAGATCAGAAAAACTCACTTTGTTTCATAAAAATACTCTTTTTCCCTCATAACATAGTAACCATTTGTCCTAGAGACTTGAAATTGGTCTCATTTTATTTAAAATGTTATCTTCTTCAACTTTTACTTCCATAATTTTTTCGCTACATCCTGTAGATTTTATGTTATTCAGCTTTCCCCATCTCAAAACGTGGTCCGTTTCAGCAAATGTGCCTTTTTACGCATACCCCTGAAAACCACACTCCAGTCAATGAAATCGACCTCCAGGCGATTTGACACTTCTTCATCACTCTGGTTTATTGAAAATGAGTATGTTTCAGGTATAAATGTATAGGTTGAGGCTGTAATAAGGGGGGGGGGGGATCTAGGTAATGAAGGGTATTAAGACCGGTGAAAGGTAAGGAAGTGTGACCTTTAGCTTTGTATTCGCTGTTATCTGTTATCTCTATTACTGTGAATCATCGATTCTCGACCACTGGTCCTGAACCTAGCGTTTTCAAAAAACTTCAAGTTGGGTGGCCTAAGTTCGACCAAACTAAATACAAAACTAGTCTACATGATGATAATACGAGTATTAGATGCAAAATTAGTAACATTAATCAAGTTTCACTTTTTTTAATGGAACATTTGGAAACCCTGCAGCCCAGAGAGGATTACAAAGAGTTTCTTCAACTTTGTTTAGTGTTTATAGGGCTTCCTCCCCAAAACTTTTCTTTTAAAGCACCTGGTGCAATTCATCACGCCAGGTGGATGGCCAAAGCAATTTACTGCCTCAAAATTTATCTTTTTAGAGATCAATTGTTATTAACTCAAAAACGCTGCAAATCCCTGCACAACGGTTTATTATTTTGTATAGAATACCCTTCTGTTACAGATCACAGCTCTATGTATAGATAACCCGTCTATATAATATGATATGTACTATTCTATTATATGCATATTATGTAGATCGCAGACCCTCCGTAGGTTAGTACCTAACCCCGTACTCGTTACTAGGTACCTACCTAAATCACGAGTTAAATGTTGCTAAAATAATTCTGCCGATGACAAACAGTACCTAACAAAAAGAAACACACATATTGAAGTTCTGAAAAGAAATTGTTGATGAGGAGTGAAAAAAGTTGCAAAAGTAGCTACCAACAAACTCCAGCCCCTTCTACGTAGATGGTATAATGAATCGTTGTGTAATAATTTACCGTTGAGTAATGATTTACCGTAGTAATAATTTACCCATCAATAATACTTCAACGTTTGTTCAAGTTCACTACCTACCAACAAACTCCAATAGAGCCATCATTTTTCAAATTAAATAATATCACAGAACAACCAACTCGACTTCATACTCCGCCAATATAATCAGGTGATCCCTACCAATGATTGGCCGTATTCACAAATTCCTATTGTGGGCGCGTCTCTGGTTACGAGATTTGGTTTGGATTGTATACAATTTCATTCACACTGGAGTCGAAAATGCCTGTCGGTGCAAACTTCGGGGGGCCTTACTGTGAACGAACGGCTGGACGTACGATGCTCCGGATGGTCTTAAAAAACTCGCAAGTTCAAGAACTATTTAAAACCGTAAAAATATTTACGTATAAAAATGGTATAGGCGTTTTGAAAATTTCAACCCCTATTTTGAACCCCTTAGAGATGACTCACAGTAACGTCGAGCTTCGAGGACCAACTAGACGCCGAACGGAACCTATAACCCGAATTTCATCAATTTTTTTTCATGGTAACTAAGAAAAGTGGCCCGTACGGCGTACGGCGTACGGCGGACAGACAGAAATATTTTTATTGCAGTTTTGGATTCTACATACCTTGAAACGTAAACCATCAAATTTTGAGGGGGGGTAAGAATTTTTTTTTTCATGCTCGATTCCAATGGTTCATTATTGAAAATAATAAACCAAAAGAAATGAAAGGAATAGAAGAAATTTGTGTTTTTATAATAAATATTTACGCCAAGGCATGGTTCAATGCCCCCAAACCTGCTTTGGCCCCTAAACAAGATCTGGAAATGTTGAAAGCATTAGTAGAGTAGGTATAGGAAAATTGACACAGAAATAGCAGATAAGGCTTTGTCAAAATTTGTAAACCATCTGTGGTACCTCAGCTCAGAGAAAATAGCGTTCTCGTTTTTCGACCACACTTTAGACGACAACATTTAAAAAAGTATGACCATGAAATTATTTTCCCTAGGTGAACCCGATAGTGAAATTGATGGTAGGGATAGAAAAGCGATTTTAGATTTTGCACATGTAGAGCAAATTTTGATTTTTTGTCACCTCTCAAACCTTGAATTTTTTCAAGCGGTTTTCCATAGAGACAGATTTTTTAAACACCGATACACGCTTATGGAACAAAAATCCTCATTATTTGCATGCTAAAAACATAGTGAACGGTTTAAGGGTAGTCAACGACACTGCTGAAAGAGGAGTGAAATTGATACAAGACTTCAACTCTTGCTTGACAAAAGACGAAGAACAGCGCCAATTTTTATTACAAGCTGTGTCAGAATGTAGGAAAATTTACCCTGATGTCGATAAAGCCTCACTATCTAAGCCATTAATGTAGTTCTAAATTCAGTGAGTCACCACCCTGTCTTGACCCAAACAGGCCATGGTCGAGTTCGATGCTGCCGGTAATCTTTCCCCCTCACCTACTCTATCATACAAAATATAGCCGGACATGCTTGGCATGTCTGTCCCCTCTGCGGGCTCCACTCCACCCATCGCAGATATCGGTTTCGATGTAGCACGATTAGCCCAGTGTCCCGTCGCCGTTCGTCTAACGAACTTATGCTGCTGTGTAGGATAAAATATCACGACGTATTCCACGTGGCAAGCTCCATAGTGAACATAGTACTTACTGTAGAATCAGGATATCTATACATTGTGCTATGGAGGGTCAAAGCTGAGTCGACCAATCTTCGTTAAGCCAGATTTGATTTACCAATTGTAAGTACGAAAATATGCTTGTTCTTTACAGCCCCTTTGGGGCAGCTCGTTTTCTTTTGAATTTTGTAAGGTGGTCTCGTATATGCCCACCAAGATCAATACTAATTGGAAGGATATTATTTCGTTCCTTACAGAATTTGCAGTTGTGACGGCAATTTGATACCGGACACACTAGCCTTAGTACCCACCGATCCAGAGTTGTAGGCTACGAATTCTGAAGCCCCACACCGTTGGTATGTTCAGGTTCATTTGTATCTCACGAATCTCGAAGTAAAATTTCAGATCAATGATCAAATTTTGAAGATATCTCGAACAGGCAGCTAACTTCATGCTATGCTTAAATTAGGAAAAAAGAGGAATTTTGGTTTTATTTTTCTGTTTAGGGGCTTACGGAGGTACCCATACCTACCTCCCTGAATCGTCATCCATGTCGTCGACACACACGCCTGAACCTCTCCGTCTTCACTCCTAATTGAGCCAATTATTATAAGAGTAGTGTAGAAATTAGCATTAAGTAGTTAGGTATAGATTTAGGGCAAGATTAGGCAGGTGATCACCTGGAGATTCAGTTGTGGCGTGTATTTGCCGATTTTGTCGTTTTTTTTGTATGATTAGCTGTGTATGCGAGAGGAGCCCGAGCATACCCACACTTTATGCAAATTATAATATTATTGCTGACTGCGGCCGAGTCATTCCCTATTTCTTTTGAAATTATAAATATTTACATTCAGTTAAACTTTGAATTTACATCTTCTTATTAACATACTTTGTCCTCCATACCTCTTGTTCTTACCGGGTCAAACTGAACTACGTTCTGGGTCAAGACTGGGTACGGCAAGTCACACAATGGAGTTTTTGGTCCGCTATAACTCCAGGAAGGTGCCCCGAAGTTTGTTATAAATTTCACAAGCGGACTGGCGCCCAATAATTCACGATTTTGAATTCGAATAACCCACAGGCCCCCACCCCGTCTCCACTGCTTGCTGGCCGAGAGTACAGGACCGAATTCACTGAGGTCTGTTCAATAAAATAAGTTGTAAAATAAGTTCCAGGCTATTATTTTCTATACAAAAAACTTTCAATTTGTATTATTAAAACACTTTTTACATAATTTTTATTGTTTTTTGTGCATTTCATAGCACCCACCACCCACCCATCTCCCCCCTACCCCCTCCATATATTCTATATTAGATTCAAATGTATCAATTTTCAATATACCAGAGTGATAAAGAAGTATCAAATTGCCTAGAGGTCGATTTCATTGACTGGAGTGTGGTTTTTAGGGGTATGCGTAAAAAGGCACATTTTTTTTGCTGAAACGGACCACGTTTTGAGATGGGGAAAGCTGAATAACATAAAATCTATAGGATCTAGCGAAAAAATTATTGGAGTAAAAGTTGAAGAAGATAACATTTCAAATAAAATAAGACCAATTTCAAGTCTCTAGGACAAATGGTTACTATGTTATGAGGAAAGAAATAATATTTTTATGAAAAAAAGTGAGTTTTTCTAAACTTCAACCTCGATGCGGCACGGGTTAACGTTATCCGATCGACCTAAAACTTTGGGAATCTCATTTTCTAGTCAAATGGCACCTTTTAGGGGGTTGCCACGATTGAATTTCGAAAGTTGACTTTTTGTGACCACCCTAGTGTATGTACCTACATACAGTAGGTACCTACCTAAAGTTAACCTTCAATAAATAGGTAGGAAATTCCCAGTTAAACTGATTTCGTTTAGGCCTATTCTGCACCTTATTTATTACTGTATTTACTTATGACTTATAATAATCTGAAACAAATGTCGACTGCAAAAATAGGAAGCCATGATCTTGGAGCATGTCCGTGTGATGAACAGATAAAACAACTCCGATACAAACTGATAGATGAATATTATGATTACTCTTGGGAGAGTTTATAACGGATGTGGATTTGCGGCTATATTATTCAACAAGGGCATTCATTCACTTCCAAACTGATAATTTGATCTTCTATTTTGTGTATTACTACCTACACCAAGTGATGCCTTTTGTTTACCGAGATGACTTTTCAAACGATAGAGCGTACTAAAACTACAATAATAATAATCTCTGAATCAATTAAAACTATTACGCAACAAGGTTAAAGTGATCAGCGTTGGCGCCTCTATCTCGGATCAAGGATCATCCACACGTTGTCACAAGGAATTCCTCGGTGGCACGTCATTTGTGAACGACCGGATTTCATCTGGACGTCTTCAGTGTGCAGGTCGTCACTGTGAGTAGAGGAGCAGAGAACAAGCGCGCGTTCTCCGATGTGGGCGTGCGTGGTGGTGTTAGTTCTCGTGGGACTGTCGTATCCAGTGTTGTGCAGAGTGCAACATTGTCAGAAACTGGAAGTCGAGGGTCTCCGCTTAGGCGGTGGAATCGTGCATTTGGTCTACACTATGGAGAGGAGATGCCTGCTGTGTTACAAAGAAGTCAACAAGTACGTTTGGAATTGACACAGAATTTATCCAGCTGCATGTTACACACTTTCACAGCAATGCCACTGTCCAAAACAAAGTCTATCTGGTGTGAGAATAATGAAAATAAATTATGCAGGTGTTGAAACTGTATGAAACGAGACTATTATTTTTGTTATTTTTAGAAACGATACTTGTACAGGCAAACCTCGATAAGTCGATATTCGATAAGCCGAACTTACAGATTAACTCGAACAAAGTTGTGGTCGGTCCCAAGTCTATGCAATTCACCTCGATGAGTTGATTTCTCACCTAGGACAAGGCGAAACTGTAAACAAATCGAACTGAGAAAAACGGGCCGGAAGAGGCCTTCCGTCTCTATGAGTCGAACAATTTCGATTGAATGTCGCATGTCCTAAGTTAATGTTTGCTTGTGATGTGATGTGATGAAAGGCAAATGAGGTCAGCTGTTAGCCTTTGTTCTTTCCAACAACAAAAATGCGAATGAATTCGGGATCCCTCGCAACACGTTAATACACAGCATTTTTAACCATGAAACTGATTTTGCCCCATTTAATCAACAAAAAGCTATAAAATTTTAGATTGTAGATAAGTAGAACATTAACCTCAATAACTCTATATTCAATGAGTCGAATTGTAGATAAGTCAAACAAATGTAGCGGTCCGTAGCAGATCTACTTATCGAGATGTTACTGTATTATGCAGTGTAGCGAGCAACAATATTGTATGAAGAGTATGATTTCTAGTGGGAAACATGTCCCCTTCTACGTTTTTCAACTAGTTACATAGTCCCAGCCTGTTCTGTACCAGCCAGCACTAAAGCTGAATATATGGTACCCGACGTCACTAGCTGGTCGAGGTCTGAGGGCGATCTATGTCGATGTAAGGACCATCATCATCTGGCGGCGGAGACAATACCAAAGTCAGTTGGTCCCTATTTATATGAAGAGGGGAAAGTGAAAGGAGTTTTGACAGCAGGGGACCAGAGGAAGTGAACGGTGGTTTGTCTGTCTTGTCTTTTGGGAAGGTCTTAAGACTACACCACCACCACACAACACGAGCGAGGAATTCCTGATTTTATCTCAACCCATGATTCATATTATCATAACTCATCATTTTTACAGAGATTACAAAACGAAGATACCTAATAGTTCATAGGTTATCACAGCAATAATTTAGTATAATCCTTGGTTTTACACCATATTTCAGTTAAATCTATAAGTACACTGAATGTTTATATTATGTAGTACAGGTACTTGAAAATACTAACCCCCTATTATTATTGTTGTTTTTAATTACGATATCCTGTTAAAATAGATTTAGTACTAAGCCTTTCCCAAGACAGGACGGCCCCAAACACCCTTTCACTTCCTTAGGTCCCCTACAGTCAAACACCTTTCACTTCCTCCTGTTCGCATAAATGGGAACCAACTGACTTTGATATTCTCTCGACGGACTGACGATGTCCTTACATCGAAAGCGCTCGCCTCCAGTACTCGTGCTTGGATACCTCCGGAAGCAGGGTGGCCGCCAGTCTAGAAAAACCTGGATAAGCCGGGGTCATCTCTCTGTTTTGTCAATATTCAAACTTGGACACAGAGGATCAAAAATCAATTTCTACTCAGTCTGGGAGGCTTGGGCTGAGAAAATTATGTGGAAGTCAACACCTAACTCATCAAGTTTTGAGGGAGCCATGTTGCATGCAAAAACACAAAAATTCCACGTTTGAGATTCATACTCCCCTAAATGTCACTATATAAATAAAACTGAGCACACCTTTGGAAATCTGAGATTTTGGAGAAGTTTTGAGGAGATCTGCTAAATGTTAGAGGTATTTTCAGTACGCCTACTGATTTGCCCAAGTTTTCACAGAATTGTCATTTTCTTGTTTTGTTTAAGTTTGAGCCCCTTAAAAATCATTATTTTTTGTGAGGTCTAGGAAATGCTGATGGTCCACATAACGTCAAAAATGGGGTAAAAAATAGAAAAACGTAAGTGTTTGTGTGAAATAACAGTTCTCTGAGGAAAAACTTCACA
Organism: Leptopterna dolabrata; assembly: GCA_954871275.1. Lineage (NCBI taxonomy): Eukaryota > Metazoa > Arthropoda > Insecta > Hemiptera > Miridae > Leptopterna > Leptopterna dolabrata. The sequence goes on from OX940986.1 coordinate 22,383,016, forward strand.
TGTCGATTTCTCCTCTAATTAACGAGCCCCGTGTTACGAGCCAGTTCGACGGAACTGCTTTGGTCAGCTCGACCCAGGTTTCTCGAACTTCCCTCAGGACATCGCCCTTCCGTTCAGTCTGCCGTAGCACCTTACACGCGACTCACACTCCAACTATACATGTGTTATTATCTAGTAACCAATAAAAAATTAATAATACTGTAGTGTTCCATGTGGGATTTATGAGTGTCATCCTACCCAACCTGCACATACCTTAAATCAACGCGAGGAACATTACACCCGTGTTTCAGCAGTCTTCTCTGTTGCTGCGAGGTTTCACTCAATTTTTATTTGGGGGGGGGCTTATCAGGAATCACCCTGTATAATAATGTGAGCTCCTCACTTCCAACAGGCTATTGACTCTGAAATCGCGAATGGCCAAATTTGGACACCAAATGGAAGTATCAGTGGGGATGAACATGCCAGCTGCGACCAACCAAAGGCGGAAATTACCTCCTGAACTCAGAGTGGATGAGACGCAGGTTTGGAAAAAATTGGGAAAAAAGAATGGACACATATTCATCTTTGACAAGTTAGTAAGTTGATTTCTTGGTTATCATTAGTCGTACAGAATTCGTGTAGGTGCCGGATCCAAACGGACTCACTGTATTGGCTAATGGAAATGCAGAAGTGAAGAGACAGAACAGTTCGTGGTAAGCATATTGTGAACCAACGTTATCAATTTCAGATGTGGGAAATTGGCTTATCAAGTTATCACTCCTTGGTCGAAGCAGGTCTACCCTTATACTGGGATGGCTGTCCTATCAGCGATCCTCGACGACCCTTGCGGGAAGTGCAACATCACAGTTCAGGTGAACATCGTGGCGTAGCATACTGTAGGATAGGGATGGAACATCTGTGTTCGATATTGTCGTAACATCCATCTTTTTGCTCCGACGTTCGATGTTTTACCATCGATGTTGAGAGGTTCTATATTTATCGAACATCCATGTTCTCCTTCCTCTTATCATCAACAACATCGGCGTTAAAACAATCAACAACGATGGTATTGTGAAATAGTGGAAAAATTCCAAGTTAGGAAAGAAAGTTAGGAATCTCAGGGAAATGAAAGAAGGATGAGAAGCCCTATAGGAATATTCGAATTATCAACCCTTTAAAGTACGGACCGATGCTTCTCATTCGTTTCCTCTCCCGAGTCATTGAAATATTCAAGCTCAGTTCTAGTACCAGCTGAACGTTTATTTTCAGAAGCTGGGAAGAGGAAGGAATGAAGCCTGCACCCCCTCCAACGTTGTTTTTTTTAAACAAAAAAACAAAAAACATTTTGATGATAAGTATTCCACATAACTAGATAGGAAGATTATACAGGTATTCCAACATCGATGTTAGAGGCCGATAATATTGATGTAGAAAAACATCGATGGTAACATTGATGTTCCATCCCTACTGTAAGAATGCAAATATGCAACATGTGACGTTTCATGGTGTCCAGCCAATGCTACTGTTCCGAATGTATGCTTTTGAAGCAGGTATCGTAGGTAAACACACAGCCCTTAGTCCTAGTACTGGTCCACATATTAACGGTGAGGGGGGGACAACCACCCACCATTTTTTGCCAAAATGAGGTTCTTCTACCGAAGGACGCATTTGGGGGTTTTCTAGTGATGCTGACGCTCACAGTGGTGAACGTAAACCAGTAATAATTTTTTTCAAGCATAGTTTAGTCAAGCACAATTTAGTTTTGTCAAGCAGTTTATTTTATTTTTTTTGTAATGGCTGGGTATTCCGATGTGACTTCCGTTATCTACCGTATTATTGGCATCAACTTCCGGAGACGGTATGTTGGGAAATTTCCGCATTTAACGTGATATTCGTGAGGAAAATTGTTATTTTTCAATTTAGCCCTATCTTCAGATATTTGAGCACACAGTAGGCCGATTTCCATGAAAATAAGAACAGTTATTTGTCATATAATTCATTCAGTGTCTAGCGAACTCTTGATTAGAGATAGGGTTTGTCTCTCAGAAGTCATGTGACTTTTACCTGGAGAAACTTTCTTTCCTGGAGAAACTATTCATGCTAGGGATGTGGCGGCGTTCAGCACTGAACGGATCTTTCATTTGAATGTATTCCAACTGAACGGATGACCAAAGAGTTGACGTTCTCACCGAACAGGCGATCCTAACCTCACTCCATATTCACAACTCCTCATATCAGTCCCACCAAATCATCCGTTCATCAACCCCTCTCTTCACCCGTCTATGTTCGTACCGTTCTTCCCTTTACCCCTTGCTGTTCCTATCGTTCTTCCCTTCTCCGCTTGCCGTTCCATCATTTTCACAACTCCTCAGTTCACGAGTTCAGCCGTTCATCCACCTCGCCCGCGTTCCTAACTCGTCAGTGAGGCTTCTTACTTATTAGATTCCAGTGACATTTGCGACATTTTTGATTGTGATGGATTTTCCAAACCACTGTGATTTTGCATGAAAATATATATTATTGACCTATTAAATTTGTTTAACTTTGAATTGAATCAAAACTATCAAAATCCAGTTTTCGTGCTTTTTGGGTCGGGATAATTAGAATTTGGTTAGGGACTCGGTTGAACTGGTGAACGTGTCCCAAAGAACGCATCTCAGAACTGAGTGAACTGGTGGGAGTTAACTCCTGGAACTGAACGCATCTTACACACCTCTAATGTACGCCTCTTGAATAGATCATTTTTTAACAATAATTTGAAATGTTTATCACATAACAGGACCGATATTTGTAGAAATATGACGCACTCAGTTAGTCGTAGGTCATTTTTTGCTCTCCTGTAAAGTAACGGTTTTTGACTATCAACTATTCAAATATATATTTATATTATAACCTAATTGGTTTTTCATGATTGATCTCACAGGCTAACGTTGATCCCAGAACAAAAAACGCAATTGATCCTATCAGCGCCGAAAATGGCAATAAGACGTCAGAAGAAGCTAAGGACTACGGCAGTATGAGATTGAAAGATAGCAGATTACCATTAACAACTGTATTTAGATCGCGTCACAGTCATATTGAGAGCGGACGAAAAATTAGTTATAACGTAGTTGAGTTGCGATCAAACGACCCCAAGTACCACGGCCATGCTGATAGCAGCTCCGTCAATACATTTGACATCCTTCAGCCAGAAAGTGAGTGATATCTAGAAAGTGAGTTGATTGTTATGCGTAGGTAGCAGCGCTTTGAGCAGAAGCCCATTCCCGTTCTGGAACTCGAGAGAAACTGGCATTCTGATAGCATCCTATTTTAAGGACGTACCTATTTATATGCAAACACGCAGATAAACCCTCTAAAATGTCAAAAAGCTAAATGATTACACAACGGTCTACTACTTACCTAGTCATTTTGGTTTGTAGAATTCTAGAATTCTAAAATGCAATAAAAAAAATTTCAGACGGTCCGCCGTACAGCGTACTTAGCACTCACTTTTCTTAGTTACCATGAAAAAAAATTGATGAAATTCGGGTTATAGGTCCATTTGGGGTCTAGTTGGTCCTCGAAGCTCGGCGTTACTGTCAGTCATCTCTAAGGGGTGAAAAATAGGGGTTGAAATTTTCAGAACGCCGTAGATCGAAAACTTTCGATAGAAGGGTAAGTATGGGTTTTTTAACGTTTTTAAATTGAGCATTTTTTGAGACCACCCGGAGCATTGTACGACCAGCCGTTCGTTTGCACCAAAAAGCTTCAACACGATCATCGCTAGAGAGCACCTGATTAATTACCGATGGCTGCATGAAGTAGAGTTGATTTTACTGCGATGTTATTTCATTTGAAAAATGATGGATCTATTGGATTTTTTGGTAGGGAATTTTGAAACTTGAACAACGTTGAAGTATTATTGAAGGATAAATTATTACACAATGGTAAATTATTACACAACGGCAAATTATTAAACAACGGTAAATTATTACACAACGGTTCATCTACCTAGAAGGGGCTGGATTTTATTGATAGGTACTTTTGCAACTTGAACAACCGTTGAAGTATTATTGATGAGCAAATTATTACACAACGGTTCATTATATTATCTACGTAGGAGCACCAATAGAGGGAAATTTTACACAACAGTTTATTATTTGCCTTATGCTTCATGAATAACTACAAATAATTAATGATTGAATTATTGAATTGATAGGAAACTTTAATTCCGGAGCCCCGGCTACAGTACTCGATTTAGGGCTTTCCTGGGGGGAGCTCGAGGGTATTGACCACAGAAAACAGTGACCTACGCAGAAGGGACATCATCTATACAGGTGAATAATAAACCTTTGTGTAATAATTTGCAACGTTTTTGAAATTCTGATGGTCGCCGACATATTCCCGAATTTTCACATAATGGGCAGTTATGATGAATTCTGTTTGCATTTTTTCTCAATAGTTTATGATGTGAGATAGACCATCGTAGGACTGAATCGGGAAAATATGTCTCCTTCGTATTTCGAGAGACTTTCAAACATCGAGATACATTTTTTAAAAAAGAGGCGGAGAAAGGGGCCCTGCTGTTGCCTGTAACACAAGTTGAGGTTCTTGAGGGCTGGTCAGTAATGTACAACGGGTCTCTAGGCCGAAGTTTCGACGAATCTATTCATCTTTTTCAAGGTAGCATTATGTATGTTACACTTCAGTTTTCTAGTTTTTAAGGCCTTGGTTGTGGGATGTAGGTGCAACTTTCATGTAAGCTGCAAGGTGCAATTTTCATATAAGATACCTGTCAAGTTTGCTGCATGGGTCATTCTCGTTTAGAATGTACATTTGGCCCTCCCGGCATCGTCCATTTACCAAATTTCCAAACTCAAATTTCAAGCCTGTCGTAATTTTTTCTGGCTCCACTCAACTCTCAAGAGCACTGCACAATTTGAAATTTGCGAGTTCATTCGTTGGTATTCCTGTAAATCTGTAGTGTTTGCAAAATAACGTGGCCTAAACCTCATGTGTGTTACCATCATTGAACAATTATTTTAAGCCTCCCAAACTGTCGAGTTGGTCAAAATTATTTACAACGGGCTATGCGGAACTACTTTTAAGTCATTTAACTCGAGCTCACTGGTAAAGAACCCGTAAAATCTATGATTTTGTACCATAAATCTCATGTGTGTTACCCACTAAGAGTTGTGTTGGCCATTCAGTTCATGGTTACATTCAACTACACCATATGAACTCTAAAAAACCTTTCACTACTGTTCAATAGCCATCACCTTTACTATTATCAAGGTGAGGTAGTACCAAAACTTTAATAGCTGATCCTCCATATCAATTTTTATGGAATGGACACAGTAACACACATGGTAACACGCATGACCTACAGTGTCCTGAGATAAACGCTCAAAGGGAAACAACGTTACAGACAAAAAACATTTACATAAACGACTAGCAAACGAATTTGTATTTAACTTTGTAAATAATACTGCTATTCAAAATTAAACATAATTATTTCAAACTCAAGAAAAAGAATCACAGAACTGTCCATTTTGTCGAAATATAGAAAAAAAATTAACCCGCAACTTGACGTAGAATTAAATGTTGACTCAAATATTGCTTTTGGTTTATTATTTTCAATAATGAACCATTGGAATTGAGCATGAAAAAAAAAATTCTAACCCCCCCCCCCCCACCCCTCAAAATTTGATGAAATTCGGGTTATAGGTTCCGTTCGGGGTCTAGTTGGTCCTCGAAGCCCGGTGTTACTGTCAGTTATCTCTAAGGGGTTCAAAATAGGAATTGAAATTTACAGAACGCCGTAGCTCGAAAACTTTCGATTGAAAGGTATGGTTTTTTTTACGACATTAAATTTGTCTTGAGCTAAACAATTTTTTGAGGCCACCCGGAGCATTGTACGTCCAGCCGTCGTGTGCACCAAAAAGCTTCGTCAACACAATCGTAAATCAAACGGTATAAATCCGGCCGGGATATCATCACTAGGGATCACATGATTATAATCAAGGATGGCTGTATGAACTCGAGTTGGTTGTTCTGCGATATTATTTCATTTGATAAGTGATGGACTATTGGATTTTGAAGGTAGGTACTTGTGAAACTTGAACAAACGTTGAAGTATTGTTGATGGGTAAATTATTTCACAACGGTAAATTATTACACAGCGGTTCATCTACCAAGAAGGGGCTGGATTTTGTTTATCGGTACTTCTGCAACTTGAACAACGGTTGACGTCTTATTAATGGGCAAATTATTGCACAACAGTGCATTATACTTTACCACGAAGGTAGGTATTGACCACAGAAAAAAGTGATCTACGCAGAAGGGGCATCTATTTCACTCCACATCAACAATTTTCCTTCAAAACTTCATTATTTGCGTTCCTTTTTGCCGTTTTAGTTACTGTTTGTCATCGGCTGTATTATTTTAGCAACATTTAACTCGTGATTTAGGTAGGTACCTAGTAACGAGTACGGGGTTAGGTACTAACCTACGGAGGGTCTGCGATCCACATAATATGTATGTACTAGTACATATTATTATATAATATAGACGGGTTATCTATGTAGGAAGCTGTGATCTGTAACAGAAGGGTATTCTGTACAAAATAATAAACCGTTGTGCAGGGATTTGCAGCGTTTTTTACTTAGAATAAATGTAAAATTTGGTACCTTTTCTAAAATTGAAAATAGAGTAAATAAATCTTAATAAGGCACCTCATCAGTCTTATTGTTCTTATGAAATTTGTAAAAAACCCGGTGGCCCTTCAGAATCATCGCTGGGTTAGGAAGTATCTCTAATATCTGTGAATACTCAATAGGCCATCAGTCATTATTGTGAACAGTGGTTGATCGTCCGCTACCTGTCTATAAAACATACTCTGATTTCTCTCGTTCAGTGGGCATTGCGAGTTCCAAACATAACTCAAATTACCCAAAACAATGACCCACTAATGTGAAATTCGAAGTAAATCAGACTTTCCAAAATATTGTCAGTGAGGAGCTCATGTGTGTTACTTCAGCATTGGTAACACACATGAGCGGTAACAGGCATGAGAATCTTACTTCAAAACGACTTTGTAGCTAACCTAAACGAGCTAGGAGGCCTACTCACACGTCAAATGAAACATGCATACCACTATGATTGGAGGGAAATAAGTGAAAAACTGAAGTATTGATTGTTAAGGTTACATCTTAGGTAACATACATGAGGAAGAATAAAAATACTCGTTATGGTTTTTGGAGAAACTGTTTGTAGAATCCCCCCACCCAGCTTCCACTGCAGGATTACAACGAACACTGATTATGGACCTCCTTCAGTGATAAGGAAGAGCTTAACGCCAAAAATGGCTTCATTGTTTTCAACAAAACAACGGTAACACACATGAGGGTGAGTTATCCTGAAAACCTATGGACACGCCTTTGTAATGACGCCACAATAATAGAGAATGTCTTCCAAGACCGAGCCTTCAAAAATCTGAAACCCAATGTCCAACTCTACGAGTAGGATGAGCTAGAAACCTCCTATTAAATTCATGCTGTTGCTACGCGATTGAAGAACAGGACGCCTGGTCACTGTGGACGGTAACACACATGAGGTTTTACCACATTGTTGTTCATTCTAAGGGCAATAAATCCCAGAATAGACGTACGATTGACGTTTTTTTGAGTGTTTTGTGTCAAGTAGGATTGGTAGATAAGGAAAAAAATCAGGAAACCGGGATAAGCCTGAATGTGGGATTTGTAGAAGAGTGAGGACACGAAATGTACATTCCAAATGAGAATGACCCGCATACTAATAATGTTAGATCCACATTTTACCTTCCATATCCGTAAGTCCACACTGTACCTTCTTCTGCACATACAGCCTTGAAAAAGACGAATAAATTCGCCAAATCGTCTGCCTAGAAAGCAGTTGTACATTACTGTCCAACCCTCAAGAACCTCAACCTGTTTAATAAAATCAAAAAGCGGTAGGAAAAACTCAAATCTGGTTGCCTGTAACGTTGCACGGATATGGGTTCTGATTGGTTGGCGGGAGGCAGCAGATGGAAGATAGCCAGTCGAGGTGTTATAGCCGTGTGACGTAAGCAAGCATCTTCTTTGAATTGCCTTTTTCTATTACGTGTTTTTCTTTTTCCATAAAGCTTTTTCAAATGCACAGAGGAAGATGATTACAAACTCAGTACCAAAAATGTTCTTTGTGGGTACATGATAACTGCCCATTTGGATGATTCTTTTGACAGTGAACAAAAAACTTGTACTTACCAACAAATACGTATACCTATAAACAAAATCCAAAATAAATATCTTTCTTCAAATGAAATAATATCTCGGAACAACCACCTCGATTTCGTAAAGCCATGTGTGATTTCAATCAGCTGCTCCCTAGCAATAATATCTGGACGAGTTATGTATACCATAAATATGATTCACACTCATGTTGCTGTGTTCTCAAAAAATCCTTAAATTTGGAATCAATTTAAAAACGTCATTAAAACTTCTTCTTAAATTGGAAGTTTTCGAGTTACAGCATCTTAAAAATTTCAACCCCTTTTTCACCCCTGACAGTAACGCCCAGCTTCGCAGTCGAACTAGACCCACATGGGACCCCACATCGGGGGAATTTTGGTCCATGAACTAACTGCCAAGTACGGCGGACGAACAGAAATATTTTTATATCATTTTCGGATTCTACATACCTTAAAACGCAAACTATCAAATTTTGGGGGGGGGGGGGGGGGGTTAAAAATTCCTTTTCAGGCTTGATTCCATAGGTTCATTATTGAAAAAAATAAACCAAAATCTAAAACTAGGGTTTTCATGTTAATTAAGGCCACTGTTACCATTTTAGGTGTGACTGCAAGTATCAGTGAACCTGTGGTGACTGATAGGCCTGAAAGAGAAACGACAACGGCACTCTCAAGAGATTATTACGACTACTATAGTGAGGACGTGGAATCCTCAAGCACCGAGAACCCTGCTGATGACAGTGACACACGAGATCTAATAAAACACTACCAGCCGGTCATGAAGTGGATGACCTGTGCTCAGAACATTATGGGTACACAGATGAAGTCCGATGTTCAACAGTAATATATTTATTTATAAAGTCTAAAAATATATACAAGACTACGGTTTCGAACGTTGGAACACATTGTGAGCAAGCCAAGTGGCATCTTTGACCCGAAGAGGTTAGAAAAGGGAAATGTAAGAGGCAGTGGGTCCCGAGTCCTCTGAAAATTACAGGACCAGGATAAGGGTGATACAGATCGCAGACAGAGCTAAGAATACACACGCTGTCTAAATAGAGGCAAAAGGCAGTGTGCAGTTTTTTGAGTATCGTCTGTTGAATTTTAGCTTTGAGGTATAATGAAAGGAGGAATATCTCTAGACTCCTTCAAACCATTTTTCAAATTCAATGTATAATTACCAATTTATTTTTCCTATTAACAAGATGACTTCTAATCCTACTTCTACAAGTCCTTCAAATAAAATGAGGAATACGGATTGTTTTGTATGGTACGATTCTCAATAGGTTATAATAAATTATTATAATTATAATGCTAATGTAAAGTTGAGAAGAGTAGATTTTTGAGGGTTCACGTCCCACAGCCGGAGAAGGCTTAGTTGGTGGTTACGGGTTGGCACAAGGGGAATCGTGTACAGAAAGCGTAGAGCAACAATGTGCTTCTCTCTGTGATAAAAGACGAATGAATACCAGTCGTATGATTTACAATAAATTATTTATAGGACTTCCTCGGTGGCAACTGTTTTGCACTATAACTCGTACCGATTCTTGTATATACAACCCCCCCCCCCCCCCCCCAAATCCCAACTTTTTGCAGTCCAGAACAGCAGATTTAAGGAGTGGGGGCAGGAAGGACCCTCGTCAATGGCGCTGTGCTGTCTATACCACCCTCTTCTAACCTCTTTGCTTGGTCCACATACAAATCATATCGCATGATATATTCTATGAGGTTTTGTACAAGTTAACAAATGAATTTAACAACTTGGCTGAGTGATAATGGCGGGGAACGTTCTATTGTTACGAACCCTACCTCTTTGTACCGGGTCCAGATGACACATCTCACGAGAGGGGAAAACATACCCCATCAAACGTTTCAGGAAAACAGGCTTTCTCCAGAATAATGGAGGTTCTAGAAAGTTCCTGTACTACTAACGCATATTAAGAGCATCATACACGGCTCACTAATTATTATGTCATGTACAATTTAGTTACATAATGAGAAAACGACAGTTTTATGGTAGGTACTGGCTAAATAAATTGTAAAAAAATAAAAAATAAAAAAAATATATCATAAATCGTTTCCCGTTTCTCAATATTTAGCTTAACCCCATAAAAATATAATTAAAGTTGCGTGAGCGTCTAGGTTGTAGAAAAAGTGTAAAAACTCACTCTTTAAAACTATTAAGTTTTCAGTCATCAACAAAACTACTGAGCAACAAGTTAGTGTGATTTAATCCCAAATATGTTTTTTTGTACCTTCAAATTATTTATGCCGAAACCTCACGTTTCTTTCTTTTTTCTAAACAGATCCAACAACCTCAAATTTAAAAACTCAGAATATGGAGATCAATTGGGGCTATGAACATCACGATGCGGCGAATGTAGGTGTGCAATGTGAGCACAGATAAGCTGTTAAGTACAGTATACCACGTGCGCTAATAAAATACGTGAAGAAAGGCGTATTCTGGCCATTTAAAATGTTTGATTACCTTACTCGGGGTTAACGAAAATTGGGTGTTCGCCGGATAAACGTCAACAATGAACTGGGGAAACAAATGGAAATAAGGAGTGAAACAAGCTGGAATACTGTATAATGGAATGCAGTAGCACTGTTAGAACTTCTAGAGCAGGGGTCTACAAACTTGTTCATGGTGGGCCGAATGGGGCTACGCTTTGGTAACGCAGGCAGAAATCGCGGAGTAGGGCAGGGGTACTGGTAATCTCAAGAGAGAAGAATTGAGATGTTCAGAATTGAGATTTGAATAGCTTTAAACTTAACTATGGAATATATTTTTTTAGGTTTTTCTAGCTTGGATCCATTTTGATTCTTCTAATCCGCAGCATCGCCTTTGACTGGTAACTTAAATTCGTTCTGTCTCATGATTAATGTTTGAAAAAGTTCTGCTCACAGTGGTAGGTAGAGCTGAACATAGGCACGATAACTTGAAGCTGCAGCTTTGGTGACAAGGATTCCATTTCACTGCTTGATGAGTTTGCAAGTATTCTGATTTGGGCTTAGACAGTATCAAAACCTTTGATGCGGTCCGGAACTCTTTCCCATCAAGTACCAGCTAATACTGGTGAGGCGAAAAACCGAGCCATTTTGGCGGGCCAGATCTAAAACTTTGTGGGGCCATAGTTTGGAGATCCCTGTTCTACAGGAAGGAATAAAATATTGACGAAAACCAGCAAAAAGCAATATTACACAGAATGGAGATAGAAATTGAGTTGTTGCACACATAAGTAATGACTCAATACGGCTACTGATGGATACTATCACACCTTATATTCAGCATCCATGTCCCAGTAAGAGGCATTTTTTTATTCCTATTTTCATTTCCCTCCTGATTGGAAATAATTTACTTTTGCCTTGTGTATTTTTTTTACTACCTCGGACTGAAAACTTTCCCATTACCATCTTATTTTCAGACCTGCTGGAATACCCCAATCAACTTTTGTTACAAATCAATAGCAAAATTACCAAGAACGTAAATCATAATTTATAGTCTACATGAATCATTGAGGATCACTGATTCCGCAAGACAGTAGTGCACTCAGGCCACAATTGGCATTGTTAGGTGAGGAACTAACAAGAAATATCAAGTTCGTTCGTACTGGCATTTTCTGACCATCAGCTGTCTCCTAGAAAACTGTAAGAAACCATCCATGATCCAAACCACCTTGATAAGCGTTTGACAAGGGTTTGATATTGGTTGGGAATCGAGAAGGCAGTGCATGGCTAGTTCTGGTCCGCCCAATTTTCTGTGGACTGGAATGACGATCAGATTTTGGATAATCAAAAAACAGCCGTTAATGGATACTATACATTCAGAAAAGGGTCTAAGAATCACTGTGAATGATACACCTTTCTGACAGTCAGATAACCTCAGATGTTCACTGCGAACAAACCTTACACGGAAGTATACTTCAAAGATGAAATTTGAGATTGTGTGTCGCTGATGTCACAGGGGGACAACCAGGCAGGATCGATTGATCCATTCTGATACAGAGGAACAGCCAGGCTGGATCAATAATTGATCCATTCTGCTACAGAGGAACAGGCAGGTTGGATCAGTAGGTTCATCCCGCTGCCAACATGTTGAAATACCTTCATTTTCAGTGTCAAAATATGGAGATTTCTTTAAAATATGTCTAATATAAGTAAACGACCCTACGGCGTTTCTAGCCACAATGTAAATTGATGATACTTCTTCCATAACTCCCTTTGGGCACTCCTGGTTAGAGCCACCAGGACTAGGGACTAGTGTACTAGTGTCTTCCACAATCCTTAGCCTAGAAAACTACAGGCCATGAGTAGAAACATCAATTCGAATCTAAGTATCTCCCACTTGAGTAGGTAGAGTTTATTCCATCATAGCCAATCCAGGAATGCCAGAAGGTATAGGAATAATATATTCAATAACACAATACAATAGATTCAAACAGTTTGAATAGCGTGTGATATTATGATAGAAACTCAACTTCACCACCTTGCTTAACTGGCAGGAAAAAATGAGCAACTAGCTTCGAAGAGCAATTTTTGAAACTTCAAAGATGAAATGTTTTGACTGACAGCTGTATGGACATTTCTACACTAAACTAAACTAAATTAATATTGCTCAAGAGCGAACCCAATGGCCTCAGATTTCAACTAGAGCATGGCAAAGATTTAAATCACAAAAGTCCATCAGTTCTGACGTCGTCAAATCAACGCACTGACGAACTGAACTAATTTTAGTAAATCTCAACGCAAAAACCTAAATTAATGGTCCTGAAATTCCACTCGTGTGCTGGAGCCCAACATTACGAATAGGAGCCGAACTAAAAATAATCACAAACGTACGGCTGAAAAATTACTGTGAATCCCAGGATCCAGATATTTACAGTTTCCAATTTAGGTGTCGTCACTATCGATTGTGCTGCCAGACGTGTCGTCTGAGTCGCTGCTGCTGTCATCATCCGAAGTTCCGCTGCTACTCACGAGTTCAGAGCTGTGGATATACAATCATGTATAAGATTTGAAGGTGATTGTTTTTGGCAGTGGAAAGAGAGCTTAACGTATCCCATACAGATCTGGCTATCTACTATGAACCTTGGAGGGGACTAATCTTGATAAGGAAGAAATAACTGTATTGATAAAATAATGCATCCAATACTTTCCGATTCATCCGATTCTCCATCCAATACTTTCCACTGAATGGAGAATCGGACGTTTGTTACTCTTAAATAACACTTGAAAAAAAGTTTCAAAAATATTATGGAGGGTTCGTACTTACGAAGGGTCGTCTTTCAATGAGACATTGGACAACATGGTGTTAACAGCCTCCATTTCCTCTTCGAGAACCAACTGAGCAGCACGCTCTAGTTCTACGAGGTCAAACCCAACATCTTCTTTGGCAAAGTTAGCCTGCACGCAATGGTCATAATTACTATTCATTATTCATATTTCACAATTCATCATAATTAGCTATAATTACATATAAATTATAACTCCACATACAAAGCATCAAACGCAATAAAAGCGTGAAAGGTGAACATTGTTTAAAAAAAGTTTTACTTTCTAAATTAGAGACCCCCCCCCCGAATTTTAAACACGAGACGATAACTTGAAGGTTACCAAGAAGAAGCTGAACAGAACGAGCTGAATTAGCAAAGCGCCAGAAAACTCAACAAATATTAAAAACTATTATGTCAATAAAAGCGAGTATTAAAACAACTAGCAATCAAACTGAAAGCTGAAGCTGTAACTAATGAATTGTGATAGAAATGATGAAATTTAACAGCTTCACGTGACAGTTTGAGTGGTAATTTCTTCCATGCTAACAACTAGCTAGCAACTATGATCGCATGATGTTCCATGAGCCCAAAGAAAAGATATAGGTACGTAATGAGCAGCTCCTACATAGATGTGTAACTAATCGTCGAACATTGGTAGTCTCATATTCTGCCAGCAGTATCTAAGCCGGCGGATGAAGTTCGAGGCAAATCAAGATTGAACCAAATTTGGGCTTTGAAGGAACCAGTAAAGCTGTCTGACACTCCGTCTAAAGGTTCTCACACACTATGGGGGAACAGGACAGGAAACAGCCGTGGGACACAGGTCGTATTTTATCGCTTCTACGTATTTGAATGGAGATAAGCACACTAGGTGGGACGCCAAGGTCACGGCATGGGGTTGGCACAGGAAGGGTTATGCAGCGATCGCTCTCGAAGCGAAAAACGGCGGTGCCTGGCAGGGGACGTTCCCCCTCCATGTTCCAATGTCTATGTTCCCCACGTTCACGCACGCTTTCCCCGCGTTCTCCCTCACACCACTGCTTGTGACGAGGGGAGCTGGGCGAGCGGTGGGAGAAAAAAATTTGAGGAACGTCCTGCCTAGTATGGGTATAAGCGCAGGACGGGACGCCTGGCATCCCGTGTCCTGTTCCCGCATAATGTGTGAGAACCTTAACTGCTGCCGAGGGACACTGGACAACTGGACCACTATCCAAAGGAAACAATGTCACTCCGTTCCAGTGCCCTCAGTCTACAATTAACTTTACATTTCTAAAACTACAGCAAATACATACTAAAGTAAAATTTGTAAAAAATACTAAAATTGCTTAGCCTAGGATCTAAATTATTGCACATATACATATTTATAATAACTAAATTGAATTTAAAGTTGTGCTTACCATCTTCCATTACATCGTGCAATAAACAAACCGTAGCTATTCGGTGTCGTTTTCTAATTTAATGGGCCACCACAAATCTTTCAAATAAGGGCACCAAAACAAGTACCACGATATTAACATTGTATTTAGGCTTTGTGCCATAGAGTCGTCTTCAGGGTATACTAGTCAGAATTCGCTGTATAGTTTTGGTGTCTACGACCCCACGGAGTGGTGCCACAGTTTCCGCAATAACAAACCTAGTGCCTATGTCAAACTTCCAGACATTTGACTGTTCCAAAAACTGTTTACTATTTACTTTGTCATCTATGGAAATATTAACTGAAGAGCGCATTTGAGGGAAGAAATTACCTCCTCCAACCGTTGGACCAGAGATTCAATTTTCTTATCAGAGATTTTCTGCAGCCAGATGCAGTAATCGGTGATGTACAGCTGGTTCAGCAAGTACCGGGGTTCACTGGCGTTGAAAAGCTTGTGCACATCAATCAAGCATTTCAGTATTTGTCGTCGTCCTGTGAGCGTTGTAAAAACAAAATACCAAAACTAATTATTGTCTAGTCGATGGAAAATTACACTACGAAACAATACACGACAATAGAAGCTATGAATACATTACACGCCAAGCTATGTATTCACCTAATTTCAGTATCTTTGTGGTGTCTTCAAGGACCTTCATACTTAACCCAAAATGACGGTACAATGGGTAGATGAGGGATCTTCTCGTGCAGGCCAATTTGAGGTCCCTTGGATTATCGTACGTCTGTAAACAATGAAATCAGAAAAAGCAAACGATAAAAGGTGATTTGGTCTGAAGCTAGAGCTTTAATAAATGAGCGTCAACAGAAAATACCACTATGCTCCAAGCTTCCACTTATGTCTTGACAGGGGGTCGCGAGCAAGTATATCATTTCCAAGTCAAATTTGACATTTTCCAAACGAAATTGGGCACTTTCTCAGGGTACTATCTAAAAATCATTATATTTGTAGTATACAGTTTTTGTTGAATAAAAAATTGAATTAATTTATTAAACCAATCTGGACATTTTCCGAACCAATTGCGACATTTTCCAAACCATACTGGACATTTTCCAAGCCAATTCAAACAATTTCCAAACCATGGTAGCTTTTTGCAAAATTATATAAATAGATATGTTATGTAACATTCTTTCTTTAAATTTTCAGTGAACATTATCTAGCTAATATCCGTTCAATTGTTCTCTCAACGCAGTTACTTATATTGGTAGAATAAAAAATGTATTTAACTGAACAAAATACGAAATGGTTTAGTGTCCAATGCGATTTGGAAAATCTCCAGTTTGATAAATTAATGTTGAATTAGTTAGGAAAATATCCAATTGGTTTGGTAAATATTGGTTGAATAAAAAAATATGTATTTAATTGAACAAAATACGAAATGGTTTAGTGTCCAATTCGGTTTGGAAAATGTCAAGTTTGATAAATGTTGAATTTAGTTAGGAATTGGTTTGGTAAATGTCCAATTCGACTTGGAAATTCTATATACCTACTGGAAATTTTAAAATAGATAATTACGAACGATATCAATGGTTATCAGGTGGTCCTTTTACTGATGAAATGTTTTCCTTGCCTTCTTCTTTCGTCAGCTAGTGAAAAATTTCCTACTTGTCAACTTTGACAAAAGGAGATAGGTAGTAGCTACTTCCGACCGAATGAGAAAACTGCTAAATACGCAGACCGGCCAAAATGGGAGGTCCGCAAACTAAAAGATGAGAAGGTGAAAAAGGAATTTCAGAGGCAGGTGGCAAATGAACTGGAGAGGCATGAGCAAAGGACGTACTTCAAATCTGAAGACGTGGAATCGAGATGGAAAGCTGCAAAGGGAAGTTTGATACACGCAGCTAAGGAAGTGTTGGGGGAAAGAAAGGTTGAAAGGAAAGAGTGGTTTGATAGTGAGGCAGCACTAGCAGCAAAGAATGATGTCAGAAAAAAGATTATACAAAGGGGGACAAGAAGCATTAGGCAAGCATACAGTGAACTGAGAAACAAGGCTAAGTCAATATTCTGAAAGAAACAGAGGCAACATGCAAATGGAAAGCTTGAAGAAACCGAACTACTGGCCACTGAAAATGATAGCCGTAACTTTTACAAAAATGTCAAGTAGTTCCAGAAGGGGTTTCAACCAAGAAGTAATAGCTGTAAAGACAAGCAAGGAAGAATTCTTGAGGAGGAGACAACAATTATGGAAAGATGGTCTGAGTACTTCAGAGAGCTGCTAAACAAGGAATGCACAACCAACACAATCAAGCGAATTGTTCTATGGTCCTCATATCATGGCTGAAGAACCATCATTGAATGAGGTACAGAATGCCTTAGCTATTTGAAATGTTGAAAGAATGCTAGGAGAGGAAGGCCCAAAGAGAATGATGAGAGCCAGGCTGGCCACAAGAAGGAGGAGAGGCCGACCTAGGAACCATTGGACAGATGAGGTTCTTCAGGATATGACAGTCATTGGGCTCAGAAGAAACCAGGCTGAGGGCAGAACCCGGTGGAAGAAGGGAGTTCGGGATGCCAAGGGCCACCCCGACCTGTAGTGCTCTTCAGTAAGTAAGCTACTTCGACCTTCGGAAAGGGTTAATCTACTGTTTTACCATCCGGAGTCTTTCCGGTAAGGCATTATGTGCGCCACCCCTCGCAGATGGGCCTAGCTATGCCACAGACCTCTACTGCTTCAAAACGTCATTATTAGTACATATTATATGTTTCGATTATAACGTCACCATCAACAAGACGGCAAGAACGAGAGTTGACCACAAAGCGGAGTTGTCATTATAATTCTACCATTCCCCTGAATCATACAAAGCCACAGCCATCTCTGAGCCAGGCTGTGCACTTGAGCTTCCTCAACCTCGCGGGAGCATCAGCCACCTCTGAAATCAGAGTTTCAAAACTCCTGGAGAAAAGGTGAGTTTTCTTAAGCTTTCGGCAGCCCTAACGAAATATCTTCCTTATTACCTGAAACCAGGACAGTGTCGCGCTCAACTTGTTGATCGTCCAAGCTGATTCAACGGTATTTTCTCCCGTAAAGGTTCGGAAGTTGTACGCGTAAGCGAAAATGATGTCGGCCAGTGACAGCAGAGCAGATCTGGTTTCATGTGATTCAAGTAAGTAGTCACGGTTTCCCAGGTCCTTCAGGTACTCCATCTCCTGCTGGGTCAATTTACCTGAAAAAGAAGCGCATGAATAAAGCACAGTGCGATACGCATCCCACTGACATGAATGTGAATCCCCACGACTAAAACTTCCGGGGAGAGCTAAAGTTAAGCACCTGGAGTCACCATTCTAAAACAGTCGAGGTGATTTTATATCAAGTTTTGATTATTTCAACAGAATTTTAGCTGTTTTTCAACTAAAATGTATAACAACAAAAAAACTATTGGATATAATAATATGAAGGCTGTGTGAGGGGTTTTTAGTTAATATTTGGAGCAGTAATTTTTACTTTTCAGTTTTATACAGCTTTTTTAAAGTAGGGTTTTTCATTTCTTGAATTTTATTATTTTTATTTTTTAGTGCCATTAACATATTGCTTTAACATTTTCAGTTTCTAAAAGGTGTTACGAATTATTTTATAATTTTTAATGCGTTTTTTGAAGGTTGTCAAATAATTTTTATTTTTTCTTAATTAGCTACATTTTTTATGCCAACGTCAATACTGACCCAGAACTGTCTTTTACAGGCTGTTTGCTTTCTGTCGTAAATCGTGCCATGACTGTCAAAGCAGCAGACCTCGAAGTATAACTACTAGCCGGCCCACAGAGATAATGACTGCCAGGAGCGCATTCTTCTGGCCAAGGCCAGCAGTTAACGGCTGAGCTTTTTCCCGACTTCTGAAATGGCATACTGCTCTGCTAGTGGGCGGAACGGCTGCAGTATGCCATTTCAGAAGACGGAAAAACGAGGAAAGGGAAAAAGCCTGGGAGAGGATAGTGTCCTACATAGTCCGAATCCTCAAGGCAAAAAAGCTGGACGACCCGATCCTCAGGCCTATTAGATGAAGAAGTTTTTGTGAAATTTGACAAGTTGTAGGTATTTTTTGTAACCTCAGTAGAACGTACAATCTTTTTCGCAATTTTAAATTTTGAAATGTTCAAATGTTCCAACTGATATATTGGCCAACATTTTAAGTAACTCTGACCATTGAAAAGAGAAGAATCTTACAGGAAATTTAACGTTCTTTCAAACTGTGTAATTGGATTTGTTGCAGTCTCAAAATTTTCGAATTTATTAGCGTTTTTATGTGGTAAGGTAATGAAAAGTTGGAAAAACTCAAATTGTTGGATATCTTTAAAACGAAGAACTTTTCGAAAAATGTCTAATGCGCATTTTTTGTTCCAAATTAAGAGTAGAATCGATTCCCTGAGTTTCTCCACAAGGAACTGGGACACCCTGTATATATGAATCCATAGCAGTTAACTTACGATTGATTCATTTTGGTGTTTATTGCAAGCGTTATCGTTTGCTGTTCGGCCATTTGGAACTACTCGTAAGTTTAGGTGATAATGCAATAAATATAAGAGAAGTACGGTAGCCAGGATCAGATTGTAAAGTCTGAAACGATCAGAAGTTTGTGTTGAAACAATGGCAATAAAAGTCAACTAATCACACAAATTTTTGCTAACTTCTTTCTGTTACTAAACTGTTATGCATGAATTAAACTGAACACTCGGCGAAGAGTATCTACTTATTGTTTGAATTATACAGAACGAGTTAGCTATTCAGTTCAGATAATCGTTACTGAAGGCAGGTGTACGATATTTGCTCCACTTTTAGTGAGAACCAGAAATGAAGAACAGAGGAGTGCACCTCGCGCTCTTAGTGGTTTTAGTGTGTTTGCTTGATATTTCCAGTGGCAGCCGAGGTAAAGTTTCCCTTCAAGTTTACTATTCAAGTTTGTGTCCAACATCGGCGAGTTTTATAGAGGAACAACTGAAGCCAACAATGAAGCGGTTGGGAAACTGGATCCATCTCAAGTTGATTCCATATGGGAAATCTGAAACGCATTACGGGCCGGACCGCCAAAGAAGTACAGCGTCGTTTGTATGCCAGTTCGGCCCCGAAGAATGCGACGGGAACAAGTACCACGCATGCGCCATCGAACAGACACAGGGAAACATGAAAAAACAGGTGACCCTTATTGAGTGCTTCTTGGAACGGCTGAGTCCCGTTCGAGAGTCAGTCCAGAGGTGCAGCAGTTTGCACGGGGTGAATTTCTTCAGCATCGACAACTGCGTGTCGGGCGGCAAAGGAACTGAGCTCGTGACTCGTTACGGTGACGAAACTCGCTCCATCGGCGACCTCAGCTACATACCAAAGGTTGAGTTGAACGACAAGACGCACCGACAAGACGAACTTCTGAATAACCTCACGAAAGAAGTCTGCCGGTTTTTCAAAAAATACCCAGCCCGAGTTCGAGAAGCCAAACATTCGGCAAAGCTGAAGCGGAAATGTCACATAAAAAAAGATAATAAATAAAGTACTAAAAGAAGCAAGTATTATTAAAGTCAGTTTGGTAAATGCCGACAAGAGAAATAAAAAATGTCCAGCTCAAAAGTATTGGAATTTCAAAACTTCAGCAAATTAAAATTTTTTGTTATACACCGAGTATATTCCTGACCATCCCTTGGCGTTACAAATATTTCTACAAGGCATCAGCCCCTAATACTGAAGGTAAGGAAGTCTCCGAGATCAGAAAATTATTCTTGTCCAAGAATGAAAAGCTTCCGCTTGTTTTGGCACCAATAGCAAGACACAGCGCATTGTTTTGGCAAGACATAGCGCAATGAATGCGCATTAAAAATTCTAACCCAGAAATTCTTGCAACTTGCATTCAACTCTGATTTCAACTTCCAATTCCAATGGAATTCTCAGTTTAATCTTGTATGCCACTGAGCTTTAATCTCCCATGGATATGCCTAAATCCACGAGTAAAACCCTTTTGTGGAGTACAATATTTATCCCCGTTTTTATTTACTGATTTCGGGTGACATTTTAAAAATTCGCAAAAAGGAACCAAAAATTTGTACGTGCTAAATTTCACAGACTGAGGTCGCTTCTGATACCCAAGTAGGTAATTTCTCCATTTTTTCGGCTTCTTTTTGGAGCTTAGAGAACGTATTTTTGATGTCTGTGAGAGTTTTTCAGTTAAGATTCAGTTTGTGCATAGACAATTATTATTTTGGGCTCTTCAAGCGGTTCCAACATGGCCTAAAAAAGAAATATAAGAAGGGGTGGGGGGGGGGGGGATTCTGTAAAACCTTATAACTGGAGGACTGTACTATCGCAGCTCATCGTTCATTCCAAATATTTTATGATCGCACGACATTTGAATAATAAAAATAATTCACTCTTTTTCGGGTCCCTTTTGTTGCAGTTTTCAAAATTCCTCTCTTGATTCGAGCAAAAAATTAAGGACCAATGCCGTGACCAGGATTCGAACCTGGGTTATTGCGGCCACAACGCAAGGTACTAACCACTATACGATCACGGCTATTGGGGGTCCCTGGGGAATGAGCTCGAGAACCTGGAAGAAATGGGGCGTGGATAATGAGGGCAGGGACGACTGGAACGAAGCGAGTTGTGACACAGCCCGTTTCGGAGAGCTGTGAAAAATATCAAACGACCCCCACAGCGGAAACAGGTAACCTGTACACATAGAATGATCATGTAAAATTAGGTACACAAACTCACATTCAAGTCCTTTCGCTAGCGATTCTTCCCAGGGCGCTATGAATTCGATGATAGCATTTATTTCGCTGGGCTCCATAAAATCAGCCAGATAGTGATCGTCGGAGAACTTGGCCGCTTCCACTTCTTCCCTCCGCAGCCGCCTTTCGGCTATCGGCGTCGCCTCCACATCCGTCAAATCGATAATTTCGTAAAATTCTTCCTGAAACATCAAGAAATGAAAACCTTGTTGCTACAAAAAAAATTAGCCGAATTTGAATTCTTAGCAGTAGAAGAAATTGCTAAAATTTAGAGAAACTGCGATCTAAATATTAGAATCGGAACATTCTCATGATTGCACTGAGAAACGCAGGCCACTGAGAAGCACTTGATCAGCTTAAGCTTATTTAAACATTTGAAAAAAATCAATCAAGAGATGTGCCAGATGCTTTTTGCTAAGGCCTCTTTCACACGGGGAGCCGCAAGGTACAATGCACACAGTACAATTGAGCTTTCACATGGGGAGCTTTTGGGGCTCGCGAGTGAGAGCCCGCAAGGCTCGTGCATCTCGAGCCGCGCTTTTCGAAAGGTTCGTGTCTCTTCGCCGAAATGCAAAGAGAGGCATTCACAAAACGCCTGTAAACGACTCTCGCTCCCAGTCTCTCGCGCCCCCGCGACAGGTGGAGATGGAGGTGGATAATGAGTTATTAATGAATGAAGTGTGTAACCAACCCCCAGGAGCTCATCAAATGAGGCCAATGACATTCGAATGTAATTGAAAAACTTGTTGCCATCTCGTCGAAGTTCTTGATAAAGCGTGGCAAGAATTCCTGCTTCATTGCGCCTCTGGTTGATAGATGTACCCATTACTTTAGGAGATATGAGAGGAAAAACCTCTCGCTCACGAGCATGAGACTTGCAGCTCCTCGTGTGAAGGGGGCCTAATAGTCGAGGATGTTCTTTCGCGATTCAGGTGCGCACAGTACAGACAGTTCTAGATCCTTAATAAAATTTGGAATACCCTTAGCACTTCGCCATTCCCTGTAGTTTTGTTGGCAAATCCATATCCAGGAGTTGTCAGCGAGCTGTCCACAGGTCTAGGCTGCTGCGAAATCCAAAACTGTTCCTCATCCTCGTCTTCACTCTCAGAGTTGGAAGAAGCTCGAGCTGCAACGCAGAACATTAGTGTAATCGATAAAGATAGGCAACCGCCGCAAAGTGGTGTAGAGAGGAATTTGTAGGGAATTTTGCGTTAATTCTGAATACATCTGATTTTTCTACTACTAAAATATATTACCAGCCTAAAGCCCTCGAAAAGTCACACTCATTACGACGTCTCCGAACTGATCATCATATGAAAGAAAAGCTGCAGACAATAACCACATTCTGAGCCAAATGAGACCCAACTGAGCTCCTCTCCAGTTACCTATGTGGCCATGATTTTTGGCAATTTACATTTTACGACAATAGCTACGAACAGAAAACTTAAGAAAACCGCCAAAAATCATCGGTTTAACTGGGCTTCGGACGTTTTACCCAGACCTGGACAACACTGAGAACTATCGAAATACAACTTTAACAACAAATGCATTGCACTGATTTCCAAAGTCTCTCACAAGATCCTTACTGTGATTAATTCTTGCTTTGTAGATTCATACATGAAACACGGATATTATAAGTTTTCCCGGGTCGAATACTACAATACTAACCCTCATCTACCACTTCGATTCTCGGTCGTGCTTGGTACTTTTTATGAGCAAACAGGAATTTTCCAATCAGATCCAAATCCTCGAAGTCCTGGCCCTCAATGACTTTCTCCAGCCTGAACATGAAGACTCCAGTGTCAACATCGTAGGTGCCGGATTCTGTAAGGCTCTCCCTAACTTGGCCAGGTAACTTCAATCTGGGAAAAAATTCGAGAAGAAATAAATAGGCAGGTAAATTATGGAAATATGTACAATTATTTTTCCATGGATACGAGCTATTCTGATGCACTGAAGTTGTTGTAACTAAGTTAGATAATAAATAGAAACTAAGTTTCGAATTTGTTTAACATTTCAAGGAAAATGGTGTTGTAGGCCTTCAAATATTCCTTGACTTCTCCCATGAAAGAAAATACAGGAAAGTCCTCGAGTGGATTTATCTGATTTGGTTTATCATTTTCAATTATGAACTTTTGGAAACTGAGCATGAAACCCCCCCCCCCCCCCCCTTAAAAATGTGGGCGTTTCCGTTTTAAGGTACGTAGAATCCGAAAATGGAATAAACAAATTTCTGTCCGTCCGCCGCATTCCGTACTCCCATGAACTTTAGTAAATTTAGTTAATTACCAAAATTAATGAAATTTGGTTTGTAGGTCCCATTTGGGGTCTAGTTGGTCCGCGAAGCTCGGCGTTATTCTAAGTCATCTCTAAGGGATGAAAAATAGGGGTTGAAATTTTCAGAACGCCGTAGCTCGAAAACTTTCAATAGAAGGGTATTGTTCTTTTTCGCGTTTTTAAATTGATCTTGAACCAAAGCATTTCTTGAGACCACCCGGAGGACTGTACGACCAGCCGTTCGCTTGCACCGAAAAGCTTCGTCAACATGATCGTGAATGAAACGGTATGAATCCGGCCCAGATATCATTGCTAGGGATTGCCTTATTATAATCACGGATGGCTGTATGAAGTCGAGCTGGTTGTTCTGTGATATTATTTCATTTGAAGAATGATGGCTCTTTTGGATTTTGTTGATAGTTACTTCTGTAACTTGAAGAAACTTTACGCTTCATGAATAACATCAAATAATAAATGATTGATTATTGAATCCTGCGCATTTTTATGAAACTGTAATTCTCGGGCCAGCTCTAGTACTCGATTTAGGACTTTTTCGGGTGAGCTCGAGGGTAGGTATTGAACAAAGGAAACAGTAATCTACACTGGTAAATAATAGAACGTTGTGTAATCATTTATAGCGTTTTTAAATCTTAATCCAAAGGTCGTATTAACAATCCACAGAGGTCGTATAACAACAATCCACAGAATCCTAATGTACCAAAATCCCCCAAAAAAAACGAAATGTACAATAACGTATGTGTATGTGTGTGGTCCTAATGTAGGTACAATAATTTTTTTTCTACTTTATATAATATTGCACCCCGCATAAAGACGGATAAGTTTACAGCCCTTAGGGTACATTCCACCGGTCTCATTGTGTTTTTACCCAATGCTGTTTTACCCATTGTTTTGTTTGTGTTTTTAACAAAGACTCAGCAGTAGAATTTGAATTCACTGTAAATGTACGAAAGCAATATTTCCAGCAATGCACACAGAAGTAACTTCCAGGTCAGTTTAGTTTGATTAATTATTTGATCAAATAATTATTTTAGGTTAAATAATCATATAATATACCTCAAATAATATGGTGGTGAGGAGAAAAACACGTTGAAATCATCTGCAACCAACTCGGTCCTTGCGATGTTGGCGAGAGGGGCTTTGATCTCCAAGATGACATGCTTGTAGGTTTGTTTCAGCTCAAAATTAGGCGTGAGCATTTTCTGAAATTAATTTTATCGATGAGCCAATTACGTATGTAATGAGAAAAGAATCATGAACGATTTAGGAATTTTTCAACTCCAACACGACGGACAAAGACAAACACCATGAGGACGATGTAATTGTAAATAAACAAAGAGTTGAGTTGGTGTGTTGTCATCATTTTTCAGCCTCTGGTGATAAGGGTTGATAAAGGGAAACTTCTGTATGTTACAGTCATGGAAGAAGTAGATCGTATTGCTGCCTTCTCGAGGTTACTGAAGGACTGAGGGGTCTCTACAAATCGCTAGATCGCACTGGCTTCCACTTTCATTTTCCTACGTCACATCTGGCTAACACTAGCCCAATTTACAAAATAAATCATGAACATTTTTGTTTATTCATGATCATCCTACTATTAGTAAGTCACAATACATAATTATTTCTACAATAATCATTTCATAATCGAAATAATGATCTATTCAGCATTATCCCACTAATCGGTAGTTTGTTCTTACTGTAAGTAGGTAAGTACGAGTAATATTCCTATACTCGTACTATTACTATAGGTAGGTAGGTACTTTTAGTGGGAAGTACACAATATGCGTATATGTGGTTAATAGGTAAATGATCCCTGAAGAGGGCAAGTGAGGGCGAAACCCTCAAAACCTACCTAAGTAGCTATTATTTATTTTTTGCGTTGGCATTACAAAGGAGTAGTTTTGCATTCCTAGATTCCTAAACAGTTAGGTTGGTAAGTGCTTGAGTTGTTTTAGTGGTTCACTTCTGTAATGCCTTCCTCTTCAATTGACGCGATTATTGCAATTTTACAGGTCTTACTATAGGCAATCAAATAATTATTTAGTTGAAGGATTACTCGTATACCTATAAAATAGTGTTCCCTTAGGCGACAAATTATGAACCAGGCAGGTAGGTACCAATGAAAGTGACGTGAAAACTTGTAGGTGACTAGCATGAAGTTCAGCACATTAGACTTGATGATGATAGAAACCGAATGAAAGTCATGACAATCACTACATCATAAAAAAATATACGATGATTCCTGATGATTTTCATAGTGAAAATCATCAATTATACAGCGTGTCCCAGAATTAATGATCCAAACTTCAAGGATCGATTCTACAACCAATTTGCAACAACTTTTGTGCCAGAACATTTTTTCCGAAACCCCCATCAAATCCGAATTTTTCAATTTTAAATTTTTTTCGTGTTTTAGACCTTGAGTCATAAAAATGGCCGTAACGCCCTCAAGTTACGACGTAAATTCGAGTTTGAGGATACCATTAGAAAGAGCGTAACATTTTCTTTCTTCTCAATACATAATCAAACATTTTAACGAGAGCTGTGTAAGTAAAAAATCGCGCCAAACTGAAAATTTTGTCAATTAATACTTTTTTGTTGAACACGATAGTATTTTTGAACGTTCCTCTCTCCGGAAAAAACATCTGCAATTCAATAGCTTTTCAACGGTCTGCTCAAATTCATTTTTATCTACATAATTTTTTGAGAAAACGGCGTTCGAATGAGGAAAAACGTGATAGTGTTGAGCAAAATCGAGGGCTTTGCAGGAATAATGATATTTTCAGGACTTGGAGAGGTATAGGTCTGGTCGGCATTCCATTATTTTTTAACGCTGAACGAATGGTGACTTCAACGTAATTAAAACTTTTCACCCGTTCTCTTGAAATAAGTATACCTACCTGCCTACCTACCTGGTACCAAATCTGCACCTCATCGACCTAAGGGAAATAAAGAATTATGCTTCCGAATTATTACAGCGTCTATTTTTACTACTGCTTCTCCGCACCACCTGCGAACTCGTCGCAACACAGATGAGCTAAAGTCTCGAATCTCGTGATGAGGTGTCAGGTATGCAGGTAGATATACCTATTTCAAGAGATCGGGAGATAATTGCGTTGGAGAGGCTCGGAAGTGTCACCATTCGATTCAGCGTTAAAAAATAATATAATGCCGACCAGATACACCCCATACCTCTCCAAGCCCTGAAAATATCATTATTCGTGCAAAACCCTCGATTTTGCTCAACACTATCACGTTTTTCCTCATTCGAACGCCGTTTTCTCAAAACATTATGTAGATAAAAATAAATTTGAGCACACCGTTGAAAAGCTGTTGAATTGCAGATGTTTTTTCCGAAGAGAGGAACGATAGGGTATGAGTAAAAATTGCGTTCAAAAATACTATCAAGTTCAACAAAAAAGTTGTAATTGACCAGTTTGGCGTGATTTTGTATTAATTTTGGTTTATTATTTTCAATAATGAACCATTGGAATCGAGCATGAAAAAAAAAATTCTTACCCCCCCTCAAAATTTGATGGTTTACGTTTCAAGGTATGTAGAATCCAAAACTGCAATACAAATATTTCTGTCTGTCCGCCGTACGCCGTACGCCGTACACCGTACGCAAATCACTCAAGTTCGGATTTGATGGGGGTTTCGGAAAAAATGTTATAGCACAAACGTTTTTGCAAATTAGTTGTAGAATCGATCCCTGAAGTTTGGATCATTAATTCTGGGACACCCTGTATAATAATTAGAAACAGCTGACATTTCGAAATTGAGTACCAACTTGATAATATTTTTGTTTCCGCATCGTCAGAATGTAAAGCTAGGTAGCTAATTTGAGGCCACCATCTCAGTAGTTGTGAAACTAAAGAGGAGCCAAACTGGAGGAGGGCAACTGAAACATCAGATTTTCTTGTGTTTGGGCTTTGGGTAAATAGCCGCTGCTACCTAATACCAGCCAACTTCTCTGGCCAAGGATGGTTGATCCATTTGAAAGCTGGCGGGAGCGGCTTTACTCGAGCTATGTTGTCCCAGGTGGAGCCGTGACCCGTGCGTGACCTATTGACTTGTACCACCCTATTTCCTCCCCGCACCTCTCCGCATGCCAACATCCCATCTCTTGAGTTTCCGCCCTACCACACGCCCCTAAAGTAGGGTTGATGTTTTCACTCCGACAAGATGATAACTTTGCGGTGGTAGGCGATGGACTGGAGTTAGTTTAGAACGCCGACCAGGGAGGTGCTGCATCTTCAAACCTAATTGGACTCCGGTATATGAATCTATTTCTCCGCTCTCGGGCAGGCTTCAAAAGATGAGGATCAGCTTGAAATGATGGAACATTTATGAAATAGGCTTCAGCACAGAGGGGCGACGGACATGAATGCCATCAAAGGTTCTACATGATTAACTGCCTTCTGGAATCCGACGTTTACCTACCAACAAAAGTGGTTGGCTCAACACGAGAAGCAGTAGCGTGGTTTTCATTTAAAACAGTCATTTTGCTTTATAAGCGGTGCAAACGTTGAAATAGGTAGGTACCCTATTCCTACACATTAACACAGTTAAATATAAAGGTTTATTCGCACTGGCTTTTTCTGACAGTCAGCTTGTCTCGTGGAAAACTGTAAGCAACCTTCCATGATCCGATTCCATCTTGATAAGTGGTTGAGAAGGGTTTGAGATTTGAGTTTGATAATCGAGGAGGCAGAACTCGTCCCCCTATTTCATGGAATGGCAATTAGAAAACTGACTTTGGAATTGGATAGTCAGGAAACAATGCAAACAGCAAGTCATGGATACTATACAGTCATCAAAGAGTCTAGAATAACTGGAAATGGCCCAGAGCATTTCTGACTGTCAGATAACCGTTAGATGGTAACGGCGAACAAACCTACAGTTTATTAGTTAGTTATGGAAAAATTGAACAGCTAGGTACATATTGAAATTATACTTTATCATCGCTACTGAAGCCAGTACTTAAATTGGAGTCTCGAATCTCCGATATACAAACGGCGCCTACCTACCTACTGGCCGCCAGATCACCATTTTTCGAGAAGCTTGAGGCTCGAGAAAACAGGACAAACAACTTTGAGGGACGTGAAAAAATAAGTTTCAATAGGTAACGTATTGTCTGATTTTCAGAACTACATGTCAAATACTACTATTTAAAGTTAAAATATAGCTAACAGAAATGTGTGTAATATTCCTGCGCTTACCATGAAATTTGTTACCATACAGTAGGTAACAAATCCTGCCATGGACAGAGTCAAGGGACAATGCTAGTTAAAGCCAGCTATTGCACTGCGCTAAAAAATATTAGGCCAAAAAACAACATATTATTATGTTAGAATTTTACTTTTATTTACATATTTTTTAAAACAGGTAACACAGGACAAAACGCTGCAGTCCTTGTCACATGGGTGTATTACTCTATTGCACATACCTACAGAAAGGTTGGTTGTTCAATTATTCTTTCGTGTGCAATACTTGAAATAGCTATTATTCATGATTTCCACCAATTCGACCCCCGAAAACACGAATTATGATTCAATTTTTGGCAAATATCTTTGATAATATTGATAGTGCCGTTTTATTGTATTGATTTACCTTCTTCCTTGTATTGATACTTTTAGTGTTATCGTACAAATGTATGGTGATTTCAGACAATTTCCCAGGTTTTTGACTCATAAATAATAAATTTTGGGAGCTGAAACTTCGTTACTCTTTGGTCAAAACCGACTTCATATTCGGTCTCCTCCCCCTAAAAAACATTTAAAACGATACCCCACAAGCTCATGTTACTAAAACACCAAAAAACCCTATTTTTACACCCATTTTTTCCCATAACACCCTTGGGTATATTCCGATCGGGCTGCAAAGTTTCGGTACATAAATAGGGCTCGAATGGAGCATGTGAACGAATTTTGTAGACCGAAAATAAAGTGATATGGGTGATTGGCGGATGGCGTACGGACATTGCATTTTTGGAATCTAAGTACCTACCTTGAAACTTGAAAGAATAAATTTTGAGGGGGTCATAAAAAATGTTCACTGAGCGAATACATAGGTATATTATTCACAGAATAATAAACCAGAAGTCCCTCCTTGCCCAACTTAGTAAAATTACAGAAACATGTACAAAATAATATTATTTTATGTACAAAAAAATATGCGACTGAAATTTTGAAGAAAAAGCAAAGATTCCAAGGTAAAACCATGGCGAAATCTCTAAAAAATCTCAGAAGCTCTACTTACTGTGCCGAAAATGAACTAGCAACCTCTTGAATACCTATCTGTCATAGCATTTAACATAAAGTAAACAAATATATTTACCACTCATCCAACAAAATTGGTTCACAAAAAATATACCGCGTAACTGTAAATAACTCACGTCTTATTAACTGTAGTTATAACAGCCCTATCGCACGCCGCAACAATAAGAAAATAATACAAATAACAATAATAACAGCCTTTACGCACAAGAACCTTTAGTACTAAGTTGCGTAATGTGCTGTTTTAAAAGTGACAATAAATAAGCGAATTTGTAACATTTTATAATAGGATTTGGGGAACTGAATAACGGTAGGGGGGGATAAAGCCCAGGGCGCTATCTGTTGTGGTCTGAATTGCCTTTCCAGTGCTGTCAACATGGATGGTATTTCCGTGCTGGGCTGGATCTTTCGATGTATGTATTTCCGAGGCCATTGCATGTACGGGTAGGAGCTCTACAGGTAGAAATAGGGGTAGGGATGGGACATCGAAAGAAAATATCGATATCGATGTCGATGTCGATATTTTGTAGACAGCATCGATAACGATGTTTTATCAAGCCAAAACATCGATATTTTCGATATCGATATCGATATCCCTCTTCTACGCGTTTCTACGAGTGTACCTTCAGAACATTTGTTTTCTGAAACTGGCAACATTTTGACGCCCCCGCGCAATAGGCTGAAAGCAGAAAATCTGAAGAAACTTGTTTTCCTCCACTCACTCGACGAAGAGTTATTTTTCTAATCAAGTACATAACTCGGCCCTTCGGGCCTCGCCAGGGGGCAAGCCCCCTGGACCCCCAAAGGGGGCTCCGCCCCCTCGGAGCGGCTTCGCCGTTCCTCACCCCCGAAGGATGTGTTCTTATACTTCGTATAACAAAGGAGAATTTGCTATGCAATTTACCCCCCCCCCCCCCACACACCACCAACACACAAAAAAATAAAACGATTCTGCTGATGCAATTGCATTTAGCAACGATAACGTTGGTAAGTCTTTATCACATTCCTCTTTGTGCTCATCTTTATCACATTCCTCTTTGTGCTCATCTTTATCACGTTCCTCTTTGTGCTCATCTTTATCACATTCCTCTTTGTGCTCATCTTTATCACATTCCTCTTTGTGCTCATCTTCATCACATTCCTCTTTGCGTGACGCGTTTTTGTGACAGGATATTGTGACAGGACATTTTTTTCACATGACCCCCGGCGTTAAAATTGCATAGCAATTAATACAGGGTGTAACCTGAGTGATGCAAAAACCTCTCTCCCACGTGTTCTACATCTAATTTCCGACCAAAAGTGACCTATAACATTTTTTTTTTTTTACTTCGCTTAAAATCTCACTTTTTTCACTTTTAAGATTTTTTTCGAGTTTCCGACCTCGTCTCACTAAAGCAGCTATAATTTCCTTAATTGAAAGAGTAAATTCAAATTTTAAGATACCGTTGGAAAGAGCGTTTAATTTTCTGTCTCTCTAAAGCCTAACAAATTTTTTTAGGAGGATTTGAGGAGTGAAAAATGTTATAGGACACTTTTGGTCGGAAATTAGATGTAGAACACGTGGGAGAGAGGTTTTGCATCACTCATGTTACACCCTGTATAATTCAGAGTTGGAATGTTTCTTATTTTTATTTTGTAAATGACTGAATTCGGAATAAAATGTTTCTATTTCTTTTTTTTACACAAATATTTCTGAAAATTAAAATGAAGTCATTGATCACTTTTGAGTATTTTATGACCTGTAAGGAGACATGTGGATCAAGGAACAGTGGGGAGGGGATCCAAGAGGCAAGAGCTGGTTGAAGGGTGTTTTCTGCCGATATTATCGGACCATAACATCGATATATCGATGTTATCGAAATTTGAGGCATCGATGGCGAAAAATCGGAATATCGAAGTAAAACATCGATGTTTCGATAATATCGATTTCGATGTCCCATCCCTAAATAGGGGTAGCCGACACGGGTTGGCCACCTTGTTATTATCCATGTTCTTCTAGAACTTCTTCTTCCACGATGAATGGATCAAACATCAAACACAAACACTCAACTCAAACAGTCTACTCTCTACTTCTACTGGGTCGTTTGGCTGTTGGGGTGTCCCGTTTATCGCTTGTTTTTATTATAAATTACCATCATTTGATAATTAGGCTCGGTTTTAGTTGGAATGTGTTAGGTAGAATAGTTCGGGATGAGTTCGCCTAATCATTTCCTCAGGTCTGTTTCAGCGTTAGGTTGAGTCACTAGGCCTAAGTTGTGAATGTGAAGTTTGTGCATCTTCTGTCTCCGCTTGAGCTTCTGTTTACTGCGAATAGGATTATCAAGGTGAGTTAAATTTTATAACAGTAGTGTCTAGTTAGTACTAGCAAGTACCTTGCTAATTAATTTCCTCGTTATCAGATTAACTGGCTGTGGTACCTACATAGTTGAGAGTTGAGACAAAGTCCAGACCACCTTCCTGCCTTCGGAGGAAAATGGCATACAGGTAGCCAGGGTTATTTTTCGGATGGGCCAAATGAAAAAGAAAACTCAGCTAATAAGGAAATTATTACACAGCGATTTAGTCCTGTATTCAAGTTCTGCGTAGATCACTGTTTTTTTGTTAGAGCATAATCGGGGCCATTTATTCGTGAGAAATTGAGGGTGCCGGCTCGATAGGCGCCTTCGCCCCACGGTCATGTTTCTAGTTAGTTTGTGATTAATAAAACTTGAGGAAAAAAAGAATATTAGGGTATATTAAATAGCTTCTGTCGTTTAGCTCAGTGTATGCTGTGTACAACATCATTCTTCCACAAATGAAATAAATATCACGAAACCCAACTCTATTTCATACTGCCATAATTATGTGATTATAATCAGGAGCTCCGTAGCAGCGATTTCTGGGTTTGATGCATGCAGTTTCATTCACACTCATGTTGACGAAGTTTTTCGCTGCCCACTTGAGGGCCTTACTATGAACAAACGGCTGGGTGCACAATGCTCCGGGTGGTCTTAATTAAAAAAATTCTCAAGATCAGTTGAAAAAAGTAAACAAATTCAAGATAACGGCGCCTTGGAAGTTTCAACCTCCCTTTTTTTCACCCCGTAGAGACAACTGACAGTAACGCCGAGTGCGCGGACCATCTAGACCCAAAATGTGGCATATAAACCACATTTCTTTATTTTTCGTTCATAGTAACAACAAAAAAACACAAAGTTTGGCGGACGGACAGAAATTTCTTTATTCCATTTTCTGATTCCACATGCCTATCTTTAAACGGAAACCATAAACTTTTGTTTGTCCATGGGGGGGGGGGGGAGAGGTTCATGCTTGATTCCAAATGTCATTATTGAAAATAATGAACCAAAATGGATTTTTCAGCTCCTTCAGGTAGTTGAGTGTGTGTGTGAGCGTGGTGAGGTGAACGCATTTCTGCGTACTCATGACTATACTCAAATTGGCTCAAATTATGATGGTAGTTTGGGGCTACGTTCTAGTTGTACCCACATGAATTTCTTTGCATTCGTATGAGTAATTTACGGATAACGTGAAAACGTTGAACCACAACCCATGGTCCAAACAAACCATCTTTCTTTAATCTGGTCCAATAACCCCTAGCGCTCCATATAATTTCCCCAATGGGCTGGATTGTTAATTGGAAAAAATCCTCTCTTTCGGACTGTCCTAGAAAATCTCCTACAAAATACTACCTATTAGGAAGACGGACAACTAATTCCATTGTACCAAGACCGAGCCATGTAATCCGTGGATTACTCCGGAGTCTAGATTATGTCTCGCTTTCTTGTCTGTCCGGTAAAAATCTTGTAATCGATTTTTCGCCCACTTCCCGATGCTCAATTGAGCTGAAATTTTGCATAGTCAGCTATCTTCGGTGAAAATACATGAATCAATCATAAAAACGCTGCAAATCCCTGCACAACGGTTTATTATTTTGTATAGAATACCCATCTGTTACAGATCACAGCTCTCTGTATAGATATCCCGTGTATATAATATATGTACTATTCTATACATATTATGTGGATCGCAGACCCTCCGTAGGTTAGTACCTAACCCCGTACTCGTTACTAGGTACCTACCTAAATCACGAGTTAAATGTTGCTAAAATAATTCTGCCGATGACAAACAGTACCTAACAAAAAGAAACACACATAATGAAGTTCTGAAAAGAAATTGTTGATGAGGAGTGAAAAAAGTTGCGAAAGTACCTACCAACAAACTCCAGCCCCTTCTACGTAGATGGTATAATGAACCGTTGTGTAATAATTTACCGTTGAGTAATGATTTACCGTAGTAATAATTTACCCATCAATAATACTTCAACGTTTGTTCAAGTTCACTACCTACCAACAAACTCCAAAAGAGCCATCATTTTTCAAATGAAATAATATCACAGAACAACCAACTCGACTTCATACTCCGCCTATAAAATCAGGTGATCCCTAGCAATGATTTTATCTCCGGCCAATTTTATATTGTCGGCGCGTCCCTGAACTCCCAAGTTCGAGAACTATTTAAAACCGTAAAAAGATTCACGTAAAAAAAAGGTATAGGCGTTCTGAAAATTTCAACCCCTATTTTGAACCCCTTAGAGATGACTGACGGTAACGTCGAGCTTCGAGGACCAACTGAACCCGAATTTCATCAATTTTCTTTCATGGTAACTAAGAAAAGTGGCCCGTACGGCGGACAGACGGAAATATTTTTATTGCAGTTTTGGATTCTGCATACCTTGAAACGTAAACCATCAAATTTTGAGGGGGGGTAAGAATTTTTTTTTTTTCATGCTCGATTCCAATGGTTCATTATTGAAAATAATAAACCAAAAACGTAGATACCTACATTAGTTAATTTAAAAAATTCATACATTCACCTACATGTTCTGTATGAAAGGCAACTGAAATGGTATTTTTCTGTTTTTACTCGCCCTTCCATATCACTCTCAGGAATTTTATATCAGTTGTTCGCGATTTCAGCCGTTTTTACCGACTTTTGACCTCTAAAAACGCACACCTCTTAGAATCTTTGGCAAAACATGGAATTTTTATCATGTGCCCAACAACAGATATCGTCTGGAGTGATAAATAAATAAATAAATGAATATAATGTAAATACATAGGTAATACATAATTTTTGCTAAAATCTAGAGATGAATTCAGAATGCTCTGAAACGGAATTCATGTTCTGAAAAATTTGTACCCATTGCAGTAGCTTCATTTTCTTAGAAAATTCGCTAAAAGCATAAAATAGGTAGGTACTTAATTTTGTAAATAAAAAACCTATTTTAAAACGTACTAAAGAGTCGAGTAATTTCTCTAAGCCATAATAAAGCCAGTACGATCGATCCTTATGGCACATGTTATACGTGGTACCTGCCTACCTTCTTCTGCTGTGGCCAAGAGAAATTTTACCATACAGTTGGAACTTTCGAAAGTAGGTATGAAGTTCGGAGATCGAAAATAAAGAGCAGTGCCTAGGTATTTTACTAAGAAGTGCGGCAGGCAACCCTGTTTGCAACGCTGGAGATATTTATATAAGGTAGGTACATAATAAATTGTCATTTCAATGGTAATGTTTTCTATCTCGGAATTTCGAATCCCAAACGCCTCGGTGCACTCGAAACACCGAGTCAAGCAAGTGATGAAGGAACCCCACCGTAGAAAAGCCATTCGCCAACTGTCACGCAGATGGGGTTCAGAGGAACATCGGAATCGGGTGGCCAGAAGTTGATGTGCGGTTGGGCTGACAGGCGGTCGACACGAGAGAGGAAGTTGAGCCAAGCGAGAAATTCCCTCAGTTCCCGACCAACTTGTTCATTTTCGTCATCGTTCATTTCGATGATGTCGTTCCCTGGACGAGACGAGTCCAATTCAATGTTAATGTGAGACAACTCATGAGTTCGATTCTGTTCACCATCCAGGGGGAACCCACAAGTGTTGGGAATACAGTTTCATGCGGCTACGACTTGGGGAAGACGGCTTTTTCCTAATGAATACCTTTTCAAACCACATGAACCATTTTTCCAAATCAAATGAACGATTTTTCAAATAGATATCCCTCAAATTACATCCTTTCTCGGACGGTTTTTGTTTTAGATCAAAAAGTAAACTTCAACTTTTTAGTGCATTTTCAAAGAGGAAATACGCTGTTGCGATGGATCCTAAAGTTTTTAATCCCTACGTGGATTTTTCAAAATGTTTTTCGTGTCTTTTTTCCGTTTCAGAGCATTCTGAATCAACCTCCAGATTTAAACGTATATAAAATTAATATTGTTACCGGCATAGTTTAAAATACAGGCATTGTGCGGAATGCCTAGGTACCACTATATTACGTATTTTGCCTAACTATGTATTGTACATCAGGCAATGCAAGAAATGGAAGTGGTTTGAATAAATAGTTTTTTATTTTATGGATAAAACATGATATAGGAACCCCCGTGAAAACATGAAATATGATATGACATGAAAACTCTAAGACTTATCTACATACGTGAAGCTACTTGTTAGAAGATAGGAATACATAAATATTTACTTATAAAAAGTTATGAATGAAAGTTATTATATTGCTGGATTTAGGCAATGTATACAATGCCTGATTTTATACTCGGCCCCTTACCATATACACACATAATACATTATGTATGTGTTCGTGTTCGTGTCGTTGTAGAAGATATCTGTATTGTAGAAGATATTACGAGATAAAAAATTCCGAATTGCGAAAATGTACCTATCGACGAACGAAGGGGTGAGAGCTGAGGGGTGCATGGTGATGGAATGGTGGAAGGTTAGGGGCATCATAGGGATACGATAGTTCATGATGAAGAAATGAGTGGTGTATACCTAGGACACAACATAGGGAGGCGATAGTGCATGATGAAGAAATAGTGGAAGGGTAAGGGCATCATAGAGAAGCCATAGTGTATGATGAAGAAATGGAGGATACCTAGGGCGCAACATAGGGAGGCCATAGTGCATGGTGAAGGAATGGTGGAGGGGTAGGGGTATCATAGGGAAGCCATGGTGCATGGTGTGTATGAGGGTAATTGGATGCTTAAATGGCATCATAGGGAAGCCATAGTGCATGATGAAGAAATGGAGGATACCTAGGGCGCAACATAGGGAGGCCATAGTGCATGGTGAAGGAATGGTGGAGGGGTAGGGGTATCATAGGGAAGCCATGGTGCATGGTGTGTATGAGGGTAATTGGATGCTTAAATGGCATCATAGGGAAGCCATAGTGCATGATGAAGAAATGGAGGATACCTAGGGCGCAACATAGGGAGGCCATAGTGCATGGTGAAGGAATGGTGGAGGGGTAGGGGTATCATAGGGAAGCCATAGTGCATGGTGTGTATGAGGGTAAGGGGATGCTTAGGTGGCATCATAGGGGAGCCATAGTGCATGATGAAGAAATAGAGGATACCTAGGGCGCAACATGAAGGAATGGTGGAGGGGTAGGAGTATCATAGGGAAGCCATAGTGCATGGTGTGTATGAGAGTAAGGGGATGCTTAGGTGGCATCATAGGGGAGCCATAGTGCATGATGAAGAAATGGAGGATACCTAGGGCGCAACATAGGGAGGCCATAGTGCATGGTGAAGGAATGGTGGAGGGGTAGGGGTATCATAGGGAAGCCATGGTGCATGGTGTGATGAGGGTAATTGGATGCTTAAATGGCATCATAGGGAAGCCATAGTGCATGATGAAGAAATGGAGGATACCTAGGGCGCAACATAGGGAGGCCGTAGTGCGTGGTGAAGGAATGGTGGTGGGGTAGGAGTATCATAGGGAAGCCATAGTGCATGGTGTGTATGAGGGTAAGGGGATGCTTAGGTGGCATCATAGGGGAGCCATAGAGCATGATGAAGAAATGGAGGATACCTAGGGCGCAACATAGGGAGGCCATAGTGCATGGTGAAGGAATGGTGGAGGGGTAGGGGTATCATAGGGAAGCCATGGTGCATGGTGTGTATGAGGGTAATTGGATGCTTAAATGGCATCATAGGGAAGCCATAGTGCATGATGAAGAAATGGAGGATACCTAGGGCGCAACATAGGGAGGCCATAGTGCATGGTGAAGGAATGTTGGAGGGGTAGGGGTATCATAGGGAAGCCATGGTGCA
Source organism: Leptopterna dolabrata (assembly GCA_954871275.1). Classification (NCBI taxonomy): domain Eukaryota; kingdom Metazoa; phylum Arthropoda; class Insecta; order Hemiptera; family Miridae; genus Leptopterna; species Leptopterna dolabrata. The sequence goes on from OX940986.1 coordinate 22,421,351, forward strand.
TGGTGTGTATGAGGGTAATTGGATGCTTAAATGGCATCATAGGTAGGCCATAGTGCATGATGAAGTAATGGGGGAAGATACAAAGAATACTGGGCTGAAGCCTTTCATCCGACACCCTGTCAACCTGTTCCTTTTGCCCTTTTACGAAGGAAAGTCCCCAAACTTCCAAACCTAACTTTTGTTTTTCCCCCAAAAATATATCCAATATGTCGATATTATTAGTTCTGATGCTGTTCCGTCAGAATCGATCAGGCGTAACAGAGTTATTCGTTTAAGACGGAGAAAAGAGTAGTAAATCGCGACAATACCGCCGGAGGTTGGTGGAGCGGGACCTAAAAATAAAGTCCCACCGGAGACCGCCCACCTGAATCCTCGTTACGCTACTCTCAACTCCGGGTTGGTCCCGCCCACATCTCCGTGACCCGGGGTAGCAACAGTTGAATCCCCCCTTGTCCCCCCCCATCGTCACCCCCTTGTCACCCCCCTTTTCCCCCCCATCGTCATCCCCCCTTAACTATATTCACCCCCCCACAATCTTCACAGCTCACCCTAGGGGAAATATCATCCCCTCGACGAAAGCCTTTGTACAAGGGAAGTTATATCTTCTCCATTCATCCCCTCTCCTCTTTTCTCTATGCCCTCGTTTATTATAAAAACGCCTTTTCTCATTTTATTTTCCCTTTTCTTCTTGAAAGGGACTGTTGCGGGAGGGGGGGGGGGGGGGGGTGTTTTGCGTTGTTTTCCAAATTCATAGCTCGCCCAAAAAGGACCTGTGATAACCTGTGCTGACAGAACAGCCTGTTCTAACCTTCTTCACGCCTAACGCACTGCAGAGGCGGGTTCACATATTTCAGGCAATTTCTTTTTCCATCACACATTGTAGGTATTTATTGAGAAGGTACCTAGCAAGCAAAATATCTCTCTCTTCTCGCCTTTGGAATATTATTGAAAAACCTCGAAAAACGTTTTCTGTGAGCTGTACACAGGCTAGAAATGTCAAACTGGCGAATTTTCATTTAATTGCCATCGCCTATACATCGAATTTTGACAGTCCAATAAGTAGAACATCGAAGTTTGCAGTATCGAGACTAAAATCCGAAAATTTTAGCGACCTTTCCAACAGAGAATACGTTATCACAACAGGTCCAAATTCCAAGTACACAAATTTGTTTGAATTTTTTCATTCTTTACCGTTTCAGTACATTTTGAAGTATCTACCCACTGAGTTCTACGTATTTTCTTAATGCATCTATCATGTTTTATGAGTCATCCAAGGATATATATTATCTCACCTTGGCTGTGACATACAAAATTGGAAATTTCCTCAAAAGCATTGCTAATGGCGACCGAAAGTATGAGTGTACAAATACGAGCAACTTTCGAAACCAAAAAGTGGGTCGAAGTTGGCGAGTGTCGAGATTCAAAAACGAATATCAATATTAGGTACTGACAATTGTGTAAATGGATGGCATGTGACGTAAGACTGTTTTAGGGGGTCCTTCAAGAATCTCTAAAAGTCTGGTAAAACGGTTATAAACTACCAATGATATATAATTAACCACCAAAAGTGGTATGGAATGGGGAGCCGGGACTTGAAAGGGATATTATTCCATTTAAAAAAACGCTGCAAATCCCTGCACAAGGGTTTATTATTTTGTAGAGAATACCCTTCTGTTACAGATCACAGCTCTCTGTATAGATGACCTGCCTATATAATATAATATGTACTACTCTGTACATATTATGTGGACCCTCCGTAGGTTAGTACCTAACCCCGTACTCGTTACTAGGTACCTACCTAAATCACGAGTTAAATGTTGCCAAAATAATTCTGTCGATGGCAAACAGTAACTAAAACGGCAGAAAGAAACGCAACTAATGGAGTTCTAAAGGAAAATTGTTGATGTTGAGTGAAATAGATGCCCCTTCTGCGTAGATCACTGTTTTCTGTGGTAACTACCTACCCTCGTGGTCAAGTATAATGAACCGTTGCGTAATAACTTGCCCATCAATAATACTTCAACGGTTGTTCAAGTTGCAAAGTACCGATCAACAAAATCCAGCCCCTTCTTGGTAGATGAACAGTTGTGTAATAATTTACCGTTGTGTAATAATTTATGGTTATGTAATAATTTACCGTTGTGTAATAATTTGCCGTTGTGTAATAATGTACAATTGTGTCATAATTTACCCATCAATAATATTTCAACGTTTGTTCAAGTTTCACAAGTACCTACCAACAAAATCCAATAGTCCATCACTTATCAAATGAAATAATATCACAGAACAACCAACTCGACTTGGTTATAATCCAAGACCATCCTTGATTATAATCAGGTGCTCCCTAGCGATGATATCCGGGCCGAATTAATACCGTTTGATTCACGATCGTGTTGACGAAGCTTTTCGGTGCACACGAACGGCTGGACGTACAATGCTCCGGGTCGTCTCAAAAAATTGTTTAGCTCAAGGCAAATTTAATATCGGTAAAAAAATCCATACCCTTCAATCGAAAGTTTTCGAGCTACGGCGTTCTGAAAATGTCAACCCCTATTTTGAACCCCTATTTTGAGATGACTGACAGTAACGTCGAGCTTCGAGGACCAACTGGACCCCGAACGGAACCTATAACCCGAATTTGATCAATTTTGTTTTATCGTAATCAAGAAAAGTGGCCAGTACGGCGTGCGGCGGACAGACAGAAATATTTTCATTGCATTTTCGGATTCTACATAGTATGTAGGTATTACCTTGAAACGTAAACCATAAAATTTTGAGGGTGGTTAGAATTTTTTTTTCATGCTCGATTCCAATGGTTCATTATTGAAAATAATAAACGAAAATGGCTAACTTCTCCAAAAATTGATGAAAATTAACTAAGAGTGGTGTAGTATGAATTCCTTGGGTAGGTACTCAAAAATATTTTTGATAACATATTTTACATCCCACATAGTGCCCACTTATAACCCGTATCATGCTCAATTTATAACCCTCATAGTGCCCAGCTTGTGACCCCATATTGTGCTCAGTCTATATCGTACATAGTGACCAGCTTAAAATCCATTTATCGTGCTTATCAACCAAACCACTTTGAAACTGCCTGTCCATGCCTGTTCCTTTGCATATTCTCCACAGAATGTACGCGTTCGTGAATCACATAAAACATCTCTGTGGGCTTTTTCTAAACTAAAAACCAAGTAAAATGTGAGTTTGTATAGGTACAGAAATGGCTAAATGCAACTAAAGCTTATGGATAAACAACATAAATTAACCAAAATATGTTTAAAATTGTGACTGGAGAGAGGGGAAGGTAAAATATTCTTCACGTATTTGAGCGTCAAGTTTGTGATTTCCGGGGTAGAAAGTCAACTAGGTTCCAAAAAATTGATTAAGTTACTGTAATTAAATCGCTATAAATGTTTATTGTCAAAAATGCTAAAAATCGGCTAAAATGGGGCGAAATTTCACTCTAATATTTAAATCCTTGCTACATGGACCGGATCTTTATGATGTTTGATTTCTGTGACAATTCATCAGATTATCACATAAATGTTGACACCTGATGTTTGTTTAGACGGGAACACAGCCGCATCATCCAACTGATGGCGTATTGATCAGCAGTGACCCATTTTTGAGGTGTTCGGTTGGATAACGGCGGCGGTGAGAAGGTTAAGGTAAACTGGTTATGTCGGGTGTAGTGATGGGCGTTGAATAACGGAACCGCTTAGAATCGACCAAGAACCGGTTATTGGAATAACCGGTTACCAGAAAACCTACGTTATTGGAATAACTACTTCGCTTATCCTGGCAAGGGAGGTGGTTGGCAACCAAGACCTTATCTTCGGAAAGACCTTGTCTGAACTGAACGAGTTGTCAAAATGAACACGGTCATACGTTCACCTGTCCCGCTCCACCAAAACGGTCATTGACTCACCTTTTCACCTGAGTTTGACGTTCAGTGTGTCAATCGACTCCCGTCTCCACGGGCGACAGTTTTGGTATCTAGCACTGATAGGTAACAACCACTGCGAATTTTATGGTTACCTAGCTACCAAATTCGACAAATTATTATTATATTTTCTGAATTATTATGTAGTCCCAAAGTATCTTGTTCAGCTTATTGGTAATTACCTCCCAAGATGAAGAGGTAATTACTACGTAATATCGTTGTCATTTAAATTTTTTTAATGCCCTATCACGATTCTCCTCTTGTATTTTTTCTATTTTATTGTACCTACCTACCATGTTCATAGGTAGATTTTTTTGGTTTATTATTTTCAATAATGAACCATTGGAATCGAGCATGAAAAAAAAAATTCTTACCCCCCCTCAAAATTTGATGGTTTACGTTTCAAGGTATGTAGAATCCAAAACTGCAATAAAAATATTTCTGTCTGTCCGCCGTACGCCGTACGCCGTACGCCGTACACCGTACGCCGTACGCCGTACGCCGTACGCCGTACGGGCCACTTTTCTTAGTTACCATGAAAAAAAATTGATGAAATTCGCGTTATAGGTTCCGTTCGGCGTCTAGTTGGTCCTCGAAGCTCGACGTTACTGTGAGTCATCTCTAAGGGGTTCAAAATAGGGGTTGAAATTTTCAAAACGCCTATACCATTTTTTTACGTAAATATTTTTACGGTTTTAAATAATTCTTGAACTTGCGAGTTTTTTAAGACCATCCGGAGCATCGTACGTCCAGCCGTTCGTTCACAGTAAGGCCCCGAAGTTTGCACCGACAGGCATTTTCGACTCCAGTGTGAATGAAATTGTATACAATTCAAACCAAATCTCGTAACCAGAGACGCGCCCACAATAGGAATTTGTGAATACGGCCAATCATTGGTAGGGATCACCTGACCATATTGGCGGAGTATGAAGTCGAGTTGGTTGTTCTGTGATATTATTTAATTTGAAAAATGATGGCTCTTTTGGAGTTTGTTGGTAGGTAGTGAAACTTGAACAAACGTTGAAGTATTATTGATGGGTAAATTATTACTACGGTAAATCATTACTCAACGGTAAATTATTACACAACGGTTCATTATACCATCTACGTAGAAGGGGCTGGAGTTTGTTGGTAGGTACTTTTGCAACTTTTTTCACTCCTCATCAACAATTTCTTTTCAGAACTTCATTATGTGTGTTTCTTTTTGTTAGGTACTGTTTGTCATCGGCAGAATTATTTTAGCAACATTTAACTCGTGATTTAGGTAGGTACCTAGTAACGAGTACGGGGTTAGGTACTAACCTACGGAGGGTCTGCGATCTACATAATTATGCATAGAATAGTACATATTATATTATATAGACGGGTTATTTTAAAAACGTTCTACCAATGAACAAAAATCGGACACTTGACCAACAACGGAGACGGAGGCACTGAGATAATGAACTAGGCATGAGAGAAGGAATACGTTTTCCTCCGTTCCAACCGGTCCAATTAGGTCCGGGAAAAACAACACAGAGAAGGAATGCTGAACCATGCAACGAGAAGGATTGTGGATCAATCAACAGGAAGGTATCAGGCTCTGGGTCGGCAGAGTTTGGACTATCAATCGGGACCGTGGTGGTTAGGTACTTTTCGGGTATCTAAGTCTAATTCAATTTGCGGAAAGTTTAATTCATTTTGCGGAAAGTCTAATTCAATTTGCGGAAAGTTTAATTCATTTTGCGGAAAGTTTAAATCAATTCGCGAAAGGTTTAATTCATTTTGTGGAAAGTTTAATTCAATTCGCGAAAAGACTAATTCAAAGTGCGAATGCTATAGAAGGGTTATCTATACGGAGACCTGTGATCTGTAACAGGAGGGTATTCTGTACAAAATAATAAACCGTTGTGCAGGGATTTGCAGCGTTTTGTGATTCATAATTATATTCATCAACAGAGACAGGTTTGCCTATTATTTAATAGGTAGATTTTTTTTTGTGATTCATAATTATATTCATCAACAGAGACAGGTTTGCCTATTATTTAAATGCTTAGCTACTCCCCTGTAATTTAATACATAGGTAGTTCAACACAATTTTTGTTGTAAAAATAAATAGCAACAAATGTATACAAATAACAATAATAACCCTAATTTAAAAAATACTGGGCATCCAAATTGAAATCCAAATCGTAAATGAGTGCCATTTCATTGGGCCCACTATTTGCAGAATCAATAATGTGCTTTGGGGAATGCAATCCATCACTGAGTAAGTGAACGTAATGAACGTGTGAACGGGTTCAAAAAACCTTGTCTTTGGAAGGAGTGACCGTTTGGATCGTTGGACCGTCTTACACAACTCTAGTGGTTGCCTTCACTACATACCCAATACCTGTTAGTGATGGGCGTTGGATAACTGAACAGCTTAGAATAATCGGTTATCGACCAAGAACCGGTTATTGCGATAACCGGTTACCAGATAACCTACGTTATTGGAATAACTACTCCTATACCTATTGTGTGAAGGACTGCACACAAGTAACTGTCTCGCTCTCGCACCCCTTGATGTTGGGATGGTACTGAGTAACTACCTGTCGCTGATAACGCTTTACCTCGCAACCAGTTACCAACTTCCTGACAGTTATCCATCAGCTTAGGACCTTTCGCTTCCCTTTGACGTGAGATGGTATTGTACGCTGTAGGACACAGCCTACCTATAGCTATCACTGTTTACCCTTTACTCCAAGTAACAGTTTACCTACCTATTTTAGGATGGTATCCCTCAGCTTAGTGCTCTTCAAAAAATTAAGGCTTATTTTTCATTACCTCAGTTGAAGTTATCGAGTAATAATGATAAAAATGTTGAAGGGTCTATAAACTAATCCCATAAAGTTTCGTATTCCAGTTCCAGTTTGTATTCGTGTTCCAGTTTGTTGTGCTGACCATAAATATAATAGAAATAAATTTTTGATAGAGGAATAAAAATATTCGAATTTTCTAATCTCAAAAAAAAAACGTTGGCCAATAGAATTGCAGAACCATTTCGGACCATGCCAATGCGCACCATACCAATTAGACAATTCGAAATGAATTCCAATTCAAATTAATTTGAATTCAAATTAATGAATTCCAATCCAATTAATGAATTCCAATTCAATTAATGAATTCCAATTCGAAATCGATTGAATAAATTGATTGATTGATGGAATCGAGCGCTTCCCTGGTGACGAGCGCACAATGCCAATAATTAGGCAATTCGAAAAAAATTCAAATTCAAATTAAAGTCCAATTCATTATACCAATATTGACAATTCTAAGTGAATTCCTATTGCAATTGAAAAAACTTTGCCAATTTTGGCGAATGTGGAGTTATGTTTATATGATTAATGTGTCGGGAATTTAGATGGGGATGTTAGGTAGATTGGTGAGCAGTGGCCAATTGCAATTCAAAATCTAAGTGAATTCCAATTGCAATTGAAAAATTTGATCGATTGATTGCTCGATTGATTGAATAAATTGATTGATTGATTGAATCGAGCGCGTCCCTGGTGACGAGAGTGTATACAATTTCATTCACCCTGGTGTCGAAAATGCCTGTCGGTGAAAACTTCGGGGCCTTACTGTGAACGAACGGCTGGACGTACGATGCTGCGGGTGGTCTTAAACAACTCCCAAGTTCGAGAACTATTTAAAACCGTAAAAAAATTCACGTAAAACAAAGGTATAGGCTTTCTGAAAATTTCAGCCCCTATTTTGAACCCCTTAGAGATGACTGACAGTAACGTCGAGCTTCGAGGACCAACTAGACCCCGAACGGAACCTATAACCCGAATTTCATCAATTTTTATTCATGGTAACTAAGCAAAGTGGCCCGTACGGCGTACGGCGGACAGACAGAAATATTTTTATTGCAGTTTTGGATTCTACATACCTTGAAACGTAAACCATCAAATTTTGAGGGGGGGTAAGAATTTGTTTTTTCATGCTCGATTCCAATGGTTCATTATTGAAAATAATAAACCAAAAATCCGTTTGTCCTCCCTGGGATCCCACAAAATTGAGTTGGTAACTATGGGTAGACCTATCTACAGTTTAATGTGATAGGTAGATAAAATCTTGAATTAATTACCGGCAATATATTTTTGAACTAGGAAGTTCAACTCAATTTTGTGGGATCCCAGGGAGGACAGACGGATTTTTTTTTTTTTTGAGATTAGAAAATTCTAATATTTTTATTCCTCTATCAAAAATTTATTTCTATTATATTTATGGTCAGCATTTGTATGTAAGCCCCATCAGTGTATGTGACAGATTCACAAAATGAAGCAATAGGTAGGTATCATACAACGAACTTTTCGTCATCGCTCTCATGTGAACATTCATGTTTGTCTGTCCCTCTACCCCATCACTAAACTGGTAACCGGTTACTGACCGAGACTGCGTTACCAGAAAATAACGCTTTAGCCCATCACTTAATGTCGGATGGCTGGCGGTGAGGTCCGTGCAGGGCAAGCGCCAGCCCCTCAGTGAGAGGGCAACCGGTTACCTCCGGGGGCCGTGGCCCCCCCTCCACGAGCGGCCCCTGGCGTGGGTGTATTGATCCGATCTCGCCCCTCGAAAAGCCGGGGGCCCTAACTCGAGGAGCGTAGGGCAAACCCCTGCGCCTGCCCCCTGCAGCGCCGCCCCCCCCCTCGGTCCCTCCCACCCGTACCCGGAGCCTCGTCGGAGGCACAGTGGCTCAACCGCGAGCAACGGGCGCCCCCCGACTTCCACGATCTGCCCAAGAGAAAACCCATCCGAGAGACCCCCGCCACCCACTTGTTGAATCCTCCCTCATGTAACTCCGGTTATTCCAACGGACTCCTCCGGTTATCCGCTGCCGACCTCAAAGGTATGTCAGCTGACCCCCCATCGACGGTTACCACAAAACCGTCAGCCGCCACCGTCTTTGCTCCCGAAATCCAACAGAACCCAAAATATCCACCACCGAAACCAACCACTTTCCACCTCTACCCCACTCAGCACTTATTTATCGGTTAACGGGACCCTCTTCATTCCACAAATCACTCTGGATTTTTTATTATCTCCATTGGATGTTCCGAAAAATGTTTTAATAAAATATTGTGCTCAGTTGTATGCAAAATTTTTGAAGTATGCGAAATCGTATGCGAAATGTTTGCTCAGTTGAAGTACGCGAATTGTATGCGAAAAAACCCTCAAATTTGTGTTCTATTGAAGTATGCAAAAAACCTCAAATTTTGTGCTAAATTGTATGCGACATTTTTGCTCAATTGAAGTACACGAATAATATTCGAAAAAACCCTCAAATTTGTGCTCTATTGAAGTATGCAAAAAACCTCTAATTTTGTGCTAAATTGTATGCGAAATTTTTACTCAATTGAAGTACGCGAAATTGTATGCGAAAAAAACCAAATTTGTGCTCTATTGAAGTATGTAAAAAAATTCAAATTTTGTGCTAAATTGAATTCGACATTTTTGCTCAATTGAAGTATGCGAAATGTTTGCTCAGTTGAAGTACGCGAATTGTATGTGAAACCCAAAATATCCACCACAGACCACCAACAACTTTCCAGCTCTACCCCAATCAGCACTTATTTATCGGAATTTATCGGTTAACGGGACCCTCTTCATTCCACAGTTCCACAAATCACTCTGGATTTTTTATTATCTCCATTGGGTGTTCCGAAAAAAATTTTAATAAAATATTGTGCTCAATTGTATGCACAATTTTTTAAGTATGCGAAATTTTATGTGAAATGTTTGCTCAGTTGATGTACGCGAATTGTATGCGAAACCCAAAATATCCACCACAGACAACCAACAACTTTCCAGCTCTACCCCAATCAGCACTTATTTATCGGAATTTATCGGTTAACGGGACCCTCTTCATTCCACAGTTCCAAAAATCGCTCTGGATTTTTTATTATCTCCATTGGGTGTTCCGAAAAAAATTTTAATAAAATATTGTGCTCAATTGTATGCACAATTTTTTAAGTATGCGAAATGTTTGCTCAGTTGAAGTACGCGAATTGTATGCGAAACCCAAAATATCCACCACAGACAACCAACCACTTTCCAGCTCTACCCCAATCACCACTTAATTATCGGAATTTATCGGTTAACGGGACCCTCTTCATTCCACAGTTCCACAAATCACTCTGGATTTTTTATTATCTCCATTGGATGTTCCAAAAATTTTTTAAATAAAATATTGTGTTCAATTGTTTGCAAAATTTTTGAAGTATTCGAAATTGTATGCGAAATGTTTGCTCAGTTGAAGTACGCGAATTGTATGTGAAACCCAAAATATCCACCACAGACAACCAACAACTTTCCAGCTCTACCCCAATCAGCACTTATTTATCGGAATTTATCGGTTAACGGGACCCTCTTCATTCCACAGTTCCACAAATCACTCTGGATTTTTTATTATCTCCATTGGATGTTCCAAAAATTTTTTAAATAAAATATTGTGTTCAATTGTATGCAAAATTTTTGAAGTATTCGAAATTGTATGCGAAAGGTTTGCAGTTGAAGTACGCGAATTGTATGCGAAACCCAAAATATCCACCACAGACAACCAACCACTTTCCAGCTCTACCCCACTCAGCACTTATTTATCGGTTAACGGGACCCTCTTCATTCCACAGTTCCGCAAATCACTCTGGAATTTTTGATTTCTCCATTGGATGTTCCGAAAAAAATTTTTAATAAAATATTGTGCTCAGTTATATGCAACATTTTTGAAGTATGCGAAATTGCATGCGAAATGTTTGCTCAGTTGAAGTACGCGAATAATATTCGAAAAAAACCCTCAAATTTGTGCTCTATTGAAGTATGCAAAAAACCTCAAATTTTGTGCTAAATTGTATGCGAAATTTTGCTCAATTGAAATACGCGAAATCGTATACGAAAAACGCAAATTTGTGCTCATTTGCGAAAAAAATCCTGAAAATACGTGCGGGAAAATACGTTTATTGCAACTGATCCAAAATTGTTGCTCACCAGAAGTCGTATAGACAGAACGATCGTAAATCAAGACAGAAAGATTTCAGTGGTCAAAAATGTCGTTCTTAATTCTAACAAATTCGAGTTATTGATGGTCAAAAATCGCTAGAATTGTCAAAAATAGTTTAAATCCACCAATTATATCAGAAATTCACAAAAACCGTATAGGAGGAAACTCGAGACAAAAAAGTAGGTAGGTACTTGATTCATTAATCAAAACAGGTTCATCAGGAGATTCATCATCTCCAAACAGGTGAAGCTAAAAATGTGTAAAAATTGCCTAAAAGTGGATGAAATCCGAAAGAAATTAACCGAAATGGAGGAAGGTGGGTAATATGGCATAATGTTGAACAACGTTCGGGGAGGCAAGGGAGAGTTCAAATTTTGGTACTGTTCGATAGTTCAAGTTACAGCGAAAATTCGTTCATATGGTCATGCTGCATGGCTAGATCTTCCTTCTTCCTAGCTGCTCCTCAAGTTTTTGACTTCCTGCGGTTAACGGGGGACTCTTTGAAGTCCATAGTTCCAGGATACGCAGTTTTTCAAAATAAAAATTTGATAAAATTTTTGTGGGTCAGAAATTTCTTAAAATTGTTAAACGTCACCAAAAATTGTTACTAAGTTACCAAATGTGTTACAGAATGGTGACATAAGACCGCTCGAAGTTATTTTTCCCTCATCAAAAAGTGGGGCAAAAAATCGGTAAAAAATCAGTCATGCAGCATGACTTAATGAGCGAATTTTCAAAGAAATATTCGAATTAATGGCTATGGTTTTGAATAAAGGAAAACTTCGGTCTAAAATTTGGTTTTCTATGTATATTCTCTTCGTATTTATTTTAATTTGTACGTTTTGTCCATCCTGATTCTACCGTTTGTTTATTACGTAATTGTACTAAGTGCTTATTTATTTGATCGCTGTGGGTAAATTCAAGGAGTTGTACTAATCGTTTGCCTCCCCCTTTTTTGCTTCGAACTCTCGTCTTCAATTAATACTTCTCACATTTTTCAATCTGACCACTCTAAGGGGGTGGGGGTAAGAGTTTAAAGATTATCCTAGTTTTGGGTAATTTTTGCGCACTTTAAATGCTCTAATTTAAGAACGGATTTAGATATCTAAAATCCGATTTCACTATCGTGTTCAGCGTGCAAAAACCTTTAAAATGAGGGGTCACTTGTTAGAAAATAACATTTTGGGGATTTTTGGGTAATTTTTGCGCACTTTAAATGCTCTAATTTGAGAACGGATCAAGATATCAAAAATCCGATTCCACCATCGTGTTCAGCGTGCAAAAACCTTTAAAATGAGGGGTCACTTGTTGGAAAATAACATTTTGGGGATTTTTGGGTAATTTTTGCGCACTTTAAATGCTCTAATTTGAGAACGGATCAAGATATCTAAAATCCGATTCCACCATCGTGTTCAGCGTGCAAAAACCTTTAAAATGAGGGGTCACTTGTTAGAAAATAACATTTTGGGGATTTTTAGGTAATTTTTGCGCACTTTAAATGCTCTAATTTGAGAACGGATCAAGATATCTAAAATCCGATTCCACCATCGTGTTCAGCGTGCAAAAACCTTTAAAATGAGGGGTCACTTGTTGGAAAATAACATTTTGGGGATTTTTGGGTAATTTTTGCGCACTTTAAATGCGCCAAAACCCTCCTTAGAGTAGGCCAATTTCGCCCATCTTCGAACTTAGCCTTTCGATTGCCAAGATAGATTTTTTGTGCAAATTTGAGCTGTTTATCTCAATTCTATCGAGAGTTATCGTCTGGAGTGACACATATATAAATAAATATATATATATATACATATAAAAAAGTGTTAAATTTCAGGAATCGTTTTAGAATGGTCTGAAACGGATTTCTATGAAGAAAATTTCCAAAAATTTATATTATTTAAATTTCGAAGCCATTGCAATAGCTTCATTTTCTTTGAAAATTCGCTAAAAACGGCAAAAATCGCGAAAAAATTATATAAAATCACTGAAATGGCGTGGAAGGGTTAGTAAAGGTAGGAATACAATTTCTGTTGTTTTTCATACAGAAGTTTTGATTTTTGGAGGTCAAACGTTGGTATTGTGGGCTAAAATCAATATTAATTCACCTGACGTTGTGTAGGATGGACAGTAAAAGGGACTATTTCGATGATAGGAATATTTTTCTAAAAAAAAAAAAAAAAAATAGTGGGTCAGACTTGACTTCATATTGTCGAAAATCGTTAAAATTAATATCGCGAAAAAATGGTATACCAATTTTACGAAAAGTGTTTTCGCTCTGTCATCTATTACACAATAGCTCAAATATTTCTTTGAACATTCGTTTTTATAGCATGGCTGGTTTCATATAGAACAGGGGTGAAATTGGGATTTTCGGGGGATCAAAAATTGGAATTAAGGGCTAAAGTCAATAATAATTCACCTGACGTTGTGTGGGTTCGTGATTCACGACAGAAAGAGGGACTATCTCAGATGAACATATTTATCTCGCTTAAAAACAAGAGAAGGTCAAATTCGACTTTGAGGGTCAGAAATCGGTAAAAATGGCTAAAATCACGAAAAAATTATATAATTTTACGAAGAGTGGTACAGTTTCGCGCTGTATCATGTTTTTACACAGTAGCACAAACATATCTTTGAAAATTCGCTCTTATAGCAATGCTGCATGACTGGAACCCCCCCTTCTTCTTCTGCTGCGTTTACTAATGAAGCGGCAGGCCCCGATTTCAGGTTACTAGCGCCCTGGGCAGATGATCTTTAGCCCCCCAAGCTCTCTTTTCAATGTCCCCGAACATTATACAATTATTTTACAAATTAATTTTAAAACAGCACACTGCAAATAAATACTAAGGTTTTTCAAAGATACAGGCTGTTCGTTTCTTTTCTTATTTAATAAACGGTTGTTAGTTTGATACGGCTAACTACCGTTAGTATACCGTATATAGAGTTTTATATCTATTTCTGGAGTATTTTTTGGTTTTAGGCCTAACATTTTTAAGCGCACTGCAGTACTTAGGATCAACTAACATTTACCCTCCTTGATTTTTTTTCTTAGCAAACTCATTTACCTACAATATCTGCAAAGTTAGTTTTCAAAGTTACTTCGGTTTTAGTGCACGTTACTACAGTGCATCATTTAGAAGGCTCTTACCGTATTTGACTGCTTAAAACTGAAAAATCTCTGCAGTACAGTTTGTTACTGGGACGCTCAAAAACATCCTAATTGTAATTTCAAGATCGGAAAAAGTGCTTGTTTTTCCCTCTCCTTTCCCTCGTCAATTTAAGACTTTACTTCAGGCAAGTCTTTGAATCTTTCGACATACGTGTGAAAATGTACACTCTCATTCGCAAAGCAGCGTTTTTGTTTATTATTCTGTTAATAACACACATAATAATAGTCACAGTCACAGAATAATAAACCAGAATGCGATGTCTGTCCGCCGTACGCCGTATCATGCATATCTACTTCATTTTCGGTCTAAAAACTCGTTCTTTCACACACCGTCTCCATTTGGGTCATAGTTGTGTCCCGAAACTTTGCAGCCCGATCGGAATATACTCAAATGAAAAGTGGATGTAAAAATAGGTTTTTTTTTGTGTCTTAGTAACATGAGTATCTTAGAGCTTGTGGGGTATCGTTTCCATAGGGCGAGAAGACCGAATATGAAGTTGGTTTTGACCAAAGAGTGAAGAAGAAGTGCGGTTGTAACGAAAGTTCGGCTCTCAAAATTCATTTTTTATGAGTCAGAAACCTGGTAAACTGCTGAAAACACTATAAATTTGTATAATAACACTAGAAGTAGTATTAACAGGTGAATCAAGACAACTAAATTGCACTATAAATTATCAAGGATAATTTGTCAAAAATCGGAGCCTAATTCTTTTTTTTGTGCCCAAAATTGGTGGCAACCATCAAAAGTAGCTATTTTAATTATTGCGTATGAAACAAACAATAAATGAACAGCCAACATTTCTGTACTATGTGACAAGGACTTTGCAGCGTTTTTGGATTCAACGTACCTTGAAAAGCAAGCCATCAAATTTTCAAGGAGGAGGTAGAAATAATTTGATATAAATGCTCGATTCCAACAGTTCGTTATTGAAAATAATAAGCCAATAAATTAGCTTCTCAACATCAACCAGTCTAAACCCAAATAATTCACTGATGAATATTGTTACTGTTGAAAATAGTCTCCTCATGTTTTCAGTCACCTTCCTGTGGCAGTTTTGATGAATTTGTAGAACTGTTGGTGAATTTGAACCATTTTTGAATATTTTTTGCGATTGTCTCCGACTAAATTCCTTGGTCACGTAGTAAATCCAGTCTAGTAGATAGTACTTACTTATTTGAAATTCTTTCATTGGCTTGAACTGTTGCAAACATTGCGTGGCCTTTTTGCGCCGCCGTAGGTTCGCTCGAAGTTTTTAACATTTAAACTCGCTCACAACAAATGACCGCTTAAATAGAAGCTTTTTCATGCAAATAAAACCCAGGGGTCAAATGGTCGCCCTTATTTCCTCTCTCTTTCCACTCAAGTTTCGTTAATTCGGGTCTTCATTGCGGGTGGGTCCCTAATCAAAAGCCAATTAGAGGCTCAGCTCTGGAATATATTATGACCGACTAATGAAGGTATAACTTCTGTCAAAGTACTTTAACTTTTCACCAGCCGGGATTCCTTTGAGAGGCGCACAATTTGAAATAAGACACTTACTTTATGTATATTACTAAACACGGATTATTATAATAAGCCAGGAATATTAATTAAAAGCGCCTTTACACAAATTTGAGCTAAAAGCGTGGAAATCACAAATTCGAAATTTTTTATCGATAGATCATTGGACTTCAGAAATTATTAGGTCGAATTAATGATAACTCCAAATCCTTAGGTAATTGTGGTGGTTTGAATGAGTTGAGGTAGTGGTGAGGTGAGGTATGGTGAGTGAGAGTGATGGAGGAGAAGGTTGCTGGATCTAGCGTCTAAAAGGTTAACACCTATGGCAAAGCCAGGAAGGTTACCACCGCTAAAGACGCTAGAGGGTTTTGCCCATTGGTTGCCGGTTCCACCAGTCTGAGATCTTTTGAGTTATAGGTAAGGAGGCACGAGAGGAGAGAGAGAGAAAAGTCATCGACTTGAGGAGAGTGTAGAATGAGGTGACAGGCGAAGACAGTGGGTTTTTATATTAACCAGTCCACTCTCCCCCAGTCCATCAACTACCTTGAGGACTGGTGGGGGAGCTTCAGGACTCCCTGAGTCTGGTCACCTACGCCACCTCACTCGTTTGCGTTTATTATTTGAACAATCTTAATATACAAGGAGTGATGTTCTGGGAGGATCACGGCAGTAATATTAACTACTTAGCACTTTTTTCACGCCATGCAGAATAGACATATGGGAGAATTTTTGATGTACCTACCGTACCAGCTTGAACGCTTTCCACGGTTTTTCCTCAAATTTCCATAGCTTTTTTGCCTCCCCAAACGCTGTTGCCATTCAAATTTGTAAGTATTTACATATATATATAATATATACATATGTCAATACCTCCTCCTCCATTTTTTGAAAATATTACTGGATTTAAGCAGATTTTGGGCATCTTTTAAGATCTTTCAACAGTTGGGATAAATTTGTAGTATTGTTGGTGACTTGACTATATTAAACTATATTAACCGATTTGGGATGTTCTGAAACGGATTTGGATCGAAACATTGTCCAGAAATTCATTTACTAGTAGGTATACAAAGAATTTTGGACCCACGGCAATTTTCTTTAAAAATGCACTAAAAATGAAGGAAGATGAATGCTATTTGAGTATTTTTGCCAGGTTTTCGAGTATGTTGAGAAAGAAAATTTGCAGCTGTCAAATAATTGCTATACGAACGAAGGGATGTAATGGATGGGATGGCATTATCCACTTCATTATTTACCAAACCTCGAATTCATTATTTACCGACTCGAACGTAAAATATATAAATATACGCTAAGTAATAATAGGGCGCTCTTCGCTGCTGGTTGGTTTTGTCGAGGTTCCTTTTTTGTTTCGCTTCTCCTGAACACATCGCCTTTGTTCTCAGGAGAACAATACAATGGAAACCAGTGCAAACTGTGGCTGGGGAGGACAATGGATCCGCAAAGTATTTGGCCGGAGGGTGTTTCCGTGGTTGAGAATTTTCGACGGCTGTCACTTTTGATCACACGACGTTTCAGTGTCAAGAAATTGTTGTTGGTTATCCGCCATTTTGAATTTGAAGCAGTGAAGTTCTGAGATACCCTCAAATAACGGTAAATTATTTTTCAACGGTTTATTATTTGTGGTGTTGATAACCCTTCGGTCAAGGTCAAATGTCCTGTGCACCTTGAACTGACGAATGAACGATCTAATCTGAATTATAGAGGATAGGTGGGGGCTTGTTCCCCAATGGTCCCTCGTCCATCAACCTTCGACTACGACAAAAATCGTCTCCGCATTCGCGAACGTCTTCTAAACTAGGTTTTCAGCAGAAATATAGACGGTAGTTGGTTATTGGTCCACCGATGGCGGTTTATTAATTTCCCAATTAATTTTCACTGATAGCAGTTGACCCAAGGACTTTTCTCGGTTGTGGACTCTAAGTAGGCCTACGTAGTTCGTTGATCGCTGCAAAGATGTATTACTTTTTCCGCTTGACAGAACTGTGATCTAAGCAAAAGGATTATCTGTATAGTTAATAGTAAAATGTTGAAGACAAAGAGCCTTGAAACGTAAACCAGCTAACTGAAAGTTGGCGATCAAAAGTTGTTCTTTGTCAATAATGAAAATTTACATTATTTGTGGAGGGGGGGGGGGGATGCTGCTAATTATTACACAACGGTTTATTATTTTCCTCTATAGATAGCTCTCCAGCGTAGGTCACTGTTTCCTTTGGTCAATAACTAACTGATTATTAGGGTCGTTTTTTGCAGTAGATAACTGCCTACCCACGCACAGACACGACTTAGAGTCGAAGTAGGTATCACGTTCCGCAAATACAGTTAAATGTGCATTTTGCCACCGCTGTCATCTGAAGCACGACATTTCGACCTCACGACATATTCCCGAATTTTCACCTATTTGGACGATTCGTTTGGCAGTGAACAACAAACTTGAACCTATCAGCTAATCGGTAATAAAAAGAAGTAACTACCTACCAACAAATTCCAAAAATATCCATCTTTCTTCAAATTAAATGATAACATCACAGAATAACAAACTCGATTCCATAAAGCCATGCGTGATTATAGTCACCTCTTCCCTGTCAGTGATATTTGGGCTGGAGTTATGTATGCCATATATGATTCACACCCATGTTGACGAAGCTTTTTGATTCAAAATTCAGGGTCTTACTATGAACGAATGGCTGGACTTACATTGCTCCGTGTGGTCTCAAAAAACCCTAAATTCGGAAGCAATTTAAAAACGCTGCAAATCCCTGCACAACGGTTTATTATTTTGTACAGAAACCCTTCTTTTACAGATCACAGCTCTCTGTATAGATAACCCGTCTATATAATATGTACTAGTCTATACATATTATGTAGATCACAGACCCTCCGCAGTTTAGTACCTAACCCCGTACTCGTTACTAGGTACCTACCTAAATCACGAGTTAAATGTTGCTAAAATAATTCTGTCGACGACAAACAGTAACTAAAATGGCGAAAAGAAACGCAAATAATGAAGTTCTGAAGGAAAATTGTTGATGTGTAGTGAAATAGATGCCCCTTCTGCGTAGATCACTGTTTTCTGTGGTCAGTACCTACCCTCTGGTCACGTATAATGAACCGTTGCGTAATAACTTGCCTATCAATAATTCTTCAACGGTTGGTCAAGTTGCAAAAGTACCGATCAACAAAATCCAGCCCCTTCTTGGTAGATGAACCGTTGTGTAATAATTTACCGTTGTGTAATAATTTACCGTTGTGTAATAATTTGCCGTTGTGTAATAATTTACCGTTGTGTAATAATTTGCAGTTGTATAATAATTTACCGTTGTGTAATAATTTGCCGTTGTATAATAATTTACCGTTGTGTAATAATTTGCCGTTGTATAATAATTTACCGTTGTGTAATAATTTACCCATCAATAATACTCCAACGTTTGTTCAAGTTTCAGAAGTACCTACCAACAAAATCCAATAGTCCATCACTTATCAAATGAAAGAATATCGCACAACAACCAACTCGACTTCATACAGCCATCCTTGATTATAATCAGGTGCTCCCTAGCGATGAAATCCCGGCCGGATTTATACCGTTTGATTCACGATCGTGTTGACGAAGCTTTTTGGTGCACATGAACGGCTGGTCGTACAGTGCTCCGGGTTGTCTCAAAAAATTGTTTAGCTCAAGACAAATTTAATATCGTAAAAAAAACCATACCCTTCAATCGAAAGTTTTCGAGCTAAGGCGTTCTGAAAATTTCAACCCATATTTTGAACCTCTTAGAGATGACTGACAGTAACGCCGATCTTCGAGGACTAACTAGACCCCGAACGGAACCTATAACCGGAATTTCATCAATTTTTATTCATGGTAACTAAGAAAAGTGGCCCGTACGGCGGACAGACAGAAATATTTTTATTGCATTTTCGGATTCTACATACCTTGAAATGTAAACCATAAAATTTTGATGGGGGGGTAAGCTTTTTTTTCATGCTCGATTCCAATGGTTCATTATTGAAAATAATAAACCAAAATGTCTTAAAAGCCATACCCTGTTAGAAGTTTCCGGTCTACGACTTTTGTAACATTTCAACCCCCCTTTTCACCCCTTAGAGATGAGTGACAGTAACGCCGAGCTTCGCGGGCCAACTAGTCGCCAAACGGGACCTACAAACCAAATTTCATTAATTCGTTCGTGGTAACTAGAGAAGTACCGTGAACGGCGCACGGGCAGACATTTTTAAATTCCATTTTGGGATTCTATGTCCCTTCATTGAAACGCAAACCATACAATTTTGAGGGGGGCTTTGTTGTGCTCGATTCCGTAGGTTCATTATTGAAAATAATAATTTAAAACTCGGGAAATATCGAAATAATCCGAAATATCTTATTATAGAGTTGGATACCTCTGTGCAAGATGGAGGGGGATTAGACCGGTATGTGGGGGTCATACAGTTTAAAATACTGTGTATTCAAAAATACCTACCTATGTTATTACTATAAGCTATTAGGGCGTTAATTTGTATTTATCGGACCAACACCGTAAGAGGAACCGAGAAAATCCTTGTCAGAAAGGCCGAATCCCGGCCCCAACCGCAGCCCCGGGACTTCCACCTGAATAATTATAATCTCTAGCGGACCCTTACAAATTGCTATGGCTCAGAGATCCCTTTCCTCATTTCCCGACCTCAGCTTCCCTCTCGACAACACAGATTCTATACAACCCCCTGTGTCCGTACTGCTGTAGGTAGGAGTCGGTTTGATGTTCATTCTGTACGGAATCGTTTCATCTAAGGAGCAGAATGGCGAACGTGCCTACACAAGAATTTATAAATAAGTGTGATGTACGGATCGTCTTCCTTACAAACACTCTTTTCTTTAAACGATCCTCCGACAGACTACTTACTACATCCTACTGCTAAAAGGAATTAATGCCACCGACCTGAAGGAAAAATTTCTTTATAAATACTTGTGTAGGTCGGCAGACAAGGAGCCATACACGTATAACGTACAGCGTATTCTAACTGGCGTAATTTCTGAATTGTTTGAGTCATTAAACCTACCATCCGGATATCAAGCAGTAAGACTCGAAATTGGCAGTTTTGTCATGGATATTTGGCGCCACCATAACATCAAAAAGTTTACTACACAGTAGTGTGCTATAAGTATACCCAGCCATAATTTTGAGCGATTTTTCAAAGTTTTGTAGCTCTACATCAGATGCCAAAGAACGGAAAAAGTTGAAAAAGTCTCTCGTTGAAAAATTATGGTTGCATGTACCTGGAGTGCTTGAGTTGCCGTAATTCGACTCAAAACTTGAATGTTTTGTTGTCTTCAACTTTTCTCTCAGATGCAAATCAATTTGGTTGGTATGACGAATAGGTAAATTATTTTTGGAGTTTTTTTTTTTTAACATGTCAGCTAATAAGTTAGTAGGTAACAGGAGCGTGGGACGTATTTAGAATCAGCGCCAACTTTCCAATAACTATAATGAAGCGGACGGAAGAACTATGATGGTTTTCCAAAATTTTCCCATGTCAACTCATTTTCCCGTATCAGTGTGCGGTGGTTTGGGAGCCACAGCTGTCACAATCTTTTCCAATCTCTGTCTCAAACGTTTCAACAAAATCGAGATAAGCGCATATAAAAACAACTCGGAACCAAGCAGAATTGCTGGGATTTTGTCGACTGTAGAATTAATAATCAAGATAATGATAATGATAATGATTAATCAAGATGAATTATTAATGGTTAATAATCGTTCCACGTTTGGAAAGCAAAATAATGTTGTTCAAAATTGTCCATCCGGTCAGAAAGTCTGTTTTGTACTTGTTCTCGTGGACGAGTACTTCCCTGGTTTTAGTTTATTGCCTGTATCTTGAATAATTCATGGATAGACTGTTGAAACATGTTGAAATGAAAATTCTGAATTCGAGGTAGTTCAAAAGTTGAATAAAAAATAATGAAGTAACCTTTCGGAGGTTTTTACTTGCCGCTGACCATCCTTCGGGCTTGGGTGTTCTTTAATTAAATTATTCATTTATCAAGTTTACTCAAGTATCCGAGCCCGTGGAAGTATGAACTTCTCGGTAGGAAATAAGCGGCCAAGTGGAATCAGAACCGAGTATTTGCTCAGTTGAAGGTGGGGAGGACGCAACTTGTTTTTGAATTCATGATTCAAGCGCTATCGTCCCCCTCGAGAGAGGACTCGGGAGCAAAGGGGATTTTCGCTAACAGAAGAGTTTGGGTGGGGAAGAGAGTTAAAATTAATGGCTCCGCAAACTTCTTCTTTACCGGAGGTTGCTGGTGTAAATGAAAATTGCGTTTTAATATGTACCTACTCGTAAGGGCAAAATAGAGGATGGGGCATAGCACATCGGGGGTGTATATTAGGGATATGGCTGACAATTTGGCGTGTGCTCAAGGTTCTGTTGTAATTGCATTTGCTTTTTGGGGAATATTGGGACTTGAGGTTCTTAAATTGATTTCATCATAATATTGTCAGGGTGGTGGTAAAATTCAGAAAAAACGCTTTAAATCCCTACACAACGGTTTGTTGTTTTGTACAAAACTAAGTGCTAAAATAATTCTGTCGATGACAAACAGTAGCCAATGTAAAATATATATATTGTCATATTTTATTCTTCTTTTTTCTCGGACAGCGGGGTCAAATTTGAGTTGTTTCAAATAAAATAAGTGAAACCCGCCACAAATAATCGTAGCGTAAAAATCACAAAAGTTTATTTTCAATTCACCAAAAAATGGTAGAGGGTCAACACTTGAGTTTTAATTTTAGTTTCTAATTTTCCTCAAATTAGAGTAATCCATTCAAGTTAACCAAAATTATGGAAGGAGGTAGTTTGACAATAAGTCACTTTGAATTACAATGAATGACGTTGACTGACTACAATGAATGACTTTGAATTACGTTTGGGAGTGAATTACGCAAAAAGTGTTGAATAGGCAAGTTACTTCGGAAATTCGCTCATATGGTCATGCCGTATGAACGAACTTTTTCGTTGAATTAGCGGAGGCAAAATGCCAAATAGCAAGAAGTTTTCTTCGCTGATTAAATTCTGGACTTGAATTTTATTTTAATCCGGTTTTCGATTTCCACTTGTCTTGAAATGTAAACCAACACACTTTGAGGCAATGATAACATTTTGCTTTTTTTTAAAGTAAATCCCAAAGGTTCGTTAGTGAAACTGTGACGAGTATTACAGACGGGATTTTCGATATCAACATGTAGCGGTCAACCGAAAAGTTGTCGTGAGTTTGAATGGAAAGGGCCGTTGGCGTTGAGTGGAGTTCTCAATCAAGCTGCAGAGTGAGTAGAGGAGTCCTCGAAACTCTGTCTAATTATCAATTTTAGAGTAGCTGTAAGTTAGCGAAGCGATAATTACGGAAGTTAGCAGATACCAACTTTCTAACTTGTTCACCGCGGGTCGTATCTCATTCGTATTTCGTGCGTTTGGACGGCGGTCCGTTTGATGGGTAGGATGTGTAGAGCATGGGACAGAACTGAATTGCGTTTCCCATGGACGACTCCTTCTGTACTTCTGTAACTTGAACAAACGTTATGCTTCATGAATAACAACAAATAATCAATGATAGAATTCTTGATTCCACCGCGTATTTATCAGTGTAATTGCCCGGCTGGCTTCGGTACTCGATTTTAAGGCTTTCTTGTGGGAGGCACGATGGAGGTATTGACAACAGAAAACAGTGATATACGCAGAAGGGGCATCTATACAGGTAAATAATAAACCGTTGTGTAATCATTTGCGGCGTTGTCATCTTTTTCTGCACTAGACTATAGAGTAACTGATCGCTTCGGGTCCATCTTTCTGACTGGTTACAAAATTGTTTCCATGCAACGCGTGTTTTGACGGGGAAAAATGCTCCCCAAAAGAGGGAAAAAATGACGTACTCTATCCCTTGTGATCGTAACGTATCCCTTGTGATGATTAGAACATTATTTGTTGAAATCGCAATTCAAAAATCTGATGGTTAGCTCCTTAATCGCGCTACCCTTTTATTTCTGAAATCACAATGGTAGGTAGCAAATTTCAAGTCTGTCTCCGTAGGCGACATCCTCCTTAAGTTTTAATTGGTTAGGGTCATTTAATCTTGTGCATGCCGCCAAAAAGTGAAACATTGTTGTTCGTCTTCAAATTGCCTAAAACGGAAAATGAACGTGCAATTTTACACAAAGAGCACGTCGCCAAACAAACTACGTTTTCCGAATAGGTAAACGCCTAGATTTGATTGTGCTTCCGATTCTTTCAAGGTCTTGGCTCTTGAGATGAGAAAAATAATTGTTCGTCGTAATAATCCTATTTCATTTGAAATGTCAAATTAAACTGTATGCCAGATCTTTGTGTTTGCAGTTGTTATTGAGGGTGTGTTGGGTTGATAGGCAAGACCTCTGGGTATAGAACAGGGCCAAACCCAGCCTTCACTTTCGTAATATTCCGTGTTCGAATTGGGCGAGTGGCCATTAAATCTTAGAAATCCCCTGAGACTTTGAGCGTGTCCAATCTCGGAAAGGCCTGTTTAATCACTGGAGGTTTACGGCATCGATTTCCCTTCAACCCGAGAATCTGATCTCGATCCGCTTCCAACATCGTTGTGGGAAGTATCAGCTGCACTCGCTTGCACGCTGGATGAACTTGTTGATTTCCCGTCTTCCCCCACAAAACGCCCCATCCCCGTCTTTCGCTTATGACCACCGGTGCTTCAGTTGTCCAATCCCCTGTAAGCTGTAAGCTCCGCTAATCACGAACCCGAGTAGCGCGACGTTAGCAGAAGACGGAATATTTGTGAATCAGCATGATGTAAAATCCGGGGAGTACAATGTAGAGGTAAATTTCCACACTTTCAAGCTCCAAGAAATGGATTTTGGTTTATATACAAAGTTAAGTACAAAGTAAATTTACACTTCAGTAGGAAGAAAATCGAACAAATAACCCTTGGTGCTGCACCAAACTGGATTCCCCTGTTACTTCTATTGCATACCACGTTAAAAATTACAAAAACATCGTTTCAAAGTATGACACATCTTACAAGATCTTGCTCACACTGCGCCACATAGTTCTCCAAGATGCCTCATGTTAAATTACAGCTTCAGTAGAGGAAAAAGATACGTTCTGGCACAGGGATCACCCTGCAGACCTGTGATACTAAACCCGATACACACATTGTGATTTTTTCCCTCGAAAAATTTAAAAAATTTTAATTATTTTTCAAAATAATTGTTTCGAAAATTTCATAAATTTTTTGAGGGGGGGGGGGGGGGAAGTGATGTGTGTTAAGGGTTTAGTATCACAGGTCTCGAGGGTGACCGCTGCGCCAGAACGTATCTTTTCCTCTACTTGCGTCGTCGGTTGAATGTTCACAGAGAAATTAGCCTCAGGGTCCCCTAGCTGATTGGTACGCCTTCCTACCCTATATAATAATTTTAACCTGGTGTGGCCTTACGTCGAATTTCAGCATCGTAAATTGTTTAGGAAACACTCAACTAGTAGGGGAGCCTTTCCAACTTGTCTTAAAAACCTACTTGAAAAGTAGGTAATCAAAAATGTATACAAATAATGACAGCTGAAACCATAAATAGTTCGGCGGACCGGGGACGGTGTTCGAATAGATTTATTCGTTCCTTCATAAGGCGTATGAAATGTCAGTAAAATATAGAGATAGAGGATTGGTTTATTAACATTCATAATTAGGTACCTATCTACTATCAATCTAAATTATAAGAAGTTATTAAGGAACCAAAGTTGGAATTTGATTGAAAAGGACTTGCTTGATTATAATGGCTACCTAATGTTCAATACGGTGAATCAGGAATCTTCAAAAAACAGAACTTTCTCCAACCGAAAGGTTAAAACCCACAAAAGTCAATATTGTTCCGCCGTTGGGAAGTCCTGTTTTTACAATGGAAAACCTAGACGTTAATGAGTTCTCGAGGAAATTACGCCCACAATCCCAGATGTTCCTTGTAAAACAGCGAAAATTGAGAGCAGTAGCATTCACTGAGATCTTTTTAATGAAGTTTCATACTAATCAGTGATAGGAAATCTCTTGCTCTTTGGTCTTTTTCCTCCGGCTATCTACTTTTAAATATCGCAGAAGATGGAAAAATACCCTCTTTACTGTTCATTCTCGGTTATATGAGGTACCCATTTTATATTCAAGACAACCCAACTATAATTTTACAATTGAACAATACAATCCCCTACAAAACCCTTGGTTTATATTAATTTAACCTGGATTATTATTATGATTATTATTATTATTTATATTAATATATTTAACCTGGATTATCGTGCGCAGACACCCGTTGACGAACGCTTGGAGCTTGCTACTTATTCCAGCACACCAGCCAGGGGTCAGACTCGACATTTGACTCGAAGGTGCGTAGCTTTCTCTTCAAGCTCAGCTGTGTGGATCTCCTGACAGGTCCCTAACAGAAGTAATGAATTTTTACGCCTCGACCCCGCACCAAACCCGTACAATGGAAATGGGTGGGCGGTATCGTTCTTTACATCTGAAATATTGTTGGTGATCATTCAATTGAAATCCACTGCCGTCCAACTGACGTCATAAGCTGTCAGTAGGAATCAATTAGTAATAAATGGGTTTCGTTTTGTTTCATTCCATTCGAGATACGAACCATTAGGAAATGGAATTGTCCACACAACCTCTTCTCCTCGATTCGTATCAGAAAGTCGGCCATCAAGACAAATCGGATCAGTTCTGTTCCATCCGGGCTTTTTTGCTCTGCCGGGTAACGGGTATATCCTCGAAAATAAGCCCTGTGAGGTTATTACCCGGACCATGAAAAAATCCAATCCGCATTCATCAGATTGATTTGGTAAGAGCTACTCTGACGTTGCCTGTTGGTAAAAACCAGGTAAATACACTAAAAACCCACAACACAGATATTATACATCGACGGTTACATTAATTTTTCATTAGAATTCTCATTACGTACAACTCAGAAACCCTAATTCTTCAAGTTTTTTTCTGATTAAAGTTTAATTTTCTCGTGTCCTTGACCTTATGGCAGTAACTTACGCTGTTTTCAATTCTGTAATAAAAATAACGTTGGAAAGAGTACACATATGTTACGTTTCCTTCTCGATAAGAACAGCAAAAAAATTAGGGGAACAGACGAAAATGCATTAATCAAGACCAAGCTCAATAATTCCTTAAAAAATATATAAAAATCCTAAAAAGGCCCAGTCACTCAACATGACCATATGAGCGAATTTTCGAAGTTGGGTACAGCTATGTTGGACAGTTTGTTGAAAGATGTTGACTCGAAAATTCGCTAAAATAATGAAGGAAAATCAAGGAATGTGCTTAAAAATGGCCCCGACATGACTTGAGAAAGTTGAGCATCGGCTGTTTCCAAAATGTTCACGCTTCTCAGTCCTTGTAGACTAGGGCAACCGTTGGCCTCATCAAAAACATGCAAAATATTCTCAAAATCGACTGTATCTGTACTGCTCTTTGCTGCCATAAATATCTACGGCCTTTTTTGATTATGCAGCTGGAAAAAAAAGTCGAAACTCCTGCGTACCCGGTAATATTGCGTAGGATCCAACAGTAAATAAATAAAATGGTTGGGGGGTAAAATAGGGAAACGAAGGAGGGTGTTTTATGCTGCCTTCCTTCTAATGGTTTCCGCCATTTGTTTTTCTTCGAACCCTTTTACTCCCTACGCCTCTTGACGTGCAGCGGTCTGTAGCTATAATTACCGGCTGTAGCCCTGAGATACTTTCCCGGCTCACTCAGTCTTCTCGAAGCACCGAATTCAACCCCTGTCAGACCTCAGTGTCTGGAAAAACGAAACTTATACAAACCTTATATACATATAAATAAGTTAGTTCTTAGAGGGTACCTACTGTAGTATATTGTAGCCTGACCGCTGAGAAGCGTTTTTGATGTTCATGTACACATGTATTTATTTCTGAACGAGCTTCCCACATAAATTAGTACAAAAATATATACAACTTAATCCGTTGGTTTAAAAAAAAATATATAAACAATTGCATACAAATGTATAAAAACGTGGGAAAACTATTGGTCACCAGTGGAGTGCTACGAAATCGCTCTCCATTATTATTAATTTTTTTTTTTACCATTCACGTTCACTGTTTTGTAGTGCATTAACTTGGCGTATAACTCAAGTTTTGTCAGTAGCAAAAAGGAAGAAAGTCATTCAGAGTTTTTGACAAAAATGAGTTTAGGGGGTTTTGAGGCGGTGGTTTCTGTTCTCAGGTCTCCGAGTCGTACCTAGTGGAGGATTAGGCGCCTCAAAGCGAGTTCGCGAATATGGGATAAAAAATATATTTTGGGGGATTTACTTTAAAAAACTCGTAGGTAAATGCCCTTTTGAGTACGGCTTTGTACTTCTGACGGCAGTGTGCTTGTAACTGCAGCAACCTTGCAATTTTTAAATTTAAAGCTTTCCATCGAGTGGTGGTAAACGATCTTCGTTGGATGAAAACTAGTGGAATTGCATTTTGGTTGCTACGGATCAGTTATTCGTAAAACCCATTAGAAAATAGCGTAATGTTTCTTGGTCTGACAAAAAAAAAACTTCACGCGCAGTTTGTGTTTTACCGTCCCCAGCCAAAAAACAGTCCATTGTTCAGTGCGAAATGCAGACCAAAAGTTCCTCATTTTCTGGATGATCCTTCATCTTTCAATTTTGTGTAGGGTAAATGTGGGGGTCGTTGACCCCCATTTTTGGAGCTTCACCACCGATCAGCGCCTGATTGTTGACTCGGAATCGTTCTCATTCGATAGAAAATTTATTATAATTTTCATAAATGGGGCTCTATGTACCATCACGAATGACAGAAGTATTTTTAAAATTGAGAAATCTGAAAAAAGTCCCATGCGGCGGTCTTTGACACCCATTTTTTGGTCGTTCACCCCCTTAGTGTGGCAGTTGTTGACCCACTCTTCCCTCAGATCATCCTTGGCATCAGCCATATTTCCAAAGAGTCGATCATCACGTCTTTTTTAAAAGTACTTAATGTGAATACAACAACTCTACACAAATGAATGTACCTACTTATTGAAAATCAATACCCGCTTTTATATAGGTAGGTAGGTGTATGGGTTCCGCGCTACAGACCGGATCCACAGACATGTGTCCCGCAGACTCTAGAATTTATTAAATCATTTTTGGTGCCACCGTAACGCCGGGAGTGGTGCCATGGCGCCACAACATGCTGAACCAGTCAATTTCGGGGTCCTAAAAAAAGGTACAAAACATGTATTACTGAACGTACTTACTGAATCGAAATTATTTACTGAATTGACCGTTCTTCGTGAATTTATGACTACTGAATAGATTTTTCGAATAAATTGTTTTGGTATCGGTCATGAATTTTGGAGAACTGAAATAATTTTGGATCGATTTCTTATGAAGCAGTCAAATAACTTGGTGCGAACGCTTTTTTTTAATCGCTGTAGATTAAGTAATGATCAGTTGTGACACTTTATAAGTGAAAAAAAACCACAGTCATGCAGCACGGCTATAAGAGCGAATTTTCGAAGTTTTCGGCATTTTCCTCCTCCGCCTAAAATTTTCTGAAAATTAATTTTCGGCCAATGTTTTCCCAACTTGATACCATACAAAATTAAAACAGGAGTAGTTTTACGCAAAGTAAAATTTGGGGTGGAAGGAGGGGGAGGGGGAAATCAAAAATGTTTTGAATACCAGAAGAGTAGGTATTGGGTACCTACGCAACAAATTTTTTGTTCCATTTTTTGCCGAGTAACACCTCGGTTTGTAGATTTTCCAACGCAGAACACGATGGTGAAGTCAGAATTGCGATATCCCATTCCGTTATCAGATTAGAGCAGACGAACCAGGAAGAACATCTCAAGAAATAACCACGTTCCTTCATCTTCAAAGTGCTCCAGTTTGAGAATGGAATGAGATATCGCAATTCTGATTTCACCATCGTGTTCAGCGTACAAAAACCTTTAAAATGAGGTGTCACTTGTCAGACTTTTTCATTTTGGGAATTTATGGGTAATTTCCCCCCCTAAAACTCCCCAAAACTCCCCCTTAGGGTGACCCGATTCTGCCCATCTTCGAACTTAGCCTGTCGATTGCCAAGACAGATTTTTCGTGCAAATTAGAACTTTTTATCTCAATTCTTTCGAGAGTTATCGTCTGGAATGACACATACATACATACATACATACATACATATATATATATATATATATATATATATATATATATATATATATATATATATATATATATATATATATATATATATATATAATTTTTGGTGTCTTTCGGCAGGGAATTCAGGATGGTCTGAAACGGATTTTGGTATAAAAATCTTTCGGAAATTCGAGTTTTAAAAATTTTGGACCGAGAACAATAGCTTCCTTTTCTTCGAAAATTCGCTAAAAAGGGTCAACGACTGCCGCAAACGTGCGCTGGTATGTTTGTTCCCCCTCACCCCTCCGAAACATTTTTCCTCCCGAAAAACTGGTGTTTTCGATGAAGAAACTCGTCAGGAATATGATGAAACCAAAATAAAAACTTCAGTTGAGTGAAAAATGTAAAACAATGACCAAAAACGGAGGTACTTTCGAGGTTTTCCTGCGGTATGCAAGGCCCACCGAACAGGTTTTTGAAAATATTTTGAAAATAACTAAACGAAAGTGGAAGGTTGTTCTAACCCGGACACGAACCCCACCTGTGAGACATCTGCAGTGATGAAATACATACCTATGTACTAATAAACCACCAGTTGGTGCCACAGTCACCTTATTCGAAAATATACTTAAAGACTGAAAGGGGTCAACGACCCCCACGTTTACCCTAATTTGTGTTTGCATTCAGGGAGATACGTAAACCTACTATTATTATTTTGTTTCGTGGAACTTCACAGTATTCTCATTTCGCTCATAACGTGCAATGAAGCGCGAGGTTTATAACGCTGAACTTTCCTTCAAGTGCTCCAGTGGGAAGGGAAAAGAATCGAGCCACTATGAGCGCAAGAAAGGGGGGTTGTCGAAGTTTGGATAGGTGGAAAGATTATTTCCGGGGGAAATACGAGGCTAACTAGAACATTAATCGGTGGGCAACGGTGGTTTACGTGGTCGTATTCGGAAACTATTGCCGCCGAGGGATCGATTGAGTTCCCGCAAGGTTTACGACTGTTGTTACCCGCTGGAAACAGTTTACGTTTACGCAGTCATTTATGAATTATAAGGGAAACGAGGTTAACTTTTAGAGGTTTTCAAATGAGAATTTGTTCGTTTTAGGGATGAAGAAATTGCGTTTCATGCTACATTGTCTTAAATAAGGACGTACATGGCAAAGGAATACGTATATGAATTTTACACATTATTATTCTCCGAATAATACACATATGTCTTGGTTCGGAATTTTTTTGGACAGCTCCCCCCCCCCCCCCCCCCTCCCCCCAATTTTTGTTAGGTTTCAAAGTGTGTAGATTCCAAAAATGCAATGTCCGCCCGCCGTGTCATCGATATCTACTTTAATTTTCGGTCTAAAAAAATTTTTCTTTCGCTCACAGGCACGATTTGGTTATGATAAGCTGTTGGTTGTTCCGTGATATTGTTTCATATGAAGAATGATGGTTATTTTGGGATTATTTCAGTATCAAGTACCTACTTTTTCAACTACTACTTCAACTTTAACAAACCTTATGCTCTATGAATAACAGCAAATAATTAATGATAGAATTCTTGGATGCATCGCATATAATTATGAAACTGCAGTTGCCTGGCCGGCTCCAGTACTCGGTTTAGGGCTTCCTCGGTGGAAGCACGAGGATAGGTATTGACCACAGAAAACCGTGACCTACGCAGGGCATCTGTACAGGTAAATAATAAGCCTTTGTGTAATAATGTGCAGCGTTTTTAAATGTTGACAGAGAGAATCACGAGTACCAAATCAGTTTTACATTGTTACTCCGGTGATCTATTTCCTTTATAATCTTGACATCGACCTGTAGTTGCAAAAGTAGATAGGTAAAAAGCCCTGATTCTTCCAAAATCTTGATCTTACCTTACTCATCTACGAAACGCTGAGTGGCGAAAAGCGCAAACTAGCCAACAAAACCCTTAGAACCAAAAAGCGCCAATAGAAATACTGTAGAAGCGTGAAGTGGCAACGGTCTGGGACCTGCCTCAATCGATTCAGCGCCAAGATGTGTAAAAGCAAAAAAAATTTTAAAAAATGGCAATTTACGTTTTATTAATTATAATTGACACAGATAGATTATTGATTGATTGAATTATTAATTATTACAGTATTCCAAGTACACATCAATTAGGTGCTAATCGACCTACGTATTTGGAATCAGTTGCATAGTAGGTCTCATTAAACGACCGCTTGTATCTTCTTTCCCACTTGGGTGATGAAATTAACCGTTGAGAACCAACTGAAAGTACAGTGTCATGATCGCTGTGTCCTTCTTCTGCCTACGTTTAGGCGCTGTTTGCTGTTCTCAGCCTGGAACTTGGCGAGACATTCGATCACCTCGTTTGATCAAACAAAGCTGAATAAATACGGTCCAGTGTTCAACGGTAAACATCAGCGGAAACTAAACAAACCTCACCCAGTGAGTTTACACGCGCATTTCGGACATCTGCTGATTTGGTTATTGGCGCTTATTGGTTTATTATTTTCAATAATGAACCTTTGGATCGAGCATGGGAAAAAAGAAATTAATCCCCCAAAATTTGATGGTTTCCGTTTCAAGGTATGTATAATCCGAAAATGGAATAAAGAAATTTCTGCCTGTCCGCCGCACGCCGTACTTCGCACTTTCGTTAGTCACCATGGACCAAAATTAATGAAATTTGGTTTATAGGTCCTGTTTGAGTCTGTCCGCGAAGCTCCGCGTTACTGTCAGTCATCCGTGAGGGGTGAAAAATGGGGGTTGAAATTTCCCGAACGCCGTAGCTCGAAAACGTTCAAAAGAATGGTATGGTCTTTTTACGTTTTTAAATTGATCTTGAACTAAAGCATTTTTTGAGACCACCCGGTGCATTGTACGTCCGCGGTTCGTTTGCAACGAAAAGCTTCGTCAACATGATCGTGAATCAAACGGTATAAATGCGGCCCAGATATTGCCGGGGAACACCTGATTATAATCACGCACGGCTGTATAAAATCGAGTTGTGATATTATTACTGTGATATTTTTTCATTTGAGGAATGATGGTTATTTCGGAATTTGTTGATCTGTAGGTACTTTGGTGACTTGAACAAACGTTATGCTTCATGAATAACAACTGTCGTGGTACCCCTCAAAATTGTACATTTACCACTCCTATGTTAATATGGTAAAGATTTAACCAAAAAATGTTGGAGAAGGGTCCCGTCCACCGAACGCCATCGCCCCTCAACTGTCATATCGGCGGTTGGTGGACTGTGGACGGGGTGAAAGGAGCCTTTATAAGCAGCCCGGCGAGCCCAGCTCCTCGATGCGACCGACCACTCTCCGACTTAGGACTTCTGTCTCGACCTCCTTTCACTCTCTCTCTCCTACCCTTTTCCTGCACCTGCTGTGGTGATAACCGCGGGGCGCCGTTGCCTCTAGCACCTGCTGTGGTGATAACCGCGGGGTGCTAGTCTCCTCTCTCAACTAACGCCTTCTGTGGTGATAACCGCGGGGCTTTAGCAAAAGACTCCTACGGAGCATAATATCCTTCTCACATCCAAACCAACGCTACCTCCATCCCACCGTATCGTAAACCTACCCCCAAGCTTAGGACTACAGCATATAATTATTAATGATTGAATTACTCAATCTTCCGTATTTTTATGGAACTGTAGTTTCCGGGCCGGCTCCAGTACTCGGTTTAGGGCTTTTCTGGGGAGGAGCTGGGGGTTAGGTATTGACCACAGAAAGAAGGGACATCTACACAGGTACCCTTTGTACAGGTGTACCCTTTGGTACAGGTAACCTTTGTGCAATAATTTGCAGCGTTTTTTGCTTTTGAAAACACGACAGAAATCTAGTGCTGCCAATTTTCCGTCAATCGCTCCCCTCCGGCGACTGCTTTTATCTGTTGTGGGAGTTGATTACTAAACACGCGGTCCCTTGGCGAATGAAACACCGAAGTAGGTAACGAAAACATCACGTAAAAGGTCGAAGGGAAATGGGCGGTCGGGTGCCGAAGTCAACCGCACGTTGGCCCACGTAGCTCCCGCCGGACAAGCGACCTCGTCCACTTCTAATTGCGTTGTACCCTCCGCCACAAAACCCTTAATTTGTTCTCAACTTAAGTCTTGGAGTGTTTACAGAGTTGGTGGGGGGTTGCGATTTATTTTCGATCGACAACCAATGAGTTTATTTTGGGCGGAGTTCTGTGTAACCGACCACGCCAGTTCCTTCATTCTCCAACTTCGACAATGTAGCGCGCGTTTTGGCAAATTTTGTTGCCGGTCATATATTTTGGGTATGGATTGAGATTTCGAGGGCTAGTTCTATAGGTAATAATTGATGCTATAGTGTACTTGAGGTGCCTGTTCAGGGAAATGAGCACTCCTATCACAGAGAAAATCAAAGATTTTTGCTAAGATAGTGGTTCTTAGGTTGAGTTCATCAAGGTATAATAGCGGAAGCCTTGATCAAGGTCATTGGGGGGGGGGGGGGGGGGGACTTATTTGTCCTGTAGAATCAAAGTTTCCACTCGCGCTTTGGGCTTCAGAGCTTCTTCACAAATGGTTTCATACCAGTCTCAGGTGTCCGCAAATTCTTCTCACGTGCACAAGAATACGGTTTGAAGGGTAGGGTTTGAGGGCTGAATTCAGTAGACAGTAACTTTCGTTCCCGCATGCGCAAACTCCTTGCCACACGGTCTCGTCAATAGATTTGGCGGTTATTTGGTGTCATTTCGTAAAATTCTTGAATATCTGAAACAAGAAACATCAATATGTATCTTCCTTGGTTTGAGTTTACTATGATGTAGGTACTGTTGATGATATTGGCTGTACCTATTGAAATTTATTGTGATATTATTAGTCTGTTTAAAGAGAAATTATGTTATCTTATTTATTTTGAATTATGTATGTTTTGTATTATCATCATTCCCCAGTCTCCAGCTGTGTCCTTTCTGTGATATTATTTCTTGGTAATAATTACACCAAACAGTATTATTGTTTTGTTGAGATCCCGAACAATTTTTGTTTTGTTCAGATCCCAAACAATTATTATTATTGTTTTGTTGAGGTCAAGCGTCCCACCCCCAAGAAACCGAAAAACTCGAAACCAAGAACACTGTTTACTCGACAGAACAAGTAGGTTACTGTTTACTCGACAGAACAAGTAGGTTCCCCCCTCCCCTTCAACTCCGTCACCTGGGGGTCGCGGTTGTTGATTTTTCGTACACACATTCTCGAGGGGCCCATGAGGACGTGTACCAAATTTCAACCCTCGGGACCACCGGGGGCCGGAGTTATGGAGGTTCAAAAGTCGCTGTTTTTCAAGTTTTCTACTTCTTGTTGCTCTCGTTTTGACAGGGCTGCTGCAGCCTCACAGCCTTACACATACGTACACACACATTCTTTATGCTGTTTTTGGACATTTGTCCCCCATTTGGCGGGGAGAGTTTTCAAGGATTAGGGTTTAGAGAGGGTTTTAAGAGCTCAAAAATTTGTTTTAAGGGCTTCGGAGGGGAAAACCGAAAGCACGGATGGAAACGCGGTTTAGGAAAAACGCTGGAAAGTCGTTGTCACACGGGTTTATTATTCTATTGGACATGCCTACAGAGATGTTGCTGTTCATTTATTGTTTCTTTCAAGCGCAATAATTGAAATAGTTTTTTGGATGGTTTCCACCAATTTTGGCCCCAAAAAGCACGAATTAGGCTCCTTTTTTTAAAACATAATTTATTATTATCTGTGATCATTGATAGTGTCATTTAATTCTCTTGATCCACTGCTGTTCTACATCTTGTTGTCATACAAATGTATGGTGATTTCAGAGAGTTTCCCAGGTTTTCATAAAAATGATTTTTGGGAGCTGAACCTTCGTTGCATCCTCAATTCTTAACTCCTTGGTCAAAATCAACTTCATATTCGGCATTCTCGCCTTTAAAAACATGGCTCATGTTCTCTAAAACCTCAAAAATCCCTCGAAACCCCCTTTTTTACGCACCGATTTTTCTCCCATACCACCCCTGGGTGTATTCTGATCGGGCTGCCGAGCTTCGGAGCACAACTAGGACACAAATTTGTTCCCAAATGGAGGCCCAAACTATGTGCGGAAAAACGACGATTTTAGACAAAAATTTGACGAAAATGTAAGGCTGAAACTTCTTTAGAACCTCAATTTTCCACTCTTTGGTCAAAATCGACTTCATATTCGTCCTAAAAAACATGGAAAACGATACCTCAAAAGCTCATGGTAATGAAACACAAAAATACATATTTTTATACCCATTTTTCACTCATAACACCACTGAGTATATTCCCATCGGGCTGCAAAGTTTCGGGGCACAACTAGTGCCCAAATGGAGCCTGTGTGCAAAATAACGAATTTTTTAGACCGAAAATGAAGCCGCATGATACGGCGTACGGCGGACGGACGCATTTTCGGAATCTACGCACCGTGGAAAGTAAAAGAAAAACATTTTGAGGGGGTGTTATACAAATTTTTTTCTGAGCAAATACATAGGGGTATTGTTCACAGAATAATAAATCAAAACCGAAAAAATTTCAGAGGTTTTACTTACGAAGCTCCCTGCTAAGTAGCGTTGAAAGCCATGCCACGTCTATAAATTTAATTTATTTGAATGATTGTGATTATGATGCCTGATCGTGTGGCATTATTATAATGGGAAGGCACCGATTTATTGTTACTACGATTAAATAATAACTGGTGAATTGTTGTTTCTATGTTAAGTTGTTGTGGGGGGGGGGGATGCGCAATAATTTCGATGGTATGCGTAGGTATTATATTATCATTCTCGTAACGTGAACATACGTTTAAATAGATATGTAAATAACGTAAATTACATAATAATAATATATTTTGTAGGTACCTATAGCATCAAAATTGGAATGTCTTATACATGGTTAAATATGTAGCCTCTCGTTTCTCTCCCTCCCTCCCTTTAACGATTTTCTGGATCCGCCACTATGGTCCCATTCAAATCGCTACAAATCTCACGCGAAAATACTTACTTACATTTTAATAAGATTTTCGGGGTACGAGGTACTTTATTTGACAGATATTATTTACACAAAAAAAGGGATCCAAAAATGTTAACAAAAGTTCTAAGTTATAAGGGAATAACATGGATACATTTACTAATGGAATCGTGCCTTTCAAGAAAAAAATTCCTAAGTATAGGTACCTAAATCATAGAAGAAGGTTCACTCAATGAAACGTAGGTATTTGAGCAGATCAACAATGAAATGCAATATTCAATCTCTCGTTTGTGTAAACCTTCACTCTGGCTCAAGCAAAATCCATGATCCTGACAGAAAGAGGAACTTTGCGAGTGAAAGGGAGTTTTCTTCATATAAAACCGGATGTACAGGGATGTGTATAGCAAATCAATTTATTCCTGTCCGTATTTTGCCTATAATATTTAATCTAGGTGGGGAAAACAGACAAAAATGGAGGGGTCTCCCGAGCAGTCTCTGTCCATTTGTATCAGGCCCGTTCTTTCGACCATTGTTGTGTACCGGAATGGCGCACTCGAATTAACTCTGCCCGATATGTGGGGAATTCTCTTGAAAAATTGTGTGGGTCGCATTGTAGTTATGGGGAAATTCTTTGTGATTTCGAATTCCAATATTTACTCTACTCTCCGTCTCTATACCAGCTTGAACTAACTAATTAGCTGCGGCTTCTTACAGCCTCAAGAATGGCGACTGGAACCGATCAGGATTTTCCGTAAAGTCCCAGTAACACAAATTTGGAAACAAACGAACTTGTGAAGTTCATTTATGATATCCGAAGGGGCACTTGACATGTGTTTGAAGACGGTGCGATTCTAATCAACTCGCTTGAACCTAATTTACACGTACCGCGACACAACAAGGTAAGAACCGAGTTTTAAAATAGTTATGGGTGTAACAAGCCAATTTAAAATCGTGAGTCGTGGAAATTTCTATTTTCTATTTTTTTTAAACCATGAAATATGCCGACCAAACAGGTCCTTTGGTCAGTACCAGCTATATAGTAAAGCTTTGTTGGTGAATTTAAGAAAAACATTATAAAATCGCTATGAATCATGGCTACGTCGCATCAGAGCCCGAGTTCCTCATTTGGCGCGGAATACGAGGGTTTTAAAATTTTCTTTTATACAGGATTTTGAGTTGAGAGGACTTCGGAACTGGGAAAGTTTTTCAGGTTTCGGGACAAGAAAGATTCGAAATCAGCGAAAGGCGTCCTATAAAATGCAGTCATGAGTTTTGTCCAGAAAATTCCGAATCCCGTTGTCGAAAGCGTAGGTACGTTGAAATTCAATTACCGATAGAAACCCTATCTTAATTTATCACAATCTAACTTTACCTCATAAGGTTACGCTTTGTTGGTTAACTATAGAGACTCTGTTGATCTCGACCTCACTGATAAAATCTCAAAGAACAAGATTTGTTTGTAGATAATCCCTGCCACCGTTAGCGTCGGATGTAGCGAGGCGGTGTTGAAGAAAACTGAGTGTATGGAAGAACAATATTTTCCCGCAGCCTCCTTTATTTTTCAGTCCGCCTCAATTTTCCTGAACCTACAAACCCGCTAGTAAGTTTTTTCTTGCCTCGTGGGGTATTATTCTATTTAACCTTCAGAGCTCTCAACGGCTTTCCCATAATGTTCTTTGCTGATCTCCGGTAACCTCTTCATTTTCCTCAACAAAGTGGATTTCCAGTACGAAAAGGATTTTTTGTTGATGTACGTTATTAGATGCGTTACATTTTTCGAGCACCTGGGACGCACCTATTCGCTGATTTCGTGGGTGGTTCAACTTGTATGTCATTTAAATATATTAGGGGTATTCATGGTCGGGCCGTTGTCGACGTGTTAACGAGTTAAATGTGTTAAACTGGTTAAACGTGGAGAAAATCGGTCGCAAAGATGTTATCAAAGTGCGTTATCACTTGTGTTAAGTTAACTGAGTCCGAGGTGTGGTAAACGTCGACAGCAACCATGTTATCTGTGTTATCAGTTTTGTGACGAAGATTCAAAATGGTGGGTTAGGTACTGTGCTGTGTTTTATACTTCTTTCCTGATAAGTAAACAGTTTTAACAAGTTTAGGGTTTAGGTCGAAATCAACACCGTACCTGGACATGAAAACAACTTCAAGTTCTTGGAGACTTTCCTCCCAGATTTCCTCCTCCTCATCAGTGAATTCGGAGTTGATGAGATTAACTATTGTTTTTGTAACAATTTCGTCAACTTGGTTTTGTTTTTGCCTCTTCTTCGGCATTTTTGTAAATAAAAACTCACAAATGTAAACAAACGTCAAATATTATAACCTAGGCGGGAAGGTAGTAAAATACCGAGGACGTTGTTGTTGTTTTTTTTACATTTCACCCGGAGATTCACCAACGAAGTGCTCCATGGCTAACTGCTACCAATAGAATCATACCACCACCACCACCCGGAGATTCATGATAACACGTTAACACGTTACCGAGGGCCAGGGTGCCTCATGATTTTTCTGAGGACGAAGTTTTCTACTTAGCACGTTTAACTCGGCAAGCTCAACCATGAATACCCCTATTATGTGAAGGAGGAAGATTTAGTGTAGGTGTAGCTATAGGGACGTTACGAGGTAGGTTGTCGATCCATATCCAATGGGCAATTCCGGTGAATTTTTTCATAACTTATTTCGAAGTACTACCCTTGGTAATAACGAAAAATAGATACATTCGTTGGAGAAACCTTCACAAAATATTTGAGAGGCAAAATCGTGTGATCTAAAAAAGCGTGAGATCCCCACTGTCTGAAAACAGTGCCTGGATCGTGATTGGTCTGATATCAGCAGTAGTTGCTCGGCTTATTCAAATACGTTCTTTATTATATTGCATTTCATCGTCACTAACGAAAAATCCAACCGACCGACGCCGGTTTCGTAAACTGCACACTTCCCTTAATAATATACCATTCTAATCCCGAAATTCATACCCACCGAAATTTTCCGTTTCTTCCCTGCACACGTGACATCGTTCAGGACTCCCCATTAGATTGAATGTTCGTATAGATGAAGCTGCTGTTTAATCTGGAGACTGTTCTGTTGCCTGCTCTACAAAATTCCATAAATAAGCGAAACATCTCGTTAATGCTGTCTGTGCTATAAGTGTTCTTACTCGGTTGTTTGAGGGTAGAAGGATTTTAGTTGGGAACCAGTTAAAGGAAACATTTACCATGTAGATAGGTACCTAGTTCATGGATTAAACATTAGTTCAGTAGTCTTTCGTTCCATTCAGTTTAATGGTTTGATATTATAATAACAGCAACCCTTATCGTGCCGCATAATTATCCAGTAAATTGATAGGTAGTCTCTAATGAACCATTTACCTAGTACATTTCTAACGTGGACGACTTTAAATGAATATAGAGAGATAGAAGGATGGTCCAGTGGTAAAAATCAGTATACCTAGATACGGTTCGTCATACCACGGCCTATAACGTTTAGTACTACATTATATAACTATATATACCTATACCTAGATCTACTAGGTATAGGTATATATAGTTATATAATGTAGTACTAAACGTTATAGGCCGTGGTATGACGAACCGTAAGGAGGAGGTCGGCCTCACAATTTTGTTTTGAAACAACAACTAAACACAACATATATATATATATATATATATATATATATATATATATATATATATATATATATAATAGTTATTGTAATGCAGTTACTAGTAATTTATTGTTCTAGTAGTACTAATAATTCTTACGGTATTAGTATTTTAATATACTCGTAGTTACTAGTAATGTAGTACAACTAATGTAGTTATTGTAATGTAGTTACTGAATAGTTACTAGTAATAAACCTATATTTACTATGATTTATGTATTTATTTTAAAAAAATTCGGGTGAACCCAGTTACTCAGTAATACAATGGCAGTTTAAGGGCACGACCAAATAGTGTGTGGGGTGTGTGTGTATAGTCATACACCTACGAGTATATGTATAGCATACTATTCCTCGACAGTTTTATTTCGTTTTATCTTATCTTTCATTAATTTTATATCACTTCATCATCAATAACATTTGGTACATATATATTTGTTAGGCCACCTTATATCTACGGCTGAGATAGTTACCCAATAATTGTTTCGAAAGTGAAGGTTCCAAAAAAACAAAAACACAAAACACTAGTTTTATTCTCATTATTCCAGATAATAATAATCCAATAAATTGATGATATCCAGGGAATGCTTCATAACCAGTCAGTGTTATTGTGATTTCTAACGTGGACCGACTTTACATAAATATATAAAGGGTTAATGCCAGTTCATCCCCTTTCCTCCCGTTTACCGCGAAGCTTCGGTAACTTAACTAGCATACATCAGCCGTCCTATTATGTCCTATGAAACATTCATGAATCCTGTCGCACCGGATTTGAGGTGGCCCGGATATGTAAACAGCAGAAACGTATAATAACCCTTTGAACATTCTGATCTAGCCTTCAAGCGGGTGTTCATTCATTCTTACAGCGATTCACTATATATACGACCGTAACTACCAAGTAAAGATGGGTGCTTGGTGCACCACCTTCCTTGCCACCATACTCCGAAACAAAAAAATCTAAATAGGTAATAACAACAACACGACACCAATAACAACAACAACAACAACAACGGCGGGGGGTGGAGGGGGGACAATTTTAGCGCATTCTCTTCAAAGTTCGCCATTGTGTGTGTGTGAGAGAGAGAGAGAGAGAGAGAGAGAGAGATTTATTCACAAAACAAAAAAGCACAAGATACAATAAATTTTAAATTATGATTAATATAGCCCGTCCCTAGGCAAAGCCTGTATTGACGGGCTAGAGTCGCTTTGACAGGAGCAATATTTTTAAATTAAAAGAAACACCTCTCCTTGTACTAAATAAAATAAAATAAACTTCATTCTTAATACCAAGCCAAATTTAGCATGAGGAAAAAATTAAATAACACTTCTCATTGTATATTGCTATTAATTCTACGTAGCTAGAAAAATTAAACATATTAAATGCTGCTTAGAATACGTTCGGCATTCTCCGGTCCTAAGATTATGAGCCACGTAAATATGAGCCTCTTGTAGGCAGAGCGAGTAAATACTAAGTGGGTCCCTAAGAGGTGTGGGCAAAGAATTATGTACAAGAGGCGGGCTTCTAGAAGTGAGTGTCAAATTAATTCTGGGATTTACGACATTCCAGGTTTGTGTATGTGTTCAAAATGTTTTGTGCTTATGAATATGATTTTTGAAATCTTAAATGGATTTTTGGGTTTTTGATTACGTCCCTAGTTGCCCATTGAGCGTATAAATCCAGTAAATAAATAGTAATTTGATCAATCAGACTACTACCGCTTGGTGTATGCTACAATTTCCTACCATGATCAACTACCTGCTAAATGGAATAGTGAAATTTAAACGGTTCGTCGAAAGTGGAGAGAGTGGTTACCAACTACTCAAGAATACCGTTCTGTGCAATTAAATACAAATAGATTTGCGGGGTAGGACGCTTCGGTCAAAGCCCGAATTCCATTGGGATTAGCTTTAGTGTGTTTGAACAGGACGTCGTCTGCTTCAAAGGAGTCCGATATCGTCAATTGAGGGGGTCATTGTGGCCGTTCCGTCTGAGGGATGTTCACCACTTGACTGTGATATTGGTCTTATCAAAGTGTATAGCTGAAATAATTATGACGGCATACCCAATTTCCGCCATCACAGTTGCAGTACCTGAGGTCCCCACATTTCAGCCATTTTAAGAGGATTTAGGGTTTTCGATAAAGCACTTCTCTTGGACAAGTTAATGCATGCGTAGAATTTTGGTGTACTTATCCCGTTTTTTGAATTATCCATATTTTACTCTGATGACCCAAGCGGGGGATCTGGAAAGTGATCGGTAAATCATCTGAAAACTTTAGCAACAAGTGAGGTGAAAAAACATTGCTCAAGCAGGACTTGGACTTGCAACCTCCTGATTCAGCTGCTGCCGCTACCCGATTGAACCATGAAGTCAACTGGCTGAGCTGCAGATCTGTTTCTTGTTTGAATGTTCACTATAATTATTATAGGATCGCAGGAAGATAAAACTCTGAACTAACTTAAAAACGTATAAGGTGGATCCGATGTTGCAAAGGGATGATCAGAAAAGCGATCAGTAAATCACCTGAGGAAATGCTGGAAACAGTTGAGGTGGAAAAAAATGTCTCAACTGGGACTTGATCCTGCAACCTTACGCTGTAGCCGCAGATTGGTTAGTACATCTGTATCAAATCTGCATCAATATCTACATCAATTACCCATTGGTTTGAATGATTTCAATAAATTCAAAAAAAAAAAATATATATATCTACATCAATAGTTGAAATGTTGAATTCATCAATGTTTCTCTCCTTTGAACACGGATCGAGTCGTATTTTTTGTTCACTATCAGGATCGTCTTGCAGTGTAATGCCATTCACTGTGTACTGCACTGTAGTGTAGTTGGGCACATATCGCAACATTTTAGAAACCCGGTAATGTTTAATCACGTCTAAAATTTAATTACGCCTGCTAATTGTTTCCCGAACCTGT
Source organism: Leptopterna dolabrata (assembly GCA_954871275.1). Classification (NCBI taxonomy): domain Eukaryota; kingdom Metazoa; phylum Arthropoda; class Insecta; order Hemiptera; family Miridae; genus Leptopterna; species Leptopterna dolabrata. The sequence continues at coordinate 22,464,770 of OX940986.1, forward strand.
TCCTCGACCCTCAGTTGAATTACCCATTGTGTAGTTTTGGCCCCATTTCCGTCCACTCGTCCGCTTACACTCAATTTCATTAATTAGTCAGGCGACTCCGCTGTTACGAAATTGAAAAGCGTAAATGAACTCATTTAGCGGTTTGCATTGTCAGTTAAATGATTTCTTCACTATAAGGTGACTTCACTGTTTTGGTTTAAAAACTCGTACGTCTACTTACTTTTTTCAACCAAATGCATACTAAAACTTAGTAAGAAAGAAAAATGCTCAATTGTTAAAAGTACATAAATAAAATTGATTCAGCGAAGCTGAAGCTGGATTGGTTGGAATAAAATTAAGAATTTGATTGAGAAAAGTTGTATAATTATGAAGAATTCGTACGGAAGATGGACTGAACGCTGACATTGAACGCTGTTACGTAAACCCAACCCCAGAAGAACAATTAATTTTCTGGACCGGAGAACACGAGTCACGGGCGAGATGTTCTCCCTTGAAGCAGCAGAGAGTTGGGGAACATTAATCTTCGTTGGTGGGAACCATAATACACACATAATTAGCTCCCTATACAACGACAAACCGCAAAACTTGGCCGCCTCTCAGCCCTTAGTACCGCTCACAATGGATTTCCCACGGATTGTTGTAGGTACCTAGTTGGCGGGTTCTGAATTCAGTTCCACTCTTAATTTGAATGAATGGCTTCTTCGATTGCAAATCATTGGCATAGTGACAGCACGTATCCTTTAATTCCCATTGGGCCAGTAATACAAAGCATTTTTTGGAATTATCCTTTATTCATATAACAGAGATGTTCTATGATTTCCATGTTAATAAGAAGTTCCAGTCATGTGGCTTATGAGCGAATTTTCGAAGTAGGTAACTACTTAAAACCTAGTACCTAACTACCTACCTGAAATAAAAAGACATACTTATAGAACATTTTCCATGGTTCTATCACAAATTCGAGCAGTCTGGCCTAAATGTTTTCTTTATTCAAAATGGTTTATTGCGTCAAATCACTATCATACACTTGTTTTGTAAATTTTGCTAAATTTATCAAAATTTGGGCAATTTTTCAAGTTAAAAAACTCGACTTTCACATTTTTAGAGACATATATTTGTGGACATAAAAATAGTCCCGGTTTTTGTCTGGAGTCATCATCCTTTAACAGTGGTTAAGAAATTGAGTATTTTTAGTGCCTTTTGGTTTATTATTCTGTGAATAATACACCTATGTATTCGCTCAGCAAAACATTTTTATAACACCCCCTCAAACTTTTTTCTTTTACGTTTCAAGGTGCATAGATTCCAAAAATGCAATGTCCGTCCGCCGTACGCCGTCCGCCGTATCACGTGTACAGGCTTCATTTTCGGTCTAAAAAAATCGTTCTTTCGCACACATGCTCCATTTGGGCCCTAGTTGTGTCCCGAAACTTTTCAGCCCGATCGGAATATACCCAGGGGTGTTATGAGTGAAAATGTGTGTAAAAATAGGTACTTTTTACGTTTTAGCAACATATTGGTAACATGAGCTTCTGAGATATCGTTTTCTATGTTTTTGGGGACGAGAAGACCGAATATGAAGTCGATTTTGACCATAGAGTGGAAAATTGAGTTCTACCAAATGTTCAGCTCCCAGAATAGATTTTTTATGAGTGAAAAACCTGGGAAATCGTCTGAAATCACCATCAGTTTGTATAATAACACTGGAAAAAGTGTCAAGACGTGGTTCAGGACGATTAAAAAAATGGCACTACCAATGATCAAAGATAGTTAAAAAAAAAAAGAAAAAAAAGAGCGTACCTAATTTGTGTTTTGGGGGCCAAAATTAATGGAAACCATCAGAAGTAGCTATTTCGATTATTACGCATGAAAGAAACAATTAATGAACAGCCAACCTTTCTGTAGGTATGTCCACTAGAATAATAAACCCATGTGACAAGGACTTTGCAGCGTTTTTAGATTATTTTTGATCCATAAAAACTCATATTTGGAATGACTCCTTTGTTTAATATAACAGGTGTGGTATAACTACTGGTAAAACACTCGGTTGGTGTAAACAGTAAGGTCTGCCAAGCTGGTGGGCATCGAAGTTTCCGCACATTGCTACAAAAGCGAGGCTTGAAAATAACAGTTGTTATGAAATTTGTTTTCACCACATCTATAACAACCCCACTAACCCTGTTGTAAAAATTTACCCGCCAAGAAACCATCATCAAAAAAGCGCTTAAGAAAAGTATAATACGCAAAAACGTACAGCGCTTCAAACTTGATGTCGTCAATTAGGTTGACCATGATTTGCTACGTTTTCAAACAGGCTTCTACGGCAACGTTTTCAAATCGGCTTCTGCCAAAACGATCGGGTTCAGATTTTGCACACTTCCTCAGGGAGCCCCAGTGAACAAGTGGTCCAAATTTCAGCGTTTAAACCCCTCTGTAAATTACTCCCATAACCAGTACCCCCCTCCCCGAATTAGGTGAAAACGGTGGGGGGGGGGGATAAAATGCATTAAAGGCACGCCTTAGGAGCGAATGTGTCTGTAGCATTTCGGCTCGATACGTTATGCCTGTGAGGCTGTAGCCCTATAAGAGAAGAACAGCGAGAACGACAACCAAAAAAACCTTGACAGTCAACGATTTTGGTCCCGAAGGTTGTAATTTGATACACGTCCTGAGGGGCCCCCAAGAGTACTGGCTTATATTGAACAGAATTCCACAGATTTTTTATTTTTCGGAGTCAAGAAATAGCAGGCGATAGGTACTTATTTGTGACAAATTTGATTTTCGGTCAGTCGTAATAATCTAATATATAAAATTTGAAAAAAAATCACCAAAAACTTGGTCAAGTCGCTACAGAAATAACCAAAATTGATATGAACGCACCACAAATGGTGTAGGACGGTGACTCGAAACAGAATACCCGCGGGAACCTCCCACCCTCCATCCTGCTTCTCCTCAAAAGCAGGAGAATATATGCTGATAATGCGACACTGGAACTTCTTACCTCTTGGTCCTTTCAACTACACCTAGTTTTTCGACCACATCTTCCATTTGATCTTAGTTAAGCCTCCTAGCGTAGAATTAAGAATTTGAATACCTGCACTAACTGCCTTATGTGAATAACTTTGTAATGTTTGTTGCAGGTTGTAATGCCGGCGACGGCCATGTTCTCTAACCTGAAGTCCCGCGTGGGTGGTGGTGGCGCGGGCCCTCAAAACATCGTCGATCACAACCCCATCGCACAGCATTTCGAAATCGGTAAACAGACCGCGTCTGCCGGGCCAGAACTCGTCTGGAGGATACACGACGCCTACCGGAAAAGCGATGGAAAGGTATGCAACTATTACATCATCTCAAACATATTGTAGGTATTGTAGGTGGGAACCTATTAATTAGCCCGTGATCACATCCTATGAAGTGGTTCATTATGTAATATACGGAACTTCTTGAAAGTTTGAATCTTGTTTTATACATGATTTTGTACCATTGTGTTTAAACCATGAACAAAAATTAATGAAATTTGGTTTGTAAGTCCCATTTGGGGTCCAGTCGGTCCGCGAAGCTCACCGTTACTGTCAATCACCTCTAAGGGGTTGAAAAATAGGGGTTGAAATTTCCAGAACGCCGTAGCTCGAACTTTATGGAAGGCTGTGGTTATTGTGACGTTCTTAAATTGATCTCAAACTTGAGAATTTTTTGAGACCACCCGGAGCGCTGTACGACCAGCCGTTCGTTTGCACCGAAAAGCTTCGTCAACATTATCGTGAATGAAACGGTATACATCCAGGCCAGGCATCATTGCGAGGGAACACCTGAAAATTAACAAAACGGTGTTGTTGAAAAGTTGTCTATTTCCACTAATACACGAAAAAACGCGACAAATACACTGCTATTTTGCGAAATAGAAAAGTTATAGAAAAGTTGTCTATTTCCACTAGGTAATACACCAAAAAACGCGACAAATACACTGCTTTTTTTCGAAATAGCAGTGTATTTTTCGCGTTTTTTCGTGCATTAGTGGAAATAGACAAATTTCTATAACTCGGTTTTTTCTTTGAAATGGGTTTCCACGATTTCTACGCGAGTGATTTTAGTTCGTAGGGAACACCTGTTTATAATCACGCATGGCTGAAAAATCGAGTTGGAACAACCGTGATATTATTTCATCTAGGTATAATAGGTAAATAATAAACCGTACAGTAATAATTTTCAGCGTTTTTGATTAACCGAATGACCTATCAAGTGCGGATAGTCGGGACTTTATTTTGAAATTAAATAACCCCTTCTGTTTTTGTGACTCAGTTTTGTCGAGTAGTGCCACTTTTTGGAGGGCAAAGCCTTCTGTCGGTTGGCGTTTGAATGAAACGAGTCGGTGATTTTCTCGACCGTAGAATTGAAACTGTAAGCTGGTATGTATTATGTTGCTTTTATGGCGAGAATTTCCTCTTTTTTCAAGATCGGAAGACAATTAATCTCGTTTTCTTCATAATGAATTTGCAGTCCTCGAAACGTGTAATGTACCTAGTGATAGAGCTACGGAAGTAATAAATGCTCGCTGTTGAAGGAGAGCTGAGTTCTGAAAGGTCTTGATATTTCCGCACGGTTTATCGCCGGTTCATGAGAGAAATAACATTTCTGGGTTTATTGCCTTTTTTGTGTCACTTTTAACCCCCCTCACTCTTCCACTCGTTTTTCCTTATGAAGAAAAAATTGAAATGGAAGGAGCGTAATTGTGTTTATAACTCGTCGCACCCTTCTTTCTCATGGGACAAGTGCACCTGATGAGTTTTGATTTTGAGCTAGTCTACATCGCCGGTGGGACATTAATTCGCGTTTTCATTGAGATGGGCTGTCGGATGCTGGAAACTTAGGTCGACCAAAAGTAGAAATCACAAAACACTTAATGGCCCTCCTCTGCCTCATACATTCTGTGATGAGTAAACTTGAGTACACAGACCAGTAGACTTGGTACAGTTTTATTATAAGTAATAAATGCGGTTTGAAGGGAGACGTAGTTTTCATTTCTCTCCACCGTTATCGACCGATGCAGGGTTGAAAATTTGATGACAACGATGAGTGGAGCGAGTCAATAAGAGTCAATGAGTTGCCCTAAAATAATAAACCAAAAGAGACTAGGAAAACAAAGTTGTGATATTTTTATGGTATCTGTACCTATTTTATTAGGATCCAAGGGGTGGCGGCATATGAGGGTCAGATACTCGCCTGAACTCCAACAGCTTCCATCTCAGCAGTATCAAAGGTTCCATGGACTTTCCAGTCCAGCAGGTCATTTAAAATTCCTGCATCATTTGATAATAATTAGTAGTAGTAATAGTACTACTATTGGTTGTAGTAGTAATTAGTGGTACGTTTTAAAATGGAAGTAGGTTTTATGCTAAGAATTTTGAGACCAACCGCACTCACCTAGGGTGAATAGCTCTTTTTCTACGAGCTTTCAACATTTCGGAAACGAGTGACGTCATTGCTCCCCTCCCGCCTGGGCGGGGCCCCTCTCACCGTTTGTGACGTAGGTAGTGCAGTGCTGGAGTCTTTGAAAAATCATGCAAAAATAACTATTCATCGTAGGAGAGTGCGGTTGATCTCAGAATTCTTAGAATGAACCCACTTTCGTTTAAAAATATAAAAACGCTGCAAAGTCCATGTCACATGGGTTTATTATTCTATTGGACATACCTACAGAAATGATGGCTGTTTATTTATTGTTTCTTTCATATAAAAGAATTAAAATAGCTATTGCCGGTGGTTTCCACCAATTTTGGCCCCAAAACACGAATTAGGTACGCTCCTTTTTTTTCAAATTATCTTTGATCATTGATAGTACCATTTAATCGTTTTGATCCACCTGTTGACACTTTTTCTAGTGTTATTCTACAAATTGATGGTGATTTCAGCCGATTTCCCAGGTTTTTGACTCATAAAAAATTAATTTCGGGAGCTGAACATTTGGTAGAACCTCAATTTTCCACTCTTTGGTCAAAATCGACTTCATATTCGGTCTTCTCGTCCCCAAAAACATTAAAAACGATACCTCAAAAGCTCATTTTACTAAAATGTTACTAAAACATAACAGGAACCTATTTTTATACACAGTTTCACTCATAACACCCCTGGTTATATTCCGATCGGGCTGAAAAGTTTCGGGACACAACTAGGGCCCGAATGGAGCATGTGTGCAAAGGAACTTTTTTTTTTTTAGACCGAAAATGAAGCCTGTACACGTGATACGGCGGGCGGACATTAAATTTTGGTTTATTATTCTGTGAATAATACACCTATGTAATCGCTCAGCAAAAAATTTTTACAACACCCCCTCAAATTTTTTTCTTTTACGTTTCAAGGTGCGTAGATTCCAAAAATGCAATGTCCGTCCGCCGTACGCCATATCACGTGTACAGGCTTCATTTTTGGTCTAAAAAAGTCGTTCTTTCGCACACATGCTCCATTTGGGCTCTAGTTGTGTCCCGAAACTTTTCAGCCAGATCGGAATATAACCGGGGATGTTATGAATGAAAATGTGCACAAAAAGAGGTACTTTTTGCGTTTTAGCAACATTTAGTAACATGAGCTTTTGAGGTATCGTTTTCCAAGTTTTTGGGGACGAGAAGTCGATTTTGACCAGAGTGGAAGATCGAGGTTCTACCAAATGTTCAGCTCCCAAAATTGATTTTTTATGAGTCAAAAACCTGGGAAATCGTCTGAAATCACCATCAATTTGTATAATAACACGTGGATTAAGACGATTAAATGGCACTACCAATGATCAAAGATAAATTTAAAAAAAAGGAGCGTACCTAATTCGTATTTTAGGGGCCAAAAATTGTGGAAACCATCAGAAATAGCTATTTCAATTATTTCACATGAAATAACAATAAATGAGCAGCCAAAATTTCTGTAGATATTTCCAATAGAATAATAAACCCATGTGACAAGGACTTTGCAGCGTTTTTGGAATCTACGCACCTTGAAACGGAAAAGAAAAAATTATGAGGGAGTGTTATAAAAATTTTTTGCTGACGAATACATAGGTGTATTATTCACGGAATAATAAACCAAAAGAAGTCGTGGATACTCCTCATTATTCCAATTATTGCGCCAAAGTGACAGGGAGGTGCTCATTCGAAATACGAAGAACATACGGAGCAAGCTGTATTCAAAGGGGTACACATGTAAATTCTGACATCGCCTCCCCAGGAGATGTAGCCGTCAGACGCGCTCAGCAAGGTGGTGGGGAGTACAGGTAATTGAGTGGGGAGTTCACTGTTAATAAGGGGGCCGTGTCACGCACGACTTACTTAAACCTGATCTCTTTCCTGTATCCTCTACTGCTTTTTAACTTGATCCTTGTTTCCCTTTTCTTATTTCACAGATGGGTAGAGCTATTAAAATGTGGGCATGGACCAGTAGATTTTGCATAATGTATATTTGTATGATCATCTGTTCCATATTTAAAAAAAAAAATAACGAAAACTGAGATGAATAATGAAAACTGAGTATATATACCTACAAATGTTCCGGGAAGTATACAAGCGTGTCCTGTCAAGCCTACTAGGTACATAAATCATATTTCATAAAACCACTGCACAAGCGGATGTTTACTAGAAATAACTAGGTAGGTAGAGTAATTCCAACAGGTTAACGTGTTTTTTCATGAATATTATTCTCAATCTGTTTATTCACCAATTGCATCAAATTACAATTTCCAAAAATGCTGCGAGCTCAAAGGTTGTGTGCATTCATTTCATACTGAAAACAACGCTGCCAATTATTGCACAGCTGTTTATTATTTTCCTGTGTTTACGGTCTATGGCTGAAGGACAGCAATTTTTGGTTGATTATTTTCAATAATGAACCTTTGGAATCGAGCGTGAAGAAAAAAAAAAATTGTTCCACCCAAACCTTTGGCTTACGTTTCAAGGTACGTATAATCTGAAAATGGAGTAAGAAACACTTAAGTTAGTACGCCGTAGGTACCAGGTATTTTCCTTATATGTCCTGAACCAAAATTAATGAAATTTGGTTTGTAGGTACCATTTTTCGCGGTCTAGTTGGTTCGCGAAGCTCAGCGTTACTGTCAGTCGTCTCCAAGGTGTGAAAAATAGGGATCGATTTTCAAAACGCCTTAGCTCAAGGAGGGTTTGGTTATTATGACCTTTTAAAATTTATTCCGAATCTTAGGATTTGTTGAGACGTCCCGGAGCATTGTACGTCCAGCCGTTCATTCACATTAAGGTATTCACAGTAACTTTGAACCGATAAGGTTCGTCGCGTGTGAATCATCTAGAGATGCCAAGAAAACCGAAACCTCCAAAGCGACCAAGAACTCTGTTGGCATGACAGAACAAGTAGGGTTTTTTTTTACCGGGGTCTCCGGTGTTTTCGTACCTGCGCCCATCCATTTTCGAGGGGCCCCTGAGGACGGTAACAAATGTCAACCTTCGGAACCGTCAGGTGCGGCAGTTATGGAAGTTGGATAGTCGCTATTTTTCAAGTTTTTCTAGTTGTTACTGTTCTTTGTTAGGGCCTCACAGACATAATGGATCGACTGACATTTTTCACTCACATTCTTCATGCTCCAAGGAAGTACCTACCTTTAACCCCCCCCCCCCCATTTTGCTGATGTTTTATGTATGTGTATAGGTACTTAGTTTTTTTTTTTTAGGAACTGGGGAAAAAGGTTCACCAATGCAGAAAGATGTGATATCCCCCCCCCAAAAGCAACCCTGTTTAAAAATTTACCTACCATCCTCAGTCGCAAAAAGAATTGATATCCATTTTGCCCGCCAAAATATCATGGTCGGTGCTTCTCTTGGATGCGCATACAGAAACCTGACCCTTCCCCCTCTGTTGGATATATGAATAGAAACCTGTTCCTTGCCCTCAATTCTTGAAATTTCTTTCAACGCTGTTTGACGGGCAGCTTTTTGCCCCGCAGGAAAATAATAAACCGTTGTGTAATAAGATGCAGCGTTTTTCAATCCATTTTCGGATTCTGTTTCATACCTTGAAACGCAAACCATCAGATTTTGAGGGGCGGTTAAATGTTTTCATGCTCTACTCTAAAGGTTCATTGTTGAGAATAATGAAGCAAAACGGTACCTAGGTTAACAGGTGTTATTTAAAAAAAATGTAGTAAACGTAGTTTACTACAACCAAGTGACAACCAAACAAGCGTCATTGTTTACTATCCATTTACAACATTCATTTATATAGTTATATTATGAAACTAGGATATAAATACCAAGAACAAATACGAAATACATTCGTGATAAATCAAGAGCTTTCCAACGAATGGAAAACGATTTTTGTCCGATGAAAATGAAAGAAGTTTCATTTCCCTACCTAGCAACTACTCGGTTGTAAGTGAAAATCATTATTAAAATTTCGTTCCACTTCCGCGTTCCACTTCCGCGTCACCCATCCCGTGTAACGTTTTTCGGCTAGTTAGTCCAAGGCTAAAGGTACGTTTTCCTAGCGGCAGGTTTTTTGAGCAGCGCACGACGTGATACGCCGAACGTTTTACGTCGCCCACTCCTACATACAAATCTAGTGCGAGTGTTTTCCTAGAGAGCGCATCACGTCAGCGTGGAACGTGTAGCGCCAGCGCGGTGGACCCGACCGCTTCTGGAGGAGTCTATTGCGTTGTGCGTCGCGTGGTTTCACCATTTTGTATTTCACAGCCAAGATGTCGAAGTTTTCTCCCGACGAGGATGAAATTTTACTTGAATTTGTGTAGAACCATTCAATATTGTACGATATGAAGGATAAGGAATACAAAAACACGTTGAAGAAGGACCTCATATGGAACGAAGTTGGAAAACTCCTGCAAAAAGAAGGTGAGCTGTCAAATACTTGAACAAATGTGTGTTTTTATGTCAGTCTGTCTGTTTGTCTGTTCCATGCTGTAGTCCGCAATTTCGTGAGCTGGGTTGTTACGTAAAAGTAATTATAACAGCAACGCCAACATCTTCCTCTTCCTGCTTGACTCCATCATGAAACTAGCAAGCTGCGTTGACGAAACTCGCCGTTGTAGGTACTGCGTCGACGAAATGACGCTGTCGAGGAAAACACTTTCACGCCGCGTAATAAATTTCACGCTTCTGCCTACGCAATTAGACGAATTCGGTTCTGCGCTGCTCATAAAACCTGCCGCTAGGAAAACGTAGCTTAAAGCATGTTCCATGCTGAAAACAAAATTGAACAAAGAAACTGCTTTGATCATACCGTCCACGTTAGGAACCGAACTCTACCCAATGGGAGATTTTCCGTTATGTTGGTAAACCTAGTGTATAATACTCATGGCTGTAGAAGAATGGATTATTTATGCGTACAGTGCCTAGGCAGTGTATAAAAGGGCCACGCAGTGTATGAAATAAATCTCATTTCATACTTTGCCTAGGCTTTGTATGCAATGCTTGGATTTCGTACTTTGCCGGTAACACAAACACTGAATGGAAAGCAGCCCCGCTAAAACTGTCCAGATCACGGATGTTGGGCTCATTTCCGCAAGGCAGTTGTGGATATCAATCATAGTTGAAGCTTCCAACGACGGTGACGTTTTCGACAATACTCCTGCTAAACAAGGCAAATTTCAAGAGGATTGCGGGAGTCTTCCAGCAGACTAATGACGCCTATCGTTTCCTTCAGCCATAAAAGCCCGCTGCGGAGGGTTCAGGGAACCTTGGCACAATAATGGAAGGAAACGTCGTGGAAACCTGCTCGAGTGCGGCAGGTGGGCGGTTGGAAAGCTCGATCCCAAAACCATTTGAGTGGGAGTGGGATCTTCCAAATGAATTTTAAATCGGTAGAAGCAAATCAAATGGCAAGTGGTATTGAGGGTGATTTCCATATTCCATACATAAAATGCCATGTGTTCTAATCGCCTACTGTTCTTGTATGAGTAAGGTTATGAAAGAATCACAGAAACTGAAATCAGCCCAAATGAGCTGAAAAATGAATATCCGCCATTACGTGGCCCTCTGCTCGACTTTAGAGGAGAAGGTAACAGAATTTACTTTCATGGATCGAAAATAAACATTTTTGATACGTGATAGCTCATTTGAAGTACAAAACCTCTGACAGGCTTTCGAGGGTATTTTTATGTACTAAATCATCTACAGACACCTTCAGCTAATGGCATAATTGGGCCGTTGTGTTGAAGTTGACAGCTTTCCAGAACGCGTGTTTGACGGTCCACTAGATACTAACAGTTCCAGTGTCACGGATTTCCAGGGCGACATCTCGGGGAGGAAGGACAGAGGGTGTTGGAACTCGGGCCAACTGACAAACCAAAAAGTGATGAAACAGGGAAACCTTCTCCCTCAATAAAGTATCGTCTCTTGACCAAACTGCGTTAGGCTCTCCTTCAGCGCGGAAGAAAAACTTGGGATCCTTCCCAGCTTGCCCATCGACGGGACTACCATGTTCCAGACTCTGGCAAGGCCACTCATAACTTTCTACGTAACCCTCATCCAAAAGTTTTCAAACCAACAAAAAGTAGGTAAGTAACAAAAAACCATAATAAAGCACAGCGGATGTGAAATTATGAAGGGGAATTCGTTTTGACCGATGAGGAGCCTAAGTGACTTTACAGACTGATACAATATGAGAAAATAGCGGAGGTTGTCAAGCATTGGGTTTGAGCCAAACTTGTAGTCAGACAACAATATTATCCTTGCGATCCTGATAGGGTAGAAAATCGATACAAAATACTTCATGTTCTTCATGAATCGTCCATAAATATTATTCTTCATAAAGAGCGTTCCCAAAATACTTCATGTTCTTCATGAATATTCCTGATTTTTATAAAAAGGCTGGTTCTTGGCTGACTCCAATTGCAAAAAAAATTGAACTAGGAAAAATTACCTAGAGCTGGGTCTCAGCTGCGAATATTATTTCCGACTTCCAAACAATTCCCGCTCTTGTTTTATTCACCTTCCAGCACACGTCTCGAAATATTGTTCACGGCCTGGAAATATCCTAGAAATCGCTCGCTTCAGTAAGTGGAAAAGGGGTCCACGAACGGCTTCCTTGAAGCCGAATGGGGTAGGATTGGCATATATTATCGCACCCTCGCTAAAACCCCCTTTGCCCAACATAGTGCGAACGTGAGCAAACTGTTGGGTTCTAAGCGGTATTAAACCAGCAAGTTTTCCTTTATGGTTTCAGCTCTCGGCAAGATATGGTGAGCCGGTGATTAATCGGATGTTTCTGAATGGTGATTCTTGTCGTTGGTCGCTCCAACAGAATCACTTTATCCTTACTACCTTTCGAATTTTCTATTTCTTCACGAAATTCGGTCACAATATATTTGTAATAACTACAGTAGAAGTCGCTTAGTAGAAAGGCGGTTAAAATAATAAGCCGGATATAAGGATAGAAACAGTCAGGTCCCGATCGGCTGTATGTAAACACACGGTGAATTGGCCTCTTATAATGATCAAAAGGTCGGTTATAGTGATCAGTTTTTGAGTTTCTGGGTGTTAAAAGTCGGTAAAATAGGTAAAAATGGCTGAAATCTCCCAAAAATGGTATATTTTCACCAAAATTGGTACCTACTGAACGATGATCCGAAACTGAAGATCGGTTTTAATGAAGATTCCTCAAAAAAGTATGTAATTAATCAAAATTAGGTCAATTCTGGGGGTCACAATTCGCCAATATCGGTAAAAATGGCTAAAATCACCACCTAGTATATTATACAGTAGAAGTCGCTTACAGAGATTAGTCGCGTATAGTGATCGTTTCCAGTCGGTCCCAATTCGATCACCATAAGCGACTTCTACTGTAATAAGTAATTTGCTGTATGGGGAAGCTCGTGGTAGGGAAAGAGCGGTCGGAATGGAGGGAATTGACTATTTTGAAGGGATTTAAGGAAATAAATTTTTAGTAGCTGTGTTTGTGTGCGCGTGCGCGTGGCATCAAGGCCAAACGGTTGAACGGATTTTCATGGGGACGTGAGGGTGATAGTGATCAGCGAGTTCCGGGCCAGGTCGTAGGCTGTCGCTCGATCCTCCAGGCCTTTTCTTTGGTCGTATTCCTGGCCGTACCTGACGACAGTGTCCGAGTTCGTCCTTTTGGTTGCTACGCTCGACCCATGTCGCGGATCACTTTCGACACCAAACCAGAATAAGGTCGGTGCTGTCGGAAAGAAGTTTTCACAGGGGTTTCAACCGTACTAAAACGACTTTTGTGGGACATGCCGGTCAGGATTTATTTGACGATCGTGATTTCATCGTCCGAATAATCGCGTGATATGCGGTTGCCCTGATGTTTCTTGCCGTTCCATGTGGTTCATAGTGTCCAGTCTTGAGAATGGAGTGGCTGTTGAGTTCTGGAGTGATTCTTTGTTAGAAGCGGAGTTGACGTTTTTCCCTGGGTAGCGATGAGATTCACCGTCAGACTACGAGAAAAAATCGCTATGAGAAATTTGTGATAATCGCTGTATTCGCTACGAGAAATTTGTGAAACTGCCATAATCAAATGCGAATTGTTCGTGGCTTCCCTTCGATGTCTACCGCTCTACAGTTGGTTTTATTTAGTACAACGGGTTTTCCTGCTAGTTCAACAATAAGTCGTCACAACTAGAAACCGATTTGTGGTTCACAAGTGTGTAAAAGGTGTTTTTTCTCTCAACCCTTAGGCCTTTATGGGGAGCAAACTGTAATCATTTACACATTCGTATCATCTTTGTTATATATGTCGGTTTATAAACGATTTATTGTTCGCGAATTTCGGGGTTCTGGCTCCGACGTCGTAAATGGATGAATGAAAAACGAGCAGTACATTATTTGAGCAAATATTTGGAAACTGTTAATAATGTGCCCCAGTGGTACTAATTACTGCGGTCTTCTGCTTTAGGCGCATAGGTATGCTCGAACCGATTGTTATCAAAAGTTTTTTGGTCAACTTCTGGCAATGGGGCAGTCTACAGCTCATCTGACATGGACTCAGGCAGCGCCCGCTAGACACTACAGGCCGAGGGACTGAGCCTTTAGCCGAGGATGAGTCATCAGGGGTTTTGTCAGTAAATGGCTCTTTACCTGACGCCGGGAAATCTAAAATTCTAATAATATCATCGCTCGCTAGGTAGGTACTAATAATCCCATAATGGTGTTGAAGAATCAGTTCTGTTTATGTCACTCGAGTGTTCACATCGAGATGCCTTTCGCATGATGTGTAGTTCCTAACTGCAAAACCAACCACAGGTCGCAGAAGAAACATTTTCCGTTTTTCGTATTCCTACTGATCCAGAAACGAAAAGGCAGTGGGTCCGAAAAATTCACAGAGAGGAGAGCTGGGAACCGACAGCATCATCCAGAGTAAGTGACTTCTTCCAGTTAATAATGTATCACAGTGAAAATGAATAAAGTGAAAGTCCAGGAACATACCTAGGTGGACAAATTAGATTTATTACCTAATTTTTAGAAAGGTAAGTACGTACACTTACCTTAGTAGAAATGTAGGTAGGTACCTAATATGAAGAAGTGAAGAGGCTAAACTCGGTTGTTCTGTTAAATTCTCAACAGGTTTGCATCAAAAACTTAGCTGAAAATGATATTGAAAGGGAGACTTCCGTCTACAATGAAAAAAAAAACTGGCGAGCTTTTGACGGCACCGCTGAAGTATCCAAGAACTCGACAAGGTGGTTTTCCAACCATTTTTCCGTCTTGTCCTTCGTACTTAACTCGTGTTGAAAACCTTCGAGAAGGACCAGAAGAAAAAAAAATCGTCGAGAAATGAAGAGAATAGAGCAGCACGATGAACAGGAGAACGCTTTTCAAGAAAGCAGGAGGTTTTCCACACTCAGCGAACTACACGTCAGAGTTAAAGAATGTTGTGCCGTAAGCAACTACACGATAATGACTGAAAAACAAAATTTATTGTTATTTACATTATTTTGACGCCGAGAACGAGATACCTATAATAGATAGGTGTATCATGATTACCCCTACTTCAGAAGTCAAGATTTCACTCAAAGGTATTTTTATTGAAAAAATCAGAAAACTTCGACTCCCACTAGACAAACATTAGATCAAAAACGCTGCAAATCCCTGCACAACGGTTTATTATTTTGTATAGAATACCCTTCTGTTACAGATCACAGCTCTATGTATAGATAACCCGTCTATATAATATGATATGTACTATTCTATTATATACATATTATGTAGATCGCAGACCCTCCGTAGGTTAGTACCTAACCCCGTACTCGTTACTAGGTACCTACCTAAATCACGAGTTAAATGTTGCTAAAATAATTCTGCCGATGACAAACAGTACCTAACAAAAAGAAACACACATAATGAAGTTCTGGAAAGAAATTGTTGATGAGGAGTGAAAAAAGTTGCAAAAGTACCTACCAACAAACTCCAGCCCCTTCTACGTAGATGGAATAATGAACCGTTGTGTAATAATTTACCGTTGAGTAATGATTTACCGTAGTAATAATTTACCCATCAATAATACTTCAACGTTTGTTCAAGTTTCACTACCTACCAACAAACTCCAATAGAGCCATCATTTTTCAAATGAAATAATATCACAGAACAACCAACTCGACTTCATACTCCGCCAATATAATCAGGTGATCCCTACCAATGATTGGCCGTATTCACAAATTCCTATTGTGGGCGCGTCTCTGGTTACGAGATTTGGTTTGGATTGTATACAATTTCATTCACACTGGAGTCGAAAATGCCTGTCGGTGCAAACTTCGGGGCCTTACTGTGAACGAAAGGCTGGACGTACGATGCTCCGGATGGTCTTAAAAAAACTCGCAAGTTCAAGAACTATTTAAAACCGTAAAAATATTTACGTAAAAAAATGGTATAGGCGTTTTGAAAATTTCAACCCCTATTTTGAACCCCTTTGAGATGACTCACAGTAACGTCGAGCTTCGAGGACCAACTAGACGCCGAACGGAACATATAACCCGAATTTCATCAATTTTTGTTCATGGTAACTAAGAAAAGTGGCCCGTACGGCGTACGGCGTACGGCGGACAGACAGAAATATTTTTATTGCAGTTTTGGATTCTACATACCTTGAAACGTAAACCATCAAATTTTGAGGGGGGGGTAAGAATTTTTTTTTTCATGCTCGATTCCAATGGTTCATTATTGAAAATAATAAACCAAAAATCTAACAACATTAGATCAAATCGATTCTATTTTAGAAGGTTTGAATTCATTAGACAGAATTGCTGTGCATCAGGTCATGACGTAATTAATTAATTAAATAAGAGTGTGTAGGTATATTTGGTAACATTTTAATCAATAACTTCTGTAAGATGAAAAAAGAGATGATTGAAAATACAAAAGTGCAAAAACGCAAATTGTCAAAATTTAATAAGAAATAGTTTTTTTTTCAGTTTTATATTGTACATATTTTTGTTTTATATTGTGGTTAGGTATATGTCCAATTTTTTATTAATTCACTTGTAACAATTATTAATAAATAAGTGCAAAAATAATGGTGGTAATTATTCCCGTTTACAATAACTTATTATAATTACAAAAAACATAATATATTGGTTATAACTGGTAAAATTAAAAAAAGAGAGTGGGAAGCAGCATTCAGAAGGGAGGAACAGGAGGGTGTCTAGCGGGCGCTGACTCAGGTCGTTAGAGCAGCCGCTGAGGCCCTTGTAATAAATTATGGCGGTACGATGATAGACCACACTCATCTAGTAGACGAGCTTTACTTATTTTTTAGTGAATTCGTAGCAGTTGAATGCAAAGTGAGGTAAGGATGGTACCGATTGGTTCTCGGGGTAAAAATGACTAAAATACTTAAATTAATTGCTCTGTCATTAGGGGCGGACCGTTGTAATACATTCCACGCAGGTTCTTCCAAAGTTGTGACAGCTTCCCGAACGAGGCGATGAGGTGGGTAAAGAAGTGAATGGATTACCAAATGAAAGAACTGGCTGTGAGGGGGAAAAGGGTAAACTTTTCTCATTTCAATTGGCAATTAAACCCCGAGAATCCAGACTACTTTTCTCTCATCTGGACGGGGGGGGGGGGGGGGAAAAGCGATAACTTTTGTCATGCGATGTTGTCTCCATAATTGTGACTTCATTTCTTTATTACTCAAGTCTATCGAACTGGTCAGATTAAGATTGATAAGTAGGTAATTACTGAAACGTTTTCTAAAAACTTTCTTGTACTTTTTTTTTAGCTGATTTAATAAAATTTTACGGAAAATGTTGTATTCCATCATTGATTTATTGATAATTTTCATTGATAATATTTATTGATAATTTTCATCATTGATGCCCTAAAGAAGGGCTGACGAACAGAGTTGAAATGTTCAAAAATTTCCTCGAAATTTGTAGGCATTTACTTGGTAGAAAAGTCACAGTTTTGTGGGAAGTAGCTTTGAATCTCCCACAACGATAAGTTTTTTTCTGGCGATACAACGTCGGACATTGATTTGCGTAAGAATAAAAGGAAAGCTGTTTTCAATCCCATTTGAAACTTTTGAAATTAATAAATTTCATTACCTATGATTTTCGGAGAATTTTGCTTAAATACCTGCTTAGTCTAAAAACTTCGAAAAATTGCCAAAATCTTGTTGATATAGCTGGAAAGGTTGTTAAATGTGGCCAAAATTCGTGTTTTGTTCTGTTGGAAAACATTAGGAACCCCCATCGTGCTATTTCATCCCTCCCTGGTGTTCTTGGTAGATTGATGATTCTGTATTTTTGTGTTTCAGGTAAATTGGGCCCTTTCGAATAAATCGATCAGTAAGTGGAAAATTCAAAATGTTGCAAAAATGAACTTCAAAACGATGTCATTGATTTAACTGGTACTCCATTTTCAAACGAACCGTTGTGAATTTACTTAGATAACTTACATTACTCCGTCGCAGTGTCTTACACAAAAACTAGATACCATTTAAGTACAGACCAAGGAATTCATATGAGAGAAGATTTTCCTGTTTCGGCCTTACAGGTTTAAGTACGTTACCAGTCTGCGTTTGAAATCAGAGCATCCAAGTGTTTATTATATACTAATAGTGGCATTGAACTAGCCATTTTTGGGCTTTGTGGCATAGTTGGGATACTCATAAGCCCTTTAATTAAAACATCCCCTAAATTTGAGCAAACGTTAGTGCATGCGCAGACCGGTGACATGTAGAAGCGCCAATGCTAATGAACAACCGTGTAGAAGTGCCACCCCTTCTCCAGCCTCCTGCCTGTTATAAAAGCGCCAGTACGTCTATTCATGTGTAAAAGCGCCACCCTTTGCTACTATTTTTCACTTTGATTATGGTAAGGAATAAGATGGTACATGCGTTGGTAAAAACTGATCATTTACTTATATTTCGCTCGAATGCAGCAATAAAATTCATTCAAATCACAAAATATAAAATTATCAGTAATCTGATCTTAATCACTTTTTTGCTTTAGCCTGTTTAAAGAGGCCTACCCGTCGGACGTACTCCAATCGCGTAATGCACGCGTCACGATATTGTGGCCAATGTGCATACAAATCTTCAAGCTGTTTTTTGGGTTCAATGCCTTCGATAGCTCTTTCATCTTGATGTACGATTCCAGTACATCAACTACTTAATTTACTATTGGCGTTTGCCCTTGGAACTTTGAAACGCCTCGAAGTTCTGCTGGTGTTACAACTTTCATAGAACGGTCTCCCGAGAGAACACCTAGGACCTGTTTCATGAAGCACCAGGTGGCAAGTTACAAGTCGATTATTGTACAAGTTTTAGAAAACATGATGAATTGTGTTTCACAAAGCAACAAGTGTAGACTTGTGTCAGTGAATTCTTACAATTGTACAGGCCGATTTTGACAAGTTACAGGTGTTACTCCATAATTTTCTACAAGTTCCAGTTCTGCAATAAATTGTAAAAGTCGGCTGATTTGCATCCTACCTTCGTTTGCCTGTAAACTTGTAGAATTCGTAAAATACTTGAGTTTGGATCCCTGTCAGTTTTATGCTTATTGCTTACCTACCAATTTGATGTGTAAACGTCTTCTGAAGATGAAGAATATGAGTTTGTTCAATGTCGAAGGCGAGCTCGAGGATAAATGGCAACTTCCAAAGTTTGTATGAATTCAACGAAATTGTTCGAATTTCCGCTGAGGCCGTGGAGCGGTTTTGGTCGGCCGACGGTTCGAATGTCCTATATCTACAGATATGGATCGGTCTCCTCCGAAATTGAGACTGTGCATTGCCCGTTACTGGGTAAGTAAGTAGTTCACATTGTATCTACCTCCTAATAGGTAGAAGCACGGTAGGTAGAATAGACGGTACGGGTCGTAACCCATTACATCGGGGAAAATCCGCTAGCCGCTACGTCATCAGGTGAGCACTCAGTCCCACGACAGGTACCGATACCGTGCCCAGGCACTTCACTTTTCACTCAGTCGAGCTCGTGGCTTACATTCGTGCAGTGCTGTCGTGCTTATTTCCATTTGCTGTTCGTCTTTCCAGTAAGAAATAGTTGAATGTGCTATTGCTGGCTGCAATAATTATACAAATAGAACGCGAAAAAAATCGGGGTAAACAGGCCGACCCTTTTAATACTGAATATTCACGTGTATGTTCGGCTTGAAAATGATGGCGTGAAAGACGATAAAATGACAAATGACAATGACGATTTCGTTACAATTGACGAAATCATACAGCTTGAAATTGATGGTGTGAAAGACGATAAATCAACTTACGACGGCGAAAAACCGGAGCTACTGGAAATGATGGCGGGATATACAGCATACAGGGTTAAAAAAGGTACCCAGAAAAATCAGCCAAAAATACGGAACTCTGACAAACGCAGTTTCGTTAGGAGAAACAAATATTGGCTTCACACTATCTCGAGAGGCTCATTGGTACAACCTACCAAAAAATGTATGGACATCATTTCGAAACTGGAAAAAGAATTTTTTGGATTCCACGGCACATACATAAATCGTAGTGCTGTTTTTTCTACGTCGATAGAAAATGTGGAAGCAATATATCCCGAAATTGATAGGTTCGTCATTACCTGCTTCGTGAGAACTCTCACATTTATTAGAATGAAAGTGATCAACACACGAATGAAGGAAGAAAAAAGTAAGTCATTGAACGAAAATCTAAGAAGAAAATTATGAAAGTAGTAACATAGCTCTACAAATAGCGGATATTATGTTCATCAATAAGAAAGACTGACATTATTGGCTAACAAATTTTTACAAATAATATAAATACTTTTGCTTACATTATATAATATTATTGCTGTTTAGGTAGGCTTAATGCTATTTTGTGATGCTATATTTATACTTTATGGCATACGAATAAATGCTTTGTTAACTCGTAAGAATCAACCTTCTACTGTATTGTACAGTACTGTTGTAGTCATGATAAATCTCCTGTTTCATCATATGAACTTTACTGTTCTTGCAAAAAATTAATTTTCTTGACTGATTCTTATTGACTATTATTATAACGTCTCAAACGATGATAATCAGCAACTTCCTAGCTCCGACCAAATGTAGGTAGTGATAAGCATTTTCAGAAAATGCATAAAATACCTGCAACTCACCTCGAGCCGTGGGGTTGCTTGTGACCCGTACCGTCTATTCTACCTACCGTGGGTAGAATTATTACTTTTTTGTTACAATCGATACTCGACGAGTGAAACGCCGATGTTGAATGAAACTACGATCGGCAGCCGGCAGCAACAACAAGAAACTCAAAACTTCAACGCCTTATCAACACAACTTGCCTACTAAAATAGGTGTCAAAACAAATACACACACACACTAGCAACTTTCGCTCTACAATTGTACCTTTTTTGAACTTGTATATTTTCTTTTGTTGAAACACTTGTACACTGTGCATTACAAGTGCCTGTACTTGTACACTTGTTGCTTGCTCTTTTATGAAACAGGCCCCTGGCGCTTTTACACTATAATTCAAGAAGTATTTAAAGGGATTGGCGCTTATGCATGTCACCCGTGCAGACAAAACCATCGGATAGTCCGAGTAGTATAATTCCATGGACAAAACTTGGATTTCAATTGTATTGGGATCATTGGAGGACCAACCCGCACTCCCTTGTATTTTGAAATTGGTTTCCACGGTCGCGAGTAATTTAGTGCGCAGAATCGCCCTTGTTATATAAGCGTATTATAAAAGTCGAAGAAATGATTCCATACCACTTTGTTATGAGATCCATTAGTCCTAATCCGGGTTATTCCAAGATCCGATTACCTGCCCACGCTCCTCATAATTTGTGAAGCACTTATATTAGCGTAAACACTCCCTAAACATTATATTTCATTGCCCGGTCAGTAATTTATTTATTGATTTATAAAACTGGTGAACCAACAGTTGAGAAAAACCTCGTTAACCCTTTGAAAAAACTTAATTTTTTTCGTCGGGTAGATAGCGCTGATAACCCTCCGACCCGCCAACTCTCACTAGAGTGTTACGAGAGCGGATTAATTAATATCTAGCCCTCACCCTTTTGTCCCGATGCGAATTTAATTAATTCTCCCCCCCCCCCCCCCATCCCTTCTACTGTGGACCTCCCATAAGCTTCGTAGGTACAGTGGGGAGGGGGATCCGGTCTCCGAGATTTTTATTAATGAGAAACCCTGAGAAACTCTTTTGTTGAGTTCTTTGTTTTGTTGATGCAAAAATTGAAATAATGCATAATGATTGGCCGCTGATTTTTGTCGTTGTTCAGCATGAAAATATGGTCGGCTTTTGAAAGAAATCAATCATCTTCGTTGTTCCTCGGTGGCTGTTGTAGTTACGTCATTATGTGGAAAACTGAATTCAACGAATGAGAAGTTTCATGAATATAAGGTATACATAGTTACCTAATGAAAATTCCAGCTATGCAAACTTGAACGCATTATAAGTGAATTTCTGAAGAAAAGCAATCTATTGCAATATGTCCAGAATTTTCAGTAGGTACACACATTTTTCAAAACTTCCGAACAACTACGAACTTGATTAACCCATCTGTTTCTCGTGCTAAGTTTCTTCATCCACACATCTGACGAAAAACTGACGTGGTTTCGTTTGTTGGCTTCGGCAGTCTTCATTAAACGCGAGAGATACTGGAAATTTCTTGACCCTTATTAACGTGCAGACGAAGAGAAATCTGATTTCAGTAATAAAGACGACATAATGATGTTTGAATTTATTAGTTTCACTCATATTTTTGACACTCCTGTATTATTATCAGAGCCCTTCAAACGCCATATTGCCATGGCGCCATACAAAAATGCCATATTCTGCCGATTTTTTTGTAAAATGCCATAGTCGGCCGATTTTTGGGAAAATGCCATGTTTGAGCCGTTTTGCCTTTTTTTCGCTAAACTCCTTCAAAAAAATTAAAAACAAAAGAATTTGAAGTGAAAATTTCTGAATGACATGAACCCTGAGGCCATTAGAGTAGAGGGATTACTAATGCCTCTAACCCTTTTGGAATGAGGTGCTTCCACGGATCGCCACTCTGTCTGGTGAGGAAGCCACTCTGAAGGAAGGCTGGGGACCTGCTGATGTCCTCTCTATGAAATACGCGGCAACATCAGCTTTCAGACTTTTTCAAAAATGAAATACCTTCTGAGTGATCGACGGCTGGGATTTTCAATGGAAAGCATTGCAGCACACCTGATGTTGTTATTTAATAATAATAATAATAATAATAATAATAATAATAATAATAATAATAATGATGATAATAATAAGAATAATAAGAATAAATTATTTATATAAAGCTTTGTAAATAAAATAAATTATTTAGCATAAATAACTTTTATGTTGTGATATTAACGTCTCAGAATAGCTGGGGTGGTCGGAGAGGGTTGAAAAATAAGTGCCATATTGAGACAAATAAGTGCCTTATTTGGGCCAAAATAAGTGCCCTATTGCCATATTTTTTAGGGCCCTATTTCACAAAAATAAGTGCCATATTGTGAAGGGCTCTGATTATTATAGCCGTACATACCTATATTGATCCGTGACATCCATAAATATCAGTTTCATCGTTTCGACCTTTTCTATAGAGAGGAAATCGTATGGAAAAACTCTGATAAACATAACCAGCGTCGGTTCCTTCAATAACGTCAATATAAATTGGGTCCTTGGGAGATATTGCAGCGTCTCCGCTCCCTCACAATGATCGTGATACCCACGTATATGTTGGCTTTCTCATCTAGCCCTGTTTCATAGATAAGAAATCGTACGAGAAAACTATGATGAAGATCCCCGGCGGCGGCGTAGGTTTCTTCAATGACATTTAAAAATGGGATCCTTCGGTGATAGCGCCTTCCGCTCCCTCACAATAGATCGAGCGACGAGCCTGAAATATGTCCGGCATATCGTTCTTTCCTTCCTACCCAGGAAGATGACGTCCCGAGGTATTTTCCCCCGTTTTTTTTCTCTCTTCCTACGTCATTTGCTCCGGTTGAGAAATTATCGCCCGCGTCTATATTGTCAGCGAGAGATTTATTTCCCATCCACTTCGCCTTTTCTACGTGGTTTTTCCCTCTCTCCCTCCCTGAAAACGAATTTTCCGAGTTCTTTTACGAGTTGGTACTTACAAATAAGTCTGGTGGGGAGTTCAACAATAGCCGGCACCTACCTACTGTTTAAGAGTGATTGTTAGCATGGACCTAGGTGTAGATTTTACTTACCTGCTCAGTTGATTCTGTGGGAAGGTATATAATGGAGGATATATTATAGATAATGTGTACGCATCATACTCCATTTTTCCCGTTCACGTTATGTACTCATCGTAATGTTTACTGTAGGTGCAAGGCTCAAGAAATGATCCGTCATAAGTATACCATAATATACTCCGCGAAAAATAATGATAAAAATAACTCTTGCACATTTGTTGGAATAAGTAATTTTTCATCTATCCCACAGTTAGCAAATTCTGCATGAAAATTAGGCTGTTGCTTAGGGACCAAAATAATTCGAACAAGTTTTCCGAAACCGGATCCAATGGATCCAATTCTAGAGCATTATGGATCCATTGCGCACCTATAATAACATTTTTTTAATACCTTAACATCCAGAATTTTGGCAAACGTCCGTCACCAAAAATAAATATAAATGGTATGGAATGGTAATTCAATAGACTTTAAAATACTGTTTCAATAGCCGAAAATATTTTTACACAAAATGGTGGAACTACTTTGTTTTGGGTAATAAAAAAACGCTAAAAGTCTTCTAGAAATTACCAACTTTCAGATTCGCTCTTATGGCGATGCTGTATGAACCCCCCTTCCTCCCTCGAAAATTCGCTAGCATCTATAAACCAAAGCCGAGGCGAGTACATACGCGTCTTCTGTGTATCGGCTAAAACGATACAGGGATCCACGATGTGTGCTCTCCCACGTATCCCTCGGTTAATAACATTACAGGGCGCACTAGAGGGTTCGGTTCAAGTGCAGAATAACTCGGTTAACAAGGTTACCCTACAAATTACTTTGGCGGTTCCCAACCGTCAGAGAGGTCTCCTCCGCGAGTTCGCTTCTCAATCAATTATCCGAGCCTCCGTCGGTGTGGAGGTCGCCGCGGATTCTCGAACTAAATTCGGGTTCGAACTGTCTGAGGGGGCGTTGAATCGAAGATCGCACTTACTCGGTTGCTTTGAACAAAGACGAAAGGTTCTAGAGCGAAGCAATGCCTCGATCCTGCTCTATCCAACTACGCTACCTCCCGTATCGACAACCCGATGTATCAAGTAGGCAATACTTTTAGCCAGTGTTTATTCGGATTATTGCAAGGGCTGAACGCCAAATTATAGGAAAATAATGGTAAATAATACATATCTACTATAAATAATAAAAGAGAGTTCACAGAACTTTCGTATTTGGTAGGAATTTTTAATGTGCTTAGTCTAAAACAATAGAAAAATTCAACTTTTCTTATTAAAATAAATAGAAAAGAAAATCATGGCTGCAAAAGAAATCTAGTGGGAACCTGATGGAACACGCGCTCAGCGCCAGGGGATCAGTTCCATCGACCAGGGATACAAGTCACTTGAATTCCCTCTGGCACCTGGTAAGTGGGCTGTTGAGGAGGAAATTGGTAGTTGCCTTTCTAAAAACTCAGATCGACGAGGAGAGAGGGACAATCAATTTATTTGCGACCAGTCTGTACACGAAGATCACGTCTACCTGTTCCCGTCTCCAGTCTAATAAGGGGGCTAATCCGGTTAGGAGAGACAACTCAACCTGCCGAAACGACGGGTCTAAAACTGTTAGGTACCTGCACAGATTTATGAAAATTGTTTCAATGCAAACTTGATGAAACATTCTGAATCCATACAACAGGTGGGTACAGAAGTGAGTCAATTTCGAGTTTTTGAGAGTCTAAAACTGGAATAAAAACGCTGCAAAGTCCTTGTCACATGGGTTTATTATTCTATTGGACATACCTACAGAAATGTTGGCTGTTCATTTATCGTTTCTTTCATGCGTAATAATCGAAATAGCTATATCTGATGGTTTCCATTAATTTTGGCCCCTAAAACACAAATTAGGTAGGTACGCACTTTTTTTATTATTTATTTATTTTTTTAAACTAACTTTGATCATTGGTAGTGCCATTTAATCGTCCTGATCCACGTGTTGTCAATTTTTCCAGTGTTATTATACAAACTGATGGTGATTTCAGGCGACTTCCCAGGTTATGCACTCATAAAAAATCAATTTTGGGAGCTGAACATTTGGTAGAACTCAATTTCCCACTCTTTGGTCAAACTCGACTTCATATTCGGTCTTCTCATCCCCAAAAGCATGGAAAACGATATCTCAGTAGGTCATGTTACTAACATGTTGCTAAAACACAAACGCTGCAAAGTCCTTGTCACATGTGTTTATTATTCCATTGGACACCTACAGAGATGTTGGCTGTTTATTTATTGTTTCTTTCATATAGAATAATTGAAATAGCTATCTCTGGTGGTTTCCACCAATTTTGGCCACCAAAACACGAATAAAGTACGCTTTTTTTTTCTTTTTTTTTAAAAATAAATAAATAATCTCTGATCATTGATGGTAGGTTTAAACGTCTTGATCCACCTGTTGACACTTTTTCCAGTGTTTTTCTACAAATTGATGGTGATTTCAGACTATTTCCCAGGTTTTTGACTCATAAAAAATCAATTTCGGGAGCTGAACATCTGGCAGAACCTCAATTTTCTATTCTTTGGTCAAAATCGACTTCATATTCGGTCTTCTCGTCCCCAAAAACATGGAAAAAGATATCTCAGAAGCTCATGTTACCAACATGTTGCTAAAATGCAAAAAGTACCTATTTTTACACACATTTTCACTCATAACACCCCTGGGTATATTCCGATCGGGCTGAAAAGTTTCGGGACACAACTAGGGCCCAAATGGAGCATGTGTGCGAAAGAACGAATTTTTTAGACCGAAAATGAAGCCGGTACACTTGATACGGCGTACGGCGGACGGACATTGCATTTTTGGAATCTACGCACCTTGAAACGGAAAAGAAAAAAGTTTGAGGGGGTGTTATAAAAATTTTTTGCTGAGCGAATACATAGGTGTATTATTCACAGAATAATAAACCAAAATCTGTGAAAATTGCTGCAAATTACCTAAAATTGGTATTACCAAAAGTGGTATGAAAAGCGATTCGAGGCAGAGAAATGAAAGTAATATCTTTTAAAGAAATATTAGGTATGCTTATCCTCAAGAAAAGAGGAAAATTTAAATTTTTGTGGCCCATCGATTTTTAGAGATTAAAGAAAAGAAACATAAAATTATATTCTCGATCATTTCGAGAAAGGTGAGTCGATTTACCTAATTTGGATTCGGGACGAAATTCCTTACAGAAGAACATGGTTTGGTCAATTTTCGTAGTGCCAGTAACCTGAGTTATACTGACTCCGAGCTAATGAATGAAAATTAATTCAAATTGGAGCCTCGGTATCCGAAGAGCTCTAAATTATGATACTGGAAATTGGACGGAGAATAAACTCGTTTATTCCTCCCTGATATCTACTGACTGAGACAGCCTTGTAATCTTTTTCCCCAGAAGCCCCGGAGCCCACTCAGGTTCAGCTGTCAAATTTTTGTGAGAGGAGCTCTAACTCAATATCTTTTAGGGTCTGAGTTTCCGGCGAAATGACCTCGGAAAAACCTTTTCTGTCTTTTTTAAACTAACTCATGACTCGGGTAGAGCAGTTCTGCAGTTCTTGTCTGCAGTTTGTGTTCAGTGTAACATTCTTTTGAGGTTCACTTGAGAGATGATAAGAGGTGCACTACTGATGTGTACGACCTTGGAATATATAACTGTGCCAGGGATTTCATTGGGTTTTCTGAAATGGTCACAGTCTTAGGGTCCCCTCAAATCCTACGTATAATCTTGTTCCTGCATTGTTTGAAACATAATTTTGGACCAAATACTCTTACCAATAACGGTAAGGTAGGGTTCGGATTGCCCTTATCATGTGTTAGGCCGGACAGTCCGTCATTTGTCCATGCTGTCGTGGCAATTGTGTGAAAACACACAAACACCAAAAATCACACCAAAACAAAGTTGGAATATCACTTTGGAAAACGAAGTTGGAATATCACTTTGGTTTCTGGACTGGAACTTCCTCAATCTGTTCTTTCTGCTCAATTTACATAGACAAAATCATTCGATGGGCATTTCTCGCTCATATTGTAAGATTTCTCTTCCAACGCTCTTAATCGTGTGTCGCGTTCTAGTTTCGATGTGATGGGCTTGGAATAGTTATTAAAATTTTGACAATAATGCACGCATTCAGATTGTTTCTCTTATTTTAGGGTTTTCCGAATGTTCGACTCAACATTGAATTAAGAAATGAAGTTACTTCCAGTCTTTTGGGCACTCCAAGGTTGAGTTGCGGTCTGCAGTCCACATTCGATCAATCTAGACAAAATCATATTTTTCAGTATAACTCACAATTCTGGAACTCATCGGAAATATAACATAGCTGGCACGTATGATCTTCTATGCTATCACGGTGGTAGTTTTGAATATTTATTGATGACTTTCTGAACGCGATCGGCGATGTAGGAAATTACGAGGTGTCCAGTACCAAGAAACGATCCTTGAATAAACTTGGTTCAGTGGGCTAGTTCTCAACGACTTGCCATTCAAATGCTTCCGAAAGTTTTAAGCTTCTCAAGTAAATATTGTGCAGATGGGCTTAGATTGGCGTCAAAAAATTTGTTGCAGCTTATTTGTGATGAAACTCGTATGGAAAAATGAAAACCAAAAACTAAAAAAACGGAGTTATTGAACGTTATCTAATCTCTAACTAAAATTTAAATGTGCTTTGAGTAGGAAATAATGAAATTTGTCAGTAACTTTACTAAAATTATTAAAACAGCTTTCGTACAAGTACGCAACCACGAGGGACATTTTATGTCTTTGCGCCCCCTCCCGCACCCACACCACGTACCACGTACCTCGTACTTTATTTTTTTTGTTTAAAAATTTTGTTAAACATAAACACAGTCCGAGCTTCATCTCCAAGACTCGTACATCTCCAAGAGATAATTCGTTTATCGGTTGTTTGGTCTTAAAATTATGTCTTTACTTATATAAAGCTTGCAATCGTGTTCACAATATAAATTATTGAGAATGATCACCTGTGTGTAAACAATTATTTAAACAATCACGCTCATACCGCAGCTTGTCGGCCACGCACTCCGCAGTGGTTAACGTAATATGGTTAGGTAAATCGAGAGTCCAACGAGTGGTGAACGATTTTTGTACGATGATAACTGGCGAAGTTAAAGTTCCGTAGCAACGAATCGGTTGTACGTGAAAATCATTAGAAATTTTTCATAACGCTTTCTTCGTCACACCGTAACGTCACGCTTTTTGAGTTATGTGCCATAGTAAAGACATAAAATGTCAAAACAAAAGTACACTGTTAAACCAGTTTCGTTGGTCGTAACATCTTCCTTAAACTTTGAGTTTTCCGACTTTCAGTCTGTAGTTCGTATTGCAATCAATTTCTAATCCTTCGTGCCGCGAGGATATCGTGTTAGGCTCTTGACTGGCAATGTCTTTTTGCAACAAATGCAGTCCCATTGTTCTTATTATATGTATACACACATAAATTATAATAATATAAATGCCTACTATTGAAAGAAAACAAACTATCCTCCGAACGGTAGTGTATCCACGAAATCGGTTGTGAAGGTAGGAAAATCGATTTGGTTTTCATTGCAATATTCATTCATTCATACTTAGTACCAAAATTATGTTTAAAACATCCCTCGACTCAGCTATTCCTTTCTTTAACAACGCTGCAGTTGTCGCTCGTAAAAACAAAATTCAAGCTTCTTGCGAGGAATAAACAGGAAACCACTGTCCTGCAGCCCATTCGCGTCGTTTTTATTACAATGCCTCTCTACCTGGAGTTGTAATAAAAAGTTATTGCATGATATTTTTATTCTTTTGAAAACGCTAATTTAATCTCACCGTGGGTTATCCTCAAGCTAAGTACCTACATAATAATATTCTTGAGATATTTTTCCTACCTAGCTCTATACTTAGATTGAATTCAAATGTTGAAACTCTGCCTATTTTTCGAAGGTCCGTAGACGGCAGATTTTACGGTCACTGATCGTTTTCGATAATGCTGTATAATGATGATTCATACGGTGGCAAGCTCATCCAGCCACTCAAAACTAAACCAACCTCAAACCCCGAGCAAACCTATCTCTTAACTTTAAAACTCTATCAAAGCCATCTTATTCGAGAAAGTTATAAAGCGAAGCAGTGTGGAACTTGTCATATATAGAGAACTTGAGAGGCTCTGGTGACCGCAAATTTGAGGTCGTCAGGTCGGGAGCGAAGCCGCTCTGAATGTTCAACTTCTCTGAACTTGAAATTCTCATTTCATTTGTGTAACATTGACGTCGTTTGCTGCCTCCCAGATTGGGGAATTAGTATGTGGACGGAGTGAACATCAGTGTGGTTGATTGATACATGTTAAAGTGTGCTTGGTGGTACATTCTGAACATAGTGAGTTTCAACTTGATATGAGATCGCCATCTTAGCAGAGATGACTGTTAAGGTTCGTCCACACTGGTGCGCTTTCCTCTTCCCTTTTGCTTTCAACTTGCGGTTTTCATTCCCTTTTAATTTTCAATAGGGCACACCTTTAGGGTACACTCGTTCAACACTCAGATCAACAGACGGTTCAACTTTACCCTGTATCAGTACGTGTTTTCCTCCTAATCGCGATGGGCGTTAAAGACCTGGCGATTTAAAACTGTTTTTCTAATTTCTAGGATAAACAGAATTAAAAGGGAAAAAAACAAAAACGAACTCGTACATGTGGATGAGGAAGTTTTTCATGCGTGGAAGGAGTAATTTGTTGCGAGAACTCTAATTTGGTGGTGCCCTTTAAATTGTTTAAATCATCTCCTCTTTTAACCATGTTTATATTGACCCTCATTATTGACATCCCATAACGCGGGATATGGGATGTCCTGTAGTAATTTATAAACTGCAACGTTTCGCCATATCATTGGGAGCCTTACATTTTGCACTGAAGAGAATACCCAGCAGGGCCGGATCCTCTGCGCGCCGGCTTGCATTGTGATAATCATTGACCTGGCAGCACGTTTGCAACAACGCATGCCTCTCCTTTATTTTCTCGTGCGCTGTATTGAAAGCGAAAGGGAAGAGAAAAGAGCACCAATGTGGACAAATGGATAAATTCAACCGTTATTAATCAATTAGCAATTTAACCAGTATGGACCATTAATCATTTAACCAGTATGGATAAATTCAAGATGGTGGGAATTGTTAATACTTCATCCACGCGAATC
Organism: Leptopterna dolabrata; assembly: GCA_954871275.1. Taxonomy (NCBI): domain Eukaryota; kingdom Metazoa; phylum Arthropoda; class Insecta; order Hemiptera; family Miridae; genus Leptopterna; species Leptopterna dolabrata. Next base: position 22,495,608 of record OX940986.1, read on the forward strand.
TTATTTGGACACAACATCGTCTGGATAAAAGGCTGGCTGGTTTTGTAAGCTGAAGTTGATTTAGAATACCCTGATAGCATTGCCAGATGTTTCATTCAGAAGATGTTGAGTTGTAGGTACAGGTTACAGAGATTATGTTATGTTATGTTGTGTCTTATGTGGTCACAGCTATCCATCCGCAGCATACCACAGGTAGGGTACTAGCATGCGATCTCATCGTATCCATACGAGACTGTCAGCTCGGACAGGATACGCGCTTGAGATTTTTAGATAGACGGGACATTGCAAGATCTTCCCATCTGAACAGAACATAATTATTGCGATGTTGTATGGCTCATCAGGGTCTGATAGAGGTTGAATTGCCGTTGAAGCAGTGCGGGATGCGCAAACGTGATTTATGATTTTAGTAGCGATAGTTATCCTTCGAAGTTCACTGTTAATAGAGCTTGGATTTAGTATATAACGCATATTCTAAGGCACCCATGCGAGAGTTTAATAGATCCATACCACCCAAAGAAGGCTTGTTGGAAGTGCAACACCTTGAAGCAGTGCTAGAGTTAGAAAAACAGACACAAAATCCAGGGCATGCAATTCTCTGCAAAACTGGAACTGGGGTCCATTCCTAAAGACTCTTCAACTTTTCACTTTGCGAGGCTTCATTTGTACTCTTCACTTCGCGAATTATGAAAAGTTGGAGAACTTTCTGTTCCTAAAGACTTCGCGCTCCCACTCTGCAGTTCTGCTCGAAACGAAGAGTGTTCTGAAGAGTAACCTTTCTTTTGTAGCGTAACCTCCTTTTGGCATTTATCGTTGTTGTTTCCGATCGTTTTCTTCCGATTTCATGAAGTTAATGGCCGTTTTCCGTCTTTGTTTCTTCAGCATCCCTTCACAAGTATTCTATATTCACTGCAAATATTCACAAGTAAGTCTATTCAATGATTTTCCCGAATGAAGTAGTTTCATATCACAGAGATATGTTGCAGATAACAACAACTTTGGTCATCTTTTAATAATGCGGCCAACGAAGGGGCGAACACGTTCAGTATCATCATCCTCTGATGAGAAGTGTCGGAAAATTTCCACTATTAACACAAATTAGGTACATTAGGTAATATTAGGTAGCTAGTCACTTCTAACCCCCAAAGAAAAACCTGTTGTGCTTCCTAACATTTCCTTCCTTCCAAATGTGCTAAATGTGGAGCTAACTTCGATGGTATTTTAGATGCTTACCCTCACATTAATTGGACCACCTTTAGACCTCTGACGGTGGGCAGTTCTCGAGTTGCTGGTGTTCCAGTGAAGATGGGGGCGGACAGAATGAAAGCTAATCGCAGTCCCTTCATAACTGGTGATAATATCGCTAGTCTAGAAGGACTATTCCACCGTTACTCTACTCACTCTGTCTGTGGATTGGTAGTGTGCGCTGAGTAATTCACCATAATCCATCCAATTTTCCAGAGGTTTCCAGAAGGATTCCTTTGCAAGCACCCTGTCCCTTTTATATTGCATACGTCCACTGACGCCTCCCCCCCCCCCCCATTCACTCTCACTATAACTGTATAATATTGAGCTCATTTGAAGGCGATTAATGCCGTGTCCCAACTTATAAGACCCATTAGTTGTTCCATCATAACGATGGATGTTGATCACCTAGAGGTTGCCCAGATGATCAATTCACTGGACAACAACCTCTGACAACATTTTTCTCCGCCACACGTACCGCTACTACGTAATCGTACGTAGGAACTTTGCTCTACACCAGTAAATGTTATTGAGATAGTAACATTACGATGGATGTTCGTCACCTTCACCTTGTTCAGATGTTCTTTCCTGAACCAGAACTTCGTACTGTTTTCAACCCCCCTTTACCCAGCAGTAGGTATTTCGTGTGGGGAGGAATGTGGCCATATGCAGTTCTCGAGTCGTTTGTGGTTCCAGTGAAGATGGGGGCGGTCAGGGTGAAACCTAATCGCTATCCCTTCTCTACAGATGATAATATCGCTAATCTAGAAGGGGGGCTCTTGGGGGTCCACCATCACTCTTCTCACTCTGTCTCAGACCTAATCGAAAGAATGAATTCTTTTTATTGGCAGTAACAAACATCGAATTTAACGAAGAAATAATACCTGATAATTTGAAAAGGTATGTCATTCTACCGCAGAGGTCATTTGGGATTCAACAAAAATGTTGTAAATTCTTTATTTGAAACGCGGACTCTTCGCACTTCGCGAAACGGAACTGAACTGTTAAAAGCGGCAAAGCTCAGCAGTTCTACACTTTGCATATTAGTCTTCCTCTTCAAATCAACAGCGTTCTATAGGAATGGAAATTCGTTCCCGAAGTTCAGTGTGTGGATTTGAAAAGTGCAGACTGAAGAGTGAAATCCTTTAGGAACGGGCCCCAGCTCTTGATAAAATCGTAGATCTAGCAGAGAAGCGAGTAAGGCTTCTGGTAAGAGTTTCATAATAATTGTATGCATGCATTCTATGCTGTTCTCAATCTTGTTGTTGGGATATAAAAGGTCTTGCAGGGTATGATGTTGAAGTCCCTATTTAAATACTGAATTTGCTCACGTGAAGTACAGAAACCAAACAAGATTTAAGGAAAGGATGATACAATATTGTCTGCGAAGATGGAACACTACGGAGAGAAACAACTCTTGATTAAATCTTAGAGCTACCTGAGATGATGTTGGAGTCCCTTCTAAAATATTGAATACGGAGAGCAGTGTTCGGACTTCTTGACCAGTTATTTTTGCAGGAGACTGTGTGGAAACTACCGTGTTATAAATAACCTTAGCTGCGCAGTTCTTTTCAGCCGAGCACAGCAATGTATCCTAATTCTGTAGAACCCATGGCGTTTAACAATCGTAAGTTTACTCACTGTAGTTGGATTGAAAGGGAAGCGACGTTGAGTGAATAAGTAAACCGACGGGTGTATGCAAGGACGATAAAGAGTCAAGGGACGTTAACGGCTCTACTTTTTCCAAAGGGCCGGGAAGTACGAGTATTCGACCCTTTCAAAGGCGCCCCCATCCATTGAGTCTCAAGGGTCGCCTTCTGACGCGAGCATATCCGGAATGAATGGCTACCCATTCGAGTACGTGAATTGAACGATCGATGACACTCAAATTAATCTCTAAATAATAGAATCATTATTCTGAGTCTATATACGGTTCGTCTGAGTATCACGTTTGTTTGCACATCACTGCTAAGCGAATCATACGAACAAATGAAACTTGAGGTTTATGTCGAGGGTAGATCAAACTAAAATCTGCGATCGTCGCAGATAGCAGCATGACCGTGTAAGCTAAATTTACATCAAAATTGCGTAATTACTGGAAAAATTCGCATAGTACAGAAAAACGCTGCAAATTATTACACAACGGTTTATTATTTACCTTTATAGATGCCCATTCTGCGTAGATCACTGTTTTCTGAAGTCAATAACCTCGAACTCCCCCCAGGAAAGCCCTAAATGGAGTACTGGAGCCAGCCCGGGAATTAAAGTATCATACAAATGCGCGGGGTTCAATCACTATTTGTAGTTATTCATGAAGCATAAGGTGAATAATAAACCGTTGTGTAATAATTTACCTGTATAGATTCCCCTTCTGCGTAGATAGTATAATAAACCGTTGTGTAATAATTTACCGTTGTGTGGTAATTTACGCAATAATAAACCGTTGTGTAATAATTTACAATTAATAACCGTTGTGTAAAAATCTAGTATTGAGCCAGCTCGGGAATTATATTTCTAATTGTTATTAATCATGAAACATAACGTTTATTCAAGTTACGAAAGTATCTATCAACAAAATCCCAATTTTTAAGGCGTCCTAGCAATGGTATCTGGGCTGAATGTATACAATTTCATTCACCCCACGAAGCCTGTCGCTGCAAACTTCTGGGCGTTACTGTGAACGAACGGCTGGACGTACAATGCTCCGGGTGGTCTCAAAAAACTCTCAAGTTCGAGAACTATTTAAAAACGAAAAAAAAATGGACATAACGGCGTCCTGGAAACTTCAGCCCCTATTTTTCACCCCTTAGGGATGACCGACATTAACTAAGGACAGAAATTTTTTTTATTGCATTTTCGGATTCTACATACCTTGAAACGGAAACCATCAAATTTTGAGGGGGGTTAGAATTTTTTTTTCATGCTCGATTCCAAAGGTTCATTATTGAAAATAATAAACCAAAATGATGGAGCTTTTGGATTTTGTTGATAGGTACTTTCGCAACTTGAACAAACGTTGAAGTATTATTGGGTAAATTATTACAAAACGGTATATTATTAAACAACGGTAAATTATTACACAACGGTATATTATACTATCTACGCAGAAGGCGTATCTATACAGGTAAATTATTACACAACGGTTTATTATTTACCTTTTGCTTCATGAACAACTACAAATAATTATTAGTGAATGAGTTATTGAATCCAGCGCATTTGTATGAAACTTTAACACCCGGACCGGCTCCAGTACTTGATTTAGGGCTTTCCTGGGGGGAGCTCGAGGTTATTAACCACAGAAAACAGTGATCTGCGCAGAAGGGACATCAGGTAAAAAATGAACCGCTGTGTAATAATTTGCTGCGTTTTTTATTGCATTTTCGGATTCTGCATACCTTGAAACGGAAACCATCAAATTTTGATAGGGTGGGGGGGGGGGTTTCTTTTTTCACGCTCGATTCCAATGGTTCATTATTCAAAATAATAAACCAAAATTAAGTAACAACGTCTGATGTTTATCCTTTGAGTTGCTGACTGATCCGGGATTAGGAACAGGGACTTTCAGAATCAAAATCAGACGCCTATCCACTGAGAATTCTTACGCGCAAGATATTGATTTATATAGGTAACTGCCTCGATGTTACGTAGAACAACCAATAGAGAGTTGCTGTAAGCTCGACCGACACGGTGTTCCAGGATAGCAAAATTCGTCCACACTTGATTTGTCCCGACTCAACGAAATGTCCATAAGACGACTACTGATATGACATAGAGTCACGTAACGACCGGTTGACACAGTTGAATATGTTGTCGCACAATATAGAGGGTGTGAGCTGAGGGTGTGGGAGGGGGTGAGCTGAAAATGGCTCATCAACCGAGTGTACACCCGACTCAACAAGTGGCCATCCCTAGTGATTCCCATTCTGTTCAATATGTTGAATCACTTACCGAAATTTGCCTCGCTCAGTTCCCACTCCTTTGCCTCGTTGTCGCTCAAACCCCAGCTGTTTATTACAGTTTCGAACGCTTATAAATTATATTCCACTTTAATTATTTCATGGTTAACTGCCTAATCCATTATGGGACGTGTTCCCATAAATCGGAATATGACGGACTAAACAAGAAAGTCGTTTCCAGCGTTTACTCCTTGCCAGGTCAAGAATCGAGAGTTGTGCCGTAGACTCCCGGGGCTGGTTTAATCATATTTGTTCATCACATTAGTAGGAGCTAGAGACCTTTCATCGTGTACTCAAGTTCGCAATCGCCGATGTGAGTAGATACTGTTGCTAGTGGTTCCAAGCGGGGTGGCGATGTTTTTTCCCCGAAATAACATCAACTTTTATTTCCATTTATTTCTTGGGCAAGGTAAACGGTGGGTGTGTGTGGCCAGGAGCAACTGCAAGTTTAAGGCGTATTTGAGAACTGAGAATGGCGAGATAACTTTTAATATAGGTGAACAGACGCACGAACCTACGTTCACAGAAAATGAGTTCGCCAAAATGGAAATTCGTGCTGCCGTCGAGGAAAGCTGCTAACTATATTTCATCTCCGCGGAGAAAGGAAAAATTTTGCTAATTTGTAATTACTCTGTAAAACGTGGAGTGAATATACCTAACGATATTTTAACTTTTTCATTTGTTTTTCGTTTGGACGATTGTTCTCAACATGAATGTAACGAGAAATAATTGTTAGTCATACTGCTAGATTATGATAATATATTTTAACGTGTTTTGGTTTATTATTGTGTGACTAGTTATACACCTATGTATTCGCTCAGCAAAACATTGTTGGAACACCTTCTCAACATTTTTTCTTTTGCGTTTCAAGGTGCGTAGATTCCTATAATGCGATGTCCGTACGCCGTATCATCCATATTTACCTTTACTTTTGGTCTAAAAAATTCGTTCTTCCGTACACAGGCCCCATTTTGGCCCGTTGTGTCCCGAAACTTTGCAGCCCCATCGGAATATACCCAAGGGTGTTATGGATGAAAAATGGGTGCAAAATTAGTTATTTTTAAGGTTTGAGTGAACTACAACATTCTATTGTAAAACCTATACAGGAAGGTTAACTTCTAGATCATTCCGACTTGTTGTACATATTTCTGTAATTAGAAGTCCTTTTTTAGTGTTGATAATATTGTAGGAAGCGTTGCCATTCACTGTCTTCATCAAATGGAATAGACTCCAGGCGTAGTCGCTAAGATGTTGGATAGGATAATTATGGTAGGTACCGATAGGTTTCATTGAGAGATCCCGTGAATCCCCCCCTGATGTCATAAAATCGATGGGGAGAAAATTTCTACGATAAAATCTTCGATTCTACCTCTCGAAAACAAGTGCCCTCCGGTTCTGAGACGTTTTAAATTTATTTTTCAACTTGGCAACTGTTAATTTATGAGAAAGAAAAACGACGGATCGCAGTAAGTTTTATATTTAAAGAAAGAGAGAACACGTACAGCACGATGGAATGATAACTAATAATGGCGCAACAGGTTCAGGTCGTACAATGAAGGTGGGGGTCTTCCAGTCTGTCTACGGCTAGCGAAAGAGGCTAACCATACAGCAACTAAAATGAAAACGCTATGACGACTTATTATTTGGTTGTTTTTACTTCTAAAATGTTTTATTTCCTTGTAACCTATTATGGTTATTACTAATTTTGCATTTAAATCGTAAATTGTAAAATTATTCACATGTACATCATAACCTCAGCATACCCAAGTGGAACAGGGAAAACCACAGAGGATTCTATATTTTAAAATGGCGATGTAACAAATTTGTAAACGTGCCGACCTGAAGTCGGAAAATCACACCTGTCTTACTAAAAGCTGAAATGTTTGTACGTAACTCTGTAGTACCACCGTCGTGGCAACTTGCAACAGTTGTATTACCGATATCTGACGTCATGGTGACCTCGTCATTCCGTACTGCGAATATCTGACTTCATGACGACCTCATCATTCCGTACTACAGGTATCCGACTTCGTGACGACCTACAACAGTTGTAGAACGGCAATCTGACGGCGGTACGATGTCAGGATGACGTGACATCGTTGGTGAACACACAAATTTCTGACGTCGGATGTACTACAGATTAGGTCATAAGTCGTAAAATACGACCAAATCCGGCCAATTGTGCTAGTTGGGTATTTATACCGTATCGTTTGACGTTGAGTTTCTACCTACTTCAGTAACATAAGAGTGCCCCAGTTTTGCCCTACTTCAGCCTGAAACCTTCATTTAAATAAAACCCGAACATAAAAAGAACATTCGGTTTGGGTTAGAAAAAAATAATTTTGCACGTCAATGAAACCAATTAAAGAAGGAAATACGAGAATCAACAAGAGGCGATGTTTCTATTGGGCGCGGCAAAACCCAGTAGAACCTCCCAAAGCCCGTCGGACCGCCTCCGTTTTCTTTTATCCTTTTCCTTTTTACCCAATTTCGTTCGATTCTAATTTGAAACGCCCCATTTCCTTCCTTACATATATTCTTACTAGAAAAAGATGGAGTGGGCAGATGAAAAAATATTTCATTCCTTCAGGGAGTCAGAATCGCAAAATTCGGAAAGCCTGAAGGGTAGGGTAGAAATGTTATAAAAATGGGATTGAGAGGGTGGTGGGACAAATAAGGTGGAAGATCAAAGGTATAAAAATATGGGTGTTAACATAATAGGAAATACTTGCTTGGAGGTGGACGCGAGGGAGTTTAGGTGCGCGGGTGGATTGCAAAAAACATCAAAGGGTCCGTGCCTGCAGGTCCGGAGGTTTGAAAGTCAATTCCCCGTTAGGCCGTAGGACGTCGTGTTCCGTGTTCCGAGATGTTTTGGGGATCTCAAATCTCAATTGCTTGAGAATACGATGTAGTGGTCAGTCTTGAATAAGGTTTTAGGGTGCGAATGTGTAAATTATGTTTTCTTTAGTCCCATTATGTAGAGAAGACGCATGTAGACATAGATGTAGTAGCAGTTCCATTCAGTTTCTCCTGTTACTCCGTTGAGGAGCACAGGGCCTGGGTGAAGTCGCGCCATCCTTGCCTGTTTCTGGCTAGAACCTTTATCTCCGCCCCTGTCTTTCCGACACAGATTGTTCCTCCTCCACAGATCTTCTGCACGTCTTTCGAGGCCGATCCCTTCCTCTAGATCCCTGTGGATTCCAATCCAGGGCTCTTCTCTCCACAGACTCACCCTTCCTCAGGGTTTGACTAATCCATTTCCACTTTCTCTTCCTTATCTCGATCGAGATGGGCGTTTAATTGGAGCGTTCCACAGTGTCTCATTCGAGATGACTTCGGGCTACCTCGCCCCAAGAATCCGCCTGACAGCGGTTTACAAAGGCCTGGATTTTCCGGGTCAGGGGCTTGGTAACCCTGTCGCAGTGATATAAGAATACTGACTTGACATTCGTGTTGAAAAGGCGTAGTTTTGTTTTCACGGATATGTTGCTGTTCCTCCAAATTGGACAAAGGATCCGTTGGCCTACCTAATCCTGCTTTTATCGTCATTGTCAGAGCCCCCTCTCCCATCTGCGTTGGTGCCTAGGTACAATCGGGTCTCCGTCTACATCCAGGTTTCCTACTGATTGTGTATTGATCCACATCTCCTTCGTCGTTTTGACGTTGATCCTGAGTCCGGCTTTGGAAGAGTATTCATGCAACTTTTCAACCTTATTGACCATTTCAGTGGATCTGTGTGACAGGAGAAACGTTGTCAGCATAGTCTAGGCTCTAGGTCCTCCAGACGGTCTCGATGACCCCCACTGGATCCCCCTCTTCCTTCTACCCAATGTCATCTTTATCAGCGGTCAAAAAACGAGTTAGTCCTGTCACCTTTTTTTTCGAAATTTTAATTATTAAGCCTTTCTTCTATTCTTCAGGAATAATATCATCATTCCAAATCCTCTGAAGCACAGGGAGCAGGAGGACGCACTGTGGTGTCAACATCTAGCTTGAGAGCCTTGAGAGGAATGGCATCAACGCCAGGGGCTTTCCTATTCTTCAACTCACGGACTGCCTTTCCTATTTCGGCCTGGGTAGGTGAATCCTCACTTATTTCAATGTCCAGCTCAGGTAGGAATCGTCTTCTACTTCTTCTTCTCCACCCTGTACTGTATTGAAAACCTTGAAATGTTTCTCCTATCTCTGCAGTTGGTTTTCATTGGAGGTGAGCAGCTCTCCTAATTTACTCTTTACGGGCTGGCTCCTGTTGGAAACTTTTCTTTGAAAGCTGCGGGATGATGTAAAGGGTTTTCGAGTCTCCTACAGGTGCTGCATCCTCTGCCGTCTGCCTGACCGTCTCCCATGTTCTTTGGTCCCTCCTTGCTCCTCATTTGACTCGCCTGAGTACTGAGTTGTATTATGCCTGAGCACAAACGTTGGGCCCTCGTTCTGCTTGTATATATTCTCTCCTTGGCTTTCTTCCTTGCCTGTACTTCAGCCCACGTGTCATCATACATCCAGTCTTTTCTCTGAGGATTCCTGAAGCCAAGTAAAGTTTCGCAGGTCTCTTTAAATATGTTAGCAACCCTATCCCATTCTCTTTCCACATGTTCTTCTGGTTGCAGATCTTGCAGTAATTTAAACCTGTTGCGTACCTCTAAACGAAACTGCTATTGTCCCATTTCGGTGCGAAGCTTGCTGGTGTCATACCGCCTGCCTCTCAGAACAAACTTATTTCCACGAGCAACAACCCTGAGGCGAAGGGTGGCCAATACCAAGTGATGATCTCTTCCAGCATCTGCTCCTCGTTTACTGCGAACGTCAAGAAGAGACCTTCTTAAATCGCGACTGACCGCATAGGTATAATAGGTATATTAGGTATAATATAACAATGAATAATTAGTGGGTCCACTCACCAGTAGCCTCACTTACCACTATCCAGGAAAGAAATACCAAACATGTCTTCTTTATACATGCACCAACAACCAACTCGATTTCATTCAGCCATGCTTGATTTTTATCAGGTGTTTCCTAGCAATGATAATCTGGGCTGGATGTATACCGTTTCATTCACGATCATGTAGACTTGTAGACAAAGCTTTTCGGTGCAAGCGAACGGCTGGGCATACAATGCTCCGGGTGTTCTAAAAAACACTCTCTATTGAACGTTTTCGAGCTACGGCGTTCTGATATTTCAGCCCCTATTTGTCACCCCTTAGGCTAGGTTCACACATTGCGTGTTGCGGTGCGTATTGCTGCGCTGCGCTATTTCAACGCAGTGCAACCCCCCCGTTCATACACATGCGTACTGGGGCGACGTACTGCGTCTGCAAAAAACTTTTTTCGGGAAAACTCAATCTTCCACCTCCAAAAATATTGCCAAATACCAATACAGACCCTCAGCCTTTTGTCATGGTTGGTGACGAAGCTTTCAGGCTTCATAGAAACCTTCTCACCCCCTATCCAATTTTAATTTTACATTACAATTTTAATTTAATTTAAATATACTGCAAATATAATATTATTCTAAGGTAGCTGAACCTATCTATGTTGAACAAATAAATTCATTTGGGTACTTACATTGATGGTTTCTTGCTGCAGAATCCATTTATTTATTTATTTATTTCACGGGTGAGCCCAATTACATAATAACATTCAAGAGGAGTGAAAAATTAAATAATACAATAAAGAACTTAAAAATCTGCCCAATTCTCTGTGAACTCATCTCCTATTTCCAACCAGCACTTGTCCTTCTCCGATTTATCCTTGTATGCTTCACTGCTCTTGTCCCAAAGGGGTGGTTTTCCCCTCACCAACGTTATTAGTTTGTCTGTGTCCATTTTTGGGAGTTACCGACAAGAAAATCAAACAAAATCCTCCACGCACTGGCCAACGCAACGCAACTGTGGGAACTTTCCTACCTGTTCCTTCGTTCTATCCCCACCCTTTCACCTACAGGCGTTGGAAACACGTGCGTGGCCTACGCAGCCCAACTGCGTTGGAAAACCCCAACGCGCGTTGAAATAGCGCAGCGTCCATTGTATAAACACCTCCATTTGATTTTATACATCTATCGGTTACATGCGTATACGCTTGCGTATACGCAGCGCACCAAGCCTTAGGCTAGGTTCACACATAGCGTATTAGTGCGCTGCGTATACGCAAGCGTATACGCATGTAACCGATAGATGTATAAAATCAAATGGAGGTGTTTATACAATGGACGCTGCGCTATTTCAACGCGCGTTGGGGTTTTCCAACGCAGTTGGGCTGCGTAGGCCACGCACGTGTTTCCAACGCCTGTAGGTGAAAGGGTGGGGATAGAACGAAGGAGCAGGTAGGAAAGTTCCCACAGTTGCGTTGCGTTGGCCAGTGCGTGGAGGATTTTGTTTGATTTTCTTGTCGGTAACTCCCAAAAATGGACACAGACAAACTAATAACGTTGGTGAGGGGAAAACCACCCCTTTGGGACAAGAGCAGTGAAGCATACAAGGATAAATCGGAGAAGGACAAGTGCTGGTTGGAAATAGGAGATGAGTTCACAGAGAATTGGGCAGATTTTTAAGTTCTTTATTGTATTATTTAATTTTTCACTCCTCTTGAATGGTATTATGTAATTGGGCTCGCCCGTGAAATAAATAAATGGATTCTGCAGCAAGAAACCATCAATGTAAGTACCCAAATGAATTTATTTGTTCAACATAGATAGGTTCAGCTACCTTAGAATAATATTATATTTGCAGTATATTTAAATTAAATTAAAATTGTAATGTAAAATTAAAATTGGATAGGGGGTGAGAAGGTTTCTATGAAGCCTGAAAGCTTCGTCACCAACCATGACAAAAGGCTGAGGGTCTGTATTGGTATTTGGCAATATTTTTGGAGGTGGAAGATTGAGTTTTCCCGAAAAAAGTTTTTTGCAGACGCAGTACGTCGCCCCAGTACGCATGTGTATGAACGGGGGGGTTGCACTGCGTTGAAATAGCGCAGCGCAGCAATACGCACCGCAACACGCAATGTGTGAACCTAGCCTTAGAGGTGACTGACAGTAACGCAGAGCTTCCCTGACCAACTAGACCCCAACTATGAACCAAAGTTCATTAATTTCGGTTCATGATAACTAAGGAAAGTGCGAAGTACGGTGTACGGCGGACGGACAGAAATTTTGGTTTATTATTTTCAAAATGAACCGATGGAGTCGAGCATGAAAAAAAAAGTTAACCCCCTCTCGAAATTTCACGGTGTCCGTTCCAAGGTATGTAGAATCCGAAAATGGAATAAAAAAATTTGAAAATGGAATAAGAAAGTTCACCGATGAGTGGTGGTGAAAGGAGACGTCTTTTGATTGGTTCATGCCCCACCCAGTTGAGTTCCCAGTCATGGGAATCGACCCGCGGGAATCGAACCCAGCCCGGTTTCTATCAAGTCCTGCCTCTCCTCGCTCAAATCTCCATGGGAAAGTATCTAATTACTGAGAGGGGGTCCTTAGGTAAATTCATCAGCAAGTTCCATCCTAAGGGGGTCAGAACTGGGAGGAAACGGCCTCTGGGAGGGCCTCAACGGAAACTAACCAATTACTTAGGAAGTGTACCTACTTCGTAAATATTGGTTTATTGAAGTCACCCTTTATCGTCTTGAGTGGAAAGTCGTTAAATAACTATTTTGAGTATCTAAATTGATCTCTTAGAGCGAAATTCGAACAAATACCGGTGTGGACCTCGGCCTTTATTAGTTCATAAGCGGCACCCCTTCGCAACCATAGGAGTACAGTCGCAGTCGTGCAGCATGACATGAACGAATTTTGAGGATTGTAAAGTTTTTTCGATTTGTGACCCTAAGATATCGAATTTCACCGAAATCAACGTATCAAAAATGTCGATATTTCCCTGAAAGGTTTCTTTTTAAAAATCGGTATAATATTGCATGGTATAATATTCATGTGTTTGTTATTTAAATTCAGTTTGATACCTGCCTGCATACCTGATACCTAGGTACCTTCATAGGTACCTACATACATGAGAAAGGAAACAGGAGATGAAATACTTGTAGGAAAATTGTTCATGAAAGCCACCCCAAAGTGTACCAAATCACCATCGCACCTTTGACAAGTTTTTTACATAGTAACTATATTGGTAAAAGCTGTAGGTATCAATACCCGCTGTCTCTCGTTATAATGCTCAGCACAAATTAGCAGTCTGGGATTTATAATCATTGAAAAAAATAAATAAATAAAAGAAAACCATCAGCCTCTAAATGATGAATTGCCCTCAAACGACTTTTTATGACCTTTTTAATAATTAGTAGTAAATTTCAATTTACTTGCACTTTGCCATGATGAATTTCCCTGATTCAAAAAGCAGGTGTATAACCTGTAAGTAGGGACTTTCGCCTCAGTATATAATTAATTTATTTACCTGATTATTGTGAACTTAATGCGCGTCTAAAATGTACATTAATAACACTGTTAAGCGAGCAGGTCCGATCAGAACTATTTTATTTTCCGGACACTACGCCAAATTGCTTTCATAGGAAAACCAACTCAATTTGCTTGGCTGCTTTTTGTCCATCGTGCTTCCCAGATATTATAATTATGTGGTGTTGAACACATTGGCATAATATGGCATTCCATTCTGCATCTCCTGCCCTCTATTCCTCTGACGATTTCCACCATGTCTCCGTGGGGGGGGGGGGGGGGGGGGGGGTATGTTCAGGACTTCACATGAACCATGTTACCAAAATATCGATACTCTAGGCTTGTTTGAAGGAAAGAACTTTAATTATTTGTAATAAATATGAGTTAAGTTCACTGGACATTCTCAGTTTCTAGCCAATACGAAATTCCTAATTTATGGAATTCCAAGGAGCAACATGCGCCTATTGGCAGTCCTCCGATAGACATTTTTGAAGTCGATAAGTCGATGTATCGATGGGTATACCCTAAATATGTATCGATTTTGAGTATCGACAGGTTTTACTTCGATAACCGTCTCTAATGTAGCTTAACATTTTCGAAGGCTGTAGAACCTATAGCGCCTGTTGGTCTTACTCTTTTAACAACTACCTAGTTGGTAGAATTAACCCTTCAAAGGTTGCGTAATTACTTGGTGATTAGGCCGACGGATGCTGATGGAGTTCAGTATTATGTGATTTACTATAGACCAGGTGGATGTAAACTCAGAAGGATTTGAGAATTTCAGTGAGACACTGACAGAATGGCCGTGTCAGGCTAAAACAGGCGACTCCAGCATGATGAAGTATCTCGACGACAAGGCTAATTTTATTCAAGCTTATTATTCCACGTTTATTTCGCTTCCTTCGACCCTTTAGGCCAAGTGCTTTTTCTTCGCACTTTCACCCAACCGCACTTTTTCCAACGTTCACTGCCCCCTTGAAAGGCCTCAAAAGTGTTTTGCCTGAGTTGTTTTCGAGGCTGCCGGTTGGTATCAGAGGGAGCTCCCGCCATTAATCACAACAAATTACCGGCGGTCTCCAGCGACTTTAAACCCGAGCGGGGCCTGGGGTCACGAAACTGGTGGTGGTGATGGCGTGCCCTCACAAGGGTCCGTTTTCCCTCGCTCCCGGAGGGCAAACAACGAACTTTCGACTCGTTTTAAAAGCTCTTTGCTCGGCGAACATGAAACCGATCCCTGGTTTGATTTTTACCAAATCTCACTCCTACACAAGTGAAAGGAAACACATGTATCCCCCTCCCCCCATTTGTTTGTCCTCTGAAATGGCCTGCTGGATGCTGTTGCCATTGGCCAGATGGATGCAATATACCTACCACTTCAGGAGGCGGGAAAAATAGGAAGAAGCTCAGCTGTCAACTGCTGAGACGTGTAACAGTGTGGGCTGTTCTCGATACATTTTTTCATCCGGTGGAGACGGGGTCGCTTGGGGAAGCCTAATCGATATCTCTTCTTAACCGGTGATAATCTCGCTGGTCTAGGAGGGGGGCTCTTGAGGGTCCACCCCCACTGTTACACTCTATCACGTGGAAGTAGTGCGTGGTTTGGTAGTATGCGCTAAGCACTTCACCATACTCCGTCCACTTTTTGTGAGCTTACCAGAAGGATAAGCCCAACGGTTTCCCAGAAGGATTCCTTTACTAACAACCTGTCCCGTTGATAATACATACATCTATTGGCTTCCTCACCCCCTTTTCCCCCTTTAGAGTGTCACTATAATTAAAATATACTGAGCTTATTAGAAGGTGATTGATACCATGTCCCAAATGACAAGTCCGAATAGTTGTTCCATCCCAACGATGGACGGTGATCACCTAGAGGTTTATAACTTAAATCACTCGCGGCGGAATAGTGGAAATCCATAGCAAAAAACTACTATTTCTATAGTGTACTGACGATGGTGTAACAACCGAAATCGGTCTACAGTTTGCTAGTGTACGTGGAAATAGACTATTTTATTTTTATCCTGTAGTTTTTTTTCCCACCTAGAGGTTGCCCAGATGAGCACAATTCACTGGAAACAACCTCTGACAACATCATCCGCCAATACGCGTATGTAGGAGCTTTTTTCTCCACCAGTAAAATATTATTGAGATAGTACCATTACGATGGAGGTTGTCATCTTGAAGTTGTTCAGACGTCTTTTCCCTAAACTGAACTTCATACTACTTTTCATTACCCCTTTTCCCTCTCATACTTCTACTACCCAGAAGTATGTCGTGGGGAGGAGTGTAACTGTGTGGGCTGCTTTCGATACATTTTTTCTTCCGGTGGAGACGGGGTCGCTTGGGGAAGCCTAATCGATATCCCTTCTTAACCGGTGATAATCTCACTGGCCTAGGAGGGGGACTCCTTGGAGGGTCCACCCCCACTGTTACACTCTGTCACAAACGTTGTTCGGCCTTGGCCAGAATAATGCGCTCCCGGCAGTCATTATTTTTGTAATTACTAAAATGGATATTAACGAAGTACCTACACCTTCGATATTTTTCGATATCACGAAATATCGATATTTTCATTCGATAATAATATCGGTTATATTGATATCGGAAGAAATAGCGACGTTTTTTTGTTATCGCTAAGCCCCTGCGTGCTGTGCTGTAGCCAGGAACGTCCGGGCCTGCCGCGCATTGCTGATCCGCCCGCACTCATCCTGAAGTCCCTTCGGTCGAAAACAGACATAATCCGAGCGGTGTCCTTCTCCAAGCTCCAACACAAAAACACAAACCGCGCTCGTCATTCTTCGAGCCCGCGGGTGAAGGGTGTCGGAATCTGGTCGGGACGAAAATTGGACTCATCACCGTCTGGGCTTCGGCGGTTCAGAAACTCTGCGGGTTCAGGTGATGAACTCCGGAGTAATTGCCGCAACTCCGTAAATGCTTGGGGGATCCCGCCATTTGAAATCCTATGTATATATATATACGGAACTCCATTATAACGAGGTGGCGCCGGTAATGGGTAGATGAACGGGGACCGGCTGCTGATTAGGAGCTCTCGCTCACGATAATGATAGGTATCGATTTTGTGACGACAATCGATCATCGGTGGATGGTGGTCGATGGGAGGGGGGCTCTTGACGGATAACCCCTTCGGTTCACCGGTATCCGATTGGGGAATTCATTGTCGGATAGAATATGCATTTTCTAAACAATTATTTGTCAATCTAAACATACCTGATCGTGGAACATATTAAACATATTTTGAAGTTAGTGACTTTTAGCGTTTATTGAGGATTTAACCAAATTTGACCCGCTAAAACTGAAGAAAAAATGTTTGACATGAATCAATCTTTACAGACCATAATATCATACAGTTTGAGAAAAATAAACGTTCAGCAATTATAGCCAGCGTTTAAACTTGAGTTTGACCTATTTACCTGAGAAAAAATATTTGTGATTATTGTAATAGTATTTTTCCGTCTCGGTCCACAATTTCCTACCCCGAGCTCATCTCAGTTTTGGTGGTGTTTTTAAATTTCTTCGATTTTCGACCCTCAACAAATTAAATTCGACCTCTTCTTGTTTTCGAAAATGGCCCATCTTCCAACTTTCGAGTTGATGTGGATCAAAGTATAACGCTAAATTTACCAAGAGTCTCCTACTACGAAATTATAAAAATAGTGCCGTAGAAACTTGTAATAATTGTGTGTAAAGGAGTGATGAAAAGGTAAGGGAACACAGGCTCTATGGTTCACTTTAAAACAGATTATTACCAACTGAGAACCTGTTCAGTCGAGAGCTGAGAAAGGAATCCTCGTCGAAATCCTCACGTTTTCGGGATACGCCGTAGAAATGCTCCAACTCAACTGTTTTCACGCTGCCGACATTTCCATGTCACCAGGCGCTATCAGGGGGAGACCAGGCCCCGATTTACAGACAGGCCAACCGGGAATTCGCCCAAAGCGCCAGTTTTCGAGGGACGGAAGAATTTGAGGTCCAGAAAAAAAATAGAAGGACATGAACATTTGAGAGACGGGGAAAATAAGTTTTTAAACTATGTAGTTGATTGATGGCCATGATTTGATTTTTAAAAATACAGACCAAACCCAAAAATGCACAAAAGAAATATACTTGGTGTAATTTACCTGTCAGTTCTATGTTTTGATTTGTACAGACAAAACTTGTTCTATTTCTTGTTCTAGTGGTTAAAATAAATATAAATAAATATCTTCTGTGTCTTGAAAACCTTTGCATAAAAAAAGTTTATGCTTCTATCTTTCATAACAGATTAAATTTTTATAGATTATTACCGTGGACATTCAAAAGGAGATGTTAGGAGTATGTAGTGCGCTTAAAAATATTAGGCTTAAAACCATACACATGCGATATTTTAGAAATATATTTAAAACTCGTTCAACAATATACCTACAACGTATACTACAGCAAACTCATGTTTTATTAACGGTACCTATTTATAACAGCTGTGTCCAACTGCAACAGCCATTTATTAAATTTAATAGGTACCTAAATGGTTGCTACAGTTTTGATACCGCTGTTAAATTGTGTTTTTTAATTTATAAGAAAGAAACAAAAGCCTGTGTCTTAAAAAACCCTAGTATTTAGTTGCATACTGTGCTGTAATAAATAAGCTTGTGATAATAAATAAGCTTGAACTTTTAAAATGTTATTATGTATGGGAGAACTGATCAGTTGGAGGCAGCAATATGCGAGGCCTGATCATCGCCAGATTACGCTCCCATCGGCTGAAGGGAATGGACAACTATATACGAATTAAATCACTCGCGACGAAGTTGTGGAAACCCATTTTAATAAAAAACGGAGTTATAATATAACAAAGTCTATTTCCACGAAAACAATGAATACAAAGTTAAATCGATTTCGACGGTTAGGTCATCATCAGTAACAAACAACTTTCACGACCTATAGGATTCAAGTTCTGTAACTATATAAGCTGTGCTTTTGCGATGTACCTTCAGTTCATGTTTGTTACTGATGATGACCTAACCGTCGAAATCGATTTAACTTTGTATTCATTGTTTTCGTGGAAATAGACTTTGTTATAGGACAACTATATATCCACAAAACACTTTTGGTACTGATTTTGTACTTATTTTTCTCTACGCATTTGCTATTGTTGAAAAGTTGCTTTATGGGTGAAATGAAAAAAAAAAAAAAGCTATCCAAAGAAGCCACTTGCTTACGTCACACGGCTATAACGCGTCGACTGGCCGTTTCCCCAGCTGCTGCCACCGGCTAGCCAATCAGAACCCATATCCGTACAACGTCACAGGAAGCAGCAGGGCCCCTTTCCTCTTTTCTTTTTTTCTTTTTAAATCTCAAAGTTAAAGTCTCTCAAATTATGAAAGAGGCATATTTTCACGATCCTATGATCGTCTATCTCACATCATGAACTGTCGAGAAAAAAATGCACACAGAATTCATAATTGCCCATTGAGTGATAGTATTGCCCATGACATATTCTGGCTGTAGAGAAGTTCCAGTTATGGAGCATGGCCTTATGAGCGGAGTACTAGCTTCTGATGTGACGTACCTACTCAGCTGAAAGCATTTTTAGGGCATCTCGGTCGAAGTTGATAAGTCTAAAATGGTGTGAAACCTTTCACCTGCTTGTGTGCAAGAGTAATGTTCTCTTAAGGAAAATGTAAGTAAACTGAAGTTATTTTGATTGATAACAGCCAAGTCGTTGGCATTGTGGTACACAAAAGACTACAGCTCGTGCAAGGGAGTCTGTATACCACGACTTGTCTATACCTGCAAGAACCACGCCAGGTGAAACCATTTGAACAGATTCAACAGAGAACCAGAAGGTAGAAAGGGATAAAAGGGAAAAAGCACAGCAGAGAACGAAATACCAACTTTTAGAGTTTGTTTCTGACTCTGAAGCCAACAGAGAGCCGCGCCGCCGCCCTCCTGAATAGCTTACAAAGCATGAAGCGATTGCCAAAAGTTTCTTAGTCTTCCTTGTTTTTCTCAGGAGTCTGAAAGAACGAAAAGGTTTTTGTTCTTTACATTTTCAATTCGGAGAGAAACAATACAAAACGTAAGAAGTCGAAAACAAAGAATGGGGCCTATCGATGTTTTCAGATCAGTCAAGCTGCTTTGTACATATACCATTAACTGTAACCTTCACTTCGGTCGCTCATCTAATGGATAACTAACTCATCTTGATGGACTGGCTTTGCAGCTTGTCTGTATTCAAATCCTTCCATTTTCTGTCTGGTGTATTTCCTGAATTATTACCTAATCACGTTTCATTAATATGTTTAATTGAAGCCTGTCTATAACGGATGGCCAAGGAACCATTCAATGTTCGATGGGTGTCTTTCAAATTGAAATTCAAATCGGACCAAAAGACCATAGTCAGTATGTAAGAGTTGGTACATAATTATAGTAAGTCAAGTTAATATAATATATCACATGTATATGCAAATAGTCGAGTAGGCCAGGTGAGCAGTTTCTGGGCGTTTGAAATTTCAAACAACTTTCTGCTTGTTTGTCAAGAAGTGGTGTATATTAGAATGAGGGGCGTAAAATTGATTGTTATAGTCTTTATGGAAGGATTCAGCTCCGTTTCTTGTTTTCGGCTGGCTTGTTGGAGGCGGGGATGTCCAAATTTGTGGTGGGAAGGAGCAGCCGTCTTCTGTATTAGTGAGAAGGGAGTTCGCCGTTACGCACCCCGGCCCGAAAAACTCTGAAAATACGCACCCGTAGGAAAACCATCTTACGCACCCGGCGCCTCGATACGCATCCCTTGAAAATTAACGTTACGCACCCGACAAAAACCACAAAAGTTCCTTCCCACTTACAGACTTAGGACTGACTACATGTGTATGCAGGTGTGGTTAAAAATTTGTGGTTTTTCATCAGATGAAGATGATCGTCAGGTCGTAATTTGTCAGTAGTCAATAGTCACGGTGGTTAGTCAGTATTGCTAGTATTAGAATTGTGGGGTCGTAACTTGAACGATACAATTTTTACTAATTTATACATGGAGATTTCGTCCGGATTTATTTCTTGCCTCCGTAGCCACTTCTCTACCTTTTTTTTTAAATACAAAAAAAAACTTCTACCCAACGCTGCGCTCTCTGGACTTTTGGTCGTGGAAGGTGGGTGTCCTCCAGAGATTACTGTGATGAATGTGTTAGAGCGTACATCCACCACGAGCGGTGTGAGGGGGGATGTGCCCGGAATTTGGTTATGAGCGAATCACCACCATGATACGGGATCTTTTCGGATGTGCCAGTTGGTTATGGGCGGACCACCACCATTCACTGGTTCTTTTAGGTTCGTTGCCTGGTTTGGTTATGGGCGGACCACCACCATGCCCGAGATCTTTTAGGAAGTGTGTCCATTGGTTATGGGCGTACCACCACCATTCACGGATTCTTTTGGGTTAGGAGAGAGAGACGAGGTTAGGAGGAGAGAGAGTAGTCAGCGACTAGAGGAGAGCGTAGAATGAGGAAAAAGGTGCAGGAGGCGAGTTTTTATATGCTTGGGAGCTGTCTCCCTCCATCCTCTAGCTAGTAGTGGATGGTGGGGACCTCCAGGCTGGCCCTCAACTCTCTTGCGTCTTCTGTCCCCACTTCTAAGTTTATTTGGCGAGATCTTATTTCTGTGTACAAGAGTTGTGGTTCCGGGAGGATACCACGACAATTACAATTTTGGGTGGATGTCCGCTTGAACAAGTTCGTTGCCAAATAGAAAAATGTCTGGATGGGGACAGTTTAAAGTCTTCTGATATACAAACTTAAATTCATTGTTTTCTGTGCGTCGAAAAACCACGTCACCACCTTTTTTCGCGGCTCCTCTAACCCACTCCGTGACTGTCTCGTGCGAACTCATAATAGAAACTGCTCAATAATATCGGCGAGGACGGTTATCTGTGATTATCTGGGTTATCGGGAACGCGAGAGCGCTTGGAGTCCTACAACGACCGACGGGTGCGTATTGATGGATGCCCGGGTGCGTATTGATGGATGCCCGAGTGGATTTCCTCTTTTTCCCGGCTCGTGAGATGCGTAACGATGGACCCCCAGTGAGAACATAGCAAGTTCTAAATTTTTTAGCAAGTTTATTATTGGCTGCAAAACAATAAATAAGTAATTTTTTCAGTAATTGATAACGTTTAAGTATTAAAGTGCATCAGAATATTTCACTGAGGCAGTCGTATTGTAGTTTGAGGAGGAAACTTTGTGTAGTTCGAGGCTTGGACAGTGTCGTCCGTTGCCATGCCAACAATGGTCTTTGCGTCCGTTGTAGCCCTGTCTTCTTGCCGAGGCCTTGCAAGATCTTGTCCGCTACGAGAGGTGTCAGTTATTTAGAGTTGTCTGTAAATTCAGCCTGCCAGATAGCAGAAGATCGAGATTTATTTATACCCGGATGAAAGTGTGGGTCCCTTCCGTTGAATATTTTGGAGCAGTCTTTGAACGTACGAGTTTCGAGAGTCGCATTATTTGGATTCGTTTG
The DNA here is from genome assembly GCA_954871275.1 of Leptopterna dolabrata. Taxonomy (NCBI): domain Eukaryota; kingdom Metazoa; phylum Arthropoda; class Insecta; order Hemiptera; family Miridae; genus Leptopterna; species Leptopterna dolabrata. Next base: position 22,517,703 of record OX940986.1, read on the forward strand.
AAATTCTCAGGAGATCCCTGGGACCAACTCCACTTGCTTGGTTTCATGGCAGATGTGAAACTATCTAACTGCCTCTGGATGGAAACTTCTTCTGCTTTGAATATACTTGAAATAGGCCCTTCATTTCACCACAAATGGTAACCAGCGAATCTGAATTCCGCCCACTCCGTCCCCAGCGCCAGTTACGCCTGAAAATAATTTTCGAGACTTAGGTGCTTCCGACGGTAAACCCGTTCCACTTTCATGAAATAAAGCTACAAAAAAAAGAAAAACTTTACAATTTCCTCTTGAGATGGTTACTGAAGAACCATCAATGCTCTAGTTCTCAGTGGTTTTTGTTCTCTTTTCTCAGTACGAGCAAAATGGTTTGCGAGTGGGCAGGAAGGAAATAAGTAGCTTGTTCCTCGCAGTAACGATTCCACTAAAGCTTCTCAGTTCCTCCGCAGATTCCGTTAGGTCCAACCAGTTTTTCGAGCCTTTTCTATAAATACTAATTCTATAAATTCTAATAAATACTTCCTGTTGGAGTATTTTAGACGAAACTAAACTTTTGCCGAGTCCAAAATGTTCAATATACACCTAGGTAAGTGTATGAAAACATTTGGTATTCTTTTCCGTTCAGAGAATCGAATCCTAGATATCGAATTTTCAAAATGAACCTCTATATTTATATGCAAGTTCCGGACAAAAATATATATAGGTTCTTGCACATAAATATATAGGTTTATTTTTAAAAAAAAGTCAAAATCTAGGATTCGATTCTCTGAAAGGAAAAGAAACCGAAACTTGCACATAAATAGGTATATAGGTTCATTTAAAAAAAGTCGTAATCTAGGATTCGATTCTCTGAACGAAAAAGAATCGAAAATCAAAAATCGGGTAAGTACAAAATTTCATATTCCGCCCAGATGTTGCAGTGGAAGGATGAGCAGTTCTCCAAATTTTCAAGTTAAAAGTTACTCAGCTTTGAGTTTTCGGGGGTAAACATTTGTTAAAATCCCAAAAACGTTTGTGAGTGGGGAGGAGGTACATACGTAAGTAGATTGTTCCTCACACACGATGCAGCAGAACGAAGCACAACGATACGATGCAACAGAAGAAGCTCCTCATAGTTCGTTTGCTCCAACTAGTTTTTTTCGGTCTTTTGTATAGGTATTTTGTTCTCTAACGTTTCTTTTATCTTTCTTTCTTGGATGAGGATGCCGGTTGCGTCGGGAGAGAATGACATGGTGGATATTACTTCGGTTTTTTGAGATCCGAAAAGTTTGGTTCCATGTCGATGTTTCTCCATCTGTACGTTTGTTTATACGCATAGTTTATACCCGCGTTACAGTAATAGGTACCTATGTTATCAGATGTGGATGCCATTCGGCCGTCAAATTCAAATTTTTGGTGGTCAAAAATGGCTTAAAAGCTCTAATGCTCTCCTGTGCTCTCCTGAGCTCTAATGCTCTAATGCTCTCCGGTCAAAAAGTCTCTCCTGCTAATTGAATATTCCTGTTTCGGTGATCAAACCGTCGTCAGTAGCAACAAGTTGTTGTTTGTTACTGACGATGGTTTGATCACCGAAACCGGTATAACAATGTATTTTTCGCGTTTTTGACATTTTATGTCTTTACTTTGCTACATAAACTCGAAAATGAAACGCGGGACATGCAACGGAGACATGCAACGGAAACAACGTCACGAAAATATTTCTGATGATTTTCGCTTACAACCGATTCGTTGCTACGGAACTTTATCTTCGCCAGTTATCATCGTACAAAAATCGTTCACCACTCGTTGGATAGCTCTCGATTTACCTAACCATACTACGTTAACCACTGCGGACTGCGTGGCCAACAAGCTGCGGTATGAGCGTGATTGTTTAAATGAATGTTTACGTACATAATACAGTGGAGTCCGGCTAATCCGAACTAATTGGGACTGAAGGCTGTTCGGACTAGGTGATAGTTCTGCGACAATTAAGTACGAAGTACTTGTTTTTAAATTGAAACGTGATTCTTTGTCATTTGTGACCACTCAAGGACAGAGTTTTCCATTCGTTGGAAATCTTGACCAAAACAATTAAGTACGAAGTACTTGGTGTGGGTGCGGGAGGGGGCGCTAAGACATAAAATGTCCCTCGTGGTTGCGTACTTGTACGGAAGCTGTACCCACCGTTTGTGTTTCATCAGTTGAATTTTCAACACCCCCTCAATTTGCGTTTCTTTTTGCCATTTTAGTTACTGTTTTGGTGTATTAGCGGAATTTAAAGCAATTTTTGACCCCTCAGACACCAGTTTGTGACCCTCTTTTCATTTTTGAAAAATTCCTGTCACACAACTCATCCTTTATTTGCCGTTATAAACATGTTGGCGAAATTTGAAATTTTTCATCTCCTAGCCAAGGTTCGAATCGTCCGGAAGGGCACATACATTTATACATACGTGTGAACAAGTCAAAACCTAGGATTCGATTCAAAATGTTTCGTGTATTAGTGGAGACAGACTATTTTTTCAATAACTCCGTTTTGGTTTTTTCTGTCAAATGGGTTTCCACGATTTCTTCACGAGTGATTTAGTTTGTAAGAGGTTCACTGAAAGGAGCCTCACGCCCCTGAAAATTCCTCATCAGTTAACAGCGCAAAATAGCGAAGGGAAAATCTGCCCATTTCTTCAGGAAACGGATTCTTCGGGACAGCAGGTTTTTGTTTTGAATGTGGAAATCGGAGTCAGAGGTAGGAAAACTTAGTAGGAAATCGTGATTGGAGAAAGGGAAAACATCGAGGGTTTTTGCGGGAGCGGTTGGCGGGCTAATACACCGGAACTAAGAAGGCTCCTTGGGATTCCACTCACGTCAACGGCCTCGTCTGCGGGTTTTAGCCGTTTCAAAGTGACACCGACCTACAGAAAAGCCCTTCCTCCTAATTGCTACGTGATTTCATCTAAACGCTCAAACAAACTGTTTTCCCTCTACGCCGGTTTGCCTGGTTAATTTTCGCTCTCCAAGCTCTGCTTTGTGAGGAAAAAGCACTCAGGTGATTCATCAGAGATGTTACCACGTTGGATTCAAAACCTCTAGTCATGCAGCATCACCTAAAGGGCAAATTTTCGAAATGACGTCGCCAGTTCTCGATTATTCGTTCAAGCGCCTCAAGTTTAATAGCTATTAGTTTTTGGTGCCCAGACGTCTCTGAAATATACGCCTACCAAATGCGGAGGAAGGTTTTTCCTCCTTTCGTATACAAATGAAAAACCGCGATTTTATTCGCAACATTGGAAAAACACTGTAGATTATTACACTAGGTATCATTATTTTCAGTACCTACCTATCTATAATTACTTGTTATTATGTATGTCATTTCGTTTGTGACCAGTGTACCTACCTGTCAACAAAATCCAAAATAACCATCTTTCTTCAATTGAAATAATACCGTGTACAACCACAACCAACTCGATTTCATAAACTCATGCATGATTTGCTTATAATCAGCTGTTCCTGATACTAGCACTGATATCTGGACTGGATGTACCCTATACCGTTTCAGTCACACTCAAATTAAAGAAGCCAAACTTCATGACATCACTGTGGACAAACGGGACAGAATTTTTTAAATTCAATTCTCGGATTCTACGTTTCTTTGAACTATAACCATAAAATGGGTTGGGGGGTTAAATTGTTTTTTCTTGCTCGATTTCAGAGGCTTATTATTGAAATAATGAAACAGAGTTGTCATTATGAACCATCCACTCCGTAAAAAAATATACCTTTAATCAACACAGTAGGTGACGGAAACTAAAGCTATCTTGAAACAACTTCGGGGAGAAATACCTTTTTCTCCGTTTCATCTCCGAAAATTTCAAATTGAGCGGTACAAAGCAAAACTCAGTAGGTACACTTATGGCAGAGTACGGAATCATAATAAAACGGAGGAAGAAAATCCGATGCTGCGGCACCCTCGCGAAGCACATCCTGTGAGTCATCTTGGCAAATTGGCTCGGATAATGGGGGCATAACTTCTCGCAGGGTAAGTTTCCTAGCTGAGAAAAAAATGCGAGAAACCCCTGGACGGCAGTCTCCCACGGTCTTCCCTCCATATAAGTTGTAGCTCTTAACAAATTGGGCTTATTATTGTAGAGAAAGTTTTAATGAGCGGGAACTGGTGGGTGGAGTTTTAAAATAAACCGTCAGGAAGTAATGAGGGGGGAGGAGGAGTGGCGGTGAAAAGTCGTGTTCGTTACGCCAGTTTGGTTGATAATAGCCCCAAGTTTCATCTGAGCCAAGTGCGATGTTTCTGAGTTATTATCCCACGTTGTTATAAGTATTTATACGTTTCGAACTATTTTCAACATAACAATCTTTGATCTGATGATCCGATTTTCACTCTGAACTTTGATTTTAATTCTCCCGTGAAAAAGCTGTTGAAAACATTTCTCACTGAAATCCATGACAATTTACCTTCGGAATCGACAGAAAAAAAAGAAAAAAAAAATTAAACGCTCCTATTGCATCCTCGATTGCAAAGACGGTAGAAATGGAGATGGAGGTGGGTTTTCAAGGAGTGCGGCCATGGTGGGCCCATGTTGATGTTAACCGATATGATCAGTTTCGAAGTCAGTTAATCAGAACATCAATTTCGAATATTACCCCATTTAAAAATAAAAATCTAAATTTCAATCATGCAGCATGGCTATTAGAGCGATTTTTGAGAGAAATATTCGTGCTATTGCGTAAAAAGGTGGTATAGCGAGAAGCCGTACAACTTTCCATAAAATTTTATACAATTTTATAGTCATTTTAGCCGTTTTTACCGATTTGTGTCCCTTATAAAGTCAAATTTGACCCACTCTTTTTTGACAAAAATATTTTTATAATCGAAATAGTCCCTCTTTCTGTCGTGAATCACCACCTCACACAACGCAGGTGAATTAATATTGCAACCCATACCCATATACCAATTTTGGCCCCCAAAAATCCAAATTTGACCACTGTTCTGTATGAAAAACAACCGAAACGGTATTTTTCTGTCTTTACTCACTCTTCTGTACCATTGTCAGTGATTTTCGCGGTTTTAGCCGTTTTACCGACTTTTGATCCTTAAAAACTCAAATTTGACCCCTTAGAATTTTTGAAAATTGCTCATCTTCGAACTAGTCTTTTTGTTTGGCAATACTAATGTTTTGGCGAAATTTGGAATTTTGGTTTATTATTTTCAATAATGAACCATTGGAATCGAGCATGAAAAAAAAAATTCTTACCCCCCCTCAAAATTTGATGGTTTACGTTTCAAGGTATGTAGAATCCAAAACTGCAATAAAAATATTTCTGTCTGTCCGCCGTACGCCGTACGCCGTACGCCGTACGGGCCACTTTTCTTAGTTACCATGAAAAAAAATTGATGAAATTCGGGTTATAGGTTCCGTTCGGCGTCTAGTTGGTCCTCGAAGCTCGACGTTACTGTGAGTCATCTCTAAGGGGTTCAAAATAGGGGTTGAAATTTTCAAAACGCCTATACCATTTTTTTATGTAAATATTTTTACGGTTTTAAATAGTTCTTGAACTTGCGAGTTTTTTAAGACCATCCGGAGCATCGTACGTCCAGCCGTTCGTTCACAGTAAGGCCCCGAAGTTTGCACCGACAGGCATTTTCGACTCCAGTGTGAATGAAATTGTATACAATTCAAACCAAATCTCGTAACCAGAGACGCGCCCACAATAGGAATTTGTGAATACGGCCAATCATTGGTAGGGATCACCTGATTATATTGGCGGAGTATGAAGTCGAGTTGGTTGTTCTGTGATATTATTTAATTTGAAAAATGATGGCTCTTTTGGAGTTTGTCGGTAGGTAGTGAAACTTGAACAAACGTTGAAGTATTATTGATGGGTAAATTATTACTACGGTAAATCATTACTCAACGGTAAATTATTACACAACGGTTCATTATACCATCTACGTAGAAGGGGCTGGAGTTTGTTGGTAGGTACTTTTGCAAATTTTTTCACTCCTCATCAACAATTTCTTTTCAGAACTTCATTATGTGTGTTTCTTTTTGTTAGGTACTGTTTGTCATCGGCAGAATTATTTTAGCAACATTTAACTCGTGATTTAGGTAGGTACCTAGTAACGAGTACGGGGTTAGGTACTAACCTACGGAGGGTCTGCGATCTACATAAATATGCATAGAATAGTACATATTATATTATATAGACGGGTTATCTATACATAGAGCTGTGATCTGTAACAGAAGGGTATTCTATACAAAATAATAAACCGTTGTGCAGGGATTTGCAGCGTTTTTATTGTGTACCCAAGGACAGATATCGTCTGGAGCGTATATATATCTGTAGGTATATGTATACATCATGTACAATTTTTGTTAAAATCGGAATGAATTCAGGTTGCTGCGACTCGGATAAACCTACTAAAAAATGTCAAAACTTCATGTTCTGAAAATTTTAGACCCATTGCAATATATTTTCCTCGAAAGTTCGCTAAAAAATTATTTATTGATTATTTTCGGATAACTGTTCGTAAAGGTAGGTAAACATGTTGAAACGAGATTAAGAAAGTGTGGAGACAGTCTGAAGGTCGTGTCTTCTACAACTCAGAGAGCGAGCATACACGAGCTATTACAGTATGAGGAAGTTTCTTAATTTTCATGTTTTTGTCCGCAGATTCTTCATTATTTGTCTCACAAAAATCGTTTAAACGCTGTCGAAAGCTGACAGTCTAGAAGAACACCTCATATCCTCAAGTTCACTGTAAATCAATGACATATAAACAAACCGTGAGGACGAGAAAAAACTGTCGGCCATATTGATGATAGTGTTTACACGGGTTAAAAATCGGTTTCAGTATAACTAAAATTTAGCACAAATAGTATTGGATGGTGGCAGAAACAGGCAGGCATAGACTGTTTCAATAGTCTACAAATACGATTGGTGCATGTATTATACAACAGTACCTGGACAAAAATTGTTTCTCTATAAGTTCAGAAATTGAGTTTAGTTTTGCAATTTTCCTAAAACTGAAAATGGTTATCAATAATATTGTCAATAACAACAATTTTTGTCAATGACAAAAAAGTGATTAAATTTGAGGACCAAATCATTGAAAATGTTCGACAGTTTCAGCAATTCGTTACCTCAAAAGTTCGCTCATTTGATCGTGCTACACGATTGAAACTTTTTAGAACTCGGGGGTAGACTTCCGAAAGGTAGTCAATAGGACGCGGAGACCATAGATTTGTTGACCACCAGGCGCGCTGTTCGACGCCGTTACTCCCACCTGGGGCCGCCAAGACAGTTATAAAGTGAAATTTATACCCCCCAAGGTGTCTCTCAATAATGGTTTCCTACTTGCTCCTCGAACCAAAGTTTAGACGTAAAATAATATTACTTGCGGTGTATTGGGTTACATTACTTACCTACTGCCTTCTTACTCACACACTCGATTAAAAATTACTAGAAAAAGTTCCAGCCATGCAGCATGGCTATAAGAGCGAATTTTCAAAAAATATTCGCTATTGTGTAAAAAGATGATAGGTATAGCGCGAAATCATACCACTTTCCGTAACATTATATATAATTGTTCGCGATTTTTGCCGATTTTTGACCTTTATAAAGTCAAGTTTGACCCACTCTTTTTTTGAGAAAGATATTTTTATTATCGAAATAGTCCTTCTTTCTGTCGTGAATCACCAGCCACACAACGTCAGTTGGGTTAAATTTGTTTAGTGGTAAATTTTAGCCCTTAATACCGATTTTTAACCCTCCAAAAATCCAAAATTTACGCTGTTCTGTATGAAAAACAACGGAAATGGTATTTTTCTGTCTTTACGTACCCTTCCATACCACTTTCAGTGATTTTATATAAGTTTTTCGCAATTTTAGCCATTTATACAGATTTTTGACTCCCTAAACTCAGCTTTTGACCCCCCTGGAGTTTTGGAAAACTGCTCTTCTTCGAACTCATCTTTTTGTTTGGCAGTACGGACATATTGGCGAAATTCGGAATTTTTATTATGTACCCAAAGCCAGATATCGTCTTGAGTGACACATAAATAGATAAGTATATATAAGTACAGTATATATATGCATATACATTTTTGGTAAAATCGGGATGAATTCAGGATGCTCTGAAACGGATTTGCTTACAGAAAAATTTCAAAAGTTCATGTTGTCGACGTTATGATTTTCGTGGCGCTGCTGAATTGTAAGTCAATTATGACTTGTATAGTAATAGATAAGTCGATTTTGACAGTCCCATCAAAGTTGAATTTAGTTGGTACCTTCACTTATGGGTCTCATTCTCATTGTGTGTAGGATGTTAACAATCTAAACATTAAGTACTTCATTATTATGCTGCCTTACCTCAATCTGTGGACTGAAGTAGACAGTTTGATATTGAGCATAGGTAAAAATAGTTATCGTAAAAATTATATACCACCAAAACTGGCACAGAATGATGGTTTGAGAAGTGAAATGCTGTTTCAAAATAATTGATTTCTCGAAAAAAATGCGGGAAGAACTCACTTTTTGTACAGTCTCCCCTAAAGTTGCTCGTCTTTCATCTCATTCATTTTCAGATGTCGTCGGGAGTGTCACATGAATACATATACCTACGGACAGAATTGAGTTCTCCAGGGGTACGTTCAGTATGTCCCAAGACGGATTTGAATTTAACGAATTCACAAAAATCCACCTTCCCACTGAATGTTCTGGAGACATTGCAATGGCGTCTCATGTGAAAATCAGGCGTAGGACTGTTCAGACGTAAATAACGACAGGTAAGCGCACCTCCGAGCCTGGTGGTCGCCCGTGTCAAGCAAATTGTTCAGGTTGTACGTTCCATCAGAGCCGACACCCTCATCCCGTGTTGTCTCCGGCCCGGTGGTCGGGTCAATTACAGTCTTCGCCCACCGGTAATAACCTATCAATCAATAGTGATAAGGTATTCTGTTGTGGCGGTCAGTTAATTGCCCGGTTAGTCCCCGACATTCACTTTAGTACACAAAGTGATTTACATAGTGAACTAATAGCGTTTGAGATATTGATACACGATCTCCCAAATCACAAGTTTCAGCTCTTTTGTTACGATTTTTGGCAATTTTAACCCCCCCCCCCCCCCTTCCCCCTACGAACTAGAATTCTAATTCAACCCACTTTATTGTTTGTAAAAATATTTTCGAGTGATAAAACAGTGTTTATATGTCTCGAGACACTATATACCACTTTAGGATGTGTGGGTTTAGGGTTAGGCAATTGTTGCCACTTTGACGAGAGTTTAACGATTTTGAACTCAAATTTTCAGTTCGATGCGCTTGTTTTGATAAAAAATATTTTTGTGCTTTGAAATTATTCAGAATGCTCTAAAACGGAAGCGAAACGAAAAATGTTTCAAAAATTCATCTACTAAAAATGTTGCAATAATCCAGTCTTCGTCAAAAATTCGCCAAAACCAAACTCTACCGTAGAACCAAGTTGAGGAGGGCTGATATTTGTCGATGCTACATATTGACTGAATGGCGAAACACATTGTTTTAATACAATAGGTATTCTTGAAAATAATTGACATCATACTTGAAAATTTTCCCAAGTGTTGATAATTGATGCTCGACCCTCCGGAAGGAGTGTCAAATATCATATACCACATCATCATCATCATCATCATCATTTTCTCATTTTGACGCGTGATGATGAGTTTTATCGTAAAACATGACATTACTTGACAGGCGAGAATTTGGGAATCTCAGTTCAGCTCCTGGATGGATTATTATAACCCCACTGAATAACGATATTTCAGAAATCAATTTCCAGCCACGAGATAAAGCACAGTGATGGGAATAAGGGGAACCGAAATTCGTGCTCCTCTTCACGTTCATGGGAAATTTCGCGCTGATTCGGAATAGGCAGTAGGTACGTTACTATACTTAAACCTCTCCCTAACCGCGAAGAACTTATTCAAAAATCCCTCTTGACCATTGGAATAAACTGTCGTGAGTCCCTCCCGGAACTACTCCTAGCAGATTTAAGTTCTCACAAATATTTCATAAGCCAACTTTAGTTCTTACCAAATAAACCATACGAGTGGGGAACAAGCCGCAGGAGTCAGAGCACAACCTGGGTCCCCACCATCCCCTACCAAATAGGGGATGGAGGGAGACGACTCCCAGTAACGTAAATACTCGCCTCCTTCGACTTTTCACTCATTCGACGCTTCCTCTAGCCGCTGGCTACTCTCTCTCTTCCTACCCTGCTCTCTCTCCTAAAACCTAAAAGATCCTAGATGACGGTGGTGGTCAGCCCATAACCGCCTAGGCAAATTCTCCCAAAAGATTCCAGATGACGGTGGTGATTCGCTCATAACCGCCTGGACACAACCAAAAAGATCCTAGATGTCGGTGGTGATTCGCTCATAACCGCCTAGGCAAAAACCTCTCCAAAAAGATCCCAGACGTCGGTGGTGATTCGCTCATAACCGCCTGGGCAATTCCTCACACCACCGTGATGAAAATAAGCCAATTTTAAATTCATCGCAGTGGTGAACCCGACGTTCACACAACCTTCTTCCTTTCCCTTCTCATCTCGACGTCGCCGCTTCACGCCCCAAAACCTTCTAAATTCACATTTTAAATTCGAGCTCCTCACTATAACGTTTGAACGTCCAACCTTCCACACGGAGATTTCACCTCTCTCACATCTCCGCTCAGCTCACGCCATTTTTAGTATTTTTGCGAATTTCAAATTTAAAATTTCAAATTTTAAAATTCAAATTTCAAAGTTCAATTTTACCCAATTTTGCGAAATTGAAATTTCAACTCCTCCCTACATGATGGACTTAGTCTCACAATCACCTCCCCTTCTCACGCCCCCCTCCACCCTGTAACACCCCACCTTCACTGCCCCCTCTGCAACCCCACTCACCCTTTCACCCTTTTGCCAATAAGTCGGCGGCTGGAGGAAATCGTAGAATCATCCACCCCCTTCCCCCAACGTCATGGGAGGCCTTACGCCCAACCCCTTTTTTCCGCTCGCCAGTATTGCAAGCGTATTCTTACCCCCCCCCCCCCCCCCATATTCTTACCGCTCGCCCATACCGCAAGCGTTTTTCTTACCCCCCCTCAGGGAGGGCCGCCCCTTTCCCCTTCCTACACAGAGGTGCTCCTACTCAGCCCTCCACCCCCTCATCGCACCTGCGACCACGGCGAACGCTGCCGCCCCCACCCCCTCATCGCGCCTGCGACCACGGCGAACGCCGCCGCCACCGACCCCTCTCCCGCCAACCCCTCTTCGCACCTGCGTCCACGGCGAACGCCGCCGCCACCCCCTCACACTCCAACCCCTCAACGCATCTGCGTCCACGGCGAACACCGTCGCACACACCTCAACCCTCTCGACCCCCACCCCCTTGGCGTCACCGCGACCCAGGCGAACACCGCCGCACCAACCCCCTCGACCCCCACCCCTCAAACCCACCACTCACTCGGGGGCCCCTCTTCCCGCCCCACGATGCTGGGGGCTGACCGCTTCGCCCCCTTCACCTACCCCCCTTCGGAAGGCTTCCACCCCTCGCCTACGAGCCAGGGTTAAATTGCAACGGCCCACGCCCCCCCCCCCCCCCACCACTCACTGGGGGGACCCAGCACCTGTACATATCACACCTGTAAATATGATTCCTGTAAATATCTTTAAAACACACCTGTAAATATCGAGCTTCCTTATATGTCAATGTAAATATTCTCTAGCTCTAAGTCACTTCTCTTTGTACATAACCTCTCCTCATTCACCTGTATATTCCCTAGCTCTAAGCCACATGCTGTTTTTATCTGTATACTAGCCATAAGTTACTCCTCTTTGTACATACTCTCCTCATGCAACTATATATCCTAGCTCTAAGTCACTCCTCTTTGTGCATACTCTCCTCAAGCAACTGTATACACTAGCTCTAAGTACCCACTTTTGTACATACTACTACTTCACGCCAATCTTCGCCACCTTTCTACCTAGTATTAAGCAAACCACCATCTCAACTACTGTCAATCACCGCCTTCAGCCTACATTGTTTGCCTCAGCCCTCAGCTTTGTAAACTTGGGCCCTCAGCCACATCCGAATGTTCACTTGCTCACTTTCCACCGCCATCAGCACTCCTCCTGTCTGCCATAGCCCTCAGCCTTTTGTAACCTTGCGCCTTCAACACCATCCTGTTTGCCATAGCCCTCACCACTTGTAATCCTGTGCCCTCAGCTCTTGGAAATTTTTTGCTCGAACTGGGGGGACCCATGTCGTGAGTCCCTCCCGGAACTACTCCTAGCAGATTTAAGTTCTCACAAATATTTCATAAGCCAACTTTAGTTCTTACCAAATAAACCATACGAGTGGGGAACAAGCCGCAGGAGTCAGAGCACAACCTGGGTCCCCACCATCCCCTACCAAATAGGGGATGGAGGGAGACGACTCCCAGTAACGTAAATACTCGCCTCCTTCGACTTTTCACTCATTCGACGCTTCCTCTAGCCGCTGGCTACTCTCTCTCTTCCTACCCTGCTCTCTCTCCTAAAACCTAAAAGATCCTAGATGACGGTGGTGGTCAGCCCATAACCGCCTAGGCAAATTCTCCCAAAAGATTCCAGATGACGGTGGTGATTCGCTCATAACCGCCTGGACACAACCAAAAAGTTCCTAGATGTCGGTGGTGATCCGCTCATAACCGCCTAGGCAAAAACCTCTCCAAAAAGATCCCAGACGTCGGTGGTGATTCGCTCATAACCGCCTGGGCAATTCCTCACACCACCGTGATGAATATACGCCAATTTTAAATTCATCACATAAACCAAACTGGGTACCGTTACAGTATGCAATGTACCTACCTGCCTTCGCTGTTATAGGGTGGTAGGGGGGGGGGGGGGGGTTATAGCATGCTATCTACCTCAAACCTGATGTGTACCCTATGTATGCTGTGTTACAACTTTGGAAAAACAGAAAGCTTACCTTGAAAAAATTCTCTTCAATTCGAAGTTCGTCTGCTTAGCATTTAGCAGCTGCATGAGAGAATTGACCTTCATGTCGTCGAAAAAAGCGTCGAATGTATCGCCGGGTTTTCTTTTCCCTTGAAACAGGGATTCATCAATTTCGACTTCGAAGCCTGGGCCGCCCATTTTCTCTTGTTTGTCAGATATCTCACAATACATGTCCGTGCATAAATTATTCCAGTCAACGACCGTATTTGAACTTTTATGCGCCCATTTACATACGTCTCTCACTCCCGCCACATTTCTCCAGTACCACACCACTTCAGCTATTTCACATAAAGTCAGCCAACTGTTACCCCTCCATGCACACCTTGATACGTGAAAAATTTCTTTTGGATCCGGATGGACTGAAATGTTGGCAACCTTTAGCTTCGCAAGTATTTAGTTTTGATAGGCGCTCCGTCACTGTCCCGTTTCCGACTTGCTGTCAAGCATTCTTTTAGTTGTCTACCACACTCATCACCGTTTTTCATTTTGTCGCAAACCAGAATCCGCTCTCGGAAAACACCATTTTGTTTAAAAAAAGCCGCACGTTTCGTCACTATAAATATCTTTTTTGAAAAAATGCCCTACCGTCATGCCGTTATGCATCACAGTGCACATTTTAATCACATATATTATCATAGTTGAATCACAGAACAGTATGTACGTACACGAAAATGAAACTAATGACTAGACGAAACACAGACGAGCACCAGTTGAATCCCGAACCAAACTAACTGGACGCTCTGATCAGTAAGATGGATGTTAATCATTGTTATCATGCATGTACTTTTTTTTTCTATCTGTGTTTACATTCAATTCATCGCGTTTCATTGTTCTTCTTTTGGCGTGTAGATAATATAAATTCCCTTGGTAGATAGCATACTATAACTAACGTCTGGTCACTACGGTAGATATCGACTGAGCGGCGGTAGGTAGCAGTTTCTTGGTAGATAGTATACTATCTAGATAGTGGACTATAACGGTACCGCAAACTTGTTTCCATATCGTGGAAGGGTTGTAGACAATCAAGTTCATTGACGAATGAGATCAGGTCCAGCTTTCCCGTTATGTAGCATTTTGGGTGATCTTTTAACATTCTTGGCAGTTTCTGTGAAATGCTTACAGAAACTTGGAGAAAACTTATTACAAATCGTCAGAAATTGTGGCTCAGTAACTTGACTTGAGAGCTGGAATTGTCTTGTTTCAATTGATTTTGATTTTCTACTACATTAGTATTCCCAGTTTGGCTGAGGCCTGTAATCAGCAGAGTGAATTTGCGTGTTCCCCCCTTTTTTTTCTCAAGGTTTTCAAGTTAGAAACGTTGGAGTTTAGGGTCGAGGGTTATATTCAGAATCAGCTCGGAATTTCCTATAAGTTCGGAGAGGAGCGCCCTTTTCATACCAGCTGCGTTCGGGCACGTCGTGGAAATGAGGGCTCAGCCGTTCGACGAACCCGATCCTAATGAAGCCTGATTACCGCCATCTGATTAATGGCGGTATGAACCTGTTTGACTGCATGCTAACACCTCTGTACAATCCCCCCCCCCCCCTTCCCCATGCGAACGGTCGATAACCGAGTGATCCACCAGCTCGCGTCATCCACGAAATTAGCCTTGCGCTAGAACAAACCTTGAAATTTCATTTGCCAACCATATAAGATACCTTCATCGAGTAATAAAAAGACGCTGCAAATTAGTACAGACCGGTTTAACTAAGTTCTGAGGGGTCAAAAATCTGTAAAACGGCTACAATCGCGAACAAGGTATAAAATCACTGAAAGATGAATGGAAGGTTGAGTGAAGACAAAAAAATACCATTTCAATTGTTATTCATACTGACTAGGGGTCATATTAGGATTTTTGGGTGGTTAACAATAATTGGCGTTAAGAGCTGAAATCCATATTAACTCACATGACGTCGTGTGAGATGGTGATTCACGGCGGAAGGGCTATTTTGATGATGAAAATATTTTTCTCTAAAAAAAAGTGGGTTAAATTTGACTTTATAAAGTTAAAAAATCGGTAAAAATGGCTAAAATCACGAGCAGATTTATTTATAACGTTACGGAAGGTGGTATGGTCTGCGCTATCGTCTTTTTATGCAATAGCGAATATTTATTTGAAGCAAAGATTTATTGGCTCTTATAGCCATGCTGCATGACTGGAACTTGTTCTTTTATATTTTGCTCTGAAATTATCTACCTTATTTTCCAAAGAACCTTTGGAATCAAGCATGGGAATACCCGTCCCCCTTCCAAATTTGATGATTTGGTTTTTTCCCTTTTTTTTTCCTAGTTTGAAGTCCGCGCGGACCTAAAACATGATGTACCCAAGCCGAAAAAAGGTTTTGGAACGCACTAAATGCACTAAAGTTCGTAAGGGCGCCTCCCCCAGGAGTATTTCAGATTGATAACAAAATTTGGTATACAGATTGTCATCTGTAACTTTGTTCATCAATAACTTCGACAATGTGATATGTTGCTTGTTTATCTATAACTTCTAGTCTGATATCGACGTAATCTTCTCCTGTTGCAGGAAGCGTCCGTTTTCGTTTTCGAAAAGAAGTGCGCGGAAAAACTTCACAAGCCCAAACGGAAGGAGACTGTCACCGAATTACTGAGGGGGAGCGTGCGCCAGCTGGAGAGGTTCAGACACCCGAAAATCCTCCAGGTGAGCGTAATATCAAGAATAATTTAATATAATTTGAGTCATTCGGAATAATGATGAACAAACTCAACTGTTCTCAACTGCTGACACTTCAGTCTCAATGTTGGATATCTCAATAAGACGACTCTTGATTCTGAAGCAGTGACTGGAGCTTGTCAACAGATCCTCCTTATTCCCTTAATATCGAGCCATCCATTTCAATGAAATTTATGGCATCTCCAGCGACCAAGAAAAAGTTGCGGGTGATGCAGCATGACCATGTGAGTGAATTTTCGAAGTAACCTGCTGCTTTAACTAATATCGTATATTTTCTTTGGTTTTGTTCTCACTTTTCTCTTCGCCCCCAAACATTTTTGGTGTGTGTTAAAAATTATTCATTGCGTCAAATTACAACTTCCCCGATTTTTGTTACCTAATCTTGCTTTTAGGCACTTATTAAATTAATAAAAAATTTATAATTTATAATTTAGGCCTTTTCAGGGGGAAAAAATTAATTTATGTATTTTTGGACTCACCAGCACTAGGATTTGAACCAGTTTCTGTTTTTTAAAGTAATACCTAATTTTGATCTCATCGTTCGACGTTACAGACATTGGCGTAATTGGGGATTTTTCATTTTGTAGCCAAATTTAGATGTTGTCTGGAGTGACGCATAAATGCGTAGGCATACAGGGTGTTCACTGTTAAGATTGAGAACCTTCTAGGAATCGATTCTGCTACTAATTTCCAACAAAAAGTTCCGATTTGCAATTTTTTTTTTCACCTTTTGTTTTCGTGAGTTATTTTTTCACTTTAAATTTTTTTTCCCTCGCGTTTTCTACCTTTTACCACTAAAATGGCCACAACTCCCTTAAATTACACTGCAAAATTTAAAAAAAATACTTCGTTGGAAAAATCGTTGTTTTCTATCAGAGAATGGTTCTAACATAAATTTTGGAGTTATTCAGCGGGCGAAAAATTCCACTGAATAGAAAGGTTTTTAGAATTTTTCGAAATCAATATTTTCTCAAAAGGCAATACCACAGACCTCTCTGTTTCCTCCCCCCCCCCCCCCCTTAGTGCAGTAAAATGGAAAATAACCACATCGTAGGAAAGCTGAGGTTCTGAGGACAATCATCACGTGCACGTTCAGTCTCCCATTACTTTCGATACGTAGAGCCATTTGAGAAAATTGTGAGTGCAAAAATTCAAGAAAAGTGTTTTTACAGCGCAATTTTTTGCCCGCTGAATGTATCCACTCCAAAGTTTATGTTAGCGTCTTATTCTGATAGGAAATTTAACTCTCTTTCCAACTACACCTTTATTTGAATAATGTTATTTAAGGGAGTTACGGAAATGTTACCACTAAGAAGAAGTAGAAAACACGAGAAAAACTTACAAGAGAGAAAAAAAAAACCAAGAAAGGTTTCGAAAACAAGGGGTTAACAGAAAATTGCAAGGAGGAATTTTTTGTTGGAAACTAGTTGTAGAATCGATTCTGAAGGTTCTTATTCTTGAATGTGAACATAGTGTATACAATTCCTTGGATTCATAGTGCTCTGATCTCCCAAAGCAGTTGATTAGAAACCTGAGCTCTTAAAACATGTGAGTGCAAAGTTGGGCTCACAAAGTTTTTGGTTGGAATACTGAACCCCAAATAGTTGGGAGGAAAACTCTGACGTCCCAATGCAGTTGAGAGGGAAATTGAGCTCCCTAAGCAGTTCAGTGGAAAACTGAGCTCTTAATGCAGTTTAGTGGAATACTGAGCTCCAATTCTGTCGAGAGGAAAATTTAGCTCCCTATAAGCAGTTGAGAGGGAAATTGAGCTCCCCAAGCAGCTGTGTGGACAATTCTTGGAGGAAGTGATGAAGGAGGGAGCTACAAGATCGTTTCAATTACATCAACAATCACCCGGCAATTACAAGGAGGATGGTAAGCGAGAGTGACGTTTGGTTTAATTAAACGTCATTTGCAGGAAGGGGGGCAACAGCCCGGGGCGTCTGCCGAGATAATTGAGGTAGCTTTTAGGGCTCACCTGTGCCCTTTTCTTGTCCGGTTTTCTTTTTCAGAGCCACCACGAGTTGATTCGGCGGCGGGGTGGAGGCGTGAAGGGATTGAGCCTGCGGGATGTGAGGTGTGTGGCGAGGAAGAAGCGAGTTGGAGGGCTTTCATTAGCGGGCCTCAGCGTGACAGAAGGTTTCCCTTCCCTTCACCGCACCCAGGACTGAAACATCCGTCATTGGGCCGAAACTGAAGACTCAAATCCTTAGTGAATTTTTGGAAAATTCACGTCTGACAATGAGCCCAACGGTTTTTTACAGGCTTTTGTTCATTATTCGGTGAATAATACACCTGTGTTCAGCACTCCCTCAAACTCTTTCTCTTTTACGTATCAAGTTGCGTAGATTCCAAAACGCTGCAAAGTTCTTGTCACGTGGGTTTATTATTCTATTGGACGTATCTATAGAAACGTTGGCTGTTCATTTATTGTTTCTTTCCTATTTTTGATGGTTTCCATCAATTTTGGCCCCCCAAAAACACGAATTAGGCTCCTGTTTTTATTACAGATCTTTGATCATTGATAGTGCCATTCAATTATCTTGATTCACCTTTTGATACTACTTCTAGTGTTATTATAAAAATTTATGGTGATTACAGACGATTTCCCAGGTTTTTGACTAACGATAAATGAATTTTGGGAGCTGAACCTTCGTTACAACCTCAATTCTTCACTCTTTGGTCAGAATCAACTTAGGTCTCATTATTAGGTCTTCTCGCCCTAAAAAACGTGGGAAACGACACCTAACTCACAAGCTCATGTTCACTAAAACCTCAAAAAAAAACCAAAATAAAATCCCGAAACCCCCTATTTTCACCCATTTTTCATCCATAACACGCCTGGGTGTATCCCCTGCGGAGCTTCGGAGCACAGCTAGGACCCAATATGTTCCCAAATGGGGATGGGGATATTTCAGTTATTGCACATGAAAGAAACAAAAGGAACAGCCAACATTTCTGTAGGTGTGTCCAGTAGAATAATAAACCCATGTGACAAGCACTTCGCAGTTTTATTTATTTAACTCGCTCTGTCCGTGGCGGTAAGATCTGGTAGTCGATTTTTCGCTATTTCCCGAAGTCCAGTTGAGCTGCAATTTTGTATATGTAGTCATCTTTCTCCGGTGACAATACATTAACAATATTAATCCCTAATTAATTCCTGTCAGTGCTGAAAATTAAAGTAGGCAAACAAAATAAAACACATCTACATCATTCACAAATATACGTCAATTGACAATGGTTCGACCGTCTCTCGAGTACCTACCCGTAAAGTTCATAATACTAGTTCAAAAAAGTTCCAGTCATCGAATTTTCAAAGAAATATTCGGGTTATTGTGTAAAAGATTAATAGCGGGAAACAATACCATGTTTCTTAAGTTTATATCCTTTCGTTATTTTAGCAATTTTTACCAATTTTTGACCATTATAAAGTCAAATTTTGCCCACTCTTTTTTGAGAAAAATATTTTTGCCATCAAAACGGTCTCTTCTGTATCTATCGTGCGAATAACCGGCTGTTCGCAGCGTTTTCCTGACTCCCAAAGCCAAGTAGGTTTCTGTTCCTCATGCAAGTACACAGAAAATAGGGTTGACGAGAAACTGATCTTTTTGATTCCCAACCGTTATCAAACTCAAACCCTTCTCAAACGGTATAGGATCATGGATGGTTTCTTACCATTTTCCAGGAGTCGGATAACCGTCAGAAAAAGCCAGTGCGAACGAAC
Organism: Leptopterna dolabrata; assembly: GCA_954871275.1. Lineage (NCBI taxonomy): Eukaryota > Metazoa > Arthropoda > Insecta > Hemiptera > Miridae > Leptopterna > Leptopterna dolabrata. Next base: position 22,537,130 of record OX940986.1, read on the forward strand.
CTATTACTCATCAGTCGCGAGTTGTTAGATTTCAGATATTCTCGAGTCAGCTCGTTCACAATGAGAGAAGCATAAATTCTTTTAATTTCTCTTGCTTCTTGCTTAAAAATCTCCGTGTTCGCGCCATTAATAATATAATAGCTATTTATTATATCTTTATGTATTATAATAGTTGAATAATAATTTCAAAATTCTTCCTATGAGATCGTTATTGTTTCGATTTTCAAGACTCCTCGATTTTGGCTCCTCAATTCTCATATCAGAAACACTTCACTCTTTATCATCGTCTCCAAGGAACTTCCTTAATATCTTAGCCATAACTTTCTTAGGCGCCTAGTTCATAATAATATATAGCTGTAACGTGAACTCGGGTAATTTACTTATGCCAGTTTCAAGGTGCAGAAATAGGTGGAGCTTTTCCGCCACCTAAATTCCTCAATTCCCCTTATCTATATCTATAAAAATCTCATGTCACGGTGTTTGTGGTCACACTCCTCCGATACGGCTCGACCGATATTTACGAAATTTTGTATGTACATTTGGTAGGTATGAGAATAGGTCGTAAAGTATATCTCATACCGCTAGGCGACCCTTCCCATTTTTTAATCGCGATTTTAGTATTCCATACTAATAAATACCGTTTTTCGTATTTCATACAGAATGAAATTATCAGCTGACCTGGGTCACCTGATCCACGTGTTTCATGATTGTAAAAAGGTTGGTAAAATACTAAAAGAACAAATCTATTTGTGCGTATTACAGTCAACAATGCCAGCAAGACGCAAGGGGTCCCATTTGGGCCGACGAACGAATAAAGCAACAAGCATGCGAAATAGTAGAGCAGACAGAACAGACGAACAGATCCGACGAGATGACGAAAATCTGGTTGTGAGCATGTCGCAATTGCGTGCATCACAAGAGGCACGAGCTGAACGAAATAAACAACGTCAAATTGGAAAGGAGACACCTGCTTCGTTCCTTCGTCTCGCATTCGAGTACGAGCCTGATGTTAAATATTCCGTTCAAAGTGCTGATTGGTGCTATGGACAAAGAATTTCCCCACTGCCATGCGCTCAAATTCATACATGAGTCAGCCGGGATGTGTTGCGCATCAGGGAAAGTGCAACTAACAGAAATTGAGACACCAACAGAACCATTTAAAGGCTTGCTCATCGGCACGGATCCAGATTCAAACCTGTTCCTGAAGTCCATTCGCACATTCAATTCATGCTTCCAAATGACTTCGTTTGGAGCAACAGAAATAGTACACAATACTGCGGCAAATGATCAACAATTCAATTCAACGTTCAAAATAAAAGGCCAAGTGTACCACAAAGTAGGCTCATCGCTGCCAATGCCAAACGAACCACACATATTTTTACAAGTCTACTTCATTTTTTTTCTACAACTTTTTTCCATCCCCCCACACTTACAATACATTCTTTATTTTTTATTTAAGGACCAAAATATTCACTAGAAATAATTTATATGGCAGAACATCGTTTGCCGGGTCAGCTAGTAATAATATATAATTATGTGCCCCGTAACACATTGTGGATCTTGAAACCACATTTTAAAACTTCACTTTACCATTGGCGGATCTAGGATCGCTATGGACGGCATGGGTGTGTGGTCCTCCACTACCACAGCTGAACTAATTATTAATTATCAATTAAATTGCCTATTATTATCAGTGGTTCCGTAGTGTTTCATTACACATATTTATCCATGTCATTGAAGAGAGTGAGGGGGCTCTAGGCACACCTGTAGAATCAATATCCCATCACCGTATCGTTGTGAACCAGTTTCCCGTGGTAAATGGAAAATCGAATACAAATCGGTGCTAGTTGTGTGCTGATTTAGTGCTTCCTTCACTTATTGTTGGATTATTCTCCCTCGATCGCGCTCACTCTCCCTCCGCCCGTGCAGGAGCAAAACTTTTACACTCAGTTTTATTCCGCGAAAATCTCTCTCTTCAGCTCAACTCCGCCAACTTCTAAGCCGATTCCACGTTCTTACCATTCGGGGATTTGCCTCCGTTGAAATTTTAATGTCGTTTTTCTACCAAACTCCGCTCGTTCCTACATTTATCGGGCCGACATCTGGCTTTTGCCGCATCCCCTCAACAAGAGGATTTTCCATTATTGTGCCTCTCTACATATATGTGAGTTGCCAGCCACTTGATATTGAACTGAGTTTCGTATTACCGTCAATAACAATGTACTTATGGATCTCTTCTCTCGACTTATTATTTTGTGAAAGACCGTCTCTATACAATTATGGGTGCGTCGGCGGCATACAATCGAGCTCGAACTAGTGAACCGATCCAGACTCTTTGTTTGGTTTCACAATGAGAATTGTGATTTCGTAGCTTGAGCTGTCCAGTTGCTCCCAGTTCAAGCAGAGTTAGATTGTCAGTCGCTTCGTTTTACCCCTTTTGTTCTTCTATTGCCTGTTCGTCGTGTACCTACAGGGCTTTACTCTTTTAAATAGAACACAGATGCTACATATCTGTTGAAGAGGATTTTTCATTATTATTGTACCCCCTGCAGCGGCAGTATTTCTGGAACACCTTCGCGACTTAATACCTAACGGCTGTCAACGACCTCTGTCTCTTCAGTCATGAACGTCACAATCATAGCCGATTCTGAAACTCAAACTCCGGTGGCCCTATTTTTTATAAACGTTCCTTTTGGTTTAAATAATGAACCTTTGGAATCGATGAAACAAATTTTTAACCCCCCCCCCCCCCTCCAAATTTGATGGTTTCCGTTTCAACATACGTATAATCCGAAAAAGGAATACGAAAAAAAAAAAAAAATTCTCTCCGTCCGCCGTACCAACTCCTTTTGGTATATTATTCTGCGAATAATTCACCTATGTATTCGCTCAGCAAACAATTTTTATTACACCCCCTCAAACTTTTTTCTTTTCCGTTTCAAGGTGCGTAGGTTCCAAAAATGCAATGTCCGTCCGCCGTACGCCGTACGCCGTCCGCCGTATCACGTGTACAGGCTTCATTTTCGGTCTAAAAAAGTCGTTCTTTCGCACACATGCTCTATTTGGGCCCTAGTTGTGTCCCGAAACTTTTCAGCCCGATCTGAATATACCCAGGGGTGTTATGAGTAAAAATGTGTAAAATAGGTACTTTTTGCTTTTTAGCAACATGTTGGTAACATGAGCTTCTGAGATGTCGTTTTCCATGTTTTTGGGGACGAGAAGACCCAATATGAAGTCGATTTTGGCCAAAGAGTGGAAAATTGAGTTCTACCAAATTTTCAGCTCCCAAAATTGATTTTTTATGAGTGAAAAACCTGGGAAATCGTCTGAAATCACCATCAGTTTGTATAATAACACTGGAAGAAGTGTCAACACGTGGATCAAGACGATTAAATGGCACTACCTAGTGATCAAAGATGGTTAAAAAAAGAAAGAAAAAAAAAGAAAAGGAGCGTACGTAATTTGTGTTTTAGGGGCCAAAATTAATGGAAACCATCAGAAATAGCTATTTTCGATTATTACGCATGAAAGAAACAATAATTGAACAGCCAACATTTCTGTAGAATAATAGGTCCAATAGAATAATAAACCCATATGACAAGGACTTTGCAGCGTTTTTTTGGTTTATCATTTTCAATAATGAACCATTGGAATCGAGCATGAAAAAAAAATTCTTACCCCCCCTCAAAATTTGATGGTTTACGTTTCAAGGTATGTAGAATCCAAAACTGCAATAAAAATATTTCTGTCTGTCCGCCGTACGCCGTACACCGTACACCGTACGCCGTACGGGCCACTTTTCTTAGTTACCATGAAAGAAAATTGATGAAATTCGGGTTATAGGTTCCGTTCGCTGTCTAGTTGGTCCTCGAAGCTCGACGTTACTGTGAGTCATCTCTAAGTGGTTCAAAATAGGGGTTGAAAATTTCAAAACGCCTATACCATTTTTTTTACGTGAATATTTTTACGGTTTCAAATAGTTCTTGAACTTGCGAGTTTTTTAAGCTCATCCGGAGCGTCGTACGTCCAGCCGTTCGTTCACAGTAAGGCCCCGAAGTTTGCACCGACAGGCATTTGCGACTCCAGTGTGAATGAAATTGTATACAATTCAAACCAAATCTCGTAACCAGAGACGCGCCCACAATAGGAATTTGTGAATACGGCCAATCATTGGTAGGGATCACCTGATTATATTGGCGGAGTATGAAGTCGAGTTGGTTGTTCTGTGATATTATTTCATTTGAAAAATGATGGCTCTTTTGGAGTTTGTTGGTAGGTAGTGAAACTTGAACATACGTTGAAGTATTATTGATGGGTAAATTATTACTACGGTAAATCATTACTCAACGGTAAATTATTATACAACGGTTCATTATACCATCTACGTAGAAGGGGCTGGAGTTTGTTGGTAGGTACTTTTGCAACTTTTTTCACTCCTCATCAACAATTTCTTTTCAGAACTTCATTATGTGTGTTTCTTTTTGTTAGGTACTGTTTGTCATCGGCAGAATTATTTTAGCAACATTTAACTCGTGATTTAGGTAGGTACCTACCTAGTAACGAGTACGGGGTTAGGTACTAACCTACGGAGGTTCTGCGATCTACATAATATGTATAGAATAGTACATATCATATTATATAGACGGGTTATCTATACATAGAGCTGTGATCTGTAACGGAAGGGTATTCTATACAAAATAATAAACCGTTGTGTAGGGATTTGCAGCGTTTTCTTTTTATAGTTACCGTGAACGAAAATTAATTAAATTCGATCTGAGGGTCCCATTTGGGGGTCTAGTTGGTCCGCGAAGCTCGGCGTTACTGTCAGTCATCTATAAGGGGTGAAAAATAGGGGTTGAAATGTCCAGGGCGCCTGTATCTCGAATTTTTTCACGTTTTTATAAATATGTTATTGAATTTGTGATTTTTTTGAGACCACCCGGAGCATTGTACGTCAAGCCTTTCGTTCACTAAGGCCTTGAAGCTTGCAACGACAATCTTCGTCAACATGATCTTGAATTAAGCGATATACATCCATACCACATAATCGTTGCTAGGGAACAGCTGGTTATAAATACGCATTGCTGTATGAAGTCGAGCTGGTTGTTCTGTGATGTATTTCATTTGAAGAATGATGGTTATTTTGTAACCTGAACAAATGGTCAGAAATATAAATTATGCTTCATGAATAACAAGTCGTTGATAGAATTCTTGAATACATCCGGCCGGCTCGCAATTGTTGATTTAGGGCTTTCCTGGGGGGAGCTTCGAGGATAGGCACTGACCTCAGAAAACGGGTTTCGACACAAAAGGGCATCTATACAGGTAAATTGCAGTTTATGAAGATCGACCCAGATATCACGGAACGTCAACGAGCTGTTAACGAGCTATCACGGAGCTGTTGATGTTATCATTTAAATTTTATCATATTTATTAAGTGAGCTCCAACTACCTGCTGGTGGTATTAATTTATTGTGACGGAGGTGTTGACGAGGACCACGAATTTGATTTCAGTGCAACAAGAATCTTGGATCGGGAATCAGTTTTGGGCCGTAGATTGTTTAAGGAGATGGCCTACATCCACATGAATCCAAGGGCATGTAATAGAAGAACAGACACTTCTGGCCTCAGTTCGGTGTATGCTGGAATTTTGGCTGAGGTTCAGAGAGGTCGATCTGGCCATTAAGATTACCCATCCACCTGCTAGTAGGATTCATCCATGGGGTTTTTGTGGTGTGGTTTGGTCCGTTGTTGCTGTTGAGTGGGAGGAAGAGGAAGTTTGTTTTGTTATCATTGTTATCAGTTATGCTTGTAATTTTAGTTTTTCCTGCTTGTTGCTGATTTGTTAAAGCTGTTGATGTTATAATTTAAATTTTATCGTAGGCACTTATCAGCTAATCGGCAGCTCTAATTTGGACGCCAATTTTTTAATGCCGTAAATGAAGCTTCTTGAAGCTTCTTCATTTTCAAATCAAACTAATTTGTAGGATAATCTATCTCTGTGAGTACAAGGGTCGTCGCTTCGACCCGCTCCGTGGTTCGTCCGTTACCTAAGAGAAGTGAATGGGTGACTAAAGGGCAGATTGAAATTGGCTGAGCTTACCTCACGATTAAAGGAACTCGATCGAGGGAACTCTTTCGCAAGTGGCATGTTCATAAAATAAAATTGTTCAAGGGTGAACTCGAAGGGTCTTGGCTAAAGTGGAGTTTAGAGGGGCGTTCATTAGCGTTTGAGCTCTCTGCCTCAAAATTTGAGAAAAATTCGGAAACTCGCCGGAAATTGCTGTGGCACAGCAAGAGTTGGTCGACCTACAGCACTGCCCGAAGCTTTAGCCCTTTCCAAAAGTTTTCCCTTTTGGTCCCTCTGTTGGCCGTTTACACGGTTTTCCGATCATTTTAAGCTAATCATATTGGGAAGGAGCGAGAAAATAATTCCGCTTCATCACCTAACAAGTGGTTCAGGCACCGTTTACGGCTAACAAACTTTACCCCCTCTCCCCCAACTCTCTCTAAATTCCCGTCCGACCAGCATAATATTAACTTTGGGGGGTGTTATCTGTAGCGAACGAATCATTCAATTAAATTCGTGTACCTCGATTTTCCCAAATTACTCATTCATTGAGTGAATTTTCAACTACACCAGTGATATGGCAGCTGCAGCTGCAAGCTCAAAGGTCTGTACTGCAATTAACTAGATTTTATAAAAAGGGTCGGTGAAACTCATTGAAACATGTTCTCTGAGATTTCAAATACTTATTGCCTGAAGTAAGTTTTCAACTGAGTCCTACATGGTTCTACAAATTAATATTTCACCACATTCCGGTTGATTTGGTCTTGCAGTTGCGAAACTACCGAAGTCTTTTGAAAAATTCCGTTCATTCAGCTTTAATCGTTGAGCATATTTTCGATGTGAAGTTCCTGAAAATGAACTACCCTTCAATGCAGCGCATTAAAATTTTGTGCCTAATTGTTACGAATAGGAAAATCGAAATTTGAACAATTTATTACTCTCTAAAGTGGTTTCCTGTTTATAGTGCTTGTAAAGAGCCTTGAATCACTTCGTTCGTCTGCAACGCAGTGTTCCGAATCTGAAGTGGCGCAGTGTATTCCGTATACAACAGCAATATACAATGCGATATCGTTTCTTGAAACGACGTTGAAGAAGCCGTACTGATGTACATCCAGGTTGACATTTCCCCTCATAAATGTCCTCTATCTTGAAAAGTTGGTACCGGTACAGGAGAGCTCCTCTTTCCAGCCCGTATTTCAAGCAGTTACTCAAAATATGATGCAATTCTAAAATGTAGTTCTGTCATTTTTCAAGTGAAGAAATTTCTTACCCATATTTTGCTCGACATTTTTGTCTTTCGAAACAATTACAGTTTTCTGTCTAAAACCACCAACCAATTTTTTTCGGGGGGGGCTTTCCTCAGCACTTTTTGATAAGGTTCTTGATCATTTTTAGCTATTATCGACTCACAAAAACTCAAATACTACCAAGCTGTATTTGCAAATTGCACAACTTTGCATTCATCCTCTCATTGGAAAATTGTCGAATTCGATAATTTGGAATTTTTATCGCGTATCCAAGGTCGCATTCATTGTCTGGATAGACAGATAGGTAGGTACATGTTAATTAAACATCTAGAAATGAATGGATTCAGAATGTTATGAAACGGATTTGTACTATTACAGCGCATAATCGTAGCGCGGTTTTGCTGAATGCGAGCAGCTCGAAAATAGGAAAAATTTACCTCGATATCGATCAAGACGACATTTAAAGGTTAGCAGCTTAAAATTTATAACCGTGTCAAGTGGTATAAACTGCTAATGTTTATAGTACTTACTAATTATGATGTGAATTAGCACTTAATTAAATCGGATGTTTATCGTCGGAAATTCTATACTTATTTATTTTTTACTTCTCAATTATAAGGTGAATTTTTGGTTGCTCCCGAAACCCCAATATTTTATTAGGTACTACATTCATTTCTGGTTAGATTGAATGTCTTATAAATAGGTGTCATTATTGTGGTGAATGTATAGTTTGCGCACATTCACCACTAGTGGCGCTAGGTTATGCCCAGTTTGGTTCCAACACTGAAGGTGTCACCATGCCTGGGATCTTTTTGGATGTGTGCCCGGTTTGGTTCCAACACTGGAGGCTGTCACCATGCCCGGGATCTTTTAGGATGAGTTTGCTTGGTTTGGTTCCAACACAGAGGCTGTCGCCATGCCCAAGATCTTTTAGGCTGCGTTTGCCTGGTTTGGTTCCAACGCAGAGGCTGTCACCATGCCCAGGATCTTTTAGGTAAGGAAAGAGATGAGGAGTGAGGTTAGAGAGTAGTCAGCGACTAGAGGAGAGCGTAGAATGGCTAAAAAGGCGAAGGAGACGAGTTTTTATAGCCCTGAGGGCTATTTCCCTCCATCCTCCAGCTGGTGGAGGATGGTGGGGATCCCCACTAGGTTCCTCGGTTCTCCTGTGTCTTCCGTCCCCACTTCTGAGTTTATATTCGAGATCTTAAGTTTACAGGGAGTGGTTCTGGGAGGATACCACGACAATTATCATTCCTCAAATCATCAAGTCAGGCAATATCAGTATTTATCCGTCCGTCCAGTCATTACACGGCAGGCATTGTTATATTTTGTAGTTTTTATTTAATTGGTTTCAATATTTTTCTTTTCTTAAAAATGCCAATAAATACTTGGATCTGTTACAGGTGGTGCACTCAGTGGAAGAGAGCACGGACACCCTGGCGTTCGCTTCAGAGCCGGTACTCGCTTCGCTCGCGAACATCCTCGCGTACCAGGACTCGTGCGGTGGCGGCGGGCAGGGCGGACCAGCTACGGGGGCGTCGCACATGCAGACCGCACCCCGCCACCCCCACGCCAGGGAGTACCACTTCCTCGACATCGAACTCAAATACGGCATTTTACAAGTGAGTTTTGTTCTCCGTAGCGTGCTCTGGGGGCCTATTCACTAAAATAGATAGTGGAAAGAGATTATCTATTTTGAAAATCTCCCGGGAGAGATACTCTCCCCCGGGAGACAAGTCTCTTCCAATGTCTCTGGGGTTCGTCTATTAGACAGAATAGCTCCAGTGACCTTGAGATAGAGATATGGATCCTAATGCATGAAAATCCCATAGTATCCATGAAGTGCGAGATGTTTGTGCCCCCGGGAGTTATCAATTCTTCTTAGCAATTCCTATTCAGTGGCTACCTACCTACCTCAATCCATACGTTTTTACTCATGAATGGGATAAAAGTTTAAATGATTGAAAAAAAGTCTCAGTTATAAACAGAAAAAGTCAAATTAGGGGGCTTAATGCTTGTATTATATCTACACCTAATGAACGGCCAGTGTTAGGTAGGTAGGTACCTACCTCAACCCGTACTTGGACGTTTTTGCTCTTGAATCAATAATATGTATATATTTTTAATGACAATTGACTTAACTTTATGAAATTAAAAAAAAAACACGATCAAAATTACTGATGTGGTTGATGATGAACGAGGATATTACACGATTTACCGCTGTCAAACAAACCAGAAATAGACTCTCTCTTTCGAGGAAAGACGCCTAATTAGCTGTCTCTCTGAAAGAGATCGAAAATGCCAAGGTGGCCGCCAACTCTGTCTTTTAGAAGTTATTGAATAACCCTGTCATGGATACTGTGAAAATCTCTTCTGCCAAAAGAGAGAGTCGGACCGAAAAGAGATGTCTCTTTTGCTTATTGAATAGGACCCCAGATCCAGGCTGTTATCGTACAGCTATGCTCCTGCACTTACTGGTCAGCCAATAGGCGTAGCGAGATAGGTACTGCAGGTGATTACCTACACCAAGTAATCCCAGGAAGTAACACTGCACACTTACTGGCCAAAGGAGTTGCTAGTGAGTGGACTATATTTTATAAGGGGGCAGCGTCTAGACTGCTACCAGTTGTGAGATATGGCGAAAGGTTCCTTTTAAATAACACAAAATCACCTAATTTATTAGAAAAATTGAGAGGCAACCAGAAGGCTGTGTGGAATGATGCCTATTAGGTACCCAGGTGGAGTGGAATGTGGAACTCCTCGTTCCCACATACTGCTCCCAGTTGGGCCCAGGTGGCCAAAAGGAGAAAGAACTATAACGAAACAAACTAAATTACTCGAGATGAAATTGTGAAAACTCGTTTAAAAATAAAGTTCCAGTCGTGCAGCATGGCTGTAAGAGCGAGAGGCACAATATTTAGCATCTGAGACCTCAGTTGTTGTTAATCGTATTCTGTAGGTTTGTTCCGGCGCCGTGAATAAGAACATTATTAGTTCAGTGCGAGAACTGAAATGGTGGGGATGAGTTCATGAATTTTTCGGTTTATGAACTGAACCGCTGGAGAACTTTCTAATAAAATACTATGTAACAAAATGCAAGCAGCAATAATTTTTTTCGCGGGAGAAGACTCGCGCGCGCGCGCGCGCGCGCACACACACACACACACACACACACACACACACACACACACACACACACACACACACACACACACACACACACACACACACACACACACACACACACACACACACACACCATGGGGAAAAAAAGAAAATATTACATGAAAATTTTGGGGAGGTTATTCACTTCAGCGGTGTTATCTTCGAGTTTTCAGTTCAGCTCACAACCCTGCCCTCCGTTTGGAGCAGGTTCATGTGCCATTTGAAGAACTCGGGGCGTGTGAAACGGTACGTGAACTGAATCTCGCTGGAACGCTTCACAATCCGCTAAGGGCTGCGCAGAGCGATAGCCCCAAATTAGTTTATGAACTCAAGCCCGCTGGAACGAACCGATGGGGGCCATGAACTGTCTAATGATACGGTTGCAAATCAGTTATTATGGGGGCAGTGACTGAATATGATCCAAAAAGACCCATTTTCGGATGTTTTCACAAAATGGATACCCTTTCATACTCTCTTCAGGAAGCTCTCACCAAGATCTTTCAATTGCAAACATTTTCTTAAAGTTTGCAAGTTCTCCATTGAGAGCCAGATAATCGAATGTCATTGTACGAAGTTCCAGTCATGCTACTATGACTAACCGTAAATGTTGACAGTTCCCAATTCCCATATCACTTCAGCATAGAGAGTTTGCAACTAAGTCTATCCAAGTGTCTATGTAGACACTTGTAATTTTTAATTTGTTACCTCCAGTGTCGCCCAACGTTTTCGTTTTCACCCACAAAATTGTCAATACTTCATTTTTCATAACTGTGCATTTCATGAATGTGATTTGTGTGGACATAACTGTAATGGATTTAAAAAAAAAGTTTTCGTGATAAAAATAAACAACTATTCCGTAATGGTAGGTCCTACCTTTGAAATATAATGGATGACAATATTATTATAATTCGTTGAGGTGATAGTGTCCTTTTTTTTGTGTTCCAGATCACAGAGGCCTTGTCTTTCCTACATTACACTGGTCATGTTCTTCATAGGAACGTGTGTCCTAGCAGCATATTGGTGACAAAAAAGGGTACGTGGAAACTCGGCGGGCTCGAGTTCACGGGTAAGTGGTCATCAGCATTTGTTTGTTCGTAATTCTGTTAGCCTCTGAATAATTGTAACTTGTACTTTGATACCTGCTGCAGAATTCCTACGGGAGGATTTGACCTGCAATAGCTATCATGAACAGATATTACAATAGTCCATCACAGGATGTCATAAAACAGTACTCACTTAAGGGAGTACTATTAGCTTAAGGGAGTATACTACCCTAGCTAGACGTGCAATGTGCAATACTGCGGTCCCCTTTCCCCCTCATGCAGCTTACTGTTCCATCACAGACCCCTTCCTGCCCTATCACAGTCCGATTTTTTTAAATTCCACAGGTTGAAGATAGAATAGCGAGTTTATAGTCATCCAGCGTCAGTCTTTGTCAATTCATTATTTAAGAATTCCATGGGACGATTTTAAAATACACACAGAGAAACGGTTCTGCAGTATCGCTGATGAAGTGATACCACTCGTGAGAGCGTATCTAATCCGGGCTTTGTCCGAGCAAAAACAAGCTCTCCAATCACACAGAGCTCCGAGCTTTTTCTTCCCACTTTTTCCTTTTTTTTTACCCCTTTCAAACTTGCCTGTGGAAAAGCCCTGAAAATGGATAGTGATGGATATGGCTCCCAGATCGATCTCGCCGGCTTTTGAAAAACGTCTTTGCACTGGCCGGCCGGCTGGGAGGAGGGAAGTTGGGTACGGACCCATAAAAAGCTGAACGATCGTCCGGGTCGTAGTAGGCCAAATTGCTTACAAGTTGATGCGAGTTGGGACGGATTAGCCGTGATGAAGTACGTTGTGCGGCCCTTGTAAGGATAGAAGCGGCTAATGACGGAGGTACAAGAAGGATGCGGTGGGGGACGCTTTGTTGATTTTGACATCTCATCATGTTTGTGTTAGCAAATCCGCTAGAAAATCTCTAATTTGCATTTCTGCTTTTAGTTTCTTATTAAAACTCGTACCATAAGTAGTTAGTAGCTCGAAGTGATTACGAGGTAATGCGTGTGGGGATTTGTAGTGATAATTTATCGTGCACGGCTCTCGTGAGAAGATCAATTTTTAATTGACAGCCACTCTCTTCCAACCCCTTTGCAACGTCTTTGACGATAAACTTGACTGATGCTACGGAGTCTTCTTCCTCAACTGAACCATGGATCATATCTGAGAATATCCACCTGCATCATCAAATCTTCACGAATTTCAATAAAAGAACTTATAATGTTTGGTGCAAACCCCCAAATGTATAGGCACTGACTTCACTTAAATCTGCAAGTTAAATACAAAATTTTAAAAATACGTGGATACTCCTCAGTGAAATTGAATAGGTTGGAAAAGTGGGATCCAGGTTGGTTTTAGGCGATTTGTCTATAGATGATTTTATGAAGTTTCAATGAACTACTCATTTTCTGTCATTTTGTACCTATGTATGAACTTCAAGAACTGGTTTAGGATATTATTTGTGTATGACGGTGGTTGTGTGTTGTATTTATTGTGAAATGTTTCCTAGCTCTGTAAAACGCTCCAAATTACTACACAGTGGTTCATTATATTGCTGTATAGAAACCCCTTCTGCGTAGATCACCTAATTCCTATCAGCGTAACACCCTGAATTAGTAGATTCGTTTTTTGCTGTGACTACCTACGTACCCACGCACACACACACACAGACACGACAAAAATGCCACCAGGGGAGTACAAGCTCTCTAAAGGTCAGCAGTTAAATTCATTTTTCCACCGCCCCCGTTCTTCTGTAAGGCGCCATTTCGGCCCCACGACCCCCCCCTCCACCAAAACCGTTAGTTTTGAAATTATGATTCTCGCTGAACCTCAGTAGAACCCTCGACTTATTCCCAAATGTTCAACTAATTTGGGTGATACGTTTGGCTGTGAACAGCAAACTACTTGTACTTGTCATTAAATAGGTAAAAACGCTGCAAATTATTACACTTCCAAAACGCTGCAAATCCCTGCACAACGGTTTATTATTTTGTATAGAATACCCTTCTGTTACAGATCACAGCTCTATGTATAGATAACCCGTCTATATAATATAATATGTACTATTCTATGCATAATTATGTAGATCGCAGACCCTCCGTTGGTTAGTACCTAACCCCGTACTCGTTACTAGGTACCCACCTAAATCACGAGTTAAATGTTGCTAAAATAATTCTGCCGATGACAAACAGTACCTAACAAAATGAAACACACATAATGAAGTTCTGAAAAGAAATTGTTGATGAGGAGTGAAAAAAGTTGCAAAAGTACCTACCAACAAACTCCAGCCCCTTCTACGTAGATGGTATAATGAACCGTTGTGTAATAATTTACCGTTGAGTAATGATTTACCGTAGTAATAATTTACCCATCAATAATACTTCAACGTTTGTTCAAGTTTCACTACCTACCAACAAACTCCAAAAGAGCCATCATTTTTCAAATTAAATAATATCACAGAACAACCAACTCGACTTCATACTCCGCCAATAGAATCAGGTGATCCCTAGCAATGATTTCATCTCCGCCAATTTTCCTATTGTGGGCGCGTCTCTGGTTACGAGATTTGGTTTGAATTGTATACAATTTCATTCACACTGGAGTCGAAAATGCCTGTCGGTGCAAACTTCGGGGCCTTACTGTGAACGAACGGCTGGACGTACGATGCTCCGGATGGTCTTAAAAAACTCGCAAGTTCAAGAACTATTTAAAACCGTAAAAAAAATTTACGTAAAAAAATGGTATAGGCGTTTTGAAAATTTCAACCCCTATTTTGAACCCCTTAGAGATGACTCACAGTAACGTCGAGCTTCGAGGACCAACTAGACGCCGAACGGAACCTATAACCCGAATTTCATCAATTTTTTTTCATGGTAACTAAGAAAAGTGGCCCGTACGGCGTACGGCGTACGGCGGACAGACAGAAATATTTTTATTGCAGTTTTGGATTCTACATACCTTGAAACGTAAACCATCAAATTTTGAGGGGGGGTAAGAATTTTTTTTTTCATGCTCGATTCCAATGGTTCATTATTGAAAATAATAAACCAAAAGTACCTATCAACAAAATCCGAAGTAACAATTTTTTTTCTTCTTCTTGTTTTCTTTTTGGTTTATTATTCTTTGAATAATACACCTATGTATTCGGTCAGCAAAAAATTTTTATAACACCCCCTCAAAATTTTTTCTTTTCCGTTTCAAGGTGCGTAGATTCCAAAAACGCTGCAAAGTCCTTGTCACATGGGTTTATTATTCTATTGGACATACCTACAGAAACTTTGGTTGTTCATTTATTGTTTCTTTCATATAAAATAATTGAAATAGCTATTTCTGGTGGTTTCCACGAATTTTGGCCCCCAAAACGCGAATTAGGTACGCTCCTTTTTTTTCCAAATTATCTTTGATCATTGATAGTACCATTTAATTGTCTTGATCCACCTGTTGATACTTTTTCTAGTGTTGTTCTACAAATTGATGGTGATTTCAGACGGTTTACCAGGTTTTTGACTCATAAAAAAACAATTTTGGGAGCTGAACATCTGATACAACCTCAGTTTTCCACTCTTTGGTCCAAATCGACTTCATATTCGGTCTTCTCGTCCCCAAAAACATGAAAAACGATACCTCAAAAGCTCATTTTACTAACATGTTACTAAAACACAAAAAGTACCTATTTTTATACACATTTTCACTCATAACTCCCCTGGGTATATTCCGATCGGGCTGAAAAGTTTCGGGAGACAACTAGGGCCCAAATGGAGCATCTGTGCGAAAGAACGAATTTTTTAGACCGAAAATGAAGCCTGTACACGTGATACGGCGGACGGCGTACGGCGGACGGACATTGCATTTTTGGAATCTACGCACCTTGAAACGGAAAAGAAAAAATTTTGAGGGGGTGTTATAAAATTTTTTTGCTGAGCGAATACATAGGTGTATTATTCATAGAATAATAAACCAATATGCAATGTCCGTCCGCCGTACGCCGTACGCCGTCCGCCGTATCACGTGTACAGGCTTCATTTTTGGTCTAAAAAAGTCGTTCTTTCGCACACATGCTCCATTTGGGCCCTAGTTGTGTCCCGAAACTTTTCAGCCCGATCGGAATATACCCAGGGATGTTATGAGTGAAAATGTGCACAAAAATAGGTACTTTTTGTGTTTTAGTAACATGTTAGTAACATGAGCTTTTGAGGTACCGTTTTCCATGTTTTTGGGGACGAGAAGACCGAATATGAAGTCCATTTTGACCAAAGATTGGAAAATCGAGGTTCTACCAAATGTTCAGCTGCCAAAATTGATTTTTTATTAGTCAAAAACCTGGGAAATCGTCTGAAATCACCATCAATTTGCATAATAACACTGGAAGTAGTATCAACACGTGGATCATGAAGGTTAAATGGCACTACCAATGATCAAAGATAAATTAAAAAAAAAAAAAAAGGGAGCATACCTACCTACCTGATTCGTGTTTTAGGGGCCAAAAATGGTGGAAACCATCAGAAATAGCTATTTCGATTATTTCACATGAAATAAACAATAAATGAACAGCCAACATTTCTGTAGAATATCCAATAGAATAATAAACCCATGTGACAAGGACTTTGCAGCGTTTTCGCTAAGCGAATACATAGGTGTATTATTTACAGAATAATAAAACAAAAGGGGGTAAAAAACAACGGACGCGCCCCCGTAGATTGGCACGAGATGATAGTTCACGGATGCACTTTTTCACGGAATCACCCTCAGAAGTGGTGCATCGGTAAATATTATGCGGTCACGGATGCACTGTATAAATTTATCCGTAACCTCTAATTATGTTGAAGGATCGTCAGCGGAAACACCCGTGGTTTCCGTGGTGTACTATTTAGGGAAAATCTTCACGAGAGCACCCCGAAAATCCCCTTAAAAGTTTAGTGATTTCCGTTGTTAATCCTTCAACGTTCCGTCGCACGCCCGTGGTGTTACCGTGACTTTGTACGGATCGTCATAGCCCCACCCTTGACTATCCCGTAACACTCCGTCGCCTTCCCCGTAGCCCATCCATGATTTTCACGTGAATATCCGTGGACTCTCCCTAGATTTTCTCCAGCCCACCCTTGGCTGTCCGTGCCCTTCCTTCGCACCTTCAGTGACTTAGCGTTGATTCTTCTGTGGAGCGTCAGTCACGTTCCATTGATTGTCCTTGAAGTTACGGTAATCCACTCTTGATTCCCCTGTAACCATCCGTGGACCCTCCCAAGATGTTCTGTAGCCAACCCTTCGCTATCCTTAATGCTTCCGTGCTCTTCCTTCAATGATCCGTGATTATTCCGTAACAACATTGACTGATGGTCGAGGGAATCATGGCGGATAGTTAACGGACAGGCTAAGGAAGCACAACCCTCCATTGCCTTTCCGTTGAGGATGGCCCGTAGAAACATACGTGCCCTCTATGACCGAGCAACGGAGAGACGTGTTCTACATTCCCCCCCTCCGTTAGCCGGTTAACGGAGACGTCGAGGCAGTGCACGTCCCTCCGTCATTGTCCTCCTTCATCGTCCGTGAAGGGTCCGTAACCATCTAGCGAGAACCCTTTACGGACGAGCTACTGAGGATGACGGTGAGACGTCTACTGCCTCAACGGCTCCACTAACCGATCGACGGAGCGGTAAAGGACGTACACGTCTCTCCGTCGCTCGTCCTAATTACACCTACCGAGTAGCTCGGCCGATTAGTCGAGCCTAGCCGAGCTACTTCGATGGGGCGAGTAGGTGATTACATTTCACCTGGGCTGAGACGAGACGATTGCTTCGTGTAGTGTTCCGCGTCGACATGACACAGCTAAGTAAAAAGAAAAACGCTGCAAAGTCCTTGTCACATGGGTTTATTATTCTATTGGAGTTCTAGAGATTCTTGTTGGCTGTTAAATTTACTGTTTCTTTCATGTGCAATGATTGAAATAGCTATTTCTGATGATTTCCACCAATTTTGGCCCCCAAAACATGAAATAGGTACGCTTTTTTTCCCTTTTGGTTTATTATTCTGTGAATAATACACCTATCGTATTCGCTCAGCAAGAAATTTTTATAACGCCCCCTCAAACTTTTTTCTTTTCCGTTTCAAGGTGCGTAGATTCAAAAAATGCAATGTCCGTCCGCCGTACGCCGTCCGCCGTATCACGTGTACAGGCTTCATTTTCGATCAAAAAAAGTCATTCTTTCGCACACATGCTCCATTTGGGCCCTAGTTGTGTCCCGAAACTTTTCAGCCCGATCGGAATATACCCAGGGGTGTTATGAGTGAAAATGTGTGTGAAAATAGGTACTTTTTGCGTTTTAACAACATTTTGGTAACATGAGCTTTTGAGGTATCGTTTTCCATGTATTTGGGGACGAGAAGATCGAATATGAAGTCGATTTTGGCCAAGGAGTGGAAAATTGAGGTTGTACCAGATGTTCAGCTCCCAAAATTGATTTTTTATGAGTCAAATACCTGCGAAATCACCATCAATTTGTAGAATAACACTGGAAAAAGTGTCAACACGTGGATCAAGACGATTAAATGATGGCACTACCAATGATCAAAGATAATTTGAAAAAAAAAAAAGATCGTACCTACCTAATTTGTGTTTTAGGGGCCAAAAATGGTGGAAACCATCAGAAATAGCTATTTCAATTATTTCACATGAAACAAACAATAAATGTACAGCCAACATTTCTGTAGAATAATAAACCCCATGTGACAAGGACTTTGCAGCGTTTTTCTTTTCCGTTTCAAGGTGCGTAGATTCCAAAACGCTGCAAAGTCCTTGTCACATGGGGTTTATTATTCTACAGAAATGTTGGCTGTACATTTATTGTTTGTTTCATGTGAAATAATTGAAATAGCTATTTCTGATGGTTTCCACCAATTTTGGCCCCCAAAACACAAATTAGGTACGATCTTTTTTTTTTTCAAATTAACTTTGATCATTAGTAGTGCCATTTAATCGTCTTGATCCACGTGTTGACACTTTTTTTAGTGTTATTCTACAAACTGATGGTGATTTCAGACGATTTCGCAGGTTTTTGACTCATACAAAATCAATATTGGGAGCTGAACATCAGGTACAACCTCAATTTTCCACTCCTTGGCCAAAATCGACCTCATATTCGATCTTCTCGTCCCCAAAAACATGGAAAACGATACCTCAAAAGCTCATGTTACCAACATGTTGCTAAAACGCAAAAACTACCTATTTTTACACACATTTTCACTCACAACACCCCTGGGTATATTCCGATCGGGCTGAAAAGTTTCGGGACACAACTAGGGCCCAAATAGAGCATGTGTGCGAAAGAACGACTTTTTTAGACCGAAAATGAAGCCTGTACACGTGATACGGCGGACGGACATTGCATTTCGGTTTATTATTCTGTGAATAATACACCTATGTATTCGGTCAGCAAAAAATGTTTATAACACCCCCTCAAAATTTTTGGTTTTCCGTTTCAAGGTGCCTAGATTCAAAAAATGCAATGTCCGTCCACCGTCCGCCGTACGCCGTCCGCCGTATCACGTGTACCGGCTTCATTTTCGGTCTAAAAAAGTCATTCTTTCGCACACATTCTCCATTTGGGCCCTATTTGTGTCCCGAAACTTTTCAGCCCGATCGGAATATACCCAGGGGTGTTATGAGTGAAAATGTGTGTAAAAATAGGTACTTTTTGCGTTTTAGCAACATGTTGGTAACATGAGCTTTTGAGGTATCGGTTTCCATGTTTTGGACGAGAAGACCGAATATGAAGTCAATTTTGACCAAAGAGGGGAAAATTGAGTTCTACCAAATGGTCAGCTCCCAAAATTGATTTTTTATGGGTGAAAACCCTGGGAAATCGTCTAAAATCACCATCTGTTTGTATAATAACCCTGGAAAAAGTGTCAACACGTGGATCAAGACGATTAAATGGCACTACCAATGATCAAAGATAGTTAAAAAAAAAAAAAAAACGCACCTAATTTGTGTTTTAGGGGCCAAAATTAATGGAAACCATCAGAAATAGCTATTTCGATTATTACGCATGAAAGAAGCAATAAATGAACAGCCAACATTTCTGTAGCTATGTCCAATAGAATAATAAACCCATGTGACAAGGACTTTGAAGCGTTTTTTGAATCTACGCACCTTGAAACGGAAAAGAAAAAAGTTTGAGGGGGGGTTATAAAAATTTTTTGCTGAGCGATTACATAGGTGTATTATTCAGAGAATAATAAACCAAAATGCAATGTCCGTCCGCCATCCGCCGTACGCCGTCCGCCGTATCACGTCTACAGGCTTCATTTTCGGTCTAAAAAAGTCATTCTTTCGCACACATGCTCCATTTGGGCCCTAGTTGTGTCCCGAAACTTTCCAGCCCGATCGGAATACACCCAGGGGCGTTATGAGTGAAAATGTGTGTAAAAATAGGTACTTTTTGCGTTTTAGCAACATGTCAGTAACATGAGCTTCTGAGATATCGTTTTCCATGTTTTTGGGGACGAGAAGACCGAATATGAAGTCAATTTTGACCAAAGAGTGGAAAATTGAGTTCTACCAAAAAATGTTCAGCTCCCAAAATTGATTTTTTATGAGTCAATAACCTGCGAAATCGTCTGAAATCACCATCAGTTTGTATAATAACACTGGAAAAAGTGTCAACACGTGGATCAAGACGATTAAATGGCACTACCTAGTGATCAAAGATGGTTAAAAAAAGAAAGAAAAAAAAAGAAAAGGAGCGTACGTAATTTGTGTTTTAGGGGCCAAAACCATCAGAAATAGCTATTTCGATTATTACGCATGAAAGAATCGATAAATGAACAGCCAACATTTCTGTAGGTATGTCCAGTAGAATAATAAACCCATGTGACAAAGACTTCGCAGCATTTTTTAAAAATTTATTATTATTTTCAAAATGAACCTTTGGAATTGAGCATGACAACAAGAATTTTAACACCTCCTCAAAATTTGATGGTTTACGTTTCAAGGTATGTAGAATCCGACAATGCAGTAAAAAATTCTGTCTGTACGCCGTACTTAGCACTATTCTTAGCTACCATGAACCAAAATTAATGAAGTATGGTTTGTAGGTTCCGTTTGGTGTCTAGTTGGTCCTC
The DNA here is from genome assembly GCA_954871275.1 of Leptopterna dolabrata. Classification (NCBI taxonomy): domain Eukaryota; kingdom Metazoa; phylum Arthropoda; class Insecta; order Hemiptera; family Miridae; genus Leptopterna; species Leptopterna dolabrata. Next base: position 22,557,782 of record OX940986.1, read on the forward strand.
GAAGCTCTGCGCTACTGTCAGTCATCTCTAAGCGGGGAAAAATAGGGGTTGAAATTTTCAGGACGCCGTAGCTCGAAAACTTTCAATGGAAGGGTATTGTTTTTTTTTTTTTTGACGTATTTAATATTATTATTGTTTGAGACCACCCGGAGCATTGTCCGACCAGCCGTTCATTTGGACCGAAAAGCTTCCTCAACATGATCGTGAATCAAACGGTGTAAATCCGGCCCAGATATCATTGCTAGGGAGCACCTGATTATTATCACGGATGGCTGTATGAAGTCGAGTTGGTTGTTCAGTGATATTATTTCATTTGAAATATGATGGATCTTTTGGATTTCGTTGATAGGTCGGTACTTTTGCAACTTGAACAAACGTTGAATTATTATTGGTTAAATTATTACACAACGGTTTATTATTTTCCTTATACTTCATGAATGGCTGCAAATAATTAATGATTGAATTATCCCGCGCATTTTTATGAAACTTTAATTCCAGGGCCGACTCCAGTATTCGATTTAGGGCTTTCCTGGGGGGAGCTCGAGGGTATTGACCACAGAAAACAGTGGTCTACGCAGAAGGGGCATCTATACAGGTAAATAATAAACCTTTGTGTAATAATGTGCAGCCTTTTTCCAAATGAAATAACATCACGAAACATCCAACTCGATTTCATAAAGCCGTGCGTGATTATAATAAGCTGTTCCCTGCAACGATATCTGTGCTGGGTGCATATTTACCGTATGATTCACACTCATGTTGAAAAAGCTTTTCGGTTCATATTTATTACAAAACCTTATTGCAAAACGAACGGCTGCACGTAAGGTGGTCTCAAAAAGCCCTAAATTTCGGAACCAATTTAAGAGGATCGCAAACATTATGTGCGATGTCTGGGCCTGGAGGATGGAACGAGCCTGAACGCCCAGTGGTAGAACAGGAAAAAGCCAAGTTCGTGCGCTGTACGGTCGCCCATCTCTTCGAAGCCTCTTTCCCCACTTTAAGATTCGAATAAAGAGAGATTAATTATACATTTAAAGTAAAATAAATAAATAAGAACGCAAACAACCATAACCTTCTATTGAAAGTTTTTGAAGGTTCAATGTTTTTTGTTTTTCCCCTGCTAGATTCCAAAGGTTTGTTATGGTAAATAGTTAACCAAAAGCTTAAACAAATCGATTAGGTAGAAGATTGGACCACCAGTGACACAACAAGTTAAATAAAGACTGTAAAAATATTATTCTCAGGCGAAAAGTGTGAAGGGAGAAACCAACAAGCTGCCTGTTTCCCTTGACCAAGTTGAGGGGTTGAGTTCTTGGAAAATTATTGTCTTGTTTTTTAAGAAAAAGCTCGATTCGCAAAGGTTTGTGACTCCCTGAATCGTAGGCTAACCTACAACTCATTGTCAACTATTGTCACCAACAAGTTCGTTGTCAAATGTCATGTAGGTATACCTTCCGAATATTGTTTGTGGTGTGATAAAAGTGATACGGAAAAGTGATGAATCAGTCAATACCAGAGCTTCTTCTTACCATATTGAAAAACTCTACCACCTCAGCTGTGAGTGACTTCAATTATTCTACCTGTAAAGATCGAATTTTCAATGTCTATCAGGCAGTGTATGTTGGACAGTAACCACATTCAGCCACTTTTCAGGAGAGACAAAAACGTATTTCTGATCAGCTGAATCTGATCAGCTGTCATGCTTCAAGTCTTCTATTATGCTTTTCTGTTGTTTTTAAAATTTCAACCCCTATTTTTCGCCCCTTGCTGACAGTAACGCCGAGCTTCGCTGACAAACTAGACTCCAAATAGGACCTACCCAAATTTCATAATTTTGGTTCATGGTAGCTAAGGAAAGTGCCAAGTAGCTAAGGAAAGTGCTAAGTAGCTAAGGAAAGTGCTAAGTAGCTAAGGAAAGTGCCAAGTAGCTAAGGAAAGTGCCAAGTACAGCTGTATGAATATAAGAATATATAAAACACAATATATCCTTGAAGCATGAATATATATCCTTGGGTACATTATACAAATTCCAAATTTCGTCAAAACGTTCGAATTGCCGAACAAAAGGAAGAGTTCGAAGGAAACAATTTTCAGAAATTCTAAGGGTTCGAATTTGAGTTTTTGGTGGTCAGAAATCGGTAAAAACGGCTAAAATCGCCAACAATTTATATAAAAATCGCTGAAAGTGGTATGGAAGGGAGAATACAGAGAGAAAAATATAATTTCATTTGTGCAGAATAGGGGTCAAAAATTGGAATTAAGGGCTAAAATCAGTATTAATTCACCTGACGTTGTGTGGGATGGTGGTTCACGACGGAGGGATTATTTCGATGATGAACATATTTAAAAAAACGCTGCAAAGTCCTTGTCACATGGGTTTATTATTCCATTGGATATACCTACCTACAGAGATGTTGGCTGTTTATTTATTGTTTCTTTCATATAAAATAATTGAAATAGCTATCTCTGGTGGTTTCCACCAATTTTGGCCCCCAAAACTCGAATAAACTACGCTCCTTTTTTAAAAAATAAATTATCTCTGATCATTGGTAGTGCCATTTAATCGTCTTGATCCACCTGTTGACACTTTTTCCAGTGTTATTATACAAATTGATGGTGATTTCAAACGATTTCCCAGGTTTTTGACTCATAAAAAATCAATTTCGGGAGCTGAACATCTGGTAGAACCTCAATTTTCTATTCTTTGGTCAAAATCGACTTCATATTCGGTCTTCTCGTCCCCAAAAACATGAAAAACGATACCTTAAAAGCTCATGTTACCAACATGTTGCTAAAACGCAAAAAGTACCTATTTTTATACACATTTTCACTCATAGCACCCCTGGGTATATTCCGATCGGGCTGAAAAGTTTCGGGACACAACTAGTGGAGCATGTGTGCGAAAGAACGAATTTTTTAGACCGAAAATGAAGCCCGTACACGTGATACGGCGGACGGCGTACGGCGGACGGCGTACGGCGGACGGACATTGCATTTTTGGAATCTACGTGCCTTGAAACGGAAAAGAAAAAATTTTGAGGGGGGGTTATAAAAATTTTTTGCTGAGCGATTACATAGGTGTATTATTCACAGAATAATAAACCAAAAGAGTGGGTCTAATTAGACTTTTTAGGGGTAAACATGGCTAAAATCACCAAAAATTTATATAATTTGGCGAAAATTGATGTTTTCTCGCTGTATCATCTTTTAACACAATAGCACGAAAAATTCTTTGAAAATCCGCTCATATAGCCGTGCTTGAAACTTTAAATTGTATTTTCGGATTCTACGTAGTACCTTGAAACGCAAACCATCAAAATTTTAGGGGGTGGGGTTAAACCTTTTCTCCCGAAGTTCGGTTACAAAAAGCCTTCATAGAAAATAATGAACCAAAATACGGTTCAAATTTAAAATTATTCAAAATCGAAATTGAAAGTTGTATTTTTGTACCTATTTGTATTTTGGTACCTACTCGTCTGTAACGCAAACATGAAATTTCGGAACATTAATATCGTAACAAATGAATAAAAGACTGAGACATCCGTTTGAATTGCTCAACTTCAAGAGCATCACAGTCATAAGATTTCGCTATTGAGTTAGATTGTGAGTTTGACTGAGTATTGTTGGGAGCTACAAGTTTTTCTTGGGTGCTCTCTCGAGCGCATTGGTTTCACAACTTCCTGTGGGAACTGGGAGCCGTAACTAAACAGACCATTAAAACTTCCCGAGGGAATCCCATTGTTTCCTCTTATAAATCCATCGTGATAGTTATCGCTTTTAGGAACTCTGTTTATCCGAGTAAAACCCGTAGGTAACAGTGTAGGCCTTCCTACATAGGCAACCCTACATTCAGTTCTGTTTCCTCGAACGGATGACTGAGCTTCTCGATGCTTATGAATAACTCTAGTTGATTATATCTAGTTAATTATATCTATAGTTAATTATATCTGTGTCAAAATATCTTTCGCACTGCCATAACTACATTGAAAATACTGTATTGTAGTGGGTCCAAACGTTTAGTCTATGCCCTTTATGACCTTAGCTGCAAGATGAATAATTCCAAATTTCGCAAAAAATCTATAAATAAATTTACCAAAAGTGGTGAAGACCAAGAATAGTAGAGAATAGTCTCAAGACTGAGAAAGGCTGATGAATGATCAAGAATATTTTTCGCAAAATTTGGTTTCAATTTTGCGAGGGGGGGGGTCAAAAATTGCAACAAATCAATAAAAATTGCTGAAAACACAAAAATTTGATAGCTATATCCACTGAAACCGGTACAGAAATGGTTATTTGCGACGAAAATACGATTATAATGGTCATAATACCTACTAAATCAACTATTCCTCCCAACTTTGATTTCGATGCTGCATGACTGGAACTGTTTTTTTCTGATTCGAATTATTTCTGGTGGTGTTTATATCAGTTTTCTATGATTTCGAGGTATTTTACCGGGTCCACAAAGACTCACTTTTTGTTTTCTGAAATTGCTCATCTTTGAACCCATCTTTTCGATTTTGCCATTGTTATAGGTATGGGATATCGCATTATATATGTTGATGGATTCAGAATGCTCTGAAACGGCTTTGCAACAAAAAAATCGGGATCTCGGGGAAGGCCGTAATTAGACACAATCAGCAATAATTAGACTAACAAAACGCCTGGAAGCAAAGTGTTCAAATTCTTAGATAATACATGGAAAATGTTAGGTATTATGTAGATCTGTTACTGCGAGTAGTAACTTATATGTCAATTCTGCTTGTCTTAAACATTTCAAAACTTCCCACTTCGTTAATCTACCTTGATTGTTACTTATTTCCACTGAGCTGACAAATCATTGAAATTGAGTGTTCCCGAAACTCTACAGAGCTACAATAAATCACGGGCCCATTTGATTTCCCTCGTACCAGTTCGTATTAGATCGGTAGCAGATACGAGTGCACTTCTACGCACAAAGACCTCCCTCGTCAACTTATTAGCTGACTAAATTGCCAGACATCCAATACATACCAGAATCCTCCTCTCCCGCAGTTTGTAATGAACGCTCAATCGAACAAACTGGATGAGGCGTGCGTTGATCAAACATTTCATCGAATCAAAGGAGGTCGAAGGGCAGGGAAACTAGAAATGCGTGGGTGTGAGTGTAACGTGGACCGTTCGATCTGCCGATCCACCGATTTGATAGGCAATTAAATTTCAATCAGTAAGTGTTTCCTCTTGGTACCTACCAGTGGTTTGCTGTTAGTTCACCCTGGAACACCGTCAACTTTTGCACGCTTTTTTATTACCAAATTTTGGGGGCTGTTGTATTTAAAAGTTCAATTCTGCGTTTTTCCAAGAGGAAAAATGATATGGCTCGGAACTAACCCCCTTTTTTTGGCGCAGGGTTCACAAATCTTTTTGTCGAAATGCGCTAAAAATTTCCGCAGTTCAAAGATTTTTTTTGTCGGGGTTTTGCCATTTGAGTGAATTTTTTGACGGAAAAAACGTGTGTGTTTGTGTGCGTGCGTTTGTGTGTGTGCCTGGCTGTCTGTGTGCCTATGTCTGTTTGCCTCAACCGATTTACATTCTTCTTTTTTTTTTTGTTAGATGCAGAAAACTGACTAGTTGTGCCCTGCGACGCCGGAATTTCGAAATTTACTTCTAGAAGCGGGTTAATGCTGAAAAAAGCGGTTTTTTCGGCTAAATCTTGTGTGCGCTGCCCAGGGCTTAATCCTCCACTGATTCACGTCGTTTTTTGTGCACTTCGTCCCCCGAATTCCGAAATTTATTTCTCGGAGAGAACGCAGGATTTCCTGCAAATCTTGTGTCCGCTGCCCGTATTCTCAGCTTTTTAAAGAAGCAACCTAATCTTACATCAATCAAATTTATTCATAATATTGTAGGGGCATTGTTATGATGATAAATCACCTGCTCTAATATGTAGTTAAGTTTCATATCCTAGCAGTCACGAAATAAATTGCATATGAATTCATCGTCATCATAGATCAGTTGTTACTCATTTATTCGTCCAGGCAATCTGCAGTGAGTGATAGTGACCATAAGAGACGTCCACTGTAATGCATGCATTACTCTACGGGGTGTTTATTGGATGAATCAAGCTAGGTTCACGTGGGTCGGAGATCAGGTAAGGCAATCTGTTGCGGCAACGCATTTTTGCCGGAATTTTTGCCGCAGAGACGTTCACATGTCAGTGCGGAGCTGGAATCGTTTTATTTTGTTTTTGTTTTATTTATTTTTATTTGGCAAAAGACAGAGAATAATACAGTATACAGAAATACAGAAAAATACAGTGCGTTGATAGAAAAAGTGTAACCAAACTTAACTTCTAACTTAAAATATGCATAGAGAATTGCAAAAATAAAGATGAACGTAGCAATGAGAAGTAACTGAAATTATTTTGGGGTGAGGGATTCTGTCATTGCCCACCATGAGAATAAGTTCATCAGAACTTGTGCTCTCAGGTGGAGAGTTCATTCAGACCTCTAAGATACAATTATTTGTATAAAAAATTTCTAGAAAGGCACTCCATATGCTTACGATTTTTACCTAATAACTTATTATTATGTATCGGAAAGGAAGGGCACGATTAATTGTTTAAAGAACTTAAGGCTTTTGAATTCGGAGATGTTTATCCTTTTGTCATAAAAGAAAAACAGAGCTCTGTTATAGGAAATACGTTTAAAGAGCTCAGTGCTGCATTTTGGTAGCTTTACATTGGTCAACGAAGCCATTCGCGTATTGGAGACAATAGACAGATCGTTTTCATCGATGCCAGTCTTGAATATATGGACACATGATTCTAGAAGGAACATTTGCCTGAGTCTCAAAACTGCAAATTCTTTGAACAAATGGGAAGTTGGGTACCTGGATGGTCTATTCATAATAATCCTAATAACGGAGTTCTGAAGTACTTGTATACGATGTAAATGAGTTTTATAGGTACTACCCCGCACTATCAACCCATAACTCAGAAGTGGGAAAGCTAGACCATAGTAAATGCACCTCATTAAATTAACGGACAAGAAACCTCTAGCAACTTTAAAAACGTATAGCAACTTTCTTAGCATTTTAGTGACCGAATCAATATGTGAAATGAATTTAAGATAATTATCAAAAATATCCAGTAAAAAGTATCCAATTAAATGTCGAATTCCGATTTGGCGCGAACAACCAAACGGGAAAGGTATCTGGAGATTTGGATATAGTATCCATGTGTTTCGTTGCCGTAATCCATTTTCGTTGGCCAATAGCATTGCAGAACGATTTACCGTTTTGGATTGCCTTACCGAATTGCCGCCCCATGTGAACCAAAGCTTCATCGTCCAACCGACAAAAGACCGTTGCCAATTCTAAACTGGCTTCCAATTGGCTTTATTTTCGGAGCCCTATAGCCCATTTACCTTGGAGGTACATGGCCATTCGGTGTAGAGGCCTCACGACGGCGGTTCTCCACATCCGACGCCCCGTCGGAAATGACCCGCGAGGAATCACAGCCGCATCGACCCGAACCTTCGGCGATTTCTGCCGGAGACTTTGACCGCCACCAGAGAGTGGTAGGTAACCCCCCCCCCCCCCCACCATCCTTCACAATGCTGCCACCAAGACGTCACAACTTTGGAGGGCCGAACGCTATCAACGGGGATCCCAGCGGTCGGCTCGGGCAAAGTTTTGAGGGTCCCCCCATCTCTCCAACGTAACGTCAACTCTGTGTTTAGTGATTTTCCGATACCTTCGTTTATAGAATAAATGGTATCGAAAGCTCGGTCCTGATATCGGTATAATATCGAAAGGATGGATTTAATAGCGACGAGCGTATCTTTTTCGATACTTTGACGTTGAAATAAAATTAATTCAACAATAATTGTTTTAATTATTTCAACCGCTATCTTAATTTTATGAAAAGTGCTGGCGTAAGACTGTGAGCGTTTTGTTGTTAATCTATTTTGTCAATCGCTGGTTATATGCGCTCACTGATTCTAATTAAAATAATGCTATCGTGTCGCTCATAATGACACTGCAGCACACTTCCCCTCCCAATACACATCCTTCCACCATGGACATTTTTATGGACCCTTTTAGCGAATTTTCAAAGAAAATGAAGCTCTTGCAATGGGTCGAACATTTTCAAAACAAGAGTTTTTGACAACTTATTATTGGCTCTTGGGAAAACTAGTTGTTGAACACCTCTCGCGCAAGTTCTCCTTCCACTCACTTACTCACACTTCGAACTTAAGTCCACTGTCTCGTTCCTGTCCCCAGGTTGTTCAGCTGAACTGATACAGCTATAGTGACCTGGTGATTATTTTTTTGTCTTGTTGCGGTGTTTAATTCACGATGGAAGAGTACGAGGAGGTGTTACTCGAACCTGACGATTCTTAAGCTAAATGGAGGGTGAGTTTTTTGGAGAAAGTTTTGAGTATGGAGGATGAAAACCTGAGTCACCACAATGTTTTGACGTGTGAAGCTTACAGCAAACTTGTACTTGAAGTTGAGGAGGCTATTTGCTCAAGGAATAAGACTAATATTCAGTACATACGGCTTGAAAGGTTTCACGTCAAAGAAGATGGTGACGAGAAGCTCCCCTATGAAGTACTGCAGTAGTATTTTTTTTTTTTTAATATTTTTAAAAATAATAAATAAAATGATTAGTCATGATTTGGTTTTTATTTGAATTTTCACAAATCCACTTTTGAGTAGTTGAAACTAGTATTATCTCCATTCTGGTTTGAACGGTAAGGCCTGTCGGTGAGTAAAACTAGCAATTACCAGAAAAACCTGAACGTTTCTTCGGTAAAATACCAGTTCCGCCAACTTACGTTAGTAACTACCTAGTTACCACTAGGCTCAACTAGTTTTGGCGAAAGGCCGTTGGAACAACTAGTGCAGGCTAGTTAAAACTAGTTTTGTCGGATTTCGGGTTTTAACTGTACCATATAATATATAAAGTTAGTGTAGGTTGCTTGACCAAGCTAGACTTTTTTGGTTTTTGTTTATCCAAATATGGAATAAACAAAACGGAATAAACAAAAACCAAAAAAACAAGACTAGTTTCGTGAATTAAACACCGCAACAAGACAACAACAAAATCACCAGGTCACTATAGCTGGATCAGTTCAGCTGAACAACCTGAGGACAGGAACGAGGCAGTGGACTTAAGTTCGAAGTGTGAGTACGTGAGTGGAAGGAGGAGTAAACAACATAATCATGTTTATTCAGGTGTAACTAGTTCTAACCTATGCCAACTTTGCTACTTCTACTAGACAGAAAAGAACACAAAATATGTATAAGTTATATACGCTTTGATTGAGGGAATTAAAATAATGAAATGATTCCGGCAGCAGCTTTGCCCCTCTCTCGAGTATGCCCCTCTCACCTCGCCTCGGGCATCCCCAGGCTCGGTGCAGTCTCTTGTCGTACCTGATCCAGTTAGTTAGTTGTCTCTCGTGAAATCTATTATTCTCTGTGAAGTCTTTAAGTTGTAATAGTCAAAATATCCTTGTGGAAATTCAATAAAAGTTTTTTTAAAACGATTCTCCATGAACTCCGATCATTTCTTATATATGCATTTATAAAATGTATTTAGACTTATGTGAAGGACGAGGGTGGGTGTTGAGGCTCGACCGAACCTCAAGATCCTCACTCATCCTTCACATAAGTCTGAACATCATCGGTAAAGAACCCAAATATCCTATATGTATTTGTATAGGTATATGTTTAACGTTCTTGCCACTCAGTATGAATATTGTTGGTAGGATTCTTGAAGGTTGGTCACTTCGCTATGCCGGCGTTTCGATTATAAATCCTCTTCTGGGCTGTAATGATAGGAACTATTTTACTCAGAAAACATTGAATCAGACATATGTAGGATGGACTTATTAGTAAACAGTGACCAACCCTCAAGAATCCTACCAACAATATGTATTTATATTATATATTATATATTTGTTTATGTGTCACTCCAGACGATATCTGCCCTTGGGTACATAACAAAAAAAAACCAAATTTCGCGAAAACGTTCGTATTGCCAAACAAAAGGGTGAGTTCGAATATGAGCAATTTTAAAAAATTCCAAGGAGGTCAAATTTGAGTTTGAGGTCAGAAGTCGGTAAAAACTGCTAAAATCGCGAATAATTTGTATAATATAATCACTGAAAGTGGTATGGAAGGGTGAGAAAAGACAGAAAAATGCAGTTGTTTTTTTCATACAGAATAAGGGTCAAATTTGGATTAAGGGCTAAAGTTGGGTCAGTCAATATTAATTTCCTGACGTTAAGTAGGAGGGTGATTCACGCCGGGGGGACTATGTCGATGATAAAAATATTATTATAAAAAAAGAGTGGGTCAGATTTGACTTTATAATGGTCAAAAATCGGTAAAATTTGCTAAAATCACGAAAAAAATTATATCATTTCACGAAAAGCGTTATGGTTTCTTGCTATCATCTATGCTGCTGCTATCATCTTTTTACACAATAGCACGATTATTTAATTGAAAATGCGCTCTTATAACGGCGGTGTTGCATGGCGAACTTTTTGATTCTTGTTCTCATGAAAAACGAAACGTTTTTACAGCGTTTCATCAACAAAATTTTTTTCCCCCCAAAAGGTATTTGCTATTTTACCTGTACTGCGTATAGAACCCTACTCATCCAGTATGGCCGGGGCGAAGGCCAGGCCGGTTGATCCGAGTGAAAAATCGGTTTTCTTTCAAGAAGAACCGACATATTTCACCAGGCGTCACGAATAAAAAAGCAAATAAGACGCAAAAAGCAAATACCTCGTTGTTGCAACATTTTTATTGTATGTTCATGCATACATAAATGTACACGAAAAAATTAAACGCCATGAACTTTCACAGTATGTCGGTTTAAATGGTGTAATGTGGGATCATCTTTGAAAAAAACAATTTTTCAACGATTGTTTGTAAGCCAAGTGTCTCCATTTTCGTACGTTCATCACGTTCAGTGCCGTTGAATCGTTTTGCTCCCCACTTAACGTCCTGCCGCCTCATTTCCAATTAAAAAAAAAAAAAAAAAAAAAATCCGCCCCCTGACCCCAGATGATGCCTGTTTACTTACTTCCAAAGATACTGTGAAACGTGGTACATGCTGTAGACTGGGGAAGACCACGGAGATGGTGGAACGGGAGTTGAGTGGGTACCAGTGATGAGGCGGGGGACGACCCGCGCGGCAGGAGGAAGCTCTACAAGTGGGGGAAGCCCAGCATGGGTGCTCCTGCCGTAACGCTTTTATGTGGCCCGTGACGATTTTCGGCCAGTAGGTTATCCGAAGAGCTAAAGCCATGCTAAAACTGTGTTCCGTGGGATATGCTGGTTAATACGAGGACCTATAATTGGTCCGAGGGTTTCTTCTCACCTACTTACTTTTCTTTACATTTCTGTAAATCCCTACATTCATTCTTTGGTGCTCGATACCCCAAACTATACTCCAAAATGAGCAAAACGGGAACTATATTGTACGGTTAACTATTTAAATTTTCGAAAAAGTGGAGTTGATCAGTTTATAGAAGTTTTATGGAAATATCTTCTCACGGGAGGTAAGTGTTTTCCATGATAAATCAGGGTCAATGGTTCTCCGGATGGCTCTTTTGAAGGTGTAACTCAATCCGCGGATTTGTCAGTGTAGTATTTTATAAGTATTTTTTGCCTAAATTTACGAAAAACATAAGTCTCAGCCCTATAGAATTTTTCAATGCCTGCATTTAGGCTAGACATTTGGTGCGCCGCACACAAGGAAGAAGGTCATTGCGCCTCTGTATCCTAATAGGAAATTTTGCGCTGATTCTGAATGTACTCCGGTTTCTATACCTCAAATGGTTTATTAGGGCCGTAAATGCCACACCCTACAAAACCTCGTGAATTCATGCTCACTTGCACCTACCGAACTGAGCGAAAGTTTGCAGACAAAATTCTGCTTCAGGTGGGACCAAATTTGAATTTGACGCTTTGTTTTGGCTATTTCTCAACGTATTCTTGAGGTTACCAATTTTCACAAGTGCTACAGGTACAGAAAACTCCGGGAAGAAAAGATGATGATTATGACACTGATAGGCTATTTCTGGTGTAGGAACCTTAGGAATATTCTGAATCAGCTTGAAATTTCCTCTACTCATACTCACGCTGCGAAGCTCAGATATTTCTCCTGAAATTAGACTTTAAGCCCCACCGTTGTATAAGCCTTCGAAGTGTATTGATATCGCTATACGAATTGAATAACATTTCTGTTGTTTCAACTTCGGCCTTCTTTTCTTTCGTGTTTAAAGTACAGTATTAGTAAATATCCAGAAAAAAGAACCAGTGAACTCCCTAATATCGGAAATCATTTAAATGCTACGCATTACTTGAATCATCTTGAAGCTTTGAAAAACGCCTCGTTATTATTTTTGGTCTCTTCACTATACCCTCTCAACTTCTGATTTAATAATCTATAACCAGTAGTGGAGTTAACTAGGGTCAACTAACTAAGCTAATTGCTTCAGCGAAGTGTATTTAATATTCATGGAGTTATCCGTTGTTGACTCTGCTGATACAAACTTGAAAGCGCTCATCATCGAACGCAGCGCGAGAGTTTCATAACTAATCAATTAAGGAGGTAAGTAAACTTTAATCGCGATAGATAAAACTACAATCAGTGCCTGATGAGAAAACCAGCGTTTACGCAGTTCAGTGAAAAAAAAAAAAGGAGTCAATGTTTCACTTGGAGAGATGTATAGTCAACGAAGTTCTTCCGCGAAGGCAATTCCGCGTAATTTCATTGCAATTGCACCCTTTTGGGTAATTATTCTGTGAATAATACACCTATGTAATCGCTCAGCAAAAAATTTTAACACCCCCTCAAACTTTTTTCTTTTACGTTTCAAGGTGCGTAGATTCCAAAACGCTGCAAAGTCCTTGTCACATGGGTTTATTATTCTATTGGACATACCTTCAGAAATGTTGGCTGTTCATTAATTGTTTCTTTCATGCGTAATAATCGAAATAGCTACTTCTGATGGTTTCCATTAATTTTGGCCCCCAAAACACAAATTAGGTACGCTCTTTTGGTTTATTATTTTCAATAATGAACCATTGGAATCGAGCATGAAAAAAAAAATTCTTACCCCCCCTCAAAATTTGATGGTTTACGTTTCAAGGTATGTAGAATCCAAAACTGCAATAAAAATATTTCTGTCTGTCCGCCGTACGCCGTACGCCGTACGCCGTACGGGCCACTTTTCTTAGTTACCATGAAAAAAAATTGATGAAATTCGGGTTATAGGTTCCGTTCGGCGTCTAGTTGGTCCTCGAAGCTCGACGTTACTGTGAGTCATCTCAAAATAGGGGTTCAAAATAGGGGTTGAAATTTTCAAAACGCCTATACCATTTTTTTACGTAAATATTTTTACGGTTTTAAATAGTTCTTGAACTTGCGAGTTTTTTAAGACCATCCGGAGCATCGTACGTCCAGCCGTTCGTTCACAGTAAGGTCCCGAAGTTTGCACCGACAGGCATTTTCGACTCCAGTGTGAATGAAATTGTATACAATTCAAACCAAATCTCGTAACCAGAGACGCGCCCACAATAGGAATTTGTGAATACGGCCAATCATTGGTAGGGATCACCTGATTATATTGGCGGAGTATGAAGTCGAGTTGGTTGTTCTGTGATATTATTTAATTTGAAAAATGATGGCTCTTTTGGAGTTTGTTGGTAGGTAGTGAAACTTGAACAAACGTTGAAGTATTATTGATGGGTAAATTATTACTACGGTAAATCATTACTCATCGGTAAATTATTACACAACGGTTCATTATACCATCTACGTAGAAGGGGCTGGAGTTTGTTGGTAGGTACTTTTGCAACTTTTTTCACTCCTAATCAACAATTTCTTTTCAGAACTTCATTATGTGTGTTTCTTTTTGTTAGGTACTGTTTGTCATCGGCAGAATTATTTTAGCAACATTTAACTCGTGATTTAGGTAGGTACCTAGTAACGAGTACGGGGTTAGGTACTAACCTACGGAGGGTCTGCGATCTACATAAATATGCATAGAATAGTACATATTATATTATATAGACGGGTTATCTATACATAGAGCTGTGATCTGTAACAGAAGGGTATTCTATACAAAATAATAAACCGTTGTGCAGGGATTTGCAGCGTTTTTTTTCTTTTTTTTTAACTATCTTTGATCATTGGTAGTGCCATTTAATCGTCCTGAACCACGTCTTGACACTTTTTCCAGTGTTATTATACAAACTGATGGTGATTTCAGACGATTTCCCAGGTTTTTCACTCATAAAAAATCAATTCTGGGAGCTGAACACTTGGTAGAACTCAATTTTCCACTCTTTGGTCAAAATCGACTTCATATTCGGTCTTCTCGTCACCAAAAACATAGAAAACGATATCTCAGAAGCTCATGTTACCAATATGTTGCTAAAACGTAAAAAGTACCTATTTTTACACACATTTTCACTCATAACACCCCTGGGTATATTCCAATCGGGCTGAAAAGTTTCGGGACACAACTAGGGCCCAAATGGAGCATGTGTGCGAAAGAACGACTTTTTTAGACCGAAAATGAAGCCTGTACACGTGATACGGCGGACGGCGTACGGCGGACGGCGTACGGCGGACGGACATTGCATTTTTGGAATCTATGCACCTTGAAACGTAAAAGAAAAAAGTTTGAGGGGGTGTTATAAAAATTTTTTGCTGTGCGAATACATAGGTGTATTATTCACAGAATAATAAACCAAAATGCAATGTCCGTCCGCCGTATCACGTCTACAGGCTTCATTTTCGCTCTAAAAAATTCGTCCTTTCGCACGCATGCTCCATTTGGGCCCTAGTTGTGTCCCGAAACTTTTCAGCCCGATCGGAATACACCCAGGGGTGTTATGAGTGAAAATGTGTGTAAAAATAGGTACTTTTTGCGTTTTAGCAACATGTTGGTAACATGAGCTTTTGAGGTATCGGTTTCCATGTTTTTTTGGACGAGAAGACCGAATATGAAGTCGATTTTGACCAAAGAGTGGAAAATTGAGGTTGTACCAGATGTTCAGCCCCCAAAATTGATTTTTTATGAGTCAATAACCTGCGAAATCGTCTGAAATCACCATCAATTTGTAGAATAACACTAGCAAAAGTTTCAACACGTGGATCAATACGATTAAATGGCACTACCAATGATCAACGATAATTTGAAAAAAAAAGGGACCGTACCTACCTAATTTAAGTTTTGGGGGCCAAAATTGGTGGAAACCATCAGAAATAGCTATTTCAATTGTTGCACATGAAAGAAATAATAAATGAACAGCCAACATTTCTGTAGGTATATCCAATGGAATAATAAACCCATGTGACAAGGACTTTGCAGCGTTTTTTCTGAAGGGCTGATAAAAGTTCGCTCCACCTTTAATAACCAGCTGTAACTTTCTTTCCATGAACGAAGTTTCAAGTAGTTTTTACATGAATATGTCTTATGGCTGGAGTTCGGTTTGAAATTCCGTGCTGAACAGCACAGAGAGTGTTACTGGTTTTGACGTAGGTAGTTTCTTTGTTTTTATGGCGGTTTAGTAAGCATAACAGTTTTGTATAAATGGAGAGCTTTACAACGAGTGGAGATTTCTGTGCGACAAAACCTGGCGGAGTTATGTTTCCCTAGCTATGGTTACATGATTTTTCAGTTGCAGTCGTAGATAGCGGTGGTTTACTACAATCAAATGTGGTAACCAGCGATGCTTGGTGGTGAGGGAGCCAATATTCCTAATTGTATAGTACGCGATTTACTGTTTTCTTACCTGCCCTCGTTTCCTCCTACTCTGGATCCTACCTTCCTTGCACCAGGCAAACCTGGTTAACAAGTATCCAATCAACAAGAGGATACGCAGGAATGCGAATGTGCTAAAATTCTACCTTTACTGCATAAGACATCCATGCTCCTGTTGATTCGCTTGTAGAGTGGATACTCGTTAACCAGGTTTGCCTGGTGCAAGGTAAGGATCCAGAGTAAGAGGAAACGAGGGCAGATAAGTTTGTTTCGTCTCTGTGCAGATTTCAGTTTACTCTTACGGTGCCGCAGCGTTGTTGAATCGAAGATCTTGTTTATTTGCTCCAAAGCGTGAACCCATTACTCACGTTCAGCAACATACGGAAGTACAAGTATTGCTGGAAACCAAATGTTTCAGTCGATCTTTCGAAGTTTAGCAATTATTAATGTTTTTGTTGCAAATCAAATGTCGTTGGACGATTATCTCGTCGCGGTCTCACACAGTTGCTGTTCTCCGTACATCCGGGGAAGTGTTTGAGGATGGAAAGTGACGTTTTATTGTAAATTTTCAGGGGAAGGAGAGAACCCTAAATATGAATTTAACGTAAAAAGGTGGGTCTAACTGAAAATCGTGCGCTCAGAATTAAGTTTCTGCTCAAATTTAGAGGGTTGTTGGAAACTGGGCCACTGACGGTTAAAATGAATTCTCAACAAAGTTCCAGATCATTCACGAACCCAGCGGTTTTTCTTCCCATCAAATCTGCAGGAAGTTTCCCGGTACTTTCAAATATTGAAATTATATCCGGTGCTAAATATTTTCTTTACTGATGCTGCAATGTGGCATTGAATCCCCAGTAATATTCTGTAAATTTTTTTTTCATTTTTACAGAACGAATGAATGAAATCGATGGTCTTGAGCCAGTGTCCTGCCAACCCTGGTCCTCCCGTGTGCCGAAGATGGCCCAACCTGACCTGGACTTCATTGGTGAGTCCGTCATTGATTATTATAATATAGATTTAATCATTACATAATTATATATAATTTCACGGATATGTAAGACCACGAATACATTTCGTATTTTATGCGTAACTGAAAAATGGACGAACCTTACCGTCAGTTGTTGGCCATAGCACAGTTTTTCTCAATTTTTCGTGAATAGTTTATTTAAGGCAAAAAGTAGGGTAATAATATTGCTAAAATCTCTAGAAGATACAAATTCTACGGAAATGTGTGGAATGTTGAAACGTAATTAGCAGGAAGTGTTGAAACATAGGTACTATACAATGATTTTCCAACATGGCTGTTATACGAGCTCTGCTTAAAAACCGACAAAACACCTATAAGTAACCAATTTGCAAAATTCGCTGATATGGCTGTGCTGCATCGCTGAAGCTCTAAGTAATTTCGTTAGTCGCGTGTGGGAAATTTTCGACTCCCATAATTATCTTTATAACTAAAATAACGTGGAAGATCCTTTAGTCCCAGATTTCTGTTTCCTAAAAAATATTATATTTTATCGTCTGCAGGAATCCTTAAATTGATGTTATCTTTTTGCTTGAAAAATTATAGAATGAGTTCTCAATTTTGGTGTACTTCTATTTCGCCCAAAAAAGTTTTTTAATTATTTCCATAATTTAAAGAAACAAAACATTTTTTTTTTCGTTTCTTTGCCTAGAAAGTAGGTAAGGTCCATTAGCAACCAATAAAGTAATAATTATGGTATATTCGAGATGAAATTTATACGGACTGATAACGTACTGATACGTTTATAAGGACTGATATTCTACTTATAAGGACTGGCATTACACATATTTGAAAATCAATGTTACTAACTGAAGTACCTATAATGTGGGCAGTACCTATAATGTCGGGGTGTAACCAGGGCGTGTATGTTGGGGTTCGATACTAATGTACTCGCATGCGAATGGTGGGATGCTCGAAGTGATACACACCAAGCATCAAGTAAGCACGGAGGAAAATATCTCCGGAATATAATATTAAATTCTGACGACTTTCTGTTATAAAAGTCATGAATATAAGATTAACTTCCGTCTCTCGGAGCCCATCTCGAAGTACCCATTTCCTCCGGATTTTTTTCTTCTTCAATATTCCAGAAAGGGCGTTGAGCCGGAAGATATGGTTCAAACTAGACGTAGTTGAGCATTGCTGTCTTGTGCTTCAAAAAGAGGAAAATACCGGAAAGAAAGTTTTATGGAATCGTGATATACCTAACTGCCGTAACCTGGATGCTAGGTACTCTCACGATTATCATTTCTATTCACGTTCTCGATATCATTCGGGCTCTGATTTCTGTAGTATCTCAGAATTCACTTGGTTGGTTATATCTGTTATTCTACTCTCATTTGAATATACATTGTCCGATAAATAACCTTCCCTACCATTATTTTTCATTTATGGAGGTTTTTTGTTTTGTTTATTATTTCCAGTATTGAGCATGAAAAACAAATGTTTAACCTCCCCTCAAAATTTGATGGTTTCTGTTTCAAGGTACGTAGAATCCGAAAAGGGAATAAAATAAACCAAAAATTTCTGAACTTACTTTGTTTTTTCCTTAGTTACCATGAACCAAAATTGATGAAATCTGATTTTTAAGTCCCATTGGGGGTCTAGCTGCTCCGCGAAGCTCGGCGTTACTGTAAGGGGTGAAAAATAGGGGTTGAAGTGTTGAGAACGCTGTAGCTCGAAAACTTTCAATACAAGGATATGATGGTTTTTTTACGTTATTAGATTGATCTCAAACTACAGAATTTTTTGAGACCACCCGGAGTACGTCTAGCCATTCGTTTGCACCGTATAGCTTCATCAAGATTATCGTGAATGGCACAGTATAAATCCGGCCCAGATAATCACCTGATTATAATCAATGTGTGAAATCCTGTTGGTTGTTCTGTGATGTTATTTCATTTGAAGAATGATGGGGCTCTTTTGGATTTTGTTTGTAGGTTACTTTCGTAACTTTTTTGTAATGTAACTTGTACCGTTTTGCGAAAACAATTCTTTGAACAAACTTTTCTCGCCATTTTCAGGTGGTGGTGGTTATGGTGGTTTTATATAAACTCTTTAGAAATTTGGACCAATTTTGGCCAATTTTGACCCGCAGAAACTCATAAATTGTACCCTTAATCGCTTCGAAAATTCCGTTAATGTATTAGAAAGCTAAGAACGGCGATATTTTTGGGGCGATCTTTCACTTTTACCGTTGCAGGTAACAATGAATTTTCAGTTTTACTACCTACTGTTTTCAGCTTCTTGCTCAACGTATGTTTGGGAGTCTCTCAGACTGGCATACAGAGGATTTATAGAGTTTTCAGCCGTTAACGGTCTTATCTGAAATTTTGCAGATTTCAAAAACGGGGTTAATGAGTTGAAAATTGTTAGGAGATATTGACTTGATATTGAGATATGGTTGAAATAAAGCATTGTCAATGGAACATACAACAAATTCTCCGCCTTTTATTCCCCCTCCCTAGTTTTGTTCTATCAGCGACTTAATTATTTCCATCCAGGTACTAACGGAAAATTATGCTGGTTCAGACTTCTGACCAAATAATAATACAGTGCCACAAGGAAATGACCAAACTTCGTATATGTTATGTACTTTATATACCTCATGCTAAAAGTCGATATGCGAACCTGCGGTAGAAAATACGAGCTGTCCCAAAACGGGAAAAATTATTGGGAGACGACTTACTTGACCCGCTAGCGTCTCCTGGGTAATGTCAAATTGGCTTAATCCCCTCTACGAGTCTCATCTAATACGTGTCTCGAAAGAGGAGGGGTTCAATTCATACCGAAATCCGCCTTTTGTTGCAGTACACATTCGGGGCTGTGTATAGATACGAGTATATGGATATATAGAATGTATGTACTCGAGTATTACGTGTAGTCTCTCATATCTTCTTTATTGCATGAAAAGACCTGAAACTGAATCGATTACAAACCATCAGATTCGGATGGAAACTGCGCGGCCGAACATAGCGCAATATGTCAACCCAACCCTTCACCCATTTGTAAAATAAAAAACCCTGCAAATTATTACACAACGGTTTATTATTTACCTGCCCCTTCTGCGTATATCGCTGTTTTCTGTGGTCAGTACCCTGCAGGAAAGCCCTAAATGGAGTAGTGGAGCCGGCCCGGGAATTAAAGTTTCATACAAACGCGTGGGATTCAATAATTAAATCATTAGTTATTTTTAGTTATTCATGAAGCGCAAGGTAAATAATAAACCGTTGTTTAATAATTTACCTGTATGGATGCCCCTTCTGCGTAGATAGTGTAATAAACCGTTGTGTAATAATTTACCCAATAATACGTTTGTTCAAGTTGCAAAAGTACCTAGGCTAGAAAAATGTTGGAAAAGGCATGAAAATTTTGAATAGGTAGGTAGGTACCATAAAATATTGTTTAGGAACATATAATTTACTCATCCTTTTTGATTGATGAGTAGGTAGGTACTTAAACCAGTATCATCGCGTATTCGATCATTAATTTGGTGTGCAATACGTGATTTCATTGATAGTCATGGATCATCTGATACTTATGAAGTACCTATCACACATACTCGTTAGAAAGTTGGGGCCTAACATGCAGGATGTTCATGTGATGAACGTTCCCTCGCGTGGTTGGTTTTTTTTTTAAATTCACAGATAGCCATAACGAAAGGCAAAACACCTTTCGGCCTCGTTAAGGCTATCTCTCGTCTACTAATCCGGCCTTCATCTTATATCCCCTTAGCATGGCATTTAAGTATTAAATTTGAATTCTTTTCCTTGTCATTTTCTATGGGTAGCGTCTGTAGTTTTAGCTTTATTTACCTATCCGTTGTAGGTTGAGGTGATGGCGAAGTATTTTCATTGTGCTGTTTTAGGTTCTGTGTGGCTTTGCTTCCAGATCTTTTTTTTAGTGCTGTTGTGATTCCAGCAATGTTTCTTTGGGTGTAATTTCGGTCTAAAATTACAAAATTATCGTAAATATTTTGTTCGGTCGAATCAAAACGTAGTAACTGGAGGAACTGCGGATGAAATCCATATATCTTCTATCTTCAATATCGCACAAGAGGTGTTTTTGTTGCATTTGCCCGAAGGCATTTCAATAAGGCTTTTCAATAACTGTGACACCTGAAGTATACTCATCAGAATGTTCGCACATACGGTACGGGATGTTCACATCCGTATTTTCTCTCTTCCTACTGCTTCCTACCAGTCGCATAATGCCTGCTCTCTACCGTCTACCTACTCTGCCTTCCACCCTTCTTCGTCTTCTCATCTTCGATCACTTCGCCATCGCCTCTCAAGGTGCTTTTCCCTTCCATCATTTTCCCGCGTAAATATTCCTTTGCCTCCCTCATGAATAATTCAATTGTTCCTCCGATTTGCATCCGTCATTGGGCCCTATAACAAGACCACCTGTTCAAATCGTTGGCATGATAATACCTTGGGACTTGTGCTCAATCAATATCCCTCTACCCGAAAACCTCCTGTATAAAATAGGCATTGTCACTAAAAATTGTCCCAATATCGGGATATTCCTCATTTCTTTAACGCTCCTGGGAGGTAATCTCACGGTTACTTATTTGAATAAATACAACATACATACCTGCAGGAGTTTTTGAGGTTTATATTATACGCACAACGCACACTAGTCTACAGAAGTTTTTGAAGTTTCAAACGTGACTCGTCCTGTCACAGAAATGTTATAGCTAGCGTTTATACCTGGCTACTCCCTGGTGATACGGTATTCGTCAGTTGAATCGTACTGGTGCTTGAAGCTTTGTTTCTTCGTGTTTTTTCTTCTTGTTTTTTTTTCTTCTCTTACCACGCTCTGCTACTACTTTTGTAGATCAGAAAAAATTTGAGGATTATTATTCTCTTTCACTGCCGATGATGTACAATTGTACATAGAAACTTCAATTGAGGATGTTGGGGAAGCAATAGCGGCTCTGAATGATGACATTTCAAGATTGAATGACTGGTCCTACACGCATGGCTTGGATGTTAATCCTTCTAAATGTAAGGCCATTATAATAGGTTCGTGTCGGCGAATCAGTGTATTGGACGAACTGGCAAATCTGGACTCTATTAGGCTAGGGAGCGCTATAATAGATTATGAAAATCAAGTTGAAAGTCTTGGAATATCGATTGATAGAACTATGAATTGGAGTGATCAAATAACCGCATTATGTAGTAAGGTGTATGGCGGTTTACGCCAGCTTAGGCTGTTCGCCAATTGCTTTCCATTTGACATCAGAATTAGATTGGTTCAAGCTCTAATTTTGCCTTTTTTCGACTATGCCTGTCTTGCCTACTGTGATCTCACGTCTGAAAAAGTTACATTGCTACAGCGTGCTCAAAATGCAGCTATAGGTACGTTTTATTTTTAAATTGCCACTTGATGAACATGTGACGAACTACAACGTTAAACTAAAATGGTTAAAAATTGCAGAGCGTCGTGAGCTAGCTTTGGGAGTAATGATGTTTAAGTTGATGAAGTCCAACAACCCTGAGTATTTGAGCCGTAGCATTCTGAAGAGAGCACAAGTACATTGTGTACCGACTAGATCTGCTCGTAATACGCTTCAAATTCCTTCACATAAGACAGCTTTTTACGGAAAATCGTTCTTAGTATTGGGTGTTAAGTTTTACAATGAAAATTTTATGTTGTTTAATACCGATCAGTCAGTTATTGTTTTCAAGAAGAACCTAAAAGATGAACTGTTAGCCCGGTACGGTTCATAATGATCATTAATTTTTTGTTCCAAGTTCTTTTCTTTCTGTAATCTTCATTCTACATAAATGATTTAAAATTTTGTTTGTACTTTTAAGTGTGTGAATCCTGACTGATGATTAATGCTGCCTTATGCTTTCTGTATGTATTGGAAGAGAGGACTCCATGGTCCTAAATATGTACAGAATATTCAATAAACTAAGTCAATCAATCAATCAATCACTCGAAATACTCAAGGCTCTGTCTGAACACGAATATAAATTTATCTTCCAAATGTTCCCAACGGGAACCAAATCATAAATAGCCGAATGAATAATGGAAAAATGGGAAATGATGGAGTGGATAATGGTCCCGGGTTTTTGGTGTTAGCCGTGGAAATCGAGCTCTGTTTCTTGTAGATTATTACACACCAGTCCTACAGACGGCTCCGTTTCAAATTTCAGCCTCTAGGTCAGATTGGAAAGACATTAGCTAATGGGCTCACTCAGCTGATAAGGGAGGATCCTCATTTCGTCATTCTTACTCAGCAGTCCTGCGCCTGATAATTTGGGCAAGTTGTTCAGGTTTGGTCAGATGAATTCTGACCAAACTCTCCTAAAGTTGTTCAGGTTGGGCCAGATGAATAAACTAGCGCGTTCGTTATGGTTTCGGGATTTACCTGGGTTCATGGGCATGGCCTTGCATCGCTGAGATGATCTGTCACAGCTACATTTACTCAAACCCGAATGAACTGGCAGTGCGTACCTCTTCCAGTTTTGCTCGAATTCGATGTAGGTAGTTGAGTAAGTACATTCTAATAGAAGAGCTCAGATAAATTCCATTACAATCTCATTATAGATAAAGTTACGTATACGAGGAAGAATGATTTATGCTACGAAAGTCCCATCATGCCTCCCATACTTCATTGATAGTTTATTAAACTAAATCCCACTCAATACACGTCATCCTTAATCGAAAAAATACGAGTTTTAATAATGTCGGAACCATAAAATGAACGCGTTTTGAACAGTTGAACGGATTCCATTAATTAATGGGAATGGCGCAGCGAGGTTGTTCTCCAGTTCTCTGGCATTTATTCAGGCTCATCCCGCCTCTCGTAATCCCTTCCTGCAGTTACAAGCTTTTAATATCCGCTCTCATCCCGGCTCAGGTCGTGAAACTTTCCAGCCGCGTGGGCACAACCCTCTCCTTTTTAAGTTGTGAATCGTGGAAAGGTATCTTTGAACAGTTTTTTCCTGAGAGAGCTGCGGCACGTTGATTGATACTGCCTTACTGGTCCACAACTCCCCACAACTGATGGCCCAAATACGTTTCAGTTTCTCTAGCATGATCCTCGTCAAAGTGCATTTAGGTATCTGTGCGAACCAAGTTGCCATTGAGTACCTCGTTGGTGGGGAACCGGTCTTAGTAGGTACACTTAAATGCCTGTTCCGTCCAAAGGGTTCAGAGCATACGTTTCAGTTTGACGTGTGAGTATTTGCTCCTCCTCAGAAGTCACTCATCTGTGAAACTTATAGAACATCCGATTTGTAGATGTATAATCAACTAAAGATAAGATGAGAATTCATTGGCAAAAACGCAATGCAATGTACCAACAAATTTCAAGGCAGATGAAATGAGATACAAAAGGATACGATTTGCCCACCAAGGCTCAAGTTCAAAGAACTTCCGTCCTCTGGTGAAGTCTTGCATACAGTAAATAATATCGATATCTGTGTAATAATATTTAATTATTTTTTTCATTTATTATCATTATTATTTTAATATAATACGAATCTGTTAACCCTGCCTAATACCTACATGAAATTTTACTTATATGCTACTTAAAACTATGAGTAGGTATTCGGTCCTCATCAGGAATCACTCATCTGTCAAACTTACAGGAGGCATTCATTACCTTAGAGACTTGTGAAAGGTATGACATTTATTTTTTCCACAAACTTATGGACATCTTCAATCTCGCCAGCACTGTGTCTCATTCTGAAGGCAAAACCACCCTAAACCATCTTTACCAATATTAATTGGGTACCTACGTACGTGATCCCACCATCTACTCCATTACCAATCATCACACTTCCCTCCTCGTTAAACTGCGGCGTTTTTCGTACAATTTCTCAAAAACATTTCAGTTCACAACAATGCAGAGTGTAAGTACTAGAATTGCAGTATTTTAGCAATGTCTCATTCCTACCATTCCTGCCGGCCTTGGAATCGAGTTGGACAAAATAATTGATTTATTCTTTTACATCGAATTCTACAATTAGGTACCCATTGGGCACTACCGTCGAGTACAAACTATTGTACTCAGTTGCCACTCTGGCGGTTTTCCCCCAACCCTCTTTGCATGGGACGTAAATCCTGCCATACAGGATGGGATTCTTCCCATTCAACAATGGTGGAACGAAGGAGGACTGTGAAGCAGAAATATTAACGAAGTTTCTTCGCCTCCGTTTTCGTCCGCTCAGGACATCCTGGCTCCGGATTGGATTCGTCGTCCATAGTTTGCAAACTCTCTAGATTTCCGGGTCTTTCCATCTTCCATGCTGCTCGGCTTCTCCGACGGTTCTGCTTGCCGGCGAACTGTATGTTAATTTGATCAAGAGCATTTCAGTCTGTATGCGGACATGGAAGTTGTTCTAGAACTTGTTTAGAGAAGATTTTTTCGTATAAAAGAATAAATAGTTATCTATATTATTAATATTCCTGTCGTAGGAGCTAGAAGAGTTTTAGATGTTTTAGATGTACCGAAATTTATTTCCTCCGACGTTCAAGTTTTTCACAAATTTTTGTCTGCCGAAGTATTAGAAGCCCTAATCGAGTTGAATTGAATAAGATACTCTTCAAACAGACCAGATTGTGTTCCCTAACATTTTTATGGAAGTTTTATCCCTACCGCTTATGAGGTTAAATTTTCCAAATTTGAGTATTTTTTGAGACTGGACGCCGCTTATTAGAAAGAAATTACTCAAATTTCATGGTCAAAACTAAATTATATCTCACTAACGTCTGAAGAAAAAACTGATTCTGTTCCTGGTAGTAAATCTAAAGGGTTATTTATGCTAGTGTAAGAAGTAATATTAACCTTCCGGAGGAGTCCGTCGTCACTACCTGGTGGGACAGCGGACTTCTCTTGAGGGTAGGTATGGCAATATTGTTGCTCTTTCAGTTGATTTAGCCCCATCATTTTATGTTTGTGTAATTCGTACCACTTCCGTTGTTCGAAATTTGTATTTTACGTCTTTGAATGTTCAGTGTGCATAGGGCGCGCACTCCCCGGCTGAAGTCATCGTTTTTAATTTTCCTCTTGTTTTTGACCTAAACGTTGACCGGTTTTGAGCTAAAAATTGGCAGATGAAGGTTTTGGATGGTGATAAATCCGATTCTGATGAAAAACGCTGTAAATTATTACAAAGTGGTTTACTATTTGCCTCTATAGATGCCCCGTCAGCGTAGTTCATTGTTTCTGTGTTCAATACCTACCCTCGTGCTCCCCCCAGGAAAGCCGTAAATCAAGTAGTGGAGCCGGCCTGGGAACAGTCCCACGAAGATGCTCAGAATTCAGTAACTCAATCATTAATCAATTTTTGTTATTCATGAAGCGTAACGTTTTTTAATTTAAAAAAAGTACCATCAACCAAATCCGAAAGAGCCATCATTCTTTAAAACAAATACTGGATTTATACCGTTTGATTCACGATCATGTTGGCGATGCCTTTCGGTGCAAACGAACGGCTGGTCATACAATGCTCCGGGTGGTCTCAAAAAATTCTTTAGTTCAAGGTGAATTTAAAAACGTCAAAAACCGTGCCCTTTTATTGAAAGTTTTCGAGCAACGGCGTTCGGGAAATTTCAACCCCGAACTTCGCGGACCAACCAGACCCTAAATGGGACCTACAAACCAAATTTCATTAATTTTGGAAAAATTAAGAGATTAATAAAATTGTAGATTAATAGAAATTTTTTGGTTTATTATTTTTAACAATGAACCTTGGGAATCGAGCCTGACAAATTTTTGTAAACCCTCCTCAAAATTTGACGGTTTCCGGTTTCATTTTTATGCTGTAATTCCCAGTCCGGCTCCAGTGCTTGATTCTTGGCTTTCCAATAAACCGTTGTGTAATAATTTCCTGCGTTTTAAATTTCATTTTCGGATTCTACGTACCTTGAAACGATCAAATGTTGATTTTTGGTGGGGGGTGGGTGGGGGGGGGGGGGGTTAAAAATGTCATACTTGATTCTCCTAACGTTCATTATTGACAATAATAAATCAAAATGCAACATTTTGACAGTGAAGGCCCGTAATGTGTATAGTTCTTATCACAACTCCTGGGCAAATCTAGAGGTTCACAATGAAGAACGGAGTTATTGAAATGTCTATTTCCAGCAGTACACAAAAAATATACTGTTAAAGCAACAGTGTATTTATATTTTTGTGTATTAGTGTGTTTGTGACAGTATATTTATCGTGAATTAGTGGAAATAGACAACTTCGCAATAACTCCGGCTTGATTTATTATTCGTTGAATAATACACCTATTCGCACAGCAAAATTTTTCGTGACACCCCCTCAAAACTTTTTCTTTTACATTTCATGGTGCGCAGATTTCAAAAACGCTGCAAAGTCCTTACCGGGCAAAACGCTGCAAACTCCTTACAATGCAAAAGTCCTTATTGCATTGAAAGAACTGAGGTTGTAATGAAGGTTTAGCTAATTTTTTATGGGTCAAAAACCTGGGAAGTTGTGTAAATGATCATAAATTTGTATAAAAACTCTAGAATTAATATTAGCAGGTGAATCAAGACAATTAAGTGGCACTTTCGATAACCAAAGATGATTTGTTTATCCGTGTTTTGGGGGGCCAAAGTTGGTGGAAGCCCTCAAAATACCTGTTACAATTATTGCACATGAAAGAAACAATAAAAGAACAGCTAACATTTCTGTTGGTGCCTATGTCCGATAGAAAAATAAATCCATGTGACGAGGACTGCAGCGTTTTCATTTTAAAATGGGTGTCCACGATTTCATCGCTAGTGATTTAGTTCGAATCTGGAGGTTATTTCAGATAATTTCTCCAACGTCAGTGTATCAGCACTTCTTCGTCAATCTTTCGATTTACCCTCCTCGTTCGATGTAACTATGCTGATTTTGAAATTCACATCGGGCCACTATTTATTCAAGGTAGAGGGAATGACAGCTTGGTGTACGGGCCCCGTCGGCTTTTAAGACCCTTCAGAAATCCTAACGTGCGGAGCCATTGTTTGCTCGAGGAATGGCGCCACCATGATTGCGTGGTAAGTGTTTACGTACACCACAGGTGGTTCACATCTAGAGATTCTGTTGCAACAGGTAGAAGAGCGCCGATCAATACCAGTTGACCTGCCGACCTACATTCAACCCATTTCGCTCATGACCAACCTCTTGGTATTCCAACAGTTATTGACATCAAACTAGCCTTAAAATACATTATCTATGATCTTATTATTCATAATTTTTCTCTTTCAACCTAATTCTTATGAAATGATTCGTTATATTATTTATACCTACTAGGGTCCAAATACCATGTTGTCGCGCCTTGCGTCATCTCCTGCTTTCTAACTCCTATTGAGAGAATTTTGATGGTCCAATGACTGTGTGTACCCAGGATTCAGCTGTTGGTGCACCATCGCGGCTAGTCAATTCCGGTGGTCTAACGAGTCCTTCGTAATTTCAAGTCATAAGCGAAACAGACAGCAAGGAGGACAGGCGCAGTGACAAATGCCGCCCAGTGCCTCATTGACGTTCAGCTGAAATGGTTCGTGTATAGAAAACTACATAAACTTGTAACAGTGTGGGCTGTTCTCGATACATTTTTTCTTCCGGTGGGGGCGGGATCGGTTTGGGGATGCCTAATCGACACGAACTAAATAACTCGCGACGAAATCGCGGAAACCCATTTCAAAGAAAAACGGAGTTATCGAAAAAATAGTCTATTTCCACTAATACACGAAAAACGCAAAAAACACTGTTATACCGGTTTCGGTGATCAAACCATCGTCAGTAACACACGATAACTATACGATAATTCAGTTATCGTGTGTTACTGACGATCACCGAAACCGGTATAACAGTGTTTTTTGCGTTTTTCGTGTATTAGTGGAAATAGAATATTTTTTCGATAACTCCGTTTTTCTTTATGCCTAATCGATATCCCTTCTTAGCCGGTGATAATCTCGCTGGTCTAGGAGGGCAACTCTCGAGGGTCCACCCCCACTGTTACACTCTGTGACAAACTTCACTAAAAGCGTATAGCAAAGGGCTGCCTCTCGTGATGGATGCGGTGTTGTTCTCCTCTGTGCTGCTGCAGTCCACCTTTCCACCAGTCCACCTTTCTTGTAGATCTTCGTGGATGAGATAAACATCAGGATTAGTCCACTTTCAGTTATTCGGAATGGTCAACATCAGGAATCCAGTATGAGATGGAATTGTGCATGTGCAGCTGTGGTCGTGGGGGGGGGGGGGGGGGCTTTGGCGAGATAGGTCATTGAAGTAACTAATAGTTTTCTTCTGTCCACGTCATCACTAAATCTGTACAGTTGGATGCTATTCTGTGCTAACTAAATGGGGTTCCGCATTTGAAAGGCACTGGGCAGAGAGCCACCACCACCATAATACTATCTTGTGGCCGTGAATGTTTACTTACCTAAGTAGTGGATGCTGTACAGCAAGGTTGAGAGAGGATAACTGTGAAGTACAGTTGGTAACCGTTGTTGGTTTCATGCAGCATCCAATCGACCCCCTTGCTCGTCTACTATAGATACTAGAAGGTGACGGAAAACGAGTGCAAATTCAAAGAGAAACACCGGTGACGAGCTCGAGTAATGTAAGATAACATGGCGGCCACTTGGCTGTTAATGTGGTAGCGCCTCTAGCGGCCGATCTCGTTAGACCAGACTCCCATTCTCTCATGACCTCAAGCTCCGTTCCCTCCGGAAATGTTGGTTTATCTACACAAGCATCACTCCTCTTTGATCCTCGAGCACTTGGTTAATGAGCGACTCGATCGCTCCAGCTTTGGTAGCTCCATTAAAACGTAATATACGCCCCTCAGGAAGTGGGCGGTGTACGAAGTTCGCATCTTCCTTTTCCTTCGTCTCATAATTCTACCGTACCTCCTCTTCCTACGTTCCTTTAATTAATTGATTCAATTTTTGGAAAAACGAGCTCTCCCCTTCTGATGAGGTCCGACCTCACAGAATTGGGCCACGTTCCATCCATTTACACTTCCTAAAATAATCCAAGCCTTTGGATTCTTACTTATAAATTAATTTAAAAGTTATACTATGGTATTTTAATATAAATCCGATGTGAGTTCATTAGTATGAAAAATTCTCCTAAAAACGTTCCTAAATGGCCGTGCTGTATGGTTAGCACTTTGTTAATCTAGCACTAATGAGTGTTCAGTTATCTTCTCCAACATCGTTTTGCCAATTCTTGGATATTCACGATATTGTATTCGTCCTTGAATAGACCAGTCATGAACCTTTGGAACAAAAGAAAAAGTTATGCAGCATGACCATGTGACCGAATGTTCGAAGTATAACTTAACTTACCTACTGCTTACTTCAATTTACTTACTACGTATCTCATCAGATATTTTTACGCGTATTTAAGTAGTTCGACAAGAAGCTATTCGAATTGATTGTTTTACATACGAACTGATGTAGTTTATTATAATGCTATTCGAAGGGTATTTCTGAGATCATGTACAATTCACGTACCTACTTCATTCGTTTATAGGCTTTATTCCCGCATCGCGATATGAAAATGGAATCCACCAAATGATATTTTCCCTCTCTTCTATTTTTGTACTAAGAAGAGAGAAAAAAGGCGTTTTCTTGCATGACAGTGGTGGCGTGACTGGAGACACTACGGCCGGTACATTTCTTGTTCATTCGCCCACCACGCTAGGCGGTATAGATTGTAGATTGCCCTTTTTATCAAATTCCTTCGCCGAAAGGAAATTCTGCTCAGAACGCTCCGTAAACATTTTGCTGCTCGAGGTTTCACCTGTTTAGCGATTAGACGTTCATTAAGTTGTAGCTTGTAGATTTATATAGTTACATTTTATCGAATGAAAATGTAATGCTTCATAATTATGTATTAGGAGAATACGATATCAAAAAAAAAAAGAAATTTATTGACGTGGCCGGTGGTTGGGCAAAACGCAACTATCCTAAGAGAGAATCGACAGTAACCTTTTTCAGGGCCAGTTTTGTGGGGGATTCCCAACTGGGCAAATCCCGACAGGAGGTCGATGACGTGCGTTCGCCCAAGTGGGTAAATAAAGCGCGGCACAAGTGGGTACGTTTTTAACATGTATCATGTTTTAGCCCTGGGGTACTAGCATTTTTTGCGAGTCGATTTTGCGCGTCAATTTTGAGCGTCAAATTTGAGCGTCAATTTTAAGCGTCAAATTTTTTCGCGCACAATGCATAGCGGTTTTCACGTACAACCGAGTAGTTGTTAGGGAAATGAAACTTCTTTTATTTTCATCGGACAAAAATCGTTTTCCATTCGTTGGAAAGCTCTTGATTTATCACGAATTTATTTCGTATTTGTTCTTGGTATTTATTTCCTAGTTTCATACTATAACTATATAAATGAATGTTATAAATGGATAGTAAACAATGACGCTTGTTTGGTTGCTCTACATGTCTACATCTATGGTGCTCAAGAAATGTAGACAAGACATCGTCAGAAGAAACGAGCACATACGTTTCAAGTAGTAGATTTCTACCTAGCCTTAACTTTTCGAGTTAATAACATGATACATGGTTGCAATTTTTGGTTCTTAAACAGAAATAAATTATAAAGTTATTTTCAAACTACAATTCAACTTGAACCGACAGTAACGAGACAATTAATGCATCAGTTCACAAAATGTCTTTTTACATAAAATAGTATAAGTGTTCAATAGTTGACTAAAATACGATACGGCAGTGATGGGAGTCCCGTGTATTTTCAACAAGCCGTGCGAGAAGTGCAACCGCCCTGTCGGGTTGCCGACCATTCATCACCCCTAAAACGACCCTACACTGCCATTCTTCTCTTTTTTGTGGGATAAATTCGTCAAAACAGTCTCAAAACCAAACGTGCATCAATTTTCTGTTTTTTCCACAAACATTTAGCATTAAAAAAAAAGATACCAACAGTACGCGGTGTTCTGAGGCGGTCACCCTGTTGGTCAGATAACTTTCATTTGTCCAGTTGGGCTGTCCCTGGCCAGAAAAGCTGTACCCAGCTAGGCGCTCTTTTTGTACCCAGGTGGGCGGGGATTTTCCGCACTGTTTGCCCAGATGGGTTTTCCTCAGTTTTCTTACTGCCTCCTCACACTATTCTGGAGCTCATTTCTTAGTGTCGAGAAATGAGTGTATCATGAAAGGGTCTAGTGACATTGACCTTTCGAAGCAGTTTCATTGATGAATTGCAACTCAGATTGTTTTCTAGCGACTCCCGTAACACTGATCACTATTTTGTTGATTAGTTAGTTCCTAAAGCCACCGCTACAGAAGCATGTAGCGGAGGTATTGTAGTTTCTGCAATATTGGATCATTTGACAATGAATTGCAGGAAATGCATCTCAATAAGTTACTTGGTTGATGTTTGATAAGTTAAATGATTTTTTCGAAGGGTACGAAAAAACAAGATTCAAATCAAAATTTAGGTCAGTTGTGCGATTCCTTGTCGTTGGAATCCTGATATGAAGCCGTAGCTGCACTCATTGAGATCCAAAAATCAGTAGAAGGTATCATCTGATCATCTCATCCAATAGAGTGATGGTCAGCTGGGATTGAACCGAGCAATCTGCACATTTCGACATAAACTAAGTAGCAAGTCGCCCTTAAGCTCATGTTATTCTAGGCTAGATTGCAAGCAAGAAATGATAGACGTTGATACAGATACTCGCATGGTCTACAGAGAAATGACACGAGAGCGAAACAAGCATGGGGATTATTAACTTATTTAGCGGAGTTCAGAGAGGAAAGGGAATAGGGTTTGACGGTGTGATGAGGAACTAGGCAGGATGGTTACCGTCGCAAATATTTGAACAGGACGAAAAGGGGCATCGGAGGGAGGCCTGGGATTAAGACATGATTAGTTTACCCCGTACCAGCAGTCTGACACCGGCCCCTCCATGAAGCCCGACAAGTTCTAGATTGATGATTGTAACTCCGTTAGGTGGTGGGGTACACAGCTTCATTCTATATGGTAATCATTATTCCTACCGTACAAACAAACGCTGAGTTCGGATAAATGCTGATACGCTTACCCATGCATGAATGACCCCGAATTACCCTGGAGTTAGCGTTTGGAATAAGCTACATGCTAGTCGCTTGTCCAGTATTTCACGTTAGGCAAGGTAACAGCAGTAACAGCAACGTTTGCAACTCAATTTCAGAATTTCCAATCAACCATTTTATACGTTTCATTTTTTATTCGTTAAATTAAGAATTTTAAATATTCATTCATTTCATCTCGATACAACGAGTACGTTTGCTCATAAAAAGTGCCGTGGAGTTTAATAAAATTCATATGGAATCAACTGGGTTGGTTGACTCGAAATCGACTATTTCTGTGACTCGAAAATCATGATGACTACATCATAGATCCTACCCCACTCGAATCTTACTGAACTGATGAGACAAGATAGCGCAAGACGGGGTAACGTGATAACGTATATAGCATCCATTCATTCATCCATGAATGCTACAAAGAAGAAGAACACGGCCGTTTGTACACTCACCTTTAAGTCTTCTGTAATAAATAAACTGCGCTGATGTGGCCAAGTCATCTTCTTGAGACCAAAGCGAGAAAAAATACACTGCCAAGGTGATGGCACAGGAGCTTCCTCGTCACAATCAGAGTGACCCATTATAAAATAGAACAGACTCGGAAGCAAAATAACATAACATTACATTACATTACATAACATTACATTATATTACATTACATAACGTGAAATATACATATTACAACATTACATTACCTAACATTACATAACGTGAAATATACATATTACATAACATTACATTACATTACATAACATGACATTACATGAAATATACATGTTACATAACATTACGTCCATAATACATTAGGTCCATTATAC
The DNA here is from genome assembly GCA_954871275.1 of Leptopterna dolabrata. NCBI lineage: Eukaryota > Metazoa > Arthropoda > Insecta > Hemiptera > Miridae > Leptopterna > Leptopterna dolabrata. The sequence continues at coordinate 22,591,456 of OX940986.1, forward strand.
ATAATTGCGAAAGTTATGCGTGTTTGAAGAATTTCACGTTAGCGCATGCGCAGGGCGAACCGCTGGCTCTATCATGTTGAAATTTATATGGGACCTCAATGGGCCCTACCCGCTTAATCCCTGAGAATTACATTGAAATTGGGTGAAATCTTTGGTTACTACGGCTGTAACAAGGAAATTGAATCTATTTCACGCCAGCGCATGCGCAGAGCGCACCGAGGGTCCGATCATGCTGAAATTCATACTGGAACTCACTAGGCCTTGTCCAAACAACCCTTGAAAATTTGAGCGAAATTGAATCAAAATTGTGAAAGTTATGCGTGTTTGTTGAATTTAACGTTAGCGCATGCGCAGGGCGTACCGCTGGATCAATCATGTTGAAATTTGTATGGGACCTCAAGGGGCCTTATCCGCACCATCCCTCAAAATTTGAGCTGAATCAATTCAAAATCGTCGAAGTTATGGCTGTAACAAGGAAATGCGGACAGACAGACCCACAGACTCACAGACGCACAGACCGACAGACACGGAACCAAATTTGTTCAGTAGGCTTTGAAAAATTGGTCTGAGAAATTGAAAAGTTGGTCGGGTCCGAAACTATAAGTATCTTGGATGCTACTTGAGCGAGAACTGGGACTGTTCGCGGGAGATCCGCTGCCGTGTTGAGCTCGCCAGGAGTTCCTTTATCAAAATGAGGAAAGTTCTGACAAGCCGTTCTCTGAATCTCTCGCTCCGTGTTAGGATCCTGCGTTGCTATGTGTTTAGCATTTTATATTATGGGTTAGAGGCTTGGACGCTGACCGAGGTTTTATGCAGGAAAATCGAGGCATTCGAGATGTGGACCTACCGGAGAATATTGAAAATACCTTGGACCGCAAAGAAGACGAACCAGGAGGTGTTGCGAATGCTGAACAAGGAAAGAGAGGTAATGAATAACGTGAAGAGACGTAAATTAGAATATTTCGGCCACGTAATGCGCAGCGATAAATATAAACTCTTGCAGGTTATAATGCAGGGTGTGATTGTTGGAAAACGTGGTCCCGGAAGGAGGAGAACGTCATGGTTGCGGAATCTTCGGCAGTGGTTTGGTTTAAGCTCAGCGTCACTATTCCGAGTTGCCGTGGACAGGGTTCAAATCGTGAATTTGGTTGCCAACGTTCTTGGAGGACATGGCACATGAAGAAGAAGGCTTTGAAACGCAAAATGCAAGTGGAAATTTTGATTTATGAAGACACACATTTTTTGGCTCACGAAAGTGAACACAGGGCTTCCGCTGCTTCGCAGACTCGGAAGCAAAATGAATAAAACCTTAAAGGGAATCCTTAAAATGAATGAACCTTTTGATGTAGAGATTCATAATTTGTAGAGGAGCAGTTTTGCAGAACCCTATAGGAACATTTCCAAATCTGGAGTTTAAAAGAGAAAACAACATTTAGATTTTACGCACTTAAATTGGTCAATATTTTATATTTTTGGGTCTTGTCGCCAATTTTGAAGGGGAGTCAGAACCTACATTTAAAATTTTTTTAAAATGGATTTTCGGGTTCTGGAATTTTTTTGATCGACTCTGAATTCTGAAGATTTTTGTATACTGCATTCAATTATTGCATCACGGTCGTAAATATGACGTGCGCAACCTCCGCCCCTGACTCCTGATGAGCAGTAGCTGGGTGGTCTGCACCGACGATTGATATGTCTACATCTACTTTGTACTTCAATAATACTGCTAACAAACCTCAGTCATGCTCCATGTTACTACGGCATTGTAGATAGTTTGTATGAACTAAAAATATGGGTAAATTATGAGTTTCCAAGTTTAGGAAAGTCGCAGTCCGAAAGTTTCGAAAAGGGGTGTAGGGCGCCTGAGCATCGCACGGGTAGTCCGTTGGTATTTATTGATTTTTTTTGTTCCAGGTGAAGATGAAGAGTGGACGAACAAAATTGGAAAAAAATGATGGGTCCATTGGGGACTGAGAAAAACGTACCTAATTGGCAAAGAAAAACACCTAATTAACTTACACAACACCTAAAATACCTAATTAACATACAAAATTGAGAAAAAACCAAATTAACACCAAGTACGGACGCTCATTGTGCGCTCTGCAATTTTGATTTAATTCCATGATGGTTCGTATCATTCAAAGAAATCATAATAACCCCACCCCACGCCTCAATCAGCCCTCTCCCTTCTTAGGGACAGCCGGATCAGGTTAATATGGATTGCCCTTCGGGGGGTTCCATTTTTGATACCCGTGTCACCAGGACAGTAATATTACGAGTTTTTACACCTCCCTGTGGAGGTAGAGATTTCCTCGACGGGCTCTAACCCAATCAGAGCGGGACGCTCGCTTTCCTGTAACTTTCCAGTCAGTCCTAAAGCTCTGGATCGTCATATTTCAGTCTGAGAGTTTCTGATTTAACAAGAAAACTTCTAAACAAACTCATTCCCATAATTCCACCATTTCGTTGGCTGTTGTGAGGAACTGAAACCTTAACCTGATAACAATATTTTATCCACAGCAAATGCCACTGGTCGGCTAACTGCACATCCCCGAATGATAGCCTTTTTTGGACCTTATTCGTTCACATTTGGATCGCTGAAGCTCGTTGTGGGTGGTTGTAGTCCAGAAATAATTCATGGTTGCAGGACAAAACTCCGCTGTGCTTTACAAACCGAATTATAATTCTCAACGAGTAAATGATCCAGGATTTGACCTAAACACGATAGGGAAGACTCAGAGACTCAAAGGAGGAAGTTATTGGATATTTAGAATAATCCCGAAGGAGACGGCTCTCATTAGTGGGAGTCTTAATGGAGTTTATTTCCAGAGGGAAGTTCAACTTTACAAGAGATATCAGGTGAAAACATCAAGAGATGTCCCAGGGCTACGGGAAAGGTTAAACGAGTTTGATAGAAAGTTCAAACCAAAGGCAGGAAAACCCTCTTCCCACACATCCACCCCGAAGTTCAAGGATCGGGGCGTCCGGGTTGATAAAATTCAACCGGATAGTTACTTTGTGGTTTCAGCAAAACGAAGACGATTACCTAACTTGGTATTTGATCTTACTTGGTCATTGCTGTGGGTTTGTGAATTTGAAGTGAGTGGAAAATGGAGAAGGCTAATGGTAGAACCAGGCTGAAATATTCTCGTTATTTTCATTATAATTTTGAGCTGTTGGAGACAGCTCAAAACTCAGTGAAGGTCTCTCAAGTTGGTTGATTTTCATAGTTCATTGTCCAACTATTGAATGACGTGCATAAACTGACCAGTCCCCAATTGCCTGTCAAACATATATGCACATTTTGACAGGGCTATCCCCAGAATTTAGTGTCTGTGTGTTAGCTGTACTATTTGCACTCGCAAGGGTGCTACTACCGTTGGTCCAGTTGTAATTGGATTCCATGTGAACTGTTCATAAATAACTGCAAGATATTTTTCATATTCGCCGGTGCATATGAGTGGTACCAACGAATGATGAGTTCCAGTCGTGCAGCAAAACCTAATAATGTACGTAGGTAATGAACTACCCGTCGATCGATGTGCTCCGCCATTATTAAACATTTTCCACTGTCTTCAGCCACGGAAATCCAAATTAGAAACAATTTAGTAGCAAACAACACTTTTTTGAAATTCACATATCTACCTACCTAATTATTATATAAGTAAATGAATAAATTTGCATCCCTAAATTGCAATCAAAGTGAAGTATTTGTCTGTAACACAATTTTTAGGCAATTTTCAACCGACTTATTATCTTTGTGCGATTGGCTGATTGGGTCGGTGAAGTTCTTCATGTTAGTCAATATTCATTCTGTCTACGGAGGAGATTTCGCACTTCCACATCATGTTTGATTGTGAAGAAAATATTGTGTAATGCTCTAAATTATTAGTAACTATCATTTTAAGTGTCTAAAATCCAGAATGTTATATCTGTTGCGGGGAATTTAATTTTAGCTGACTTAAAAGTAACCAGAATTACTCGTTGAAAGTTAAACATTAATTATTTTGTCCTTTTTTTTTTTTTAGAGAGTTCTTTTTACAGGCTTTGCCTCCAGAAAGAAGTGAAAAAATCACTGTTTACCTACTCAAAATCGAGCCTGCGTTGGAATTGATGTTTGTCGTGGGTGATTGGACGAGAGAGATCAAATGCTCATCTCTCTTTCTGGAAGAGGATTCCGAGGGTATGGGATTGAGTGGGAAACCCGGATCGATACCGAAAAAAATGATCCGCTGTGTCAGCCACTCTTAGACAAACCTTCATTTTTTTTTTAAATCTCTTGACAAACCCAAAATTATATCCTAATGAATGGATGATTTATTAAGAGAGGAAGGATGTTGGCACTTGTAACTTAGTACAGTACATATTAAAGTATGTAAGAACAAACAACAGTGTATAATATACTGATCTAAAAAACGTTGTGTAAAAATGACTTGTACAATAATTTACAAGAGATTTGGGTGTAAATTATCCTCCTCAGGAGGCAAATAGCAAATCCACATTTTAAACTGTTGCGGTTGTCCGCCAGTGACTTCATCAAATCTTTACGATTATGGTTTATTATTTTCAGTATCATTATTGAAAAGGTTCTACCTTTGGAATCGAGCATGAAAAACATAATTTTACCCCCCCCCCTCCCCCCCCCCCCCCAAATTTGATGGTTTCTGTTACGCTGTACGCTGCCAATTATTACACAACGGTTCATTATTTACCTGTATAGATGATCCCTTTTGCGTAGGTCACTGTTTTCCCTGGTCAGTACCTACCCTCGTCCTTACCACAGGAGAGCACAAAATCGTGGAGCCACCTGGGCAATCAAATTTCATAAATTAGGCGGTGGGATCAAGGTTTGAAAAATATCTATCAACAAAATCCAGGATATTCTTCAAATGAAACAAAATCCGTCATTCTTCAGTTGAAATAATATCACAGAACAACCAACTCGATTTTATTCAGCCATCCATGCATGATGGTTTCGAGATACGGACGAAGGTTCTTGTCCGTACGCCGTGCTTCGCACTTTTCTTAGTTATCATGAACCGGAGTTGATGAAATTTGATTTGTAGGTCCCATTTAGGGTCTAGTTGATCCGCGAAGCTCAGCGTTACCGTCAGTTATCTCTAAGGGGTGGAAAATAGGGGTTGAAAGTGTCAGAACGTCGTAGCCCACCCGGAGCATTGTACGACCAGCCGTTCGTTTGCACCGAAACGCTTCGTCAAAATGATCGTGAATCGAACGGTATAAATCCGGCCCAGATATCATCGCTAGGGAGCACCTGATTTTAAACACGGATGGCCGTACAAAGTCGAGTTGGTTGTTCTGTGATATTATTCCATTTAAAAAATGATGGCTCTTTTGGATTTTGTTGATAGGTACTTTTACAGCTTGAACAAATGTTCAAGATTATTGAGTGAATTATTACACAACGGTAAATCATTACACAACTGTTTATTATACTATCTACACAGAACGGGCATCTGTACAGGTAAATTATTACACAGCGTTTCATCATTTACCTTATGATTTAGAATAACTACACATTATTGAATCCCGCGCATTTGTATGAAACTTTAATTCCCGGGCCGGCTCCAGTAGTCCATTTAGGGCTTTCGTGGAGTGAGCTCGAGGGTACTGACCGCAGAAAACAGTGATCTACGCAAGTGATCTATACAGGTAAATAATAAACCGTTGTGTAATAATGTGCAGCGTTTTAGAAGCCGAGTTGAAGATTTCACGACGGGGTCCAGGGCAGCGATGAGATTCATCGGCAGAATAATAACCGTGAGAAATTTGTGAAACTTCCATTATCAAGGGCGAATTTTTCATGGCTTTTCTGCGATTCCTAGCTGTCTAGAGCCCGTTGTATTTAGTACAGCGAGCTTTACCTGCTAGTTGATTATAGAATTGTTGAATCTACCGCGTGTTTATGAAACTGTAATCGCCTGGCTGGATCAAGTACTCGATTTAGGGCTTTCACGGAGGAGCACGAGGGTAGGTACTCGCCACAGAAAACCGTTATCTATACAGGTAAATAATAAACCGTTGTGTAATAGTTTGCAGCGTTTTTCAAATCGAACCGTTCCTTGACGTGGACCTCCCAAAATATTGTACTTGGAAAGAAATTGATTCAACCTTATTACTCAGACTCAAGTATAAAGCTCTCGACTGAAATTTACTCGCAAAGTGAATTATCTTCGAGAACAGGTTCTATCGGAGGGATCTCCGAGAGAGGCGCAAAAGGACTTTGCATTACATTACGCTTCCCGAAGAAATCTCGACGTAAATGAAGAAAAAAAAAATCCGCGCCGCTTTATCAAGAGACAAATTATTTTTTAAAGGGCTTCGCGTGGGCTTTAAGATAATGAGAGAATGAAAATGTTCTTGAGTTGAATATCAGAGTTCCGTCCTTTTTAAAAGAAAAGAAAAATCATCGTTCTTCTCGCGTTATTTACAAAAATATCGCGGGGTGGCGATAACTCGTGGGTATAATCTTTTCGTCGAGCGGTTGTTCCCAACCTGTTCCGCAGGTGGAAAAATACACCTGAGGCAATTACCATATCGATTCCCGCGAAGAGCTCGACATTCTCAGTTTTTCAAGCCCCCACTACGGCGTTTGGTGTTTTATTGGTTACCAAACTGATTCCGATAATGTATTATGGAGCCGGATCCAATTTTGTTCTCTTATCCAAACACCAACGAAGTACCTATGTATGAAGTTTCAGCTATAACCGTTCCGTAGGTGAGTAGCCTGGAACTGATCGAAGAGTTGAGCTGCTACAGTTCTAGTTGAAACACAAGCGGTACCATATGGGACCATCTCATGTCGGAGTCGCTTTGGATATACTTGCATACTATTTTAATATCTGTAGTTGCCGTTCCGTTGATGATTCTAGCCGGAACCGCCGAGATTGGCTCCGTTCTGACTCCGGTATAAGGACCAGTAGAAACTCGCTGCCCTCATGGCACGGAAAGCTTCCAGATGGATACATGAGTATGATTATTTTGCCCACATAAACCACTCGGAACTTCATGATTCTCCATCCGGAACTTTATGATTGGAATGCATTCCTCATGACCCACTTGTTCGAAGGGTTCAGTTTCAACCGTACAATAAGTTCATTCAAGCTTGGAATAGCTGTAACAACGACCAGAGCTAGTGCGCTCAGAAGCCCTAACACACACAACCTATCACAAAGTTTTCTTTCTTCACTTATACCCCATGGCTCATTGCTTACAAGCTCTGTCGAACTGCTCAATTCTACTTGTATGACAAGAAAACTTCTCCATATTGAGCTCCCGACGCATGCGCAATATGTATTTATACTAGTCTATAGTTTCTTTCACTTGTATCACTACTCCGAAGTCCACATACTCCTGCCGCAAAGTTCCACCTGTTTGAACTGGAGCAGGACTTGAAGCCGTTCCCTCAATGTTGAACGATCGTTTGGAATGCTTCCCTTTTTCTTTGAATCGAACACCCTCATGCAACCACCTTACATCATAAACAGTTTGAGTAAAATAGAACGAGGTATTCGTACAAGGAACGTACGTTCCTCTGAAAATTACTCAATTTCCGAACACTCGGGCTTAATATCGTTGCCTTTGCGTTCACGCAGACGGATCGTCGCGTAGGATTTGGAAGGGATTCCAAGACCATCATTGAACCCGCTATGTTCATCTTTCCGTTTTCTAAATGTCACTATGTTGGGATATGGTGGAATTACGTAGAAATTACCAAATCAAGATTTCATCTGGGTTTTGCTCTGTTTGTTTCAGCTCCTGAGGTTCAGACGATGTCGCAGTGCAGTATAAAAAGCGACATGTTCTCTTTAGGGATGGTCATTTCCGCCATCTTCAATACGGGAAGACCGCTCATCATGGCAAACCACAGTTCATCTCAGTACGTCAAGCAGCTGGATCTGGTAAGCAAAAATATTTATGTGTTTTGTGGTCTCGCAACACAAAATATTGCGAATTTTCAACTATACAATGTGCTTGCTATGAGAACGGCCGGGATTAATGTTTCTGGAATCTTCTTTCGGATTTGTGTAAAAGAAAGACAGATGTGTAATTCCTTCTGTCACACGATCCTTTGTTCATTTCAGGAGATAGCTATATTTATTATTTTCCTTATGGATCCATGTAGATCCATATAGATATATTATTTTCCTCATGGATCCAGTGTACATTCCATACGGAGGAATTCCACCATTGAATCCATGACTGTACGACGTACGCTTGAGGAGCTGAAATATTGAAGTTGCACATGGTTTGTCCCCAAATAGTCAGTATCCGTCGAAATCCGGTTACAAATATTGTACGCGCATCTACACACAATCCTCGAAAAATTTAAGCTGTGCACAAAAAAGTAGATGGTAGTTGGGAAACAAGCCCGCTGATCAAGAATTTCCCAGCCAAGTTCCATCCGTGGACTGCAGTAGGCCCATAGACCATGTACCTACATTCCTTTATTGTCAATTTATATAAAGAAGTACCTACCTACCAACGAAATCATTTTAAAAGCTTTTGTCCTGTTTAGTTTAGATTAGTGTGAATCAAACAATAAAACTACAACCTGGTTTTCATGGCTGATTCATCACTCTTATTGCAACAATGCCCTGTAATTTATCTCTGAAATGACCTGTCGGAAACCATCGTTCACACAGTGCACCTGTGTTGATACCTGCAGCAGCTATAAGTTGATGGCTTGTCTCATCGTTCACGGGATAGGTCATGTTTTAAGTGGAATAAAATGAAATTTTGTTGCTTTTTGTTGAGACCGAATTCCGAGGTAGGAGGAATTGAAGGTAATATTTCCTTAGACGGAAGAGAACGAAAAGGGAATTACCAGAGCTCTCAAAGCCAAGTTGTGTCACAGCGAGGCCCGTCCGTCAATACTAAAACCTTTTACCATAAAAGCACATCAGTCCTCCCACCTCCAGCTACATTTCAAACCAAGTTCCGTTCCGCAGAAATGTTACTCCCATATCGGTTCAACTCCTGATGATATCGGGTTCGCTGCTTTCTTTTTTCGATTAGCGTGGTTGGTTTCTCGAATTGTGGATGCTGAAAGGACCAGGAATACCAAGGACGTACCTACATAATTATGCATAGCTAAATACAGAGTATTCATTAAAAGTTCAGATCTTTATTGAATTACCGCATATAATTACAAGCTCAACAGTAATTTCAATAAGGTGACATAATTTGAAGGAGGTAAATATTTTCAAAACATAAATGCGAGATTGTGTTAGTGCGAATTTTACAGTCCTTCGCAGTAAATTCATTCTTGACGCCAATAATGCTTCCAAGTCGACCAAAGTAGCGGAAGCCTTGTGATCACTCCTGCTTGCAAATATATTGTACCTAAAAATCAAACAAGTTTTGCGTTTCAGGACTTCAATTCTGATCAAATTTGGTTCCATGTCTGTCTGTGTGCCCGCAAATCCCCACCATGATTATAACTACCCGAAAGAATGGGCGTAATGAGTTGAAAATCGGAGGGCAGATGGGGGTTGGTCCTTGATCTTGATTTAATCAAGATTAGACCGTAACTTTCGTCTGTTCTTGCGAAAATCCACGTTCAAATCACACCAAATACCCCAATTGAAATAGGTTATTACGAGCCTTTTTCAAATTTTTTCTGGACTTCACTTTCGATTTTTTCATTGACAATTCATGCTTTCATGCAGCATGAATAAACGAGCGAATTTTTGGAGTAACCTACTCGGTTCAGTTCAGCCTATTACAGTAGTTTACGTAGGATTACATTTTCCTACACTTTTAGTCGTAACAGTATTTAATATGAACGATTGGTTGCCCTTCAAATGTTTTTGGTATTGTACTGCCACCACCTTCCCCCAATTTTGTTGATTTTAAAGAATCTATAGGTAGGTATGTATTTTGATCAATTTTCATGTCATATACACTCAATTTTGCTTCCTCATTATACCGAAGAATTCATGCCAGAGTCGGAAACAATTTTATGTTTTTTGCAATCATATAATTAATGTGGTTCATACAACAAGCAGGAATTTCCTCGATGAACTTTTCCAAAAGCCCCTTCCTAAGGAAGCGAACCTTCGGGTGGTGGGGGGAGGGGTATTGCTGGCGACACCCCTGTAACTATGTAGGTATAATAATAATAATAGAGTCGTATTGTATGACTGAAACTTTTGAAACACAATTTCATGCTCTACTCAGAAACTCAGTGTGTTAGAACTGTCAGCTAACTTATTATATGTTCAGACTGGGAGCATGTAATTTCGCCATTTATTGAGAGAGAACTTCGCCATTTATTTACATCTAATGAAAATCCAAGAAACCGACCCACACACTTCAGGACTCAACATATGCGATTTGCAATTCCGAAGTAGGAACGCGCTATACTTCGGGGGTGCTGGAGAGCTGCCGGTGGGTTCATGAATACTTGAATAAGTCACTGCTTCCGCCTCTTCCTTGGAAAACTCCAACCTGCGGCTCTTGAAGAAGGAAAGATAACGTTTTCCGTGTTTCCCAAAGGAGTATTATTTCCACCTCCGGAAGTTCGTAGGACTTTGTCCCTCCTTGTAATGTATTCATAGTGGATTTCAACATCTTCCTTCAATGGGAGTCATCCATGAGTAATACGCGGACAAGTGCGAGTTACATTGGCCACTCACGCGTGTAGACACGTGTTCTTCGTCTTGGAATTCATTATAATCTGAACTTCGGGTTAATGGTTTTCAGTAATGATTCGTGATGCATTAGTATCAACCAACAAGAAGTTAAAAATGTACGACTCCTCAAAATTTGTTAATTGAAGTTTGAATACTCATACTCCATAAAAAATTCAGCCACGCAGCATGGTCATGCGAGTAAATTTTCGAATTTGGTGGCTTTTAGCTATTGCAAACGATTTTTTTTAAATCGATTTTTGACTCCCAAAAACTCGAATTTGACTCACTGTTTTCCCCAGAGATTTTAACATGTTTAATGTTTTAGGGCTGGGGGTCATTCTGTGAATTCCGACACGCAAATATGCAACGTTTTTCATTGGTTACTACACAGTTACTACCTTCTGTTGTAGCAACCATAAAGAATATCGCACTCGAAAGAAACAAGAGTCAATAGCTACGTTTTTCATTGGTTACTACACAGTTACTACCTTCTGTTGTAGCAACCATATGTTGATGGCGAGTTCTATAATAAGTACAGTAAATGCAACATTATACTTGTAGAGTTCAGTGAAATTGTGGCTTTCATTTTTTCTTGACATTAAAAAACTATATCTAATTTCTCCCTTGCGAGGGAAAAACATTAAACATGATTTAATGTTTTTCCCTCTCAAGGGAGAAATTTGTAAGAAAAAAATCTTCTGTACCTTCAGAAGTAATTTGCGGATGCGGATATGAAACTTGTATTAGCCGGATTTCGATGCATTTGAACAATTTTGCGATCATCCCGACCTAACCTTAATGTTTCAGCTCTTGGACGAGAGAAATCCGAAGTTGTGTGTAGTTCTGAATAGGAGACAAACCAATTCCATCTATAGACGAAAAAATCTAGTAAGGAACCTGGATTTTTATACCTACCGACTTGCGGTGGGTATTTTTACAATAGCAAGAAGATATACAGGGAGCTACTTGTCGTAATATTGAAAATATAAATGTATTAAGATGGATAGGCGGGAAGAAAGATTTTTTTTCTTCGCCGGGGTGACTATAAATAATTTTTCTCGTCTTTCTATTGTGCGTCATGTTTTCTGTGGAAAGAATGGGATCGCCGTGCTCGAAGAGATGTTCTGACGGTGTAGTTTATATATTTTACCTCTGCAAATTGAATATAGTTGCCGGCTAATTTGGTTGTTCTACAAAACTTACCCAGGGTATGAGTCGAGATTACTAGAACGCGGGAGTAGGTTCAAAGTTGTAAAATGGTCGGTACACAGTACCTGCAATAGGGAAAATGTAAAAAATTTGGGTAGGTAATTTCCTCAAAAGAGTAAATATTCGTCAAAAGTTATCCCCCTCACAGTTGACGTAAACAAGCAGCAACATTCTTCGGGGAGCCGCCAACCCCGGAAGCCATGAGACACCCTCGTACAGAGACAGTAACTTCCGTCTGGGGGAGGAAGGCTGAAGGCTACGGTCGGCTTTTTTGGTGCACACTCGGCAACGGTAATAGGACTTGCACTTCAGGGCTGTGTAAACACAGAAACAGTAGAGAGTTTTCGCAAAAGTTTGGCCACCAGGTCGTTGACGGACTAAGGATCTCCGGGCTATGACGATCTAAGGGGAAAAAACCGGATGCTAACCTCTTAAATCGTGAAACGATCTAAGGTCGTGAAAGTTAGGTCGTTGAACGATCTAAGCTGATTCGATTGGTGACGCTAACGTTAACGTTGAACTGTTCTCGTCATATTCTCAACACTTGAAGATTTCAGTTTAAAAAGCCGTTTTTATAGTTTTCATCTTCGCTAGTACAATTATACGGTTGTTCATAGACTAGCCAGGTACAATAATTAATTAAGATTTTCCAGTCTTAAAGGATCACATAAACATTTCCTATTAGGTACTATTTTCAAATGGAAAATAATGTAGGTTTGCCCATAGACACGAGACAAATTAGCCAGAAAACTAAAGGTCTGGCCTTTAATTAGCCAGACCTTTAGTTTTCTGGCTAATTAAAGTTATTCGGCAAAAATTATTGGCTAATAGGTAGACATTATTAGCCAAAAAACTGTAAGGTTGTCCATAGACATAGAGAAATTAGCCAGGTACAATTTATTGACATTTTCAAGTCTTCAAAAGGATCACAGAAATATTTCCTAATACTGTTTTCAAAAAATTTTAGATATGTAGGGTTTTTATACAGCAGAAAAACCGAAAATCGAGAGAAAAAAGACGCACGCTATCAGGTACACGTACACAACACAAACAAATAATCACAAATGCCATGGAAGAAGGCAATCCATGCGATGAGGTTTCCTTGGTCTTGGTGGAAGGCTAGTACGGGAAACGGCCTATACGACCTAGTGCTAGGTCGTTTACGTAGACTGGTGGCATCAAACGTTGACGAGCTAAGTTAGGTCGTTCCCACCCAAACGTGCGCATGCGCAGTTTGCATTTTCCTTCGAACGTAGGCCTTAGCCCGTTAACGGGCTAGTAGCCAAACCTTTGCGAAAACTCTCTAGTGACTGATACAATATAACGATATCTTGTGTTGTAGTTACGACCAGGAAATTCTGGAGTGGATGGCATGAACATTTTGAATAGGTAGGTAGGTAGGTATTATAAGGGTGGAATTCATAGTCCTCACTCACTCAGAAGGTGAGAGCTTACTCACCTAAGTTGAAGGTGTCCTCAAACTCTCACTTGGAGGTGGCTATTCGTAGTGGTTCACTTATTATAGAGGTTAAGAGCACTCTCAATTTAAGAGCGTCCTCAGCCAACCTCCATCATTATTATTTCTTGGAAGAACAATCAAATCCAGATTAGATCGAGTTACTCCTAACTTGAAGGCTACTGTAGTTGAACAGCAGACAAAGCAATCCAGGCTTAATACTCCACTCCGCTCGTTTAAATCAGGAGACACTGTCTTGTACCGATCATTCAATAAGAACACTGGCCCATGGATGCCGGGAGTCATTGTAACCAAACTGGGAGATGCACATTATGAAGTTGACAGCCAGGGAACTCGTACTAAAAGGCATATTGACCAGCTGAAGGCTCATATATGGAACATGTCATCTGACACTCCAGCTAGCCATGAGTCAACTGAAGAAGACCCGTAACGAAAAGTCCGAATTTTTGAAGTTTTGTCACCATTCAAAAAGGAAACGACAGACTTAAATGACACAGCTCCTCAGTTAAACCGATCTTCCCTTGACCCACCATTTTTGGGCTTCAGCACACCTCAAACCATACACTTGCCCAATCGTCGTCCACTCCAATTCGAACCAAGGAATTCACCAAAACCGCCCAGGCAATCGAAGTCTGCTCCAGTCACACCACAGAACCCACTGAGACGATATCCCCAACGACAGAGGGCGCCCAAACGACTAATGCTAGACTCTTAGTCCAATCTTTCATTTGCATTCAACTCATTCATGTCTTCTCAATTTAGCAAATCTGTTTAACAGATACAGTTTAACCTGATAACTAAAATGTTGCAAATCATGTGAAGATTTCACCAGCTATAGTAATTTGAAGCCTATTTTAAGAAAATCGGAGGTCTGTTATATTATTTTTGTAAAATTTAATTTATTTTTGTCACTAGCCAATTTCAAATAATTTCCAAAAAACACGCCCGGAGGATGATAGGTACCTCGCGTCGTCGATATTAGCTTTGGCTAATTTGATGACGTCACCCACCTGTCGATCCACATACTGCTTCCATACTGATATTATCAATATAATCAGTTCCAACCAGAAAGCGATATGTTTCATTACGATTCCCTCAGTCCTTATTACAAATCTAAATAATACTAAAATAAAGCACTCATGAGTGGAGAACTCTACTCACTGTTAGCAGCAGTGATAGCGTAAAAAAGGGAAGGTTTCGTATTTTTCTGTAAAGCAATAATGACCGAAACCGATATTGTTTTGTGGTGTACCGTTTTACTCTGGTTAGAAGTATTTTTGAAACGCTTGTTCCGCAGATAAGTACCTACATTATTACTTGAAACTGTAATTTGAAAAAAACTTAACGTTAACTTTATGCAAAACGTAGGTACCTACTCATGAATTGTGTGTGACAAATGGAATTCGAAAAAGATGTTTTCTTGTTGCCTTGAACAACGTACCTACCAGTATTCTTTATTTCTTTGGTATTTTCGAAAGGCTGCTGGAGCTCCTACTCAATTCCATTTGAACTATTAATAAAACGCTTGTTCCACTGATGATTCAGTTGAAATGTAGTTAAGTACATAACATTTCACAATGTCAACAACAAAATTATGTTCGAAAAAAGTTAACTGACCTAATGAAATGTTAGTTTTATAATAGCAATAAATTCAGTTTAATGGTTTTATGTACCAATTCATAAAACGACCTAACATGACCTATTTATATGTGCATATATCTTTTTTTAACCTTTTTTGGAAGGGGGAATCTGGTAACCCTACTCACAATCGCACTACCGCTAATTTAGGTGTCATATCCTTCATCCCTCTCGTCAAGCATGAAATGGTCATTCATATCCATTATGTAATGGAAAGGTTCGGAAAAGAACAAATTCAATATAAAATACGAAAGGTGTATGTATTATGAACTGAAAAACATGGAATCCCACTGAAATAGTGAGTTCCAGGTCCCTCCGATTTCCAGCTGAGTAAGTTGAGTCACGAAAAGCGTTTGAGGGACCCTCAGAGGCCCACTAAAGTAAACGCTCAGCTGTGATTGAGAACTATGAATTCCGCCCTAAAGCATTGTTTAGAAAAACTAATTTACTCATCCTTTTTGATTGTTGAGTGCCTATTTATATACCAGTATCATCGAGCTATTCGATCAATAATTTGGTGTTCAGTGCATGATTTCATTGGTAATTTACTCTTGTGCGTGAATAATAAAAGCATCGATTTATTTTTGACGTTGAATATATTTTGACCTCTAGAAACATTCGTAGATTAAGCAACATTGAATTTAGAAGGAGTTTATGATAAACTAAGTAGAATGTGCGTTCTTTATTGTCATTACCTAGACATAAGCATCAAGCATAAGTCTTTCGAATTTTCGTTCACATTGTAAACAACTGGAATCCGCTCCATGGATCATCTCAAACACAACACCACAAACTAGAAAACGCTACAAAGTCCTTGTCACGTGGGTTTGTTATTCTAGACTGTATATGGCACGATGGGGACCTCAGTGAAGAGACCCGTAAAGCTTATTTGATGGTTTTAAACTCGAATATTAGGTTACTATTCCTAACAGATTATTTTCGATCAATGAAATTATCATTGTATTGCCTTGGTTCAGCTGTTAATTATACTACCCCCTATTTTATGCAAATTTCTGATATTGCAGTCATTTTCACAGGTTTTTGACCCATAAATATTGAATTGTAAGAGTTAAAACTTAGAACCTCAATCCTTCCCGTAGTGGTCAAAACCAGCTTCATATTTGGTCTCCTCACCCTCAGAAACGCAGAAAACGATGCATCACAAGCCCAAGTGCTCTGAAACCTCAAAAATACCTAATTTTGCACCTATTTTCCACCCATAACACCCCTTGGGTGTTTTCCGATCGGGTTGCGGAGGTAGGGCACACAACTAGGGCCCAAATGGAGCCTGTGTGCGAAAGAACGGTTTTTTGAGACCAAAAATTAAGGTCGATATCGATGATTGACAGACGGACATAGGATTTACGCTGAAACATAAAAGAAAACATTTTGAGGGGGTGTTCCAAAAAAGTTTTCCGAACCGAATACATAGGTGTATTATTCAGGGAATAATAAACCGAAACCACTTGGGTTCGCAAAGTAAGAGGACAAGAGAAAAATCACAACATAAAATAAGAAGTAGGAACTAGGAAAGCAACAGCATCTAAGTAAATATAAACTCAGAAGAATGAAAAAGCGAAGAACCTACTTAAAACCCTAGAATGATTCTCTTCGTAAGGCCTAAACAGCCATTGCCAACCACTCAGGTCCATCTGTTCGTAGCCACATCATGAAAACGTGGTGAATTTAGAGTAAAAATCCGTAGATCTCAAAAAATCTTCTTTCTTCTTTCCTTGCCGCGAGCCGCAAGTGCCGACGGCTGCCGAGTGTGCACAAAAGGAGCCGATCTTAGCCTTCGGCCTTCCTCCTCGATACGGAAGTGATGACAGTACATGATCGCCCATCTGTATTTTGTTTTTTACCTAAATTTACAATCTCGTTTCATGCCGTAGCTCTGGTAGTGGAGAAACAACGAGTTAATGTATTTGGTTCTACTTGACAATTCGTTATAGCAGGGTTTCATTCCCTCTCCAGAGGTTTTGCAGGATGTTACACAGGTTAAAGATCAAGGAGGCGAAACAAACAAAAGAACCGTAGGAATAAAAAGAAATTCTTTCGAAATGGTTGAGAAGTGTGTTTGAGTTTGGACAGAGCAGAAGGAGAAGAGTTGAACATTTGCTGAGGGCGACCGCCGCCGAAGGAGGTGGGGAAAAAGGAGCACAAGACAAACAAGAAGGTCCGCGCAAATTAGAATTTCGATCGTTCGAATGTTGAAAAACTCACCCGTCTTTCGTGTACACCAGTCCCTGAGCTAATTTTTCTCGGATGATAAAAATCTGGCTTGTGTTGATCTTGCTCGGCCGAAGGAGTTCATAGATGATAATATAAAACCCAGAGGGGAGAGAGGAGACCTCGGCCAAGATCTCTTCCCTTCGTTTCTTCCATGGGACGTCTGGTTGGTTTGAAACTGAAGCATTAGGTTGAAGAATATTGTTTCTGTATCTTCTCCACTGTTATGTTTGTATTTTCTGGATGAGCAAAGGCAATTTATTCTATCGTGTGATTGAATCGGCTGCCGGATATGTCATTAATAACGGCGGAAATATAATTAAGTAGGAATTAGGTTCCAATATTATAATGGGTGACGGTGATGTATGAACTCCGAGCGTTACAGCAAAGATTCAGTAGGGTAGTTGCTTTCAGACATAACAAAACAGTTGAAATATGACGTAAAAATTTGTAAAAATGTCTAAAATCGCAAAAAACGGTGAATATTACATTTAACTAAAAATGATGATTCAGAAAACATCTATTTTCATAGTCAAAAATATTTATTTCAAAAAGAAGGTCACATACGAGTTTTTGTGGGTAAAAAATCACTTGAAGTCGTCAAACATAAACTATACTACCTACCTACTCGTAAAAGGCACAAACTTCGAAAATCCATGTACTTCGAATCTCATAATGCCATGTTACTTGACTCGGATTTTTTTTTTTTCCCCCAAGGTGCGCAGATTCCAAAAATGAATCTCCGTACGCCGTATCATCTGCATCTATGTACCTACTTTATGTCCAGTCTAAAAAACTGCTTCTTTTGCTCATAGGCACAAATTTGAGCCCGTTATGTCCTGAAACTTTGCAGCCCGATCGGAATATACCCAAGGGTGTTATGGGTGAATGAATGTAAAATGAAATGAATGTAGAATGTAAAATGGGTGAATGAATGATGAATGTAAAAAATAGTGGTTTTCGATTTTTATTTTTTTAAAGGTTTTTTAAGGTTTTAATGAACGCATGAGCTTGTGAGGAATGGTTTCCATGTTTTTTAGGGCGAGAAGACCGAATATAAAGTTGATTTTGACCAAATAGTGAAGAATTGAGAGGTTGTAACGAAGGTTCAGCTCCCAAAATTCATTCTTTATGAGTCACGAACCTGGGAAATCGTCTGAAATCACCATCAATTTGTATAATAACACTAGAAGTAGTGTTAACAGGTGAATCAAGACAATTAAATAGCGCAATCAATGATCAAAGATAATTTGTCAAAAAAAGGAGCCTAGTTCGTGTTTTTGGGGGGCCAAAATTGGTGGCAACCATCAAAAATAGCTATTTCAGTTATTGTACATAAGAGAAACAATAAATGAACAGCCAGCATTTCTGTCGGTATGTCCGATAGAATAATATACCCATGTGACGAGGACTTCGCAGCGTTTTTCGATTGGTGAACGTTTCGATTATCATGCTCGGTCTTCGGGAAGATATTTAGGTAAATCCTCTGTACAGATCCTGTTACTCGTTCAACGGTAGAGGATCCCAGTAGCAATTCAGAACCTCCGATTGCCCCATAAATATTCAGGTGACGAGTGAGTTATTAATTTGGATGGAAGGGAGAGTACTCTTTCGAATCTTCTGTCATATACTGTTGATCCCGTAGTAGGACGTTTTTATCGTGTTTCTCGTGTCTGACCTGTTTCAGAGAGAATAGCTGATTCAATCAATACCGACGGTTACCCGTCAGCAGGGGCGTTGCGTCCGTAAGGCCACTTGGGCCACTGCCCCGGCACCCATAAACACAAAAAACTCCAAAAAAATGTCAACCATTCGTTCAGTTGGCATTCGAATTTCCCTCCGTATTCTGTACCTAGCATTTTTCACGAAGTTCAACAGCGACTCGACAGAGTTCTCTCTCTCTGTCCCAACCTTTGTCTGGCATGGCTGCGGCCAAGACAAGTAACTGGGAAGAAGAAGAAGAAGAAGACAGAGTTCTCTGGCTATGGATATTCGAGCATTTTATCGGAATTTAGCTATACTAATCGATGTCTTGCAATCGAAATCGAAACCTACGCTTTTGAAACTAACAGGTCCTGGGACCTAGTGTAGCCATGGTAACCGAGAAAAGTGGCCCGTCCGCGCAAGCTCAGTCGAGTAAAAATTTGGTTAGCCACGCCCCTTTTGGGCCCGGGGTCCACATTTCCATCCAAAAATCGTTTGTGTTCACAATCGATTGGATTTTTTCAATAAATTCATCTTGTCATCTCGATACGAGATGCTTGTCCTTCGATCTATCCTCCCCTAAAAATTCTTATAACTTTCGCCAATCTGTTCCTATGTTGAGTTTTCAATTTTCTGCTTACGTTTCGAATTTTGTATGTTCCCATTCGAGTTCCCGGGACAGATTTGGATTTGCGATAATTAAGTGCGTGTCTGTGGTCTTGTGGATTGATCGACGTCAATATACACAGATAAGTACCTAGCTTCCAGTCTGATTCTCCATCCAAGAAGGTACTGGCCGGCGGGTCATTACTTCGTTGTATTTTAGCCTAGTTCGTTGTTTTTAGTTGTTGTTTAGTTTATTTGCTTCCGTGTTTTTGTACCACATGAATTCGGTGGCTAACTTACAGTCGAAATTTTCGACGTTTTCCTACGAGGATAGAGTTATGATTAAAAGTTTAGGAAGAGATAGGCCTTTGCTGAATATTAGTCAGTATGAAGCTATAGAACTTTTAGCTTCTGGTAATCCCGGGTACTGGTCAGAACTATTGTGAACACACTGCTTACATTCTGACTTGCTAAGAGCTGCGTTTGTTTAAAATCCACCCATTTCTCATAAGAAGACTCCACTGTTGGAAAACATTTACAGGTATTTTGTAGAAAAAGCTGTTAATTTGTGTTCCGGTTTGGTGGCCCACCATTTTCAGAGCCCACGCACCGCTACTGCCCGTCAGTGTCCACAGTAACTCAAGCTCACTCGTTGTAGTTGCCTCCGTTGCTCGTATGGCTCATATTTATGTCTGTGTGTTCCGTGAGAAATGACCCTCGAACGCGGGTCCTTTGATTTGAAATAATGTGGGTATGGGTCATTTCAAATAATTTTACCCGTTCTATGAACTAAGAAGTGTTGCGTACCTAGCGTCTCTCCTGGAGTATAATCCATTGATAATGGCTTTCGTTTGTTTGTGTGACAGTTATGAAATGAAACTGTTTCTTGTTGTTCCCATTTCGGCGTCTGTTGTAATAAAAACGAAAAAAACGCTGCAAATGCTTTGACAACGGTTGTTATTTACCGCTGTACATTACGAACAAATGAAAAATCTCTGAAGGAAAAAGTTGTACGGAAGGATTAACGTTGGCATTTTCTAGCGGGGCTCCTACCATGCTTTGGATGGACTTATAATAGTGAAACTGTGTGTACGTCAAGAACGGCGTTACCTACCCCACTGTGGCGTTAGAGTTAGGTGTTGGTGAGTGGTGGGGGGGGGGGGGGGGATGTCAAGCTTTGTTACTGCTTTCGTGAAATACAAGATTTTGCTCGGCTAATTCCGCGTCTCCTTTGATAAGATCGTTGACGCTCTCGCCTTGACACCCACTTCGTTCTGGTTCAACACCGCTGGATGAGGTTGGAGTTTTGCCTTGTTTATAAAAGCAGAGAGGGGTAGGACCTGCCTTGAGCGATAAATCCCGTTAGCGAGTTGGAAGTGAAAGTGAATAATTCCATTTGGGAATAACCCAAATGAACCTCTTCACATATATTTCTGTATGCTATCCAACGTAAATTATGCGGTATACTAATTTACGGCCGGTTTATCAATCAAGCCCGGCTAAGGATCTTTCTTTGGCTGGAGTTCCATAGCTGTGGTATATGGATTTAGCTCCCTAGTTTCAGTCTAGTTATTGTATATGTTTCGTTCATTCTTTATTCAAACAGACGAGAAAGATGTGTTTTTCGATTTTCATTGGTATTGATTGATCCAGTTAAAAGAAAATTAAAAAAACTTGGAAAACGTGGAATTCTCTAGTTTTTCTTGGTAAACGAAAATTGCATCACCTCATCGACTCAGTTGTATCAAATTCAATTTCAGAAATAGTTGAATCTTTGCTCTCAAAAACGTTCAAATTATGTGACGAATTCCTTAAAAATGACAAGATCCCCAATACTCTGAGGGCTCAACTTGGTCCTATTCGACGAAGACTTTCCTGTGTTTTTCTATTTGGGCTTATTTTTTTTTTTAAACAAAAAAAACCAAAAACGTTAACACAGTCGTCTTTTGCTTCATTATAGGGTAAAGTCCATTAAGGGACCCACAGAACATGGTATTTTGGGGATCAACGTGAAATTTCCTGTAAGACCTCCGAATATATTGATATAAGTATAATCTTTCTGAAGCCATCTATCTGCATAACTAGCATAACTAGCGTATCTAAGTATCTACCTGTATAACTAGCCAATATTGTGGACTCATCCTTAATCTGAATCCTTCGTTCTGCTGGATTTTGGTATGATTTATTTATTGAGAGAGTTAGATTAGACCACTTTTGGTGCTCCCTTATCCTTGCAAATTCAAATAAACACGCTGTTTTGGTTTATTATTTTCAATAATGAACCTTTGGAATTGAGCACGAAACAAATTATTAATTCCCCCCCCCCCCTCCCGTCATTTCTAAGGAGTGAAAAATAGGGGGTTGGCATTTCCAGGACGCCTTTATCTCGAATTTGTTTACGTTTTTAGATAGAGCTCGAACCTGAGATGTTTTTGAAACTACCCGTAGCATAGTACCTTCCAGCCGTTCGTTCACAGTAAGCCCTGAAGTTTGCAGCGAAAAGCTTCATCAGTATGATATGATCGTGAATGAAGAATGAGCAATGAAACGGTATACTTCCAGTCCAGATATCGTTGCTAGGGATCAGCTGATTATAGTCACACATTGCTGTATGAAATGAAGTGGGTTGTTCCGTGATATCAATTCATTTGAATAATGATGGTTATTTTGGAGTTTGTTGATAGATACCTACTTCTGTAACTTGATCAAACGTTATGCTTCATAGTTAATAATTGTAGAATTCTTGAATCCACCGCATATTTATGCACCTGTATATTCCCCGGCCGGCTCCAGTACTTGATTTAGGAGAGGAGGAGGGTAGGTATTGACAACAGAAAACAGTGATCTACGCAGAAGGGGTATTTCTACATGAAAATAATAAACCGTTGTGTAATAATTGGCAGCGTTAATAAAAATTTGCCAATCTTGGTTTTCAGTCGATGCAAAATTAATCGTCTCCTACATTAACTAATCACCTTCCTAGGTACATCAGTTTTTTTATTTTATGTTTTGGGTGTTGTGGAGACCAAGTAGCGAGCAGTTTTTAAGCTGGAGCTGTTTGAGTTTTCACTGGAATAAACAGTTGACTAGCTGTTTCGAGCATTATGATTATGAACACGGGAATTTCATTAACAAACCGGTCTGACCGTGTCATCATTACACCGTGAGCTGTATGAAATTCTAATGCTTTATACATAGGGCTGCATGTGTGACGAAACTCAATGTATAAATTATTTGAAAGAAGATCTGAAATATAGAGGAGGTATGAATATGCAGGGATATATTTGGTATATAGGCACCTATCAGTGGTGATCGATGGCTCTTGTGGACCCTTGGCATGAGGACAGTCGCCCTTTCATGTGGACCCCGGCACTACGGTGTTGTGGACTCATCAAAGAGTCTGTTGTCTCGGGTCGTGTCACATGGGTTTCGAGCGGTTGTGTTAGGCGGTTATCGATGGTTGTCGTTGAGGCCTTTGCCTTCACCACTCATGTGGGCCTCGACGGCATTGCTAATTCGCCTAATTGAACCTGTGATCCCTTTACATCCTCTAATGTCTCGTATTTTCCATTGTTCGCAGCTTGAGGACCAAGTGAACAGCGTTCTGACGCGAATCCCCATCCCTCTGCAAGAAGCTGTGGTTCGCCTGCTGAGCAAAGACCCCAAACAGCGACCGACGGCGCAACTGCTTACTCTTATTAAATATTTTAGGTAAGTCCTCTTAGGGGTTCAGGTAAGTCTTGTTCTTTTCGTTACTTCTATTATAAAAACGGCTGCCAAGTGCTCTTCCACACAACGTCATTTTGATTCATAGATAGGTGCCCGCAATCCATTGGACCATTAAAAAACCACACCTCAAAATCATCTGTCAAACTCAGAAAGTCAGAAGCAGTATCCACAAGTCCATGTTAAGGTACCCCAATCGCACATTATATACCTATGTCAGAGAGAAGGCTCTACCAAACCATCCAAATGACCTGCTCCTGAAAACTTCAGGAAAATCTGTAGAACTCAACCGGGGGCTCTACCTTATAATTACACCAAAACCGCTCCTCACTGTGTAATTCGTTGACAGCGATGCCCATTTGAAAATGTTTTCTAACAGAACCTATTGAATGGAACAGAAATTTTAACCGATACCTTCAAAGTTTTCTATATTCGTGCATATAGCATTCTACATGCTGTTATTATGTTACCGGTATAACAGTGTATTTTATTCTTCGTGGGAATAGGCAATGTTTCTGCAACTCCCTTTTGTTTTATTATTTTCAGTAATGAACCTTTGGAATCGAGTATGGAAAAAGAAAACACCTCAAAATTTGATGGTTTCCGTTTCAAGGTACCTACGCAGAATCCGAAAATGAAAGAAGAAAATTTCTGTCCGTACGCCGCGCCGTCCGCCGTACTTGTTTTTTTTTCTTAGTCAGCATGAACGAAAATTAACGAAATTTGGTCTGTGGGTTCCATTTGGGGTCTAGTTGGTCCGCTAAACTCGGCGTTACTGTCACTAATCTCTAAAGGTTGAAGTTTCCAGGGCGCCGTTACCTCGAATTTTGTTACGTTTTTAAATTGGTCTCGAACTTGGGAATTTTTTGAGACCACTCGGAGCCTTGTCCGTCCAGCCGTTCGTTTACAGTAAGGCCATGAAGTTGCACCTGCGCAAAAAGGTTCGTCAGCATGATCGTGAATGAAACGGTATACATCCAGCCCAGATGTCATTGCTAGGGAACACCTGCTTATAATCACGCAGGCTGTATGAAATCGAGTTGGTTATTCCGAGATTTCAGTTTGAAGAATGGTGGTTATTTTGGATTGTAATGATATTATGTACTTTTTTAACGTTAACAAACGTTGTGCTTCATGAATAACAGCAAATAATTAATTATAGAATTATTGAATCCACCGCATATTTTTATCGGTAGGATAGGTCGGCTGCAGTACTCGATTTAGGGCTTTCCTGGATGGAGAAGGTAGGTAGGTCTTGACCGCAGAAAACAGTGATCTGCGCACAAGGGGCACCTATACAGGTAAAGAATAAACCGTCGTGTAATAATTTGCAACGTTTTTAATCGTGTTATATTTTTTTTATCGTATTCTCTCTTTGAAAATTCGATGAAACCAAGCTGGGGGCCTTATTCGCACCTTTTCCTCTGATAATTTCGTCATAACGAGCCATAAAAACGAACGACAGCCCGCGGTTGAGCTTCGCGTGCCGGAGAATATACGCGAACACACGCATTGCACACATGATCCAAAGCCAATATTGGTTCCGCTCGTAAAACCTCATGCGTCACACACCCCCCCTCCATTCAGTTGTCCGGACTACTTCAGTTATGCAGAGCAGACACCCCATAATCCCCCCTCCCTCACTCCCTAGACTTAACCTATACCGCCTTTTCTGTCACGCTACGTCATTATTTCTCCCAATTTTACTGCCACGGTATCACAAACAACGGTCACGGGAATCTCCGACGTTTGATCAATCTAACCTATTCGAGTCATGCAGCATGACCATATGAGCGATTTTAAACAATTTATGACCCCTAAAACTCGAATTTAAACAAACTTATTTTTGGAATCAATATTGTCCACTAAACAGTCTCTTTACCCCTCACCATTATATTATCTCCTTCTTTTGGCAGTCGTATATCAATTTTCTGTGATTTTCATCAATTTTTGGGGACTTGAGTCATTTTTAAGTACTTCTAACGATTTTGGATTCTTAATATTTTAAATATGACCCACTAGGTGACTAGGATTTACTGATAATCGTACTTCAACTCTAATTTGCAAATCGGCCCGAATTTTCGCGACTGGACTCCCTGGCGAGAGGCTTACAGCCGGTTTCAGGGAATGCAGATTGCGATGGGAGGAGAGTCGCGGAATTTAATTTGAGGCTGTGGAATGGGTCGGGGGAACCGGCTCAGGGAAACTCTAGGGCGTCGTGATGGACATAATAAATATCCTGGAATGCGATATATGTGGAGTGGGAGCATGCTGGGAGTCATCGGTGAGTCGTGTTCCCGGGAAAGAATATAAGAAAAGGGGAGAAGCTGTCTGTCAGAGTTCGTGTCGCGTGTACAAACAGTATATCCAGGGGACTTGGATGAAAAAGGCGGAAGACGTGATAGGATTGAGCTCGATGATAATAACAATTTTATTATATACCTGTATAGTTTGTGTGGGTGTGTGAGCTCAAAAATGGACAATTTTCAAAAACATTAAGGGTATCAAATTTGAGTTGTTATAGGTAAAAGATAAAAGCTGCTAAATTAAACCTAGGTTTGGTAAAACATCATAATTATGACTTCATCACAACTGATATAGAATGGAAATGTAAGGCCGAAAATTTCCGTCAGCATGAGCAAACTTTCGAAGAAACCATCCTGTAACAATTGTGGAATGAAATGAGGCTACCGGTATTCAGTCCATGTTATTTATTGGGCGATGTTTCCGCCAAAGATTTTTGCCCTTATCATGCCTATGGAGATTGAACATCTGCTTTTGTTTTCCTTGAACCTCCGATAAGTATGTACCTATACAAAATGGACGATCGAACTACATTTCGGAGGGTAGGTGTGGGTTGTTACATATTCTTATAAAAATTTCATCAAATTCTATTGCAATTTATTCTCTCTATGTAAAAATTAGTTTAGACCTAACCTTACAGTTACAGCTACTCCGTTCCAAGCCGCGCCAAGTAATCCGTGCACTGGTAATTAGAACTACTAGAACCAGACCAAATATGTTTCCTATTCATATTTCTTGAATACGAGTAAGCCTGGCGACAACGTCTTGACGTTTATCAACTCATTAAATCACTCACTTTGGAAGTAGGGAAAAGGTATCGTAAAGGACTCGTTGGGCGAAATACTCGTACAAAGCAACGATGGAGATGTCTCTGTCGCGCCTTGTTTTCGAGCCAGAAAATCTTTTTCTCGGCAGATTAAATATAGAACAAAGACGAACAGAAAATTTAGAAGGAACCTTATCCAGGCAGAAGGGGTCGGCAGTTGGCTCAGAATTTCAAAAGACCCGAGGGAAACCTTTGTAGCGAACAAATTATCAACTGGAGTTGGAGCTCTGACGCGATTTGTGTTCAACATTTCTTCCGAAATTATATAGAAAAACGGCTAACAAGTGGGCTGGCGCACACATCGTCTGAATTATTGTTTTATGAAGTTGCAATTTTATCAGATATTAAGTTATTTTCGAGGGAAATCGAGCTCCAGCGAACACATGACGGGCCCGTCAGATTTTTCCGTTTTAAGACAGGCGTCCTTTGTTTGACACAGGGTTTAAGGTTTCGCATATAGGTAGGTAATACATTTTTTAAGTTCGATGATGGGAATTTATGGAATACAAATAACGGCTCAAATTACGATTTGGTTCGATTTAAGAAAAGAAAAAATGTAAATCACCCCTCAAAATTTGATGGCATGCGTTTACGTTGAATCCGAAAATGGAATTAAAGAATTTCACTTCGCACTTTTCTTGATTCGGTACCTTGGCATACATTTTGGCGAAATGTGGAGTTCTACTTCACGTAGCGAAAATCAGATACCGTCCACGAATATTCGAAAATATTCGATAGTTAGTAGTAGGTAAGTTATTTTGAAAACTCGCTCCTATAGTCATGCTGCATGGCTGAAATGTGACTGATAGAACCTTTCTTCTTCTTAACGTGCAGAGGAATTTTAAAGGAAAATCAGTACCGGAAGTTCTTGTTTTGGATTATTTGACGGTTATAGCTCATTTTCCCCATCGATTTTCATTTTTCACTTCCAGTGTGGATGGAGTTTTCGGGTCGTTATGTGGTACGGAGATTTAGAAGTGAGATGAAATACATTCATCACAAAACCAATAAATGTCGTCAGTGGTTATCAAAGCGTACCTAATATTAAAACCGCCGGAACCTCATGGTGTGACTGCGGCAACACGAACTCACGTATTCCTTCATCGAAACATTCTCTAGTGAAGAAAGTGCTTGGCGCTGAGAGGAAAACTTGGATGCCGCTCTTCAAGTTAATTAACAGCCTGTTTCCACGTCGTTTAGGCTTCATTGGAAGTTTTCTCGTGTGTACTTTGAGTCTTCTAAGTAGATCGCTGTATCGTCTTTCGGAATTATAAGGAATTTTATACGTTTATAAACTAATAAGGGGCTACCTACTGGGAGGCAGTAATTTCGCAAGTAACTTTCCTAGAAGCCAAGTTAGGGATTCAATGTTTAAGTTTTAGAAGGAGTACAGCGTGGGATTAAAGTCGATGACTGATTTCTCTTTGCTAACGAAGATGAAGCTTGTATTCATGAAAACATTTGGTGTAATTTCACTGACATTTTAAGTTTGTTTGTCCAACGTGGTGTCTCAACGAAAGAATGAGCAGTTATCGTATTTCTTATTTTCTTTTGAAAAATCTTGACATGTGGAGGACGAAATTACCGTGGAGGGTTCTGAATTTATAACAACTTATAGTGATTCTTGACGTTTATTAGCGAGTTCGGACCTACAAAAAATTATATTTGACTCACTGTTAAAAAAAAAGTTGACAATGAATTAAAATAGGTACCTAGATACTGTCCAGCTGTCTCGATTTACCCATCTGTAACAACTTTGGGTGAATTTTATATAACTTACTGGTGGGTGGCGGTTTTTTTAAAAAGTTATTTTTACTGATTTTAAGCTCGGCAAAATGGACTAGAATAGCTTCTAAATTACAAAAATTGTTATAGGATTTTACTTCAAAACTTCGCTCAAATGGTCATGCTGCATGACTGGAACCTTTCAGTCTCGATTCACCATTCTACATCAGTTTTGGTGAATTCATTTTTTAGTATTAGAAACAATGTTTTTCGTAAATTTTTTTCCGATGTGTTGATGACTATTAATGGAAATTTAGTATCAAAAAAGTTCGTTTTGGATGTACGGCAATTGCTGATTTTCATCTTGAAGTTAACTCGATTTGGTTCGGATGATATTATGGTCCAAGTCCAATTAGCCAATATTTTTTGACCCTGTATTGTGGGTAAACTTTCAACATTCTACTCGCTAAGGGCTACAATTGATTCGTTTTTCATCGCTGGTAAAAGGGCGTGGGCGGATGCCAAAAAGAGGTTAAAAATCCCACCGAGCTCAAGTGAAGGATTTATCACTGGGAGGCTCAACCTTCCGAGGCTCTACCTACATCTACTCGAGGGAGTTATCAGTCTTCCTAACCGAGATAGCATTCCCTCTCTCTGGGATCAACTCTCCACCTTCCGGACACCTCACACAGTTCTTTCTGGTCTCAACTCACAATTTCCTCCCTTCAGTCTATCACTTCCACACGGGCAGGCGACTGTATGAGGTCCACAAATATTGGTGGGAAGTGACGAACAGTACCTTTGGTTTGGGGAGACAGATAAAAATCGAGATCCCAATACCAGAATGGACTATTTCAAGGACAAATATTGATATGCATGTCATAAGCTATCGCTGCTCAGTGTTTCGCTATCTATGGTCAGTTATTACATAACCACAACTTCAGGCTACCTTACATACCGCATATACAAAGGAGAAAATACTCCTCCTGGTGGGGATGCTGACTGGGCGTGGGTGCTTCCGTAAACAAAAACGCTGCAAAGTCCTTGTCACATGGGGTTTATTATTCTACAGAAATGTTGGCTGTACATTTATTGTTTGTTTCATGTGAAATAATTGAAATAGCTATTTCTGATGGTTTCCAACAATTTTGGCCCCCAAAACACAAATTAGGTAGGTAGGTACGATCTTTTTTTTCTCAAATTAACTTTGATCATTGGTAGTGCCATTTAATCGTCTTGATCCACGTGTTGACACTTTTTCTAGTGTTATTCTACAAACTGATGGTGATTTTAGACGATTTCGCAGGTTTTTGACTCATACAAAATCAATTTTGGGAGCTGAACATCTGGTACAACCTCAATTTTCCACTCCTTGGCCAAAATCGACCTCATATTCGATCTTCTCGTCCCCAAAAACATGGAAAACGATACCTCAAAAGCTCATGTTACCAACATGTTGCTAAAACGCAAAAAGTACCTATTTTTACACACATTTTCACTCACAACACCCCTGGGAATATTCCGATCGGGCTGAAAAGTTTCGGGACACAACTAGGGCCCAAATGGAGCATGTGTGCGAAAGAACGACTTTTTTAGACCGAAAATGAAGCCTGTACACGTGATACGGCGGACGGCGGACGGCGTACGGCGGACGGCGGACGGACATTGCATTTTTTGAATCTACGCACCTTGAAACGGAAAAGAAAAAAGTTTGAGGGGGGGTTATAAAAAATTTTTGCTGAGCGATTACATAGGTGTATTATTCAGAGAATAATAAACCAAAATCTGAGCAAAATTGGGGCCTATACACAGGTGACCCTGCGTACTGACTATGCGCGGGCTCCCAAATCCTCTTCGAGTGCACAACGATGAAGATATCTTTGGGCTCTTCGCACAAGAGGAAATAAGGATTACCCATGACTTCTGTTTATATTTTTTCCGGTATTGTTTTTTGTTACAATTTTTTTTATTTTTTGCTTTTTAGTGCGATATTTGTAGTAATATACCTCATGCTATCAAGTGCTGATACCATCAAGTACCAAGGCGTCTACTATCTTTGGCAGTCTTCAAATCGTGGAGTGTCAAAGCATTATAGAAATCGAAGAGTATAACTGGCCCAGTACTACTTTTAAAAAAAACTTGAAACACTAGTGTAGGACCTCCGGAGGATGATCATCTTTAATTTGAAAAAAGACATCGAAATCGGTCCATTAATTTCGGAATAATCGAGGTCGAATTGAGAACCTACTCCTTTTTTGGTTTATTATTTTGAAATAGGTTAAAAACGGGAAATTATTATGAGAGATTTTTTGTCGGTAAACAACCTAGTACCCAGGATCATTAGCGAGTAAACCGATCCCCAGAGTCTTTAGGATGACTCACTGGGCAGTGTTCCACGCAATAAGCCTATTATACTATGTGGCGGGAGGACGGGGTATGGCCCTCTCTTAGTCCTTGTAATTAATCTAATCTAATCTGTTGTTAAGGTTTCTACGTCTTATTATATATTAAATATTATTATCATACCTACGGTATGCGAGGATTTTTTTTTTCTTCTTAGCAGAGGTTGTTTTTGGTTTATTATTCTATGAATAATACACCTATGTATTCGGTCAGCAAAAAATTTTTATAACACCCCCTCAAAATTTTTTGTTTTCCGTTTCAAGGTGCCTAGATTCAAAAAATGCAATGTCCGTCCGCCGTACGCCGTACGCCGTCCGCCGTATCACGTGTACCGGCTTCATTTTCGGTCTAAAAAAGTCGTTCTTTCGCACACATGCTCCATTTGGGCCCTAGTTGTGTCCCGAAACTTTTCAGCCCGATCGGTATATACCCAGGGGTGTTATGAGTGAAAATGTGTGTAAAAATAGGTACTTTTTGCGTTTTAGCAACATGTTGGTAACATGAGCTTTTGAGGTATCGGTTTCCATGTTTTTTTGGACGAGAAGACCGAATATGAAGTCGATTTTGACCAAAGAGGGGAAAATTGAGTTCTACCAAATGTTCAGCTCCCAAAATTGATTTTTTATGGGTGAAAAACCTGGGAAATCGTCTGAAATCACCATCTGTTTGTATAATAACCCTGGAAAAAGTGTCAACACGTGGATCAAGACGATTAAATGGCACTACCAATGATCAAAGATAGTTTAAAAAAAAAAAACGTACCTAATTTGTGTTTTAGGGGCCAAAATTAATGGAAACCATCAGAAATAGCTATTTCGATTATTACGCATGAAAGAAGCAATAAATGAACAGCCAACATTTCTGTAGCTATGTCCAATAGAATAACAAACCCATGTGACAAGGACTTTGCAGTGTTTTTTTTCCTGTGTAGATGAAGGGGGAATTTTTTAGGTTAGCCCGATGGATGCTGATGCAGTTCAGTATCATGGAAACGGATTTAAACCCTAGTGTTGTTTGCTTCATGGTGGTCGGAAAAATAGCCAAACATAACTTTTCACGAAAATTTTCACCATGTCTAACGAAGAACATTTCACAATTAATAAATTATCCTTTGCTCTCCATAGCCCGATAGGCAGTAGCCACGCGTCGTTATTGCGCGATCTTCATTGCATTCAGAATAGTTTAAACTCCTCCCTGTTCCACTACTATGATTCGGT
Source organism: Leptopterna dolabrata (assembly GCA_954871275.1). Lineage (NCBI taxonomy): Eukaryota > Metazoa > Arthropoda > Insecta > Hemiptera > Miridae > Leptopterna > Leptopterna dolabrata. Next base: position 22,623,178 of record OX940986.1, read on the forward strand.
TAGTCGTGGCGTGCGAACAAACATGCAGAGAGAGCGAGATAACGGTGCCAAACTATTTATACAATAAGTTTTTGATTAAAACCGTAGCAACCAAATTGCTTTACCTCAGTAAATGTCATCAATTCATCAGGATTATTTCTCCAGTGTTATTCGTGTGGCAAAGGTCAGAGTTGACCAACAAATGGACATGAAAATGGTTTTAGTACATGAAAAATTGTTGTAGACGTACCGCAATATTAGTTATTTGCGAATGTAGGAAATTACTCATGTCCCTCCGGGTATATTTCAACCATTTATTTTTTTCTCTCTCTTAGAGCTGTTCTGTATTTCATGAATTCATGCCTGCATTGAGCCAAAAGATCAGGGTAAATAACATTTCCGTCAGGCGCATTTTCAGTCGGCATTTATTGCTCCCAGCCTTGCTCCAACCGCACTGTCAGCGGCTCAAGCTTTTCTGGGATCCAATCTCTGGGGAAAACAACTTCACCGGAAACCGTCGGTGGTGAAAAAACCGAGTGGCGATGGTCGTTGGCTGGGTGGGGGGCTAATGAAAAAGACTCGGGCTTATTTTCCTTTGGTGAAAATAGGAGGGCTGGAATAAAAATTGGATTAATCAGGCAAAAAACGAGCAGGTTTTTTATAAACATGGCGTATCAGATCTGATGGGGTTGTGAAAAGGACGGGTTCCATTCACTCATTTGTCCCTGATACGCCCACTAATCTTAGCTGATACTTTCGGGATAAATCGATACCGTATAAAAATAAATGTATAGATGAAAAGAATATTTTCCATCTACATGTAGTCGCTTCATTTCTACTAATATTGTAATTGATAATGGGTATTGATTTGCATCTGTGGTTTTGGTTCAAGCCAACGAAAACGTCTGCGAAGGCTTTAGCACTAAAGTTTCTCGTAGCAATTTTTATTCATGCGAAAACGTTATACATATAAACGTTATATACGTTTATACATATACCTATGTATAAAATCTATATAGAATTTACTGAGCACTTAACCAAATACCCCCGTGAATTTCATCAAAACCGGTTAAATATTTCACAGGAGTAATGCTTGTGGCCAGGATTTCACGTTAGCCCATTTAAGACACAAACCCGCCCCTACAGCTCAAATTTCGATTTACAGCGTCGACATTCGTAATGTTGCAGACATTTGCGGACATACAAAAAGTACCCAACGGAAGAGTTCAGAATTTTTCAAAAATATTTGAAACGCGAGTGGACATTTCTATTTTGGAAAATAATTTCTTCATCTCCGAGTAACGTGCCATGGTACTTTGTGACAAATGTGGAGAAAAGTTTGGTACTGACTCACTGGTTTGCTCATGAAATTTTCAGCCGTTTTCCGACCCATTCATGAAAATTAACTTGACGATTTTTCTTGTTACCGAACTCCCAAGCAACTTTCCTACTTTTTTAAATTCCTAACAAGAAGTACCAAAAAATATTGGAAATCAACTTTTTCCCAAGGGAAGAAGGCTCTGTTGTTCTGAGATCTCAGAACAAATTCGGTTTCGAATATTAGGCCTAGGCAGTTCTCGATTGTTATACCTAGCAGTTTTAGGTAGTTAGTTGTTCAGTAACAAGAAAAATCGAAGTGTGGTGCTCAGAACGGTGATATGGACTGAAGGTTTATTACCTTTGTACAGCAAATAATAAGAGGTGTTGTGTAAGAATTAGCCCCCCCCCCCCCCCCCAACTGTACAATTAGTTTCAAGCGGTTATTTTTCGAATATAATAATCCGTAGTTGAATTAGAGGCGATTCCAAACTAGCTGTCGTAAATCCTGTCAGAAACGAGGATGGGTTACTGCTTGGATTATGATCCTTTACAAGACTTCGGGCCCCCAGGGAAACAGAAGTAAATTCTCTCAAAAGCGATCTCTCAGTGAAGAAAGCCTGTAAGAAATTTTACCCTCAAAAAACAACACTGTTGTAAAAATTTACCTCCTCAGCCGCAAAAAGGATTGATATCCCTTTTGCCCGCCAGAATAGCATGCTCGGTGCTTTGCACCTCGTTCTTGGATGTGCATATAGAAACCTGTTCCTTCCCTCTCTGTTGGATACGTGGAGAAAATCCTGTTCCTTTCCCCCATGCAGTGAAATTTCTTTCAACACTGTTTGGCGGGGATACCTTGCTTTAGCCTGGGGGACAAAAACACCAGGCTTGGACTAGTTGGACTTACTGATTTGGTAAAAAAGAGGATTATTTGGTTGAAATATAGTTTCCACGTACCTCTCTACCGCTCCGTTTGATTGATCCATAAGCCATCATAAGCTCGACGTTTATCGAGACGTTGAGCTTATGATGGCTTATGGAACTTTGAGTAACGTATCTTGTTCGCCATAAGATGATAAGATCGTCGTTGCGATCTAGTAATGGTTATGGGGACGCCATACGCCACATATTAGTTGATATTTTTGGTTTGCTTCTTTGAAATTCCACTCTACCAATTTGAAGCGAGTCTTAACAACAAGTAGTGCTCCCTTTCGAACAACTACATCCTTCAGCTTATCGTAAAGTAACCAAATCTGATTTGCCGGGTAGCAATCAACGCTCTCTACAGCGTCTTTGGTGTCGCAGTGAATGAACGGCCAAGAGACAAGTTTATTACCAAGAGGCAACAGGTCCTACGAGCTCCCGACGACCTGTGGAGCGCCCTGTTGATTGGAGGCGTAAGGAATATTTGAGTTGTTGTGGGCGTAGTAACTCAACTGTTGTTATACCTTGTACCACCTTTATGTATAGGTGTAGGAAAATCAACGTCACCGTTTGAGGTCACGGTAGCGATAACAAAGAACAATATTTTGGGGCGAACGAGCGCCAAATCCGCTTCAATATAATATGTTGAATTTTATGAAAAAGGAAATTACTAAAACTATGAGAAAGGAAAATTTCCATTACTACCCCGCTTTCTACGAGGTTCAAACTGCACAGTAATAATTCTTGTTGTCGCATCAACTGATTGCTATGTATAGGCTGTAGCAAAAGTTGGTATCTTTTTAATTTGTACGGTATTTTTTTGCGGGCCGGTTGGCACCATTGTTGCTATCAGTTTTCCATAGTCTTATCACTCCGATTTGATAATCCCTGACAATTTTTGTGATCCAAACATTTCAGTGACCATGCCAACCTTAACTTCTATGGAGCAACGTTTGTTGGTAATCAAAACTCATTACCGGTCTGGTGAAAGTGTTGCTGTGACCGTGCGCAAACTTCGCGAAGTGATGGGTCGTGGAAAAGCACCTACAGCAGCTGCTGTGCGGAAGCTCGTAAGAAAATTTGAGGCCACAGGATCGTTACCTGATCAAAAACGCAGTGAACGTCCTCGCGAAAGCGAAATTAACAAAGAGGTCGTGCTTGGTAACGTCTTGGCAAGCCCGACTAAACCTGTTCGTAGACGTGCTTAGTAACTGGGTATCTCACCCAGGACTGTTCATCGTATTCTGAAACAGGATTTACACCTGCTTCCTTAAAAAATTCAACTTGTTCAAGAATTGAAACCAACCGAACACGCCAAACGCCGAGGGCTTGTCGAATCGTTTTCAGTGATGAAGCTCACATTCATTCAGCTGGTTTTGTAAACAAGCAAAACTGTAGGTCCTGGGGATTGGAGAACCCTCAGGAGACACAGGAACACCAATTGCATCCACAAAGAGTGACAGTGTGGTGCGGATTTTGGAGCGGCGGAGTTATTGGGCCGTACCTCTTTGACGATGTCAGTCGAAATGCTGTCACCCTCAATGGAGAACAGTACAGACAAATGCTAACCAATTTTTTAATCCCTGAATTGGAACAATCTGACATCGACACTGACAGCATTTGGTTCCAACAAGACGGTGCAACTTGCCACACTTCAAGGGCGACAATGGGTTTATTGCGCTAAACGTTTCAAGACCGAATCATCTCGAGAAACGGCACTCAGAACTGGCCTCCCAGGTCTTGTGACCTAACTCCTTTGGATTTCTTCCTTTGGGGTTACATAAAGTCCAAGGTCTGCGAGAATAAACCCAGGACCGTCGAGGAACTGAAAGAAGAAATCCGGGAGAAGATCGCTGATGTCGACCAGCTGCTCTGCGGGGTGAAAATTTCTTGGAGCGAGTGGACGTGTTTCATCGGGCTAGGGGTGGCCATATGCCGGATATTATCTTCCATACCTAAATCGGAGATGTTTACCTACGTAATGACGAAAATATTATGTAAATATACCTATTTTTAATAAAGTTATGGGAAAATCAAAAAGATACCGACTTTTGCTACACCCTATACTATTACCCGTTATGGTGTTCCTCATTTATTCTATTTATGTTAGAAGAACAATAAAAATGATGATTCCCTTTTACTCTAAGTGTACTCAAAATTACAACAAATTTGAACCTGCTTGGTTGAATTGAAATTTCCTAGCCGAACTCTCACAGTTGTATCTCTGTTAATCAGCTGTACGTATAGCAGTTATTTTTAATTCGATTCCTAGAACCTCCCGATGTATGCTGCCCATTGCAAAACACTCAGTGAAAACAAACTTGGGCTCCAACTTTGATGGTTTTGATGAGGCGTTTTCCGGTAAGCATTCCCCGATGCATTCCCACGTTTGGCTCTGCTCGGAATAATGAGGATGTGTGTGGAGAACCGTAAGTGATTGCTAACCTTTGATGTCGGTGTAACCGGGTTACGTGAGGAATAGAGTTTCCAGCGCTTGGGTGGTTTCGAACTTCGACGCCGTCGGTTATTGCCAAGGTAGGTTGTGGGGTGTTTGACTCGAAACTGAGCTCTGAGGGCTTAGTTAGATCAGGTTGGCTAAGAGCGCTTCCCGAGTCACCAGACACTCGGGGGAAAGCTGGCGAATGGCTTGTGCCAATATTTGAAGAATAACTTGGGTATCAAGATTGGCTTCGCTTGAACAGAAAGGATACAAGTGGCACCTGTAGAATAATCCATGGATTAATTTCCTACATCCTACACGGTGAGTATATGAAAGATGCAAATATGCGCCACCACTGACACGTGGTAGCATCACGAAAACTCGTTGAAACCCGTATGATGCGGGTAACTGCACAACACCTTATCTGAAAAATATTGAAATCTCGTCTGTTTGTTGTCTTCTACTCATTATTTTTGCAGGAATCGCACACTCTTGAAATCCCCAAGTTCCGAGCCGTTCGTGTATTATAATAAATCCGAACCTCTGGTTGGTCCTGCCAGTAGTCATACGCTTGCCTCAAAGCTTAAGCCATGCAAGTCTCAGTACAAATTGTATTAAAATGAAACCGCAAAGGCTCAGTAAACCAGTCTGATTCAATCGAGTATACATGACTGTCTGTGGATCACTGTGGTAATCCTAGATCTAACACATGCAACCAAGTTCCGACCAGTCTGACTGGGAAGGGCGCTTTTATTAGACCAAGACCAGTCGCCCGGCTCGTCCTGTAGATTGGTCTTGATCTACGGTAGATTGGTAGGGCTTCTCAATAGAGACCGACGATGTAGAGACCGACGGTCTCTATTGAGAAAACGCGGATCGAAAATTGAACTTCCAGATCAGATATTGAAAAAAAAAAAAATCCATGATTCAATGTATTTCCGTTAAACCGAAAATCTGAATTTATTTCAATCGGCTATGTGAGCCAACGCCAAAGTTTGGAAACTCCTGTTTGCTTCGAGTTAACTCGTTTTAATAGCCCCTTGTCAGGTTCACAGAACTAATAACGAAGAGTTGAATCGGACAAAATATTTCCACCTTTGAATACCTTTTGTTTTATTAGTATTTTGTGAACGTCGAATTGAAAAATTCTGGAGCGTACGGTAAGCCGTTGACCCGAGTTTTTGTTTTCCCGGAAAAATGGGCGATTTTAAGTCAGTAAAATTCAAGATATTGTAATAGGACTCTCATCTGTAATTCTGATATTATCAGAAAGTATTCAGCGATTCATCGTTGTTAGTTATCGAGGCTTTATCAAATAACTAACATTGAATAATTAAGATGATGATACCCATCGTTTTCAAACGGAATAAAATTGAAAATAAACGTGGAGTTCCGTGATTTTAATCAATATATAGAAATGCGGAATATTATTCATATAAATCACTCGATTTGATTTATTTGAACCATGTAATCTACTTTTTTTTAAATATCCTGTATGCAGGTACCTATTGAATAATGTTTCATACTTCTTGTAAATTCATTCTGTTATGTTCTGTTATGTACCTATACGCAGGAGGACGTGCATAATTATTATTTATTATCTTCCTCAACGATTCTTCACATGTTTTTCAATCGCACGTTTACTATGTCGTGGAAGTAAAACGTTCAGGAAAGTCTGAAACTCGGAACGTCAGTTGAAATTTAGATTTTACCAAAACAATTGCATTTCCTCCCAAAATTGATCACAAAGCTTGTTACCTACCGTCTTTCAGCTGGTTAATTTTTCTAGTTCTAAGACATAGCTGGCCAGTAGTGATGTTCGCAATGATGAGATCAATAGTAAGCGAAATCTAGCTGTGATATATCTCTATATCTCATTCTTTTTTTTTTGGAAATCGATAAAGCGGCCTCAAGGAGCCCTGAAATAAAGACATCTAAATCATACCGTTATAAATTGTGTGACAGCCCGTTGCCCAACCAACCGACTTGGCAGGTGTTTTGTATTTTCTTCTATGAAACATTGCACCTTCCCTCCCGCCCATCTAAAAACCTCGAGGCGACAAGGGTTTTTACTGCCCTGCGAGTCGTAAGAAAGCGCGTGACTTGGCCTCGAAGAAGAGGTATTGCTTCGGTGGTTTGCGGTTTATTGAGGGCGTAAGGGTTTTAGATGACAAGAAAACGTGGGTTGAGGATCCTAGCGACGCTCAGTTCTTGAGACAGAAGAAGGCCAATCTGTATCTGTCAGGTGGGTTGATTGTTTGGTCAATGGGCAGTTAATCGGTTTTCCACTTCAGCTCGCTTCCCTATAGGTATCCAATATTGTTATGTCCCCGTTGTCCAGAATTGTTATTAACTCAGAGGCTGGTGATTAAATTGATAATTAAATAATCATTTTTGAGTTTTTACAAATAGTACGTATTTATCGTTCTAAGTATACAAGAGAGACAACCTACAACTTCTTAGTAACTATATAATCATCCCGAAAGGATTAGTTTTATCAAAATTACCCCTTTTCATCTACCATATCTGACCTTGGTTCTGTGGCTTGACGGGACTGATCGGTCAACACTGAGTACTGGCATTATGGCGCTTCTCTGATATACATTTTGTACAACCGCTCCTACCTGACATGGTGGGAACCATACTGGACGAGCCACATCTACATATTTATGACATCTGTAGTAACTCACTCATCATATTATCAAATCGTCATCATCATTATATTATCACATAATATGCATCATACTATGATATTGTTGATATTGTTACTACAATATCATCGTCATATCACATAGTATCTTGATCATCACATCATCATCGTATCATGATTCGATCATGATATCATGATCATCGTATCTTGATGTGATCATGATATCATTATATCACGTAATATCATATCTTATCATATTGCAAACTTAACTTCACACTTACACACTTCGCTTTCACACTTTAAATCATCATATTATTATCATCATATTATTGCATAATACATTATATCTTGAAACATTGTTCGGCACATCGCATCAGTGAATCAAAACTAAATCCAGAGGTTTGGTCCTTCTCTATCGTCGTAATTCACTGTTGTTGTCCAGGAGGTTCAATATTTCGACAGTTTGGTTTTTGTCGAGCCGTATTTAACAAAATGGCTCTGAAACAATATCTTTTAGATTATCTATTAGTTTTTCAAGCATCAATCTTACCTATTGCGAAGTCCCACTAAGTACCTAACTGTTACTGTTGAAAATACGGAAAATCGTAAAAAGACGGAATGTGTAGCATTTGTGGCATGGGAATTGAGTGGAACTAGCACTGTCAAAATGTTTGGTGCCTGGTAACTATTTTGGGGAAAGGAAAACGTCAGTGCGTAGGCAAGAGTAAATGCATTATCATGTTACATGTACAGTTGCAAATTTAGCTCCAACATAGAATTGAATTGTTCGTTCTTCAGGTTAGTTTGATTGATATAGATTGGTATTATGTAAACTGATGAAGAAATATTTAAGTAGGTATTTTATGACAAACAAGTTATCACTCCGTTCTTTAGAAAACACAGTAAGTAGGTAGTAGGTACGTAGGTACCTACGCACCTATGCAATTGGGATGTGTAGCGGATTGAACTAAAGAACATCGGCGTCGATTGGTTGAATAGCGATCCTCCATTAGCGTGGAAATGTTGAGACGGATCATGAAAAATTCGTCTGTTCATTCGGTGGACAGCGAGAGGAATTAGTTTCCAAGCGAGTAAGTCCTTAAAGTGGATTTATCTCCATCAAAGGGGCGTTCGTGGCTCTAGCGAAAGTTTTTTAATGGTAAATATCAGCTCACTGTTGGTTAGTTTTTCTCCGGGGGATTCAGAGTTTTTGCACGCTTTGCTCGTCTGAAAATCGAGTTTCAGCTAGAGTGGACTTCGAAATTATCGCTAGAAGGATTTGTATGGAAAAAGGAGCGTTGAATTTGATCGTTAACTGATGTGTTGATGGTTGAGCAGTTACGCCGAATTCTATTGGCCAAGTTCTATTGGGGCGAAATTACTGTACTAGTTTTAAACATTTCAGTAGTTTTTTTGAACAGTATGCTTCAGCGTACGCAGCAGTGTCAACAACTCGTACTTATGTAAGTTGTCAGTGTGGCCATGACGTTCAACACAGAAACGACTATACGAGTAGGTGGTCTTGAAACCTCGGTACTCTTCTTTCAGGAGGCGGAATCGGAGGGGCCTTCTGTGCGTGGTGTGTGGAGGAAAAAGTTCCTCAATAAGGAAATGCGGAATATGGAAGAAGCGGGGAAGTAAAAAAGTTTCCCTTCAGAGGCAATCCAAACTTATTTACTTTGGAAGATGCGCACGTATGAAAAGAAGTTGGCCGCCACCCAGTTCATCAAATCTATTTTTGTGTTGCGAAAGGAAAGCCATATAGGGCGTATTAAAACTCGGATACAGCAAGATGTGGAAGTAACTGGTTTAAGAATAAGAAAGATAACAACTTTATATTTAATGTGATTAATGAATCTAACCACTTAGTTGAACAGTTAATGAATTTTTATTGAATTTACATGTATTAAACGGAGCCTTTGTAATTTTCATAGTGAACTGAGGTTAGCTGACTCACTGTAACGTTGAATACTTGGTAGTCAAAATTGGACTATTTCATAAGTCAACCCCCCCTACCAGTACTTTCCGTTGGAAATGGTTTTTCTTCTTTAAACTCGGATCGCCGGGTCACCAGGTAGTCACTGCCTGGACCTCACAGCTGTTGTGCATTTGCTGTGTTCCATTGCCAGTGGCTTTCACTCTCCTAGCTGACCCAGTTGTTGGCTTAGAATCTAATCAAAGGCGATCACAAGGCTTATGAGGATTGACACGTCAGCGTTTTGGCGGGTTTTACCAAGGCACTAACGGTAAGTCCATCGATTAGAAAGGCGGTCTGGATTCTATCTGCTATGCTGTATGTTTTACATTATGGAGACTCTTATTCATCATTTTCTGGGTCGGCCGATCTTGTTCCTGGTGCATTTGCAGCTGATTTGGAGTTGCTGGAGCCCCACATTATGCTGAGTTGGTCGACCCCCGTGCCTGCAGCAGTATATATTTATGCTGGTCAAGGAGTCCTAGTTTTATGAGGTTGATAGTACTTGTTGCGACAATGGCTGTCCTCGCAGACCCTGTAGCCATGAAGCTTTTTCTGGCCTAGTGGACCCTTTAATTTCGGATGGCCTGGTGAGCCCTGTTTACATTGATAAGTACCGAAATAACTTCCATACAGGTAACCTAGAGGTTCTCCATGTTAGGCGGCTTTCACACCGTGGAAACAGCGACGGAAGTAATATTACCATACCTTCCGGAGGAGTCCGTCGTGACTAGGTGGTTGAGTACTGGAGGTAAGCGCCTTCGATGTAAGGACATTATCATCAGGTCAGTATTCTCTCGACGGCCTGATGATGATGTCCTTACATCGAAAGCGCTCGCCTCCAGTACTCAACCACCTAGTCACGTTGGACTCCTCCGGAAGGTATGGTAATTGCTGTGGTACACACCTATACCACTCAAACCTATATGATAAGATTATACTCAATAAAGCAAGTAGAAGGAAGGGTCTACCTGACCAGGAGAACGTGGGCAGCCGGCTCCCTCCAACGGTCCCTAACAACCACTGTCGGAGGGTGGAATAGCCCCTATAAAAGCTCCTGTTCAAACCTCTTCATTCTACGCATTCACTTCGAGTCGATGACTTCTCTATCTTGTTACCTTCCTACTCCCTCGAAAAGATCTCATAGAGTGGTGGAACCTGCCTGGTGAGACCTTTATGGTGTAACCGGCATTGTGGAACCTTCCTAGCCTCCTACACACTCCCAAAAGATCACTTAGAGTGGTGTAACCTGCCTGGTGAAGCCTTTGGGTATAACCGGTGTGGTGGAACCTTCCGAGCACGTCCTCTAGCACTCCTAGTGGTGGGAACCTCACTGGCTTAGCTACAGCCCCACCATAACTTCACCTATCCCCGGCATACACTTCTATCACCACAGTAATATTACTTCTTACACTAGCGGAAATAACCCTTTAGATTTAATATGCGACGCAAGACTAGTCGGACACGTTTGTCGCAGAGAATGAAACCGGGAAATCAAGTAGGAGCTTTCGCACCGAAGACACAATGTGTTCATCACAAATTGTGAGTCTGACTGGTGTTCCATGGAACCGACTGGCCCGTTCTTTTGGCGATGCTTCATCGTGTTGTGGGTTTGCCTATCCAATGAGAACCGAGGGGGAGTAGCGCGGCACGAGAATCAAAGTACAGAGTACACAAGTACAAGGCAATGTTTCATTGTATTGTGTGTACTGAGTACGCAACGAGAACCAGAAGGAGAAGCGCGGCAAGTAAATCGAAATACAAAGAACTATACAGAGTTCGGGATAGCCTCCCTCAGCTGTTTTTCGTTGCCCGTTGACCTGTCTCTCAGGTATCCACCGATATTACATCTCGGTATCTGGAAAACATTTTCATTAATCAATTCCAGAGGATGCTCCAGCAGCTGTTCAGAGATCAGGTAGATTAGCCACATTAACCCTCCAATAGGGATGCACCCAAGTTCGACTGTTTCTTATCCTTCCTTCACACGTCTGGAACTCATCATTGCACTGATACATATCATTCTGTCGACGAATACATTGCAAAAGCAAACTAACCACGAAACAGCAGAACACCTGAAAACAGCAGAAAGGAAGGAACCTTCGTACTTAGTGAGTACCTTAGTATGCTTAGTAGGGGAGTATACTAGTATACTAGTACCGCGTGTATGCATCACATGTCTGTTTGGTGTGAAAGCCCTTGAGTCCTATAATGTTTCCAACTTAATGGGTCCGACAGGTGTTTTGTCGCATGTTTCCTCATTTTGAAAGCCACCATCCCTGTAGGTTTAGAAGTTGGTGTAGTTGAATCTTTGAAGGTTAAAAACTTGAGCTATCAAATGTTAAAAACTTGGGCTGAACGTAGAATAATTAACTGATCAACTCACCCAGTAGGTACCTAGTCCTAGGGGAATCTGTCGACGCGTACAACCATAAATTGTTCGTATGTTCTCACACTTTGCAGGCCTAGTCTATTCCAAATTGCATATATCGAAACGTATTAATCATTCCTTTACCCTTTTCTGTTACAGTGACCAAACAGTGCAGGCACTGCAATTCCTTGACGTAATCAACATGAAAGACCCCACGCAAAAAAACCATTTCTACCGCAATACTCTGAAAGACGTCCTACCCTACATACCTAGGGTAAGTATGTACACATATGCCAGAGTATAACGCACAATAAAATAGGAAAGAACCATACCTACTTAAAAAGTACATGCAGCTTCTATTTATAAAACACTCGACGGTACCCTTATTTTTTCGCCACATGTTTTTCATCTTAAATTTTCTGGTATCTTGACGAATGTACGTTGTAGACATTTCTCAGCCACTTGTAAATAAAATTGTCTTGTATCTAACTATTGCTTTGTAAAACAGATCGCATATCATAGTCCGGTAATGAGACTAAATGGAAGAATTAAGAACAATTTACCCGCCTTCATTCATTATGAAGTTGTAAGTTGTAAATTGTACCAATACCATGCTAATCGTGAGGAAAAATCAATAATCGCTCTCCAACTTTACAGATTTAAATCAGACAGAAAACCTTCCTTCGGAAATCTAAATGGTCCCTTTCCATTCTTTTTTCTCCTGTCGTTCCTTCTTCTTTTTACGAGGTTGTTAAATCTCATGCGTCTCGGAGAACCTCAATTTTGGGAAATCCCGTTTATTGCTCTGGACTCCGCCTTGAAAATAAACCCGGTTTTTTGTGACCGTCCGTTTTGCTTCTTCGCGAATTGTTAGAATCTTGTTGAGAGAGCGAGAAGGGAATGGGGATTTCGTTTGGTTTCCGGGCTTTAATTTCGTTGTGCCCGGTTTTTTGCTCCCTTATTCCAATATATGGAGGCACCAACGGGAGGCAGTCGGTCATTCCCGGGACCCAGGACGAATACTAACACTTCAGTGTGGGGCATGAAATCTTGTTTGAGGGTGGCAATCGATCAGATGTAGATTTTATAGTTCATTGATTTCATTTTCCAACTTTTTCGACAACAATATGTACCTTTCTTTGCATAAACAAGTTTTAGTTTATTGTCTCAATAATGAACCTTTCGAATCGGCCAGGAAAAAATACTTAGTTTCGTACCTACTCTAAGTAGTCATTCTTGCATAATATATTATGTAGATACGCATTCATTCGTTTTTCGAGGGGAAAAAAGTACCTAGTGGCTACTCAATACCCACACAAAGATGTAACTGTTAAGGTTTGAACAGCTGGTAGGTATCCATAAACTTCATGATAATTTGATTCGAATGCATATACAATAGATTTCGACACGTCGCTGGGAGCGTGGCCGTCCGCTGATTCCGAATGATCTTTCGATCCGGATTTATATTTGACGTTACCGCATGGATAGTATAGGGCCTTACAATATCCATGGTAAGGCAGTCCATAGTGTAATTCCTCATTCGGTTTTGAAATTGATTCGGTTACACTGTACCTATTCGATTCCTGAAATCATTCATCGGTCCGTCGCTGTTTCGATAAAACTATATAGGTAATATATAGGTAATAAAATATATTACCTATATATTTATTTTATTTTATAATATAGGTATAATATATAATATTTTATAATATATATTATATAATATTTTATAATACCTATATACTATATAATATTTTATAATATATATTATATAATATTTTATAATATATATTATATAATATGTTATAATATATAACCAACATATATAATAATAATTATATATTATAAATAATATATAATATTATGTATTAAATATAATATTGTATGTGATCATTATTATGTAGGTATATAATATATATTTCGGATAAAAAAGAATAATAAAAAATATATATTCGTCAAGGGTTATGCCGTGGGGTACACCTCCCCTCTACGTCTACGATCGGTGTAGGTTGTCAAATACCGGGAAAATGTTTCATATTGAAAAACTATAGGGGATTCCTGGCCTAAAGGTTAATTAACGTGAATGCATGTGTCTTTGTCTCTTTTTTGGTCTACTTCTCATTGTTGCGAGGCGGGCCAGCGGATGGATATGTATTTTTCATCGAGACTGACAAATATTCAACGCTGTGACAAAGGCGGTCGCCAGTTGCCGAATATGAATCCCCGGTCGGACAAAAAATTTAATTTCCCACTCAAGACTCGTGACCTGAGAGATTGAACTATTTGTCTCAGCATTCAAGATTGAACTATTTGTCTCAGCATTCATTGCGTTTGAATAATATATTGGTCTTCGAAGTACCTAGTGTGTTTTTTGACTGCCTCTCATCAGATCTGGTGATAGGCGCACAAGATCTTCTCAGTGGCACCATGTGCTTGTTATGTCCTTAAGGAACTTTAATGATTTCATAATTACTATTTATTGAGAATAAAGAATTTATAAAGCAAAATCTTTCATTTTGCGAACATTACTGATGCTGAGTGGTAACCGTCATTTACCTACCTACCTACCGTTTATGGTTGACTGCGCTGCTTAAAGGGTGCAAGCAATAGCTGAAACCCGAGCCAGTACGAAGGCGACTGCGGTCCGTCAGTTCGAATCCCGCGCAATATGTTCCAACTCAGGGCTGTGAGGCAGTTTAATAGCCTTGAGCGAAATGATAGGTCCGCTATCTTTTTACTCTTGTTACAACCATTACTAACGCCAACAGCGCCATTTTTTCGACGACATTTTTTTCCGAAGTGTGTATTTGGATTCACTTCAAGATAGGTAATTGATTTCTGTCTCGCAATATGGGATGTCAAATAGAATTCACGGAGCCTGCTGATAAATCAATCCCTGTGGATTAGAACCCATTCGTAGCATGGGAGTTCTTATACGCTTAGCCCTTACGTGATTATTCATTATTATTCCATGGTTCGCGTTGCACGGCCACACTTCCAAAATTAAAATGTGTACTTCACGGCGAAACGCTTCTCCGCTAAATATTGCACACTTTGTTCCCGTCTTTTTTTTCGTAGAAGGTCCCATACCATCGCGATGTCCCTGTGGGAGGTCTCTTTTGTCAACCGGCGAGGGACCCAAGAGGTGAAAACTAACTGGGTCAAACGTAAAATGGAGGCGACAATATTTTATCTTCATCAGTCCTCGAGTGTTAATTTCATCGCGTGGGTCGAGGTGTGGTGGAAGGTAACAACAAAGAATACATGTTTTTAGAGACATACCTCATAGCTTTTGTGCTTGGATCGTAGATGAGGGTTACCTTATCGTTCTCGGTTTTGAGGGATGAGGGAAAACTTGTCGGCAAGATAGATATCAGTCTGTTTCAAGTAAGAATCCTTTGAGAAATCCAACAAGTTGTTACGGACGATATTGCGTACGGTGGCCGGAGTGCAAAATTAGTTTTGTGTGTTCTGTATTGCCCGAGTTCGAAATCAGTTTTGTGCGTTCTCTTTTGCCAGGATCGTGAATTTGAACAACTTCATGTCATGCAATAATTAGCTTTTACATAGTTACATATATCTTGCATGGGGCGTCTACGTACCTACCAGACGGTTTGACAACCAACGATGCATAAGACGATGCTCAAAAATTTTTTTTTTTTTTAATTACCACCAAAATTGCTAGCAGTCACTCAACTTTATTAGAATCTGGGAGGAAAACGACAAAATATTCCAATATCTCTGCAGAAAACTATGAAAATGTCATAAAAACTGTTTAGTACGTGGATAACAAATTTCATCATAGATGATGCGGTAGAACCAAAAATGGTGAAAAAATTAAAAACACATTGAAATGGAATTCTATGAAATGTGCGTAGAAAATGACAAACTTTAATTTTGATCAATTCATGCAGCAGTGGCGTGGGTTTGCCTCAGCTGGCCAAGATGTCACCATATTGCCACTCTGCCAATTTGACCACTTCCGCTATTGCTACTCTGCCAATTTGACCACTTCCGCTATTGCTACTCTGCCAATTTGACCACTTCTGCTAATACGTTATCGTCCAACATTCATATTTTCAATCAACTTTCAACTTTTACTTTAAGAAAATTTGTTTGAATGGTCATTTTTACTTATACTACTTAACTAAGTCGAATTTACAATGTCTACGAACATTTTAGGGTTTCTTAGATTTATTTTTAGGGCTAGCTGTTTTGGTTATTTGAACATGTGTGATAGGGAATATTCGTGAAATTGCCCTAATGAACCGACAGAAATCAGGTGTTGGTCAGTACCAAGTTTTAGTTGGTATTAGGGTTACTTTGTGCTATGTGCAGAACATGATTTAAAGAGGTCTGTGAAGCCGCCATTCACAAATGGAAAATCAGTTTTTCGTTTGAGACTTGAGGCCTTTGTTGGGAACATACGACTTCAGCTAGTTGTGCAGTTATTTGCTATCCTATGGTAGGGAGTTATTTGTTTTCCATTTGGGATCTTGCTGGTATGAGAGGACAAGTTCTATACTAACTTCTACTACATAAACACAACAACAACATTCTTCGGGTGGTTTCTCACAATCTGAAAGTCTCCGATCTGTTCCGATTCGCAAAAACACTCGTGTATTGACCGTTGTATCAAAAGTGTTCGGGCATCCCGATTTTTGTTCCCCGCCCTTAGGCCGCGACTCAATAATTATCTTATATTAAACTCGAATTTGAAACTACGGTAAAACTGGTAAATCAAGAGGACGACGAATATTCAACTACTTGGAAAACAACCAACTAGGGCAGGGAATTTAGCTATTAAATTCTTGGATGAAGGACAGGAAATGTTTGTCTTCCTGAAAATTAAATCAGAGATCTCAAATGACTCCATGTGAAGCCATTCCGTGAGGTAAAAGCGATCCAATTTACTTCTGCCTTGGTTTCACAGGAAATGGAAGCAATACGGCCGAATAATACTCGGAAAATGTCGTTTTGTCTGTGACTTTTTTCTCTCTCCCCTATTCTGGAATATTTATAATCTCGATATCGTTGCTTTCTCTTTTATTGTATTTCAGTGTGCCTTGTTGTAGAAAGAAGGCTTTGTGAAGGCTTACTGGTATTGCAACATTCTGAAATAAGATATTTTTGATTTCCTGTTAATGTACTTGCCTACTGACGGACAGGATGAGATTTTTGTCATTCAGTCAGTATATTTCTGGGGTCTAAATTAAAAAATAATAATAATAATAAGAGAAAATTGCCCTTGTTATATCTTGCGCAGACTTCAAGAATTGGATAATGATTGGATTTCTTACGGGAAACAATGAAAATTGATTCCTTCACTATTATGGCTCGAGGTTCTCCGGGTTTCGGCATTTTACTTCTATGAACATGACCTACGCTCCATAACAGCACTTCTGGAGTGGTTTTAGGAGCACTCTGGCGGCGCTCATCATAGTTAGAAGTGGGATAATATATCTCTGGGATAACATCGATGTACTTAAGTTATTCGAATGGATTTAATGACCGGTCTAATTAGAAGGTCCCAGATTCGCCAGAATATTTTTCACAATTTTCTGCCGTTTACAGCTATTTTATAGGTAGGGCTTGGCTATCCTATGGTAGGGAGTTGTTTTCCATTTGGGATCTCCTCTTGCTGGTATGTGGGGACAAGTTCTACACTAACTTAGTACGTGGTTATACATCGTTGTCAGGTAGGTAGATGGGAGTAACAGTTCGTATAATGACCGTGGTACATATAATATTGTTCAGGTCTCATTATTTAGTGGACGTTGTCTAGTAGTACGACAGGGTAGTTTGTAGTGCCAATAATAATGAATAACTAACGAATAGAACTGTTGCAAAGCCTTATTCCAATTCATCGAATAGTTATGATACATATTTGCATTCAAAAGCTATTTTCGACATCATTTAATCAGAGCCTGGGGACGTCCGGAAACAGGCGTAACTGTTATGGAAACTCGACATCGATCAATGGTGAGGCGTGATGAAAGCCCGTAACGAGCAATTGATTGGTGTGTTTATCAGAGACACAAATACGTCTTGATAATCGCCCAGTGAAGTATATCATTTGCCGATCCACCTACGTGAAAATCTTAATAACGGAATCCCCCAGGGGTTTCTGTCACGTGAACTAAATTAGCGTTTCTCAAACCCCACGTTCATTAACGTCTGTAAAATGATATTATTAGGAAACGTTGGTTATTTCATTTTACTCGTCATCGACATAAATGTCACAGCCACCAAATGGATAGTCAACACCTGCCTCATATAATATCAGTGTCTGCCTAATCATCTTCCATATTTTATATTATAAAGGGTGTTCGCCAAGTGATTTTCCAGTCCTTTTTCTCGATGAAAAGAAAACTGATTTTGATGGAACTCATACGAGCGGAACTCGCACTCTTTTGCTGTTTCAAATAATAGGAACGCCCGTTTTTAATTTTATATTCAAGTTCGTCAACATTTCTTGAAAAATGGACCCATCACTTCGCCCAATTAAGAGGTTATTAGATGGTTGTCAGTATGAGCCAAATGAATATTTTCGTGTGCCAAGCACGAGTGCTCTAGCTAGCGAACGAATGAATTACATAATCATACCTTGTTCATCCTTGTTTCAGAAACTTTGGTATCAGCACGTTTGGCCTTGTCTGCAACAAGAAATGAAGACGCAAGAAGTCTTGGCAGCAGTTCTACAGCCCATCCTATACCTAATCCAGGAATGCTCGTTAGAAGAATATGAGGACATAATTTTACCATCGTTCCGGTGAGTTTGGTTGTTTCGTATTTACATGTTTGTTTACTTATATCTTTCATCAGTTTCGATCAGCGCGTCAAAATCTTCTTCAGCTTTGGATTCAGATTCGACCCACAGGTGATTTTGTTAAGTATTTTTTTTTCAAAGATTCATGGTGGGAGGGGGGAGTATGCATATAATTGTAATTCATGTATTCATTGACAATAGGTGTCCTCTTTCTGGGAAAAAAGTCTTAAAAAGGGCTCGAAAAAGAGGAAATTAGGACTTGTCGATTCAAGAGGGTCAAATATGAACGTAATGTATTTAGAGTTTCAAAATTCAATTTTGAACCTAATCATTTTTTATCGCTTGTTTTGTTAGCACGTGTAGTTCGCATGCGGTTAGTGCGCCGTGAGTTATTGGAACGAATTACCCCGTTACCTAATAACGGAATGAGCCGGGTTATATATTAGTTTACCTGCGGAGGCCACGTAACACAATGCCCGAAGGGTAATAACATTGGCTATGATGCTACGGTTGGTGGTAGTGGGGAGGGGGTTAGAGGCCACATTTTACGATAATATCTCCGGAAAGGGGAAGGTTATTAGCATCGTGCTGTGCAGTAGTGAGGAAATACGACCGCTAGTGAGTCCCGTGGAAGTCATGAAAGCAGAGGCTCTAAGACGCAGTAATGGGCCATAGGCTCATTCTTATTAAGATTCATTCATTTGATTAGGTATCATCTATTCCTGTTTATTCAGTCTCAATCAAATTCATTCAATTTACCTTCCCCAAAAAACTGTAACTTCATGCAATAATTATTAAAAAAATAGTTACTAACCTACAAAACTAGGATAGGGTACCATATATGTGTATATATGGTACATACTCTTTTTGTATTAGAAGTTTATTCACGTATTTAGCCTTGAGAGATGTAACATGGAGGGATGCAATCGCTTCAATTGGTCATTCTACTAGCATCCATCCTGTTGATTGGCTCAGGTTAATTCATTCCTGACATTCAGATGATATGGTGGTGGTTGCATAACTTGTTCATGTTCCCAAGAAATAGTGGCTCATGTTTGAGGATTCATTAACATTGTATGTCTACCAAATTAGCTCTATATTTCAGTCAGTTTGCTTCCATTGAACACAAAGTTATGTATTTATATATATATTTTTTTTTTAAAGATAAAAGTCGTTGAAAGTACCAGTCATGCAGCATAACCATATGAGCGAATTTTCGAAGTTCCACATCTACCTTCCTATATACCTTCCAATGGACTACATTACCAGTCGTTTTCCACCGGTTGTAAACCGTGTGCGACCACATTTCAGAGTGTTAAGTCATTCACGTTAAACAATGTCGACCAGATTCTATAACGATTTGATCGCTTCATCAAGCTCTTGTTAACGACCTAGTTACCACGAATTCCGTTCCTCCTTTATTGGGATTTGAGCCTTTAGCGGCGTCGAATACTCCGGCTCGTGGGCTTGCAACAAAGGCCTTCATAATTATGAGGTCGTCTCCATGTGCTGGTTATACTGGCAGTATGTTGCTAGTGTATTGCATGCGACGAGAATGGCAGCTAATAATGAATAATATTAAGCGTTTGGCAGTATCGTTTCGGAACATTAGCGGAAGATGGACGGCATTTCAGTTTTGCATTACAATATGTCTACATGGTCATTATTTACAAGCATATTCATTAAACCGTGCTTTTAAAGCAATATAAATTCATCGTCGAGCTATGAAACGTAAAGTAAGATCAAGAATATTGTGAGGGTACTAGGAAACTTTCGATGGCCCCCTAGATTTTGCCTTTTTAATCAATCATTGATTCATGTTACCTTGTTTCGTAGAATTATTACTGTCGCTTTTCGATTTCAATAATAAACCTTGGTAATCGACCCCCCCCCCCCCCCCACCCTCCAAATTTGTCGGTTTGTATTTTAAGGCATATGGATCTCGAAAATTGGAAAAAATTATATGCATACTCCCCCCTCCCACCATAAATCTTTGAAAATTTGAGAAATTTATTTATGTTTAAGAACCAAAAATTGCAACCATGTATCATGTTATTAACTCGAAAAGTGAAGGCTAGGTAGAAATCTACTACATACTTGAAACGTATGTGCTCGTTTCTTCTGACGATGTCTTGTCTACATTTCTTGAGCACCATAGATGATACATGTTAAAACGTGACAACCAAACAAGCGTCATTGTTTACTATCCATTTATAACATACATTTATATAGTTATAGTATGAAACTAGGAAATAAATACCAAGAACAAATACGAAATAAATTCGTGATAAATCAAGAGCTTTCCAACGAATGGAAAACGATTTTTGTCCGATGAAAATGAAAGAAGTTTCATTTCCCTAGCAACTACTCGGTTGTACGTGAAAACCACTATGCATTGTGCGCGAAAAAATTTGACGCTTAAAATTGACGCTCAAATTTGACGCTCAAAATTGACGCGCAAAATCGACTCGCAAAAAATGCTAGTACCCCAGGGCTAAAACATGATACATGTTAAAACCGTCCTTCCGCCGTATACACGACACGATGTTTCCATTTTAAGCAATCTTGTATTTGTGGTGGTGGGGGGGCACCATTTTAGCTGAAGACGCTCCTGAAAACTTCATATTATGTATAACCGCAGTTCTCCCGGTCGGGGTGATAAATAAGGTTTGACATCTTCAAAAACTGGCTTCAGTAGTGAACGTCCCTGGAAGCTAAATGTTCCCCAGGCTCCATTTGTGCTGCCCTGCTGCTGACATGTGACATACCTACTAGAACAATGACGAGGTGTTCCACAGGAAATCAAGGAAAACTCTCAGCTTAAGCTTCATTTGAAGCTTTTGAAGACCCTGGATGCTAATATCACTACAGTTCATTTCGAGTTAACAATAGGGAAGTTCGACTTGTGGATTTATTCACGGTACAAAAGGCCTATAGGATCCTAGCATTCTCCTTGTTAGGCATTCAAGTGAATAATCCGGACGACTTAGAAAATAACTTGGGTTGCGCCTTCAGATAGTTTCAGTTTTACTCATTCGAGCTAGTGAATAAAAAAAGGATGTGCACTCGCAAAGGAAGTAACGCATTTGCCAGCTCTCTGCAAGTTTCTAATTCAAGTTGTTCCATCGCCTCACTTCTAAAGCGGGAAAGTTCCTTTTGAAGCCCATCACCCAGGGAAAGGTTGAGGTCGGAAGGTGGCTAAACGTACAAAAAAAACTCAAAAGGCCTCCGCTTCCATCTGCGAAGTGAGGTTCGCGGCTCCTGGGGGATTAGATCAAACGCCTTTAGTCCACCTCTGGGAAACCACCCGAGGCAAAGCTTGTTGTGGAAGTGATACAAACTGGTGGTAATAAATTTTTTTATTCTAACTGTAATTAGATAATTGTTGTAAGTTAGAAAGGTTAAATTAATATACCTATTGTATTTTGGTACTGGTTAAGATTAATTCACCCCAGTAAGTTTCACATCACTGTGTTCTCAGTGAGTTCGATCTAAGTGAAACAAGGGACCTAGTGCTTTAAAAATGTCAACTTCTATTTTCCCGCCCTAAATATTCGGGAATTGAAGCCTATTATATTTTTTGCTCTCGCTGAGATCTTCCATATTTGGAATGATAAATCATCACCAACGCACATTCCGCTGAGCTGTGATCTCTATGCTAAACAAATTCCTTCACAAAATATCTGGGTCTGATGCCCCAAAGTGATGATTACCAAGGCGGTCAGTGGTTTATCTGATGATGATCTCTTCAAGGTATTCTAACCAGATCTGCTAATTTTTTAAACGTAAACATCGGACTTAGCGCCCTTGCCTCCATCTATGAATTTTCAGCTCGAAATTCGACCGACACGGGAATGTGAAAGGCATATGAAGTCATAGAAGTCACCGAGCTTGATGGGCGGAAGAGTTCCACTCTGCTATAGCAGGGGGTACCGAATTTCAAGACGCATTTTCTCTCATTTTCGCTCATCAAATGTCCTACATGTTGCTTCATTTTGGGGAAATCTTGTCGCTGTCTATCCATTACAGAACTAGATCATAAACATGTAAGTTCCTCATTGTTTGGTGAATATCAGGGCAGTAGATGTGTCACTCATTGACGTAGGCAAGTTTGAAGTTTGCCTTAATGGAAAACACACAGTTTCCATTGATCGGTTGACCCAACAAAGAGATGTAGAAATAGTCCCAAGAGTCTGCCTCTCCGGCAGGAAAAAATTGCTTCAACAAACAACAAAACCTCGAGAAGACCCAAAACGCCACTTCACTCTGCCTCTCCAAGCGTGAGGAGCCTGGATGAGGCGGAGAGGGGGAAAATAAATAAAATGAGAAAAAGAAAGTGGGTGCGTTGCTATGAATATTTCAAGGCGTCTGCCGCAAACTGTTGAACATGCCTCGCCACTCCGGTTCCCCGACCAGATATCCGCCGAGAGCGAGGCCCAGCTTCTGCAAATACCTGTTTAAACTTTCTTCAAGAAGCCCTTTGTTGTGAAGAGAGGGGGGGGGGGGGGGCTTCTATACACAACCCAAAACTCTGAAGATTAAACCGTTAAAGGGTAGTTCGCGGGGAGGAATATCAAACAGGCGATACCACGAGAAGATGTTGAGCGAGGCCCAGACTCATTAAGTATAATGATATTCCCTTCGACGTTGAAGCTCTCTTTAGGGGCGTTTGAATATTAATTGCTGGTTGGGAGCGAAAATAAAGGTAGATAATATGGTTGTTATAGCGTACGGCTGACGGCGGACGGACATTGCAATGTTGTTGGAATCCACGCATCCGGATATCATTGCTAGGGTACACCTGATTATAATCACGCATGGCTGTATGTAATCGAGTTGGTTGTTCTTTGATAAATTGAGTGAGTAAATTGAGTGAGTGATAAGTTGAGTGAGTCAATCAATTATAGAAATCAGTTACTTTTTAAATTACCTAATGACCTTTATATGAATGCGGCTTGACCTTATATGACTTTATGAATGACTATAATAATAATAATAATAATAATACCTGTAGTGAATGCTTAGATGACGTGCATACACCACTAGAGGCGTTAAGGTAGGTCGTGCCCGGTTTGGTTACAGTGTGAGAACTACCACCATGCCCGGGATCTTTTTGGATGTGTGCCTGGTTTGGTTATAGTGCAATGCTACCACCATGACCAGGATGAGTGAGGAGAGAGAGAGTAGTCTTCGAGTTAGAAGGCGAAGGAGGCGAGTTTTTATAGTCCTGGGACTATCCTCCCTCCCTCCATCCTCCACTGGTGGAGGATGGTGGGGATCCCCTCCAGGTCCCTGGGGCCTCCTGCGTCTGCCACTTCATTCCCTGGTTTATTTGTGAGATCTTAATAATAAGGAGTGATGTTCTGGGAGGATATCACGACAATACCATTGTTTAATTACAGTTGTTATATTTATAATTATATTTGTAATAATTATTATAATAATCATAATACTATTGTTCAATTACAGTTGTTATATTTATAATTATATTTCTAATAATTATAATAATAATAATACTATTGTTTAATTACAGTTGTTATATCTATAATATTATAATGGTTAATAATAATTAAAATTATAGACTTAGAGACATAGAACTTAGACTTTATAATATTATAATAATTACTTTATAAATTATTAGTGCCTACCTATTAATTATGTTCTATTTGTTATTGGAGATAAGCTGAGTGAACATTTTTACTTAGGTACTGGTTATCAGTTGGAGGAGGAACTGTACTTGAAATAATGTTTTATTTATTATTTATTTTTTAACTTGAAGTAATGGTTTATTGTTTGGGTTTCTACGAGGGTAGTGTGGGCGTGTTCAACAGTAAATTATCTACCCATTCATTAGCACATAGCACTTGATATTGTTTTCTTTGGTTGAGTAGACTTTGATGTGATTTCTTTACATGTGAGCAACTCCATTCATACATCTGTACGGTGAACAACAGACTTCAACCATTCGCTTTATACTGATGTCTGGTTAGACTAGAAAGGCTACACCTCTGTAAGTGCGTAGTGGTGGTAGGGCCAGTATAGCTCTCTTCAGTTCCACAGAAAGTGTTAAATGCAGTTTGTGACTGCACTTGTTCAGCTCGTCACAGTCAGGAAAGTATAGTCTGAAGTCTAGTTAATCATGTATCTGAACGAAAACTTGTACGTAGCAGTTTCGCCATTCGTCAGCTACACTCCTTGAAACCCACATAATAAATTTTTAAAGAATTTCCTCTTTTTGTTTGTTTTATTTATTCATGTTTTAATGGTTCACTTTGAAAGTAAAAATACTGTCTCATATTGAACTGAGTTTTCTACTTTTGCTCCTTTGTGCAGCGGCAAAATTTGCATGTCAAGCCTCTGCCCCGAGATCTCTGACGTAAAATTGGATGTGTCCGAGGGCAAAAACCCTGCATAGAGCGTCAATTAGTTGTATGGGCGTAAAGAACAAAAGAGCGGCCCACACTGGCTGAGCAAAGCCGAAGCCAGTGGGATGAGACAATGGCCCTTTCTTTTCGACGAGCTTCCCGAAGCTGGATAGTATGGAACGATGTTTGATCAGTACTTGAAATTCAGTTAGAGGAGATTTATTTTGCCCTTCTCTTCAGTTCTCAATTATTCTTATTGTACCTACTGAGGGCTTTGAGAATCATCACTACCGACCACTCTTTTGTTTAGTTCCTACACTACACAGGGTGGCCCCAAGTCATCCGACAAACTCACGTAAAACAGGCGCATCACCAATATGCAGTGTTTCAATGGTTCTTGAATAATTCATCAATTTTTAGGCGAATAATCACTTTCTCCGAGTGTTTTGGGACGCCAAATACCCGGAATGCTAAAGTCTAACGTTATCACAAAATGAACGTTGTAGAACATGAAATTTTACGTCGAATGAAATCAAATTGAACTAACACGGCACGGTTTCTCAATTCTCGATGAATTCCAGTAAAAGGAGGTAGTGTGATGAGACGATGGGCCTTTCTTTTTGAAAGGCCGCAAAAGGGGTAGTGCGGAACTATCGGCGGCCTCGACCCTGCTATATCCGCCCGCCCCGTCGCTTTCAGTCGCTCGGGGCATTGAAATACGGGTGGATTTCTATTAATGATTTCTCGGATCAACGGCCCGAGTATTCCATATGTACGAGTTATTGAGGGTTGCGAGTCATAGGAGCTATCGTTTTAACGATATTACAAACACAACACAAAAGAAGGCAATAGATTGTTCAACTTATGGTATTTTATGGTGGGCTATCGATTGTTCGCACATAAGAAATCCCTATCAGTTCTATGATGTGTCACAGTTTGTAACTGTCTGGCATGGTCACCTGATTATTGTAAATTTTGATACAATTTATGAATTTTGGAAATAACAATCATGTTCCAACCCAAAGCATGATTGTATGTTATTATTGTATTATTATATAATATTTCAGAGGCTGTGAAATAAATTTCATCTCATTATTATATTTATCTCTCTGTTCCTGAGGGTCTAATTTTGTGAGTCGTTGCTGTACGCACTCAGAATATAATTTACTCTTCTTCTCGGTGTAAACTGTTGACCGTGGCAAAAAATTCTCAAGTGATAACAAGGAATCTAGACTAAACAAAAAAAAAAAAATAAATAAATAAGGAACGTTTAGCTTGTGTATCTGAACTACCTACATCTTTTAAAAGTCTTGTGTATTCCATTCGATGAATGGTCTCCCATGTTGATGTTGTTCGGGAATCAATTTATTACTCAGCGCTTTCCTCTTACGATAAAGATTAAGAGTGATGAATCTTCGGATGGCCAGATGGCTTACTCAATCCCCCAGGATCGTCAGAGAACAAGACTTCCGTTCGTATCGCTATTAATCTCGCGATTCACCTCAAATGCACTCGAATCCCCGTCGCCGAGAGCCTCTCTTCTTGATTAATTGGTGAAAGGAGTGTTGATAAATATCCTGTGCCCTCATCGTAGGTCGCATTGTTTCTTTATCGTTGATGAGTCTCCTGGGCTGCCTCGGGGTTCATAAAGGAAACCATTTCTTCTCCGCTTCTTATTTTTAATCCATTTATCACGTCGGGAAGGAATGCGGGAGGGAGGCGCGAGGCTTCTGCATTCTCCTCCGGCTTCCCTGGATGCCTCATCGATCAGTCGGACACTTCACCCCGGTTGTTCCCTGCGCTTTCGCTCATATTACTCGATCATGTAGTGTTTTCTCAATGGGAGAATACTTGTCAGCTTACTCAATACACGTCTCAGTTGTCTGTCGTACCTATGCAGTTACATGAGAACAAAAGAAGAAGAGCATTTCGAAAATAATACCGCAACTATTTCGCAAGGGTCCTAGTTATAAGAAGTTATAATGAAAAAGTAGATAAGGAAAGTAGGTATGCTTAATATGTAAAAACATCTTTTTCTGTTGCAGAAACGTGTTCTCGATTCCAAAAACGATTCAAGCCACCGTCACGCTGCTAGAGAACCTCCATCACATTCTCGAGAAAACTCCTCGAAACGAAATAAGGAGCGAAGTCCTTCCGATGCTGTACAACTCCTTTGAAAGCACCACCATTCAGGTCCAGGTAAAAGGACCTGTCCGCTAATACTCTTTATTGTTGCTCTGCTCACTACCCCAATACGTCTTCGTATCCTCTATCGCAATTTCCCAAGTGCGTATCTTCCCTCGTTCAACTTCGGATTCGTCAGGACCTTTTATCTCCCTCCTGTCGTCCTTCTCAATCCCGTCAGGCCTTCTTTCTTTATCTTTAACTAAGCACGTCGTTGAGGATCGATGAGAATGACGGGAAACTTATTTCTTCTCACAATAGCCCAACCAATATCTTCTGGACGTATAGAATCAGTTGGTAAAACTATTGGTAAAATATCGATTTTTAAAATTATCTCTATTGTAGAGCTACAAATGGTCCGACAGCAATGAAATTCATAAGGGGCCGTCTAAGGGCCTACGCGCACAATACCTGGAAATCTCACTAAAGTTGGTCAGGAGTTTTGCCTTGGACAACAGCATTCAACACCTAACCCCCACCTACCCTCCAAATCTCAGATCATTACGACAGTTTATAGGGTAGTTATGAGCTCTACTAGGATTTCACGTTTGCGCATGCGCAGACGAAAGTTACTGTACTTTATCAGTGACTTTAATATAGGACCATCTGTGGCCCATCCCCCACCTATCATCCAAACCTCATCGCTGTACGACGATTTTAACGAATTTTGTATGGGAGCTGTGCTCCAACCCGCGCCTACCCTCCAAATTTCAACTCACTACACTATTTTTTAAGATAGTTATGGGCGTTGCAAACAATTGCAGTCATTTCGTGTTTGATCCGCATCCGAACTTGATGATATGGAACTATCGGGGTACCATTCTGCATCTACCCTACAAATATCCGCTCTTTTCGACAATACCTGGGGTGGTTATGAGTTGTATGAGGATTTCACGTTTGCGCATGCGCAGACGAATGTTACAATACTTATTTGATGAATGTGATGCATCACCATATATGGCCAAACCCGCACCTACCCTCCGAATTTCAACTTATTACGAACGTTATTTCGTACTGTTTTGCCCGGGACAAGGAATTGACCACAGGCAGACACTGAACCAAATATGTTCGTAATGCGAGTGGAAATTTTCATTTTGGAAGGCATACATTCCTTCGACTCTTGCACGAATGCAAAGCTTCCTTACCTAAACGCTGTTAGTCTTGCATTCTCGGTTGAAAGATGAACATCACCATCAGAGCTTGCTGAAAACATTCCCCTCCAATGGTCTACGCGTAGCGCACGTAACGCCCCGTATTTTCAAAGCCTTTAGCTCTCTGTAGCCTTCCCCTTGATTTACGGTCTTGTTTTTCCATTTGAAGTCGTCTCAAATTTAATCCCGCAGCATACACCCCAACCATGTGCTCCCTAACTAATAAATTGTCGGATTTTTCACCGATCGCAATAAAGGGAGAAGGGGAGAGATTGATTCGCGGGCTGTATTTTCTACCGGATTTCCGCATCGTTGGTCGGGAGGCAGATTAAAACATGTGGACGTGACGGGATAACAGCTTAACCAGGTGGAAAGGGATCAGCCCACTAATCTTCACTTCGCCTCCGCCCAAACAGTACACCTCGCCCTTTGAGCGCGAATTCGAAATCAATTTATCGATGCTGCTGCTCTGCACGCGTGGGCAGAGTTCCAAAAACCGTCCGGTACGTGACGGCACAGAACATGATATTTGTTGTCCAAGTTTAGGTTCGTCTGAGATATGTGCCCTACATGGATGTTATTCCAATGTAAAACGAATGGGAAGAAGCATCTACAGTCGACTTTCAATAAATCGAACCATAAGGATGATCCTCTGGGAAACTCTCGTTAAATCGAATACGTCCGATGTAAATCATGTTATTATTTTTTGGTACACTTGATGATTCCAACTTTTTTGACGGCAGTCCACTCTGAAACCCACTTTACCTCAAATTCAGCGGCTTCCTCCTCGCGTTATTAATTCCAGTTTGTTTGTTTCAAGTAACGTTCGCCACCACTGTGACACAGACTGTGCCACATGAATGGCAGTACAGTTCTTCAAAAATTCATTTGTTATCGTCAATTGAGTTTACCGTTCAAATTTTGTGTGTACAATCAGAATATATGTTTTCTTCCCGTTCCATGTAGAGCTTGCCAGTCATGATCTCTGTGTCCTTTCTCGCAATTGAAACTTGGCGAAGGGCCCATTCCTGGTCGTGCCCAGACTGGTATCCCTAGTCGGACTTGGTGAATCTCACATTCCAGCTATACCGTTGGTATGGGCTGAACATCGTGCTTGATAGGCGCAGGCCTGGCTGTGAGTGACTTGGATGTATTTCTAGTTCCACGGACGATTGATCTGTGACCTAAGAAACAATTACGCATGAGCTGTGTATGCCAATGAGAAATTATATGTTAGAAATTGGCAAAAATATGCCAAAAAAATCGACGACATTCTCTTCGTCTACGTTTTTCATTTGAGTGTGAGCATCAGACATCCCTTCCCACTTTTCAGAGGCTTAGGACTCTCCAAGGAGGATAGCAAAGCTTCCTCTCTCAGGCGTGGTTAAACATTTGGTGCTAGCAGTATTGGTCATTCAATAACATTCTTAATTTAAAAAAAAAAGAAAAAAAGTATTTCTCTTCAAAACCTAGATGTAAAATTCTCTGCTATCTGGCCGGCGAATTTTCAGCACACAATCCACCAACAGCAAAGAATTATAGATTACCTCAAATTACCGTTCAAAAGACCTTTTATAGCAACCTACATAATCTACTGTGTCATTATTTTTGCTGTTGTAGTCATGTTAGAAGGTATTATCGAGGTGATCAACCATTAGGACTATAAACTTATTGCTTCAGTAGAACAATTGGAACTTCCCTCGAGTGTCGTTAGAGTGTGAAGTGTTACCTACTTCTAAAAAACCGGACTTCAATCATATCCTTGTTTTTCTTAATAACTAAATTGTCAATGTTTCGCTTGATTATTATTCGGTTATTCGAAAACGTTAGAGAAAAGAGAGAATCGATCGCAAACCGGGACCGATCTAGTGGGTGGGAGGTGGGGGTCAACATTTAGTTGTGATTTATGGTCGTATCTCTCCAGAAATGGGAATGTCAGCTAAATCATAACTGATGTCTCCTCCGAGGTCCGATGGACGGGCCAGGACCAGCCTTCCATGAGAAAACGGTCGAATTGGGCTTAGCGTTATGTCTAGTTTATTGATAAAATTTTAATAATTTTGAAAAAAAATAAGAGGACCAGTATGGATTTTACTACTAACAAGTCTCGGGATTTTGCTTCTTTCCCCAAAATAGGTACCTAAATATCTCTTAGTTCGCCTGAAAGGTCATACGTGTAATTGAAGTTACTATTCATTCGCCCTGAGGTAGTCGTCACGGAGTTTCCTCTATCGATACTATTATACTAATAGACATGTGAATACATGTGTGTTCGTCTGTGTGTTTGTTCCAAAACTGCATAAATATTTAGTCCACTCTCGCCCAGAAACAAGTGTATCTGCCGGGTCATCCATAACTCGACGTGGATATCGATGGAGTTATTCATGAAATATTTGTATTTCGAGGATTAAACCCGCATCTAGAAAGCGAGCGAAGCGAATTTTATAGTATGTCCTTCGATACCCGGTGACCTAGGTACCATTTATGTCTGTCCTAACTAGTGAGTACTACTACTTTTCGGCCTCGATTCGATAGTGGTCGCAGTTAAGGTCGGTAGTGGGCGCTCGATCAGTGAACGCAGTTAAATATTTCCGATCGGTTTCTTACCCGAAACTGACGGTCAACATCAGCACGTGCCGAACTTTTCAAAGCGTGGGCGACCCAAAGGCAGAACGCGTGAGGCAGACGGCCCCCAGAGGATTTCGATTCTATCAACGAGAGCTGGGAAATTTGAGACAGGAATCATACGGGAGCTGGAGCTTCGATTGTTCTGGCTCAACAGCCCTCCCACCAATCCTTCCAGTCCCGCTAGGCCCTGAATACCCGTATTATTCTCAGTATCTACCACTTGAAACCATCAATGCCCAGACACAAACCGAGCTGGGCTCCCCAATGTAAACTGTTATAGCTTCATCGGATCCACGACTTGTTATTGGGGTGGAGGGGGGGGGGGGCAGCTTTTCTGCTTGTAGCACGATGCATGTAACCAGTAGTTGGCGGTCGAATTGGATCTAGTTGGACATGAATGCACTTGCACATTCGTGTAGGGATCCGATGGTATGAATGGTACCCTTTGGGATTAATGCTAGCGCACACAAACTCTGGCCACGATCGTTCCGGGACGTGAACTCATTGTAAAGGTAGATTTCCACAACGTCTACTTCGATAGGATTAGGGGCTTCTATTTTGATTTCCCCAATGGACGAGATCGGCTTTGAGATTGTGCAACTCGAACCACCCGAATACCAATCGAATCGAACTCCAGATGACTTACGAGTATAACGACATCATCAGATGTTTATTATGGACGTCATCATGTCCAACATAGGAATCCTACGATTAAATTTATCGATCTCCTACAACAATCGCGGCTCTACGGAACGAGTAGGTGCAATCATACAAATACGGACGAAGCACCGAAGGTCGACTGAAGGACAGCCTAAACCTACCTACTCGATAAAGTGAAATAGATAGAACTAACTATATACCTATTTGGTTCATTTCCTACCAGTGGGAATCATCACCATTTTGACCGCAGACAGACAGACTGCCACGGAACCAAATATGTTCCTTGATGCGTATGGAAATTTTCATTTTGAAGGACATGCATTTTTTTCTACTCTTGCACGAGTGCAAAGCTTCCTTATACCTTCGGTAGTGATAAACCGGTGAGGGGGGGGGGGGGGGATCTCAATGTGAAAGACTATAAAAATTATTGAAGAATGACTGAAGTCGAATTCAGTGGGCAATTTCACCTGTTTTATTTTATTTTCTTAAGTAAAAGATATCTGCTATTGCTTTCCGAAAAGGTGCTGTATGAGGGGTATCCGATGATCGAAAGTGGGCGATAAACCAGTGGAAAGAAAGCGTAATGACGTCATAGGTAAAGGCCCTCACCCCCGCGTCGGCCTGGGGGAACCCTCAGCGCCATCCACTTATGACATCATTTCTTTTCTTTCTATCCGTTTGTTGCCTAAGCTACACGTAGTTTTGAGATGAAAATTTGCAGTATAGATGGTTTTCAAGGATGCTAAATCCGATTCTGAGATCCAAAAAAAATTCCTACACACGGAAATTGTCCGTTAGTCCCTTTCTCCTGATTAACGAGAAAGGGAAACAACAGGCTTCCGTGGAGCAGCCACATTACTGGTCTGTGTTCCCCGTTGGTTTCCTGCAACTTTGCTCTCCGCCGATTGTCTGGAAGTGCCTCCTTGACAGTCGAGGTCGGTCTTCTTCGCATTCTTCATGAGCAGAGCGTCGTACAATATAATATTGTGGGGCAACACCGGACACAGCCTCTCATGAGTAGCAGAAGATTGCAATAAGAATTTTAAGAAATTCGGCTGCCTCACCCCGCCAGATATGTTTGCTTATAGTAGGTTGTTTTACGTCCTGCGTAATGTCAGCTCTTTCTTAAGTTGATACGAGGTACTTAGCTATGAAACTCCATCATGTGCAAACCTTCTCATCCCATCAGCTCGGCTTCAAACGACACCTGACACCTGCCCTTGCCAATTTGGTGCCTGGTTATTTAACAACCTGCCATCATTTCTACGGAACCTGCCATCTGTGATATTTCAGAGGAAGATGAAAAGACTGTCGATAGCAGCTAAGTTGTATTCATTTGGGGATTTCTTTGGTGTGAAATTTAGGGTGACTGAATAACATTCAGGTTACTCAATTTTCAATTATGTTCAATTCAAAAATTATCAATTTTTAATTATGCTTTTTTTTCTTATTTATTTACCGTACCTACTTACTTATTTACAGTACCTTTCATAGTTTTATTTATTGTAATTATATTTAACGATTGTAATACCAGTTTTGGTCCAGCAATAAAAAAATTTATCTATCTATCTATCTAAAACGACGGATGACGTTTCTCCTCACATTGGCATCTTTAATACGAACGTGATCATGGTCCTTCTGGAAGAAAATGATCTCGAGTACAAAGCTACATCGGTACTCATTGATTCATTGGAAAGAGATGCACTGGATCAGCGTCATGCAACCTGAATGATATTAGGTACACGTTTCTGTGATGTCCACAAGTGCATTTCTCTTGCAAAATTTCTACCAAATTGTGTTCATTGTTGTCTGCGCTCCTATTGCACTAACACTGCACAACTATAATTATGAGAGTGCATTCTACCAAAAACTACCTTAAATCGACTTAGTGCCCTTTTGTCGTCAAAGCAGTTGGAATTAAATACATAGGTACGTAATGCAAAATTCCAGTTTCATTCCGACATACATTTTTCCAGAGCGCCGCACTCGTTGCCGTCACGAACGTGTCTGAATACTTGGACGAGACGGCCATTCGGAAGATGGTCCTTCCCAAAATGAAAACCGTCTACGAGAAGAACTCGAACGACCTCAAGCTCGTCCTCAATGTTTTGGCCTGCATCGAGAAAACCCTCGACCGGCTCGAGCGCTCCCAAATAATCGATGAGGTGCTTCCGCTCCTGTGGGAAGTGAGGCTTCAAGATGCTGACGTCATCATCAGAGTAGTCAGTAAGTGAACGTGCTTACCATGCCGCACCTCAACTCAATTTTGGATGTCCTCCGTTATTGGCACTTCAGCGTTGTGGAGTTGTGATGTAGGTAGGTTATGGTTATGGTCGTGTACTACCTTGGGTCAGTTTTCTTCTATCTTGGATATTAATGCAAGAATCATGGGTTACCGGAGGCTTAGAATCTAGTGATCCTAGAATTCAGGATACCCTGAAACGTAACTTCTTTTTTTTTTTGCGCGTAGGTACTAGCTAATAGTACGTACCGAATTTTTAGAGTGACCAATTTCCTCATTGAATTTTTCTATGGAGGCTTTTCAGTTCCTCCTGAGGTTTCACCTACTCACACGAAATGAAGGTCAAAATACATTAAATGAATGTAGAAGTGAGCAACAGGATAGAACCCTTTCCCAGACTGAATCGCCATCTCTGAATCTATGGCCTAGAGCCATAGATCGAGCCTAGAACAATATCGTTTTATTCTCAACCTCATAACAAAAATATAGTTAAGGTATTTGCCAGTTTGTCTAGGTTTCATTAGAAATGTTTGCAGTTTCAATCGTGATGTTCAATTTAGCATATAAATTGGCAGGTACCGTAGGAAAATAGGTACAAGTACAAGGGGTTCATATTATTTATCGTATCTCGCTACGGTATTCAAATAATCTCCCACCGATTTAAACTCATTGCATTATTATGATAAAACCTCTCGAACTCGTAAGAACCGCCATAAGTCGAGAGGAAGCCGTTTCAGAAGTAACCAATAAAATAAACGGAATACCTACAAGATATGGGGAAAACACAAAGCCCGAAGCGCCAACATAGATAAGAGATATTCGTACACATGGCAGGTATATAATAAGCCCAATGAATGTAACCTCTGGAACCTCTGTTGTAGGAGTAGGTATCCTTATTTACTTTTAATTGTCAACTTACAGCGTGTGACCGGGTATATTCAAATTTGAATAAAGGACGTATAATATACGTACCTCGGTGATTGTGATAGTTACTAGGTGCTATGAAATGATCGTGAACAGGCAATTATTTCGAACAATTAGTCATGCATGTTGTTCCAATAAGACTCCACGTCGTCATCAACACGAATGAGAATCGCGACGAATAGACATCATCGAGAATGATAATTTTGGTTATTATTTTCAATAATGAACCTTTGGAATCGAGGATTTGGAAAAAAAAATGTATTCCCCTGATGGTTTTCCTGATGGTTTACGTTTCAAGGTATGTAGAACCCGAAAATGCAATAAAAAATTTCTGTATGTCCGCCGTACGCCGTACTGGCCACTTTTCTTAGTGACCCCTAACCAAAATTAATGAAATTTGGTTTGTAGGTGCCGTTTGGGGTCTAGTTGGTCCGCAGAGCTCGGTGTTACTGTCAGTCATCTCTAAGAGGTGAAAAATAGGGGTTGACATTTTCAGAACGCCGTAGCTTGAAAACTTTCAATTGATGGGTATGGTTTTAGCGAATTTTCAAAGAAAATGAAGCTATTGCAATGGCTTCGAAATTTAAATAATATAAATTTTTGGAAATTTTCTTCATAGAAATCCGTTTCAGACCATTCTAAAACGATTCCTGAAATTTAACACTTTTTTATATGTATATATATATATATTTATTTATATATGTGTCACTCCAGACGATAACTCTCGATAGAATTGAGATAAACAGCTCAAATTTGCACAAAAAATCTATCTTGGCAATCGAAAGGCTAAGTTCGAAGATGGGCGAAATTGGCCTACTCTAAGGAGGGTTTTGGCGCATTTAAAGTGCGCAAAAATTACCCAAAAATCCCCAAAATGTTATTTTCCAACAAGTGACCCCTCATTTTAAAGGTTTTTGCACGCTGAACACGATGGTGGAATCGGATTTTAGATATCTTGATCCGTTCTCAAATTAGAGCATTTAAAGTGCGCAAAAATTACCTAAAAATCCCCAAAATGTTATTTTCTAACAAGTGACCCCTCATTTTAAAGGTTTTTGCACGCTGAACACGATGGTGGAATCGGATTTTAGATATCTTGATCCGTTCTCAAATTAGAGCATTTAAAGTGCGCAAAAATTACCCAAAAATCCCCAAAATGTTATTTTCCAACAAGTGACCCCTCATTTTAAAGGTTTTTGCACGCTGAACACGATGGTGGAATCGGATTTTAGATATCTTGATCCGTTCTCAAATTAGAGCATTTAAAGTGCGCAAAAATTACCCAAAAATCCCCAAAATGTTATTTTCTAACAAGTGACCCCTCATTTTAAAGGTTTTTGCACGCTGAACACGATAGTGAAATCGGATTTTAGATATCTAAATCCGTTCTTAAATTAGAGCATTTAAAGTGCGCAAAAATTACCCAAAACTAGGATAATCTTTAAACTCTTACCCCCACCCCCTTAGAGTGGTCAGATTGAAAAATGTGAGAAGTATTAATTGAAGACGAGAGTTCGAAGCAAAAAAGGGGGAGGCAAACGATTAGTACAACTCCTTGAATTTACCCACAGCGATCAAATAAATAAGCACTTAGTACAATTACGTAATAAACAAACGGTAGAATCAGGATGGACAAAACGTACAAATTAAAATAAATACGAAGAGACTATACATAGAAAACCAAATTTTAGACCGAAGTTTTCCTTTATTCAAAACCATAGCCATTAATTCGAATATTTCTTTGAAAATTCGCTCATTAAGTCATGCTGCATGACTGATTTTTTTTTAACGTTTTTAAATTGATCTTGAAGTAAAGAATTGTTTGAGACCACCCGGAGCATTGTACGACCAGCCGTTCGTTTGCACCGAAAATCTTCGTCAACATGATCGTGAATCAAGCGGTATAAATCCGGCCCAGTTATCATCGCTAGGGAGCACCTGATTATAATTACGGATGGCTGTATGAAGTCGAGTTGGTTGTACTGTGATATTGTTCCATTTAAAAAATGATGGCTCTTTTGGATTTTGTTGGTAGGTACTTTTACAACCTGAACAAACGTTGAAGTATTTTTGGGTAAATTATTACACATCGTTAAATAAATTATTACACAACGGTTTATTATACTATCTACGCTGAAGGGGCATCTGTACAGGTAAATTATCACACAGCGGTTTATTCTTTACCTTATGCTTCATGAATAACTACAAATAATTATAATGATTTAATTATTGATTCCCGCGCATTTGTGTGAAACTTTAATTCCCGGGTCGGCTCCAGTACGCCATTTATGGCTTTCCTGGACGGAGCTCGAGGTATTGACCACAGAAAACAGTGATCTACTCAGAAGGGGCATCTATACAGGTAAATAATAAACGGTTGTGTAATAATTTGCAGCGTTTTTGTACTAAAATTACTTAAGTGGTTTGTGGAATTCATTTGTTTTACGTTGTAACATTATAATTTTTCTATTGATTATAACATTGTAGCGTGTAGCTGCTCTTCCACCATAAACATTTGAGTAATTAAATAGGAAAGTTACGTAGTACCCAGTAAGTAGGTAGGTATAAGTTAGTAATTATCTATTGTGAGTTATAGATAATTACCCACCTAGGTGAGTAAGGGGTTTGCTAGCCCTGCGGTTATTATTGTTCTGATGTAATTCGTTATGTTGACGCGTTTTGTAGAGTTCTTACTCATTTAGTGTGTTGTGTTGGAATAAATGTACAAGTAAGTGACTACCTGGAGAAACTCCAGTTTCATCTATGGATATCTGAAATCTGAGTTTTATGGTTTATGAGGACCGGACAGTTGTGATTCGCTTTAATCAGTAGTTTCAATAGGTATATTTACAAGTTCCGACTGATCACTTGATTTTAGAGCGGATGACAGCAGATGAGTTGATAGAACTTCAGTTATATAAATTTTCTCGACTGTACATAATGTTCATTTGCTTCTTATGTCTGTTTCGAATTCCAGACATCTACAGAGTCATGCTTAGCGATAAAAAATATGGACTCTCCGTCAACGTCATGGCAACGCGAGTTATGCCGTCCCTATTGCCGCAGACTGTCAACCCCTCGTTGAACCTGGAACAGTTCACCATTTTATTAGAAGTACTCCAGGAAATGCTCGATCACATTGACAGGTAATGAGACTAAATTCCAGTTTGATAATATTACTAGCTGGATTCTTTTATTCCGTTACCTTCCAGAAAAAAAGTAAAAAATCTATGCAAATTCCCCATTTTGAAAATAGGTTCAGATTCGTACCTTCAATACGTTCAATAATAGCCATTTATTAAACGTATTGAACGCAACGTTTTATCGCTAAATATTATCAATCGCTGTAATGGTGATAGATACAGCTTTGAAAGTTATTCCTTTCGATTCAGCGTGCTGGAAAACTTGAAAAACCATTTTTCTGACAGATGGCAAAATAATGGCGATCCCTGGCACAGTGGTGACACCAAAAACTATACAGGTAGTTCTGGAGGCATAATCACATTTTTCTGACAGATGGTGATAATAAATGTTACTAAATGTCAACAAACTATAATTGAATTTTTTAACGTGATTACAAATTTGTTGAATGTGAGAAAGATGAAGAACAACTATTGTACTGCTCAACATGATTAACGAAATAATTGGAGTGGGAATCATGAAGAACTATAGGTAGTATAGCGATAACGTGACTAACATTGATAAAGCAAAAAATGTCGCTCGACTCTAAGTAAGATCCTCACTGACGTTCGGCAACTATACGAATCACGTATGAGTATATTTGTGGTTAGAGTGGGGAATCATCGAATCACTTCGATTTCGTTGCAAACGACGAGATCAAGTGGTCGACATTTACTAAAATTTACTGGGCTGCTAGAGGTCTGTTGGCGGAACTGCCTTGACCAAATACGGCGTAAGAAAAAAAAAAATCAAAATCACTGATTCCATGGTTGAATGATCATCCGGTTACATAGGCACGGTCTCGGTGGTAGGTGGTCCGGTTGCGGGCACGTGAATGAAGTATTTTTGTTTGCCATAGGTTCATGTAATCGTGTAATCTTAATCGCGAAATCATGATTAGGAACTCCTTAATTACAATATTGTGTATTATATGACTTCAGCAGCTTCCGATGAAAAACTAATTGTTCGACTTCCCTTATCGTTTACGCGTGTCATTTTTGTAAAAACTAGTATTGGACTTCAAATAATCTCTTTATTCGCTTATACTAATAAGTACCTTATTGTGGACAGTGGTCAGAAGATGCTAAATATGTCTAGTTCGAACATTTTGAGTCCATGTTGCGCTGATCATTATCTTCTTATCGTCACGGGCTGAACCGATTAGGATGCGGTTCGTTACAAAATGGTCAGCAAGCTTCGAATTCGAACACATGCCATAATGTGTGTCTGTCATCGGGAACCGCGCGGTATTTCGCCACCAAATTTTCCACCTATTTGCTTCTAATGGCTGTAAACGGGCTTTGGTTATCCAACAAAAAACTATTTTTGTGGACCCAGTGGAGTGGACTAAATCAAAATCGATTTCAGTAACCTACGTTCACTCCCTCTGAATAAAATCGATTAGTTTCACCTTTCCCTGTCATTGCTTTAAGTCTTGACTGATTAAATGGTTGTGTTGTTGAATATTACAGCGTTGACACTGGTATGCTCGGCAGATATGCACCTACCTATATCCACAAATGACGCTCTAGGCTATTTCATTATATTTTAATCGTTCTTGCGCAAATAAATACCGATGGGTGGATTAATGGGTTGAAGAGGGTTTGCGAGGACGGGGTTGAGCTCTATAATGTCAGACGGGTTATAAATTATTTCAGTGAGTATGTATATACATCCTGTGATCGCTAGTCTCACTTGGCCAAGCGATCAAATATCCACTAGTGATTATGTGTTTTCAGTCTTCACTTCATCTCTGTTCTCAGGAACCAAAGGAATAAACTCAAGTTGGACAACATGTCGCTGCCCAGCCCTGAGCGGCATCGACCCTTGAGACATCTCTACAGCT
Source organism: Leptopterna dolabrata (assembly GCA_954871275.1). NCBI lineage: Eukaryota > Metazoa > Arthropoda > Insecta > Hemiptera > Miridae > Leptopterna > Leptopterna dolabrata. The sequence continues at coordinate 22,662,783 of OX940986.1, forward strand.
CTGATAACATGCACGTGCCTCCTTTCAACATCCCGAACCTCCGGATCGAACAACGGAAGACGTCTTCCGCCGAAGACATGGCAAGGAAAAATAGCACAGGTGAGGATTGCATGGTATCATCCATCATGTTCATAATAGTCGTTGGTTGCCCTTATATTACTTCATATTTTGAATAAATCAGTTGGCGTTTTGACTTGAATTTGTTCAAATTTTGATTCAACACGAATCGAAAGGGCGGGTTTGAACTGTTTGACATGACATAGGTAGAAATTCGTTGGGAAGTCTGTTTGCCTCTTGTATGTTTGTACGTCTCATTCTTCCTTACTTCAGGACGAATATAATAATGAGCCAGTAAACTGTAAACATCAGTGCTTATTTCTGTAAAATTTTCTCAGTCAGAATTTTAAAGTCGCCACCTACTCGACTATTTTTCGGTCGTCATACCTTGATATGAATATCTTGTGAGGGATTTTCCAGTTTTCTAGTTCGTTTGTCGAATTGAGAACGTTCACGTATTTTATGCAGAACGTTTCAGCTCTCTAAGTAAATAAATAAACTGCAGTTCTAGCCTAAGTATAATACAAATAACGTACTGTCAAGAAAAACCCGTACCTATTTTTTCTCCTTGTGCCATCAGAATTAAACATGGAAGTTGACAAACGCGTAGGTGACATAAATGTATTGATCAATTCAACTACTATTTATATTGTTGGCAGAAATGTCTAAAAAATAATAAATTTGGTACATACCTATTACAAATCGGGCAACTAACGTTTCATTTTCATGGTAAGCGTTTTATGCCATAGTGCTTTTGTTGTGTTACATATAGAAAAAGCTGCTTTAGAGTATAATACACATTATACAATCGGTACTTACCTAACATGTAAACGCTTAAGTAACTGTAACTGTAGAGGTGAGACGCCTTGAGAGATTTTTCATGTCATATATGATAACCCAATTTTCGATAGTACACCAAAAATTAAGATTAATGTTACCATAATAGTTACTTATCTAGATTTCATTATTTTCAATATACCCTGGTCATATCTTCTCTTCTTTAGGTGTTTTGCGCACAAACTAGTTATGTATTGGCGACACAACAATAACTCTCTTATACGTACTCTTATGTATAACTTTCAAGCTACGTTCTGCTACTTGGTAATCAAGTAACATTAAAGTCTCTCAGGGCAGTTGTCTGTTCCAGCACTCATTGAATACAACACTAGTATGGCACCGTCATTTGGCGCACTAGTTCATTCCAATTGTTATCACAAATTGTGTTGTCGTAGAATCGTTACTGTGACTGAAAACGCCTGAATTACCTAAAAAATCAAATTTCTTTTTTTTTTTTTTTAAACCATGTGCATCATAATGATATTGAACGATATTCAAGTCAGACTTAGCGGATTGATTCGTATCAAAGATTCTGTTGCTTTAGATTGATTTCTAATTTATCAAATTAGAACACGAAGGAACTGCTTCACTGAAACTTGGAAGGGTTAGTCATGAAATGTGTCTATAAATAAACCGTAATTATTACGCGTAATTATTATTCAAACCATAAATGGCAGACCAAAGATTCATAAATATTCTTTGTATTTTTCAACTTTGATCTGCGCAATATACAGGATGTAACATGAGTGATGCAAAACTTCTCTCCCACGTGTTCTACATCTAATTTCCGACCAAAAACAGATATAATTTCCTTAATTTAAAAAATAAATTAAAATTTAGAGATACCGCTGGAAAGAGCGTTAAATTTGCTGTCTCTCTAATGCCTAACAAACATTTTTTAGGAGGACTTGAGGAGTGAGAATGGAGTTTGAAAAGTGAATTTTGTCAAAATCTTAAAATCGTCTGTTTTTTCAAACGCTTGGTGATCCTATTAATTCTTGTAGCAGAATGGTGAAGGTAAGCTAAAAAATGCGCCAAAACGTCAGCTTTCCAAGGGACTAATCAAAACGTTTTTTGGAATTGATTTCAAGAGAGAAAATGAGGTTTGAATACGAAAAAACGTGTTGTTTCCGGCTAAATGTGGGTTTTTCATGGAAAATATACCTTTTGTGGAGTACCTAATGAGTCAACTATGGGGTAATTTTCAAATCGAATGGTGACACCCTCACATCATCTCCCAGTAAGTATTTGGCCGTTATTTTCATTTTAGTCCAAGGGTGTTGGCATTACAAAGAATGGAACTATGGAAGTTAAGCGAAGAGGATTGAAAGATCCGTGAGACGACTGTTGTTCCTGTACGATTGATTGGGATGAGTTCTTATCTTTTTGCTGCCACCTGTGGACCCTTCACAAACGAACCGGTCTCTGTATTCACAAAAATGGAGGGCATTTTGAGGAAATAAAGGATTGAACAGAGTCCCGCTTAACTTCCATAGTTCCATTCTTTGTAATGCCAACACCCTTGGACTAAAATGAAAATAACGGCCAAATACTTACTGGGAGATGATGTGAGGGTGTCACCATTCGATTTGAAAATTACCCCATAGTTGACCCACTACTTCACAAAAGGTACATTTTTCATGAAAAACCCACATTTAGCCGGAAACAACACGTTTTTTCGTATTCAAACCTCATTTTCTCTCTTGAAATCAATTCCAAAAAACGTTTTGATTAGTCCCATGGAAAGCTGACGTTTTGGCGCATTTTTTTAGCTTACCTTCACCATTCTGCTACAAGAATTAATAGGATCACCAAGCGTTTGAAAAAAACAGACGATTTTAAGATTTTGACCAAATTCACTTTTCAAATTCACTCACTCAAATCACACTTTCACTTTTCACTCCTCAAATCCTCCTAAAAAAAATTTTGTTAGGCATTAGAGAGACAGGAAATTTAACGCTGTTTCCAGCGGTGTCTCTAAATTTGAATTTAATTTTTAAATTAAGGACATTATCTGCTTTAGTGGGACGAGGTCGCAAACTCGAAAAAAATTTTAATGAAAAAAGTTGGGTATTAAGCGGAGCAAAAAAAAATGTTATAGGACACTTTTGGTCGGAAATTAGATGTAGAACACGTGGGAGAGGGGTTTTGTATCACTCATGTTGCACCCTGTAGAGGTATTTTTCATGCACAAATGACAGTTTTACATACAATTATTGTTGGTATTTGCGAGTTGTTGATTTTCATTTTCATGTTTTCAACGTTGACTAGGACACAGCTTCATAGGTATCGAATTACGCTATCCCCCTAATCGTCAAGCTCTACTTCTACTATTCCCTCGATGTTTTATTTCGTATTTGGACGTGATTTACGTGTACCGATCTTTATGTATTATCTTTAACCCTTGTAAAGAAACGTTGCACTCACCGATGTATGGAACTACACGCACTGCATCCTCCCAGGAAGCTTTATTAACTAGACATCTCAATGTCAGCCAAATTTATTAAATTTCAAAAATCAATTTCTTAACCAATTGAAGGCCGTCATACTTGCTATCTATCAAGTTAAATCTGAAGTTCTCTACTATGACAAGTGCTTATCCTCAACCCGGCCTAACAACAGCGATATACAAAAGAAACTAGAAGCAATAGTTAAAAACCATATAAATACAAAAATCATAACGAAATCATTATGCATAATTAATTTACATCATTGGTTTGTAAATACACATTTCCACGTGTAGTTTCTATGTATTTGATCTGGCATGAGTTTCTTCTATTCAAATTCATCCTTATTCGTTGTTAATATCAACTACCCACTCTAAATGTTTCGTCGCAAGGAGATGTTATTATATCCAGATTTATTGGTATTAACATTTCCAATTTGTTTGTATTTTTTTAATTTAAATATCTATTCATTGTTGATATGCGTGTTGAACTGATGTTCACCCTTCCACCTTGTAGATTTCTGTGTTTGATCCGAAGCGAAGAAAGGGCTCCTAGATTAGTCGAATAACCGTGTTCCAGTGACTCAAAGTAGGTAGCTCTCCTCCACCAACGTAATTTTGTCGTTCAAATAATCGTTTAGTGTTTATGGAATTACCACCTTCCGGAATTTTGTTTTTCAGCAATTTCATGTTGAAAAATCTCAATTTTTATCATATTTTTATACCACAAAACATTTTTGCCGTGAAAAATAAGAGACCTATCTTTTTCTAAATTTTGATCGGGTTTTATTATTTTTGGTCCTCACCAATAAATAATAAACCAAAAGACTTGTTAAAATAGGTTCCTGTTTAAATATCTAGTGTACTTCTCAATAAATTATTTTGTTCTTAGTCAAAGGAAAGCAGAAAAAGAAGTATACGCGCGAACAAAACGTGCGTGGCTCTTCGTTTAAATAAAAATTACACGAAAGCTATGCAGCTTCTCTAAAAATGAGGTCAGGGTGTATTGGTAAAATATCTGACGAAGTACACAGATTAATTCTTAAATTCCATTGCTTAATTCAAATGCCATTAGTTTTGTTATACCAAAATTATGCGTCGGTATCTAGGTTGATGGATTTTGTTAATATAAAAAGCGCAAAATATAATAATAGGCAAATGTCGGGTAAAATAGGAGAATCGGAGATGTTTATGAGAATCTGTTTGGTTGGCAACGGTGTTGATACTCGTAACGGGAATAGTCCGAGAAGGTATTAATGAGGAGGGGACCATAGGTAAGGGATTGGGAGCCCTCACCCGTTCGGGGAATCCTTCAGCATGTTCGTGTGGCTTGCGATTGATGTTCGTTTTGTTTTTCTTTCCCTCTATTTTTTCCCCGGAGGGAAAAACCCGACCCTTCTAGATTCGGGTGTGCTAGGTGGCTGGTGGTTCGGCGCCTCGCCTTCATCCCCTGACTCCAACTTCCTGAGAGTCGTCAACGCCTTTCCCAACCGCCGACTGTCTGACAACACTCTGATGACTCCAAAGATCCGGATCGCCCCTTCCTGCGCGAGCAGCCCCGGCGGGACGCCAGGAACGCCAGGATCCGGAGGGCTCCCCATACGACGTCACTCCAGCATAGGACCACAGGAGCGGAGAGGATCGACCATCAACTTGTCACCACCGACGGTACGTATCACCAAAGAAATATTTTATTCTACTAACTCGTTCACCTATGTGCTATCGTCGGGCTTCTCGCTTCAGCTAGCTTTTCTAGTGACATTTTTCGTTGAAACCTCGATTCCACGGAAAATAAAACGTCGGCATGTGGAATGATGTTGTTATGGCAAGTGGACCCCCCCGGTTAACTGACTTTCGTCTTCTGCCGGAGGGGTCCCGCCCAACACCAGGAGGAGGAAGGCCACACGAACGAAGGTACACACCAAACTTAATTACAATGTTGAGGCAAGTAGAGATGGTCTTCCCATGAATAGACTGGATATCGCCGGGGTGAATTTTGTTTTACCAGTTTCCAGTCTTAAATGCGTTTATTTGGCGACGTTTCATACCTAAATATCAAAGAAAGACATGAAAATATTAGCCCCCCCACCCCCCCACGAGGGGGTGAAAAATAAAAACACTCGAAAACAACCTTCATCGAGCTTTTTAATCACTTCACCAATAGGTAATTCAGAGTTATCTCTTTAGCTGCTAGTATCAGGTATAGTTCTGTTTAAAACACTAACGCTATCTTCTTTTTTTTTCCTAGTAGGTAAGTAGAATTAAGCATCTGACTCTTGTTAGAAAGCTTCGTGACGTCGTTTCTGATTTCGCCCCTTTTACCGCTTTGAAAAACTCATGTCAGTATTGTGTCTCCTTTGTTATTTAATCCTGACTAGGGAAGCGGAGACTTCGCCAAATTAAGCACATTTAAAACAGGGAACCGGGCAATGGTGGTATCACAACCTTCGGTTTAAATCTAGCTGCTTATGTAACTGATAGCTACTTACGCTTATAGAAAGCAAGTTTTAAAAAAAGCCCACAAGTTGCTGATAGGCCTGCACCCAGAATATGCTACGAATTTCAGATTTTTTTGTGTGGGTCAGTGTCCCTCTCACTCCCCAATCCTTCGAGTTGCAACAACATGTTGTTACCTATAAGACTATCAAAAATCTGCACTCCGAAGTCCCCAATGTAGGATAGATAAACGCATGCAATTGGCTCCGTGGAACTTGTCTCATTTTATTCCGAACTTACAAAAGCATATTGGATTTAAAGCTGTTTGGTACAGTAAGTAAACCGTATATTGACGTTGAATATTTTAGTGCAAATCGAAAAACTATCAGGTACATAGTGAAAAGTGCGTAGTGTAGTTGCTTCTTCGAGCTTCATTTTCATTCTGACTATTAGCATACATTTCGGGAGAATCCGTCGTCACTGGGAAATCGAGTATGTACCCAGCCGATGTCCCCTGAGAGGCTTTTCTTAGCCCGTTCTTGTTTGTAACACTGTTCTACCCTGTTCGAAGTCTTCATCATACAAGGGTCTGTCAAAATGAATTGGATAGTCCTATTGGTGTTGGGAACAACTTGTTGGCAAGGAGGGAGGAGTTTCAGTTTACGCCACGGTATGGGGTGTAGTTCATCGCGTCTTCACTGTTACTCCCAAAATGGTCAGTCTGTCGGTAGACGCGGCAAGATTTTCGGACTCCACATCGTGAGACGGTTCCTGACTGCAGTACTTCACGATCTTGAGATGTGTCTCCACATTCATTGCAACAGGTGATGAGGAGAATACCTACCGGACGAAATCAGACTATTGGGACCCCCGAAAACGTGGACAGAGTTAGGATACTCAGCAGAGCCCCCACTGTTCTGCTCGTTTGCGCGCCGCTACTCTTGGGTTTAACCATTCAACATTGCATCGCATCTAAATGATTTATCGTTTCACCCTTACAAAATCAAAGTTTGCCCAGATTTTTTGGATGGATCCCAGGAGAAGCAGCGCGCAAACGAACAGAACAGTAGGGGCTCTGCTGAGTATCCAGTTTTCGGGGGTCCTGATCATCCGATTTTTTCGTCCGATGGGTCCTCGCCTCATCACCGTACCTGTTGCAATGAATGTGGAGACCCATCTAAAGATCATGTTGCGGTCAAGAGCCAGGATGTGGAATCTAAAAATGTGTACAAAAATCTCGCTGCGTCTAAACAACAGATCCGCCATTTTGGAAGGGATTACGGTGAAGACGCGATGATCTACACCCCATACGATGGTGTAAACTGAAACTCCCACTTAGTCTCTTCTTTCCAACGAGACGTCTCCCACCCCTATAGGACCATCCCACGACCACCTACTAGCATTTTTGAAAACATGCGTTCATTCTGAACCCCCCACCCCGTGTATCTTGAAATTTCCCATTGCTTTATTTAGTATGACCCTTTTCACCAAAGATCTCGAAGATCGGAAGTACTCCTGACATGTCAACACCAGGCAATGTCCTTCACTAAGCAGATTCAGATCTCGAGAAATCCAGCTACCTGCAACAAAGTAAAACGCTCGCCACTGATAATTACTGATGGTGTACTACTCCAGTTCTCGTTTTACTGGGGACGGCTGATTCTTCTGTTCGGTTTATATTCTTTTTCATGTAGAATATGCTGTTGCATACAGCAGTAGTTCGACCTGATAAATCGTCCCATTCCCATTTGTATCCCGTCGAAAGGACATAGAGGCTGATAGGGTTGTACAGAAGCCTTTGCTCAATCTTAACCCGAAAGCATATAGATTCATCCTAACTTTACATTCAGTGGTCTAAAAAAATACGAGTAATTTGTTGTGAACCAATCAGGCTGACAACACGATAATAGGGGTTATCAAAATTAACAACCGTTCTTTGTATTTACTGCGTTTCTTGAAGGAAAAAGACCTTCTCAGTCCAACGTTATCATTAAATTTATTCGATTCAGCGCTGCAGATTTTCTAGAATAAAAAGAGGAGATTAAGATTTAAAAAAACGTTGCTGATGTGAGTAAGCACATTAATCAGATAATGGGTCATTTACCTCTTTTTCCCAATAAATATTCTGCTTTCAACTACCAAATGTTCGTTGGAAGCCGCTTTCAAAAATAAGCGGTATTTTAAAAAAAAGGGACATTTAGAGTAAAAGTGAGCCAAGAAATGGCCTATCAAGTCTATTGACATCTGATTCGCTGATGGCCCAAGGAGGCGGAGCGAAGATTCTCAATGCTGCCAACAAGCCAACATTAGAAATGGCAAACCTTCCTGTGGCACCCTTTAAGAACCATTGCTGTGACCTTTCGAGAAACCTCCACTTGGTTTGATTTTTAGGACATACCTTTTACATTTATTTATAAATTTGCGGTTCCATCCATCAATCCACTGTGGTTCTCTAAATTGTTTAAAGTGATGCATTAGCGCTCTAAGCGGGATTTGAGTTGAAAAAATGCTCGGCAATTTACCTGATAGTTATTTCTAGTGGGAACTCAGAAATTCAAGTTTCCATTCTCTTTTCTGGCTAGACTTTCCGGCATAAACACCTCATTTATGGTCGAAGTGTTAATTTCGTTATTGAACAGAATTTGGCAAAAAAAGAGATAGGTAATTTTTAATCCGCGAAAATTGCCCATTTAAAGCGGTACTGGAGGGAAATAACTCTCAGTTTCACACTGCTCTTATTCTGTACAGTTCCCCCTGCTGTCAGGTCAAAGGAAAAGCATTGCCATCCGATCTGTAGAATACCCAGTGGGGTGACCGATACCACAAGGTCTCAAGTCCTATAGAGATTTCAATCCTCGAGCTAGTCTCGGATTTCAGTTGTCTGGGAGACGCTCCAAACGTCCTGGAACGTGACAATAGCGCGTTGTACCAGTGTCGTGGTCGCTCATGCGACGGAAAACCTGAAAGCGGCAGGTCAGTTGGAAACTGATTGTACCTACCTGTACTGACCCACGACACCGCAATCCCCCTTAAAAGGGACCTACCTAATCAGGAAAACCACGACGATGTTCAGGGTGCCTATCGACCGTCAGGAAATTAGGGAACTTGACAGTTCTAAGGAGTGTCTTCTCATCAGCCATTACCAAGAATTGGGTACCTAACTCAGCCGAATCATGTTCAGGTTGTTAGTCCTCCTCGTCGGTAAGAGGCTGGCGTGTAAGGTAGATTAAAAATCACCTATGCTTTGAAAATTACCTATGCTAATTAGAAAAAGCTCTCATTTTTGTGATCATAGGTACCTATTTTATTTACAGTTAATGCCACATTCTCATAATTATTTTCAAGTAACCACGTAACTACGTTAAGTACTTACCACGTTTGAACTTGAAAATACTCAAGATTTAATTGAACGATTTCATCCTTCCTTGCTACTTTTTAGTAGTTCTATATTTTTACAATAGACAATACCGATTTATCGTAAAACATCAAAAATTTATAAAATTGAGCACGATTTACTGTTTCCGTGGTGTGGTACGTTTTTTGGCTCAAGTGTAACTTGAAAGGAAAACCAGGAATATTCTGTGCCCATGTTTATTTTAATGGGACACCGGAGGGACTCACTGAGACTTTGAATGCGGGCCTGTCCGAGATCACACGGACGAATAGCAACCCTATCCAGAATAGTGTGTTTTCATCTTGAACATATTTCCGAATTTCTGAACTGCTATTTCACTTCCCGTGTAACCAGTCAAGTATAAACTGAACCATCAGATCAACGGGCAACTTTTTTGAGCTCTCTCGAATAATAATTAAAACTGGCAAACCATAATTCCAATCCCCTTCTCAGAGTTTCATGCGAATATTGTTTGAGGACAATTGAATTAACGAAATGATTATGCACCAGTTTGGATTGCTCCAATATTATAATTGAATGCGTGTTCCAATAAACTGTCATCATAAATTAAATTATTTCCATGGAAATTTCATGTCTTCTTCTATCGCATTGTGATGTTAATTCAGTTCTCCGTTTTACTGAGATTCCATTTCTTATAATGTCTACTTTGTGAGCCGTACATTTTCCTTTATTTATTTTATTTTGGCTTTTTCCACAGTTACGTTCGTAAAAAGATAACATTCTCATTTTTCTACACTATTTTTAATCAGTTTTTGTCATTTTGTCCAACATTGAATCAGATTTTTTTTCGCGCATTAAACACTCATTCATTAATTTATAGTAAGACTGCCAATTCGAAATCATCAGACTTCACAAACAACGTGTTCCAGAAAAGAAACACTTTCACCCCACTCCGTCACAATGATACTGAGTTCTGAGCATTCGGTGCTTGTAAGGACTACTACAAAATCGTCACTCAGAAACAAACACAAATCAACCCCAAAAATTCCCACAAAATAAGAAAAATTTTGAAGAAAAATTCGAGGAAAAAAATACAAAAAACTCTGCCTCCCGGGATTTGTTACTGATAGAAGTGAACCTTGGAAAATCACCACAATATTTTGTATATTTGCGATCTCACAGGGTTTCCACTATGGCTCTGTATCACGGGACGGGTCAACTCTATCTGTTCCCTCAGCGTATGTAAGTTCATTCACTAAACGTCCAAGTGTTCTTGTAATGCCGATGTTGCTATATCTGTTCTCTGTCTTTTAAATTTAGTTGTTTTATTTAATTTGTTTTTATTATTATTTTCGCTATATTCTTTAATTTTGTGTTGACATTTTATTCCTAGTTCCTCCAGCAAGCCCGATTCCTATGTGTCTTATTGCTACTTGCTTTTGGTATTACACCCTTTTGGTAAAACCATTCCGTTCATCCCTCCCAATTTTCGTCCGTATTACCAAACCATTCCTTCCGGTCCTTATTAACTAAAATATTGTTTAATCTCTGTGATAATCGCTATAAATTGTAAGTATTTTCACTTTCGATTAAGACTTCACTGTAATGAATTATACCTTTTACTTACCCTCTCGATTTAATAAATAAACCATTTACTTTGCTGAAATAAAGTACAACTTTTCATGCTTTCAAATAAATCTTGTACACTTTTAATCATGCATTCTTTAATCAAATGAAAATGTATCATAAAACTTTCTACATCAAAAATTCCAAGTTCGTCCCGTATAGTGGATGGCCGTGCGCTATTTTGAAAGTGATTGAAGTGGGTCTGGTCTGTAATTTCAGTTAGATCTTTGAAAGAAAATTTGAACTGGAAGTCTAAATCATTTTAACGAAAAAGTTTAATGGGAAGTGAATATACCTACAATAACTTGTAGGTATACAAAAAGAATAATTACAACCCTCATTCTTTAAATTTTTCGTCAAAAATATCCCTCCCTATACTATACGCGTTTGGAACTACGGGAATACCTTTGAAAATTGTTTGAAACTTAACCTCCGAAATGGATTGTAAAACAGCTTATTTTGTGTCATATCCCGGTAAAAATTGGTACACTTACTACATGATCGGTAAACATGCGACCACTGAGACAGAAGACTTGATTATAAACCAATAATTGTAAATGAAACCTTGAAATAACCTGTTTCCTTTTCAAAATTGTTTATCGTATTGAACTGAGCCCTAAGTTATTGGACCAAAAACAACAGTACCTACCTAATGTATTGACTAAATAATTGTATCATCTATATCTTGCGGTATTGAATAATTCACCGTTTTACAAAAGTTTGAACTCCGTTTTCTTACTCAATTTTTAATCTGATTATAGTGGCCAAGCTGCATACATATAGTTATGTAAAATTTTGAGAGAAAAATCCAACGACCCAAATTCAGTTCATGTGAATAAATAGGATCCTTTTTTATTAAACTTCCAAACATTACATACATATAGTATTGTAGGAAGGCGCTTGGAATTTTTCTTCTAATTGTGTCGGAGACATAAGCTTAAAACAAAAATTGAAAAATATTAGATCCTACGGCAGACTGCTATCATTTTGGGAAATTTGTAGTGGATATTTATAGCCTGTTGATCAAGCTTCAGCTAATTCCCTTCTCTGTTAACTCCTTCCTAGAATAGACAGATTATATAACTAATATTAACTAATGAATATGGTTTCATTTGCAATGACTAACAATCAACTAAATGAATCTCAACTAAATCAGGCCAATTAAACAAAAAAACACTAACACCTCGTACCTTCACCTTTCTCCTTCAAACTCAAACATGAACATCTTCGTAGATAAATGTGTCTGACGATTAAAACTTTTGATCTCTTTATCTGTTATCTATTTTCTGTGTTGCTGTACCTATACTACTTGTTATCATGTGCTGCTATCGCTACACTAGTATTGCAGTATTCACCACTAGTTTCTGCTCTTGGGTGGGCCAAATACCATTTCGCTTATTTCTCATTTATTTTCCTCTATGTGTTCTGTTTGTTTTCAACGTCAGACATTCATTTTCCGTTGGTCATCAGTGTATATAAACACAGTTATCACCAATACTTCATTTCCATCCATAATGTGTTTATTTGACAAACATGAAACATGTCATTGAATTTAGTTAGGTATTCATATTATTTCAGTATGAATGCGATAAACTAGCTATGCACACTCATAATGGTTATTCTTTCAATGTCGAAGCATGGAAAACAGGACTTAATGGGATACAATTATTGATCAAAACTATAATAATCACTTCTGGGTCAACTTATTGTGTAAACCTGAAGTACCTTTACGTGGTGGTTTACCTATACAGAAATTGGCGGCTACCTACCTACATACATGAGATAATATGCAGTTTTCAAAAATAGAGTCAGGCACCCGTACAATAACTGAACCTGTACATTAATAAATCAATCTTGTGAGTTGCCTTCGTCAAACATTTACCCCTTCGTAGCGGTTTTTTTTTTTAGTTCTGAAGGATACCACATAAATATCATAATGAAGCCGAACGTAATACTTTTTGTTTGTATTGATACACAGTTTCCGGTTGCTATAACAATCGGAGTGAAGGTCACTGAGTGAAGATCCCTAAAAATAACCGTGCAGTTCCTCTACACTCGTGCAGAATGTCCATTCAATCGTCTAACGTCACCTATTGGCCCTTGGAATGAGTGATTATATCACCCTTTGGATGATGGTTATAATCACTTTCAGTGTTGTTGAAAAACATTGTGAAGGTACCCCTCCGTAAACCTTCACTACTTACTGTGACTACTTACTGTGCACGGCCACCTAGATCTTATTGATCAGAAATTGTAATTGATCGATTAACTTTTCTGCTGTTTTAATGATGGTTGAATACAAAAATAATTCATTAATAATTACGAACGAATACAAAATGAGTGTGCATCAAGTGAAAGTGTACTACCTTCTAGCAGTCCAACAGTAAATTCTGAGGAATTTCTTTTCTCTGTGCAGCTTGCTAGGAGCATGATTGTGAGTATTCAGCTTTTTATCCTTTTAGTTATAATATAGAACTAGATAGCTTATTTTATTCAAGATATGGACGCTTCTGTGACCAAGAACGTTTAGGCTGTTTTAAAGTAGTTTCGTAGACTGTCGGATTATCGCACATGGTTGGTGTGACTATTACAGTATGCGACCAATACACACCATGCTTGTAGATTCTGAAGTTCTGGCTCGTGGATCCATGGGATGGCTTTGGTAGATGCTTCTTTCACTAGTGCTTCTAATTGTTGTAGACATCACTGAGCTTGGACCTTAAAATTAAAAATAGGTCTTATTCTTTAGTATTTTATGAATATCTAGGTATTGAGTATGACGATTGAGAGCAAACAACCTATGAGGCGTAACGTAAAACTTAAGTATCAAGCCCATCCAAAAATCAAGTTGGAAAATGGAAAGCAATGTGGTAATAGGGGCAGAGTTCCCGCAATGCAATTTGAATAACAGCTTAGTAGCGGCTATTAAACCGGCGCCTCATCAGTTGGGAGTCGATATATTTTGATTAACCATCAACATAAAGAAAATAGCAGAGTTTGATTTCTCCTGTTCTGATCTTTACAGAGTGTTACACGCCCACCTGTATGTAGGTATTAATATGTATGAGTGTACCTGTGTGTTGAGCTTTTCAACGACAATACTGTTGATTTTCGGTCATAGTTGTTCCCACCTCTGTGTGACTAGTCAACAGCCCTAATTCTTTAATACGATCTGAAATTTGGTTAGGCCAAGACCAACTGTGCGATTGTTGTTTGTTTGTTGGAAAAGATTGAAAGTTGCCAATGAGCAATGATCGTCGGAGGTCCCAATTTTACATTCTTGGCAGCAGTTAAAAATTCAGACCGAAACCCCTGAAAGTGCGTCGACTTGCCCCCACCTACCCTTTTAGTGTTCTTGATCGAACACGGAAACAAGCGCCACAAACTATGTATTAACAGGACAGTTGGTACAGTGCAATCTTGTTAATGGTGTGCCATTATCAGAAGGTTGTGGATTACTTTGTGAGGTCATGAGCGGCGTGGATGTAGTCACCTACACTCCCTAGCTCCCTTAATCATTAACACTCGAGTGCTGCGGAGGTGGTTTTCGTTTGAAACGTGTTTAAAAATTAATGGAAAAGCTTCAAGAATATTTCCTTGGGATTCATCTCTTTATTTATAACGCGGGAGAAAGGGCTTTCAAGTAGGTAGCTAGATCCATAACGAGTTCAAACAATCGGTAGCCTCTCCGGCTCTTGTGCTTCGTCGAATATTTAAGGATAATTAGGATGAAACTAAGGAAGATAGATGTTCATCGACTTAGGTAACTCCTGAAAAAGTTATTTATAGCCGGACCGTGGGCGACGTCGTAGGACCCTGTTGTTGGCCACCTTAACCCGCTTTCTACTCCTTGTATTTTCCCCTCCTTACTTTCGATCAGTTTTATAAATTGAGGGTTTTAACAGGTAGAAATAACTAACTTGCCAGCACAACCTGTTGGATTAATTATATTATTGGCAATCATACAATGAAATCGAATAAAAAAAGAATAGAATTAAAAACAAATAGAAACCATAAATGAATGGGCAATGTTCATTGGTATTGGTTTATTATTTTCAATAATGAACCATTGGAATCGAGCATGAAAAAAAAAATTCTTACCCCCCCTCAAAATTTGATGGTTTACGTTTCAAGGTATGTAGAATCCAAAACTGCAATAAAAATATTTCTGTCTGTCCGCCGTACGCCGTACGCCGTACGGGCCACTTTTCTTAGTTACCATGAAAAAAAATTGATGAAATTCGGGTTATAGGTTCCGTTCGGCGTCTAGTTGGTCCTCGAAGCTCGACGTTACTGTGAGTCATCTCTAAGGGGTTCAAAATAGGGGTTGAAATTTTCAAAACGCCTATACCATTTTTTTACGTAAATATTTTTACGGTTTTAAATAGTTCTTGAACTTGCGAGTTTTTTAAGACCATCCGGAGCATCGTACGTCCAGCCGTTCGTTCACAGTAAGGCCCCGAAGTTTGCACCGACAGGCATTTTCGACTCCAGTGTGAATGAAATTGTATACAATCCAAACCAAATCTCGTAACCAGAGACGCGCCCACAATAGGAATTTGTGAATACGGCCAATCATTGGTAGGGATCACCTGATTATATTGGCGGAGTATGAAGTCGAGTTGGTTGTTCTGTGATATTATTTAATTTGAAAAATGATGGCTCTATTGGAGTTTGTTGGTAGGTAGTGAAACTTGAACAAACGTTGAAGTATTATTGATGGGTAAATTATTACTACGGTAAATCATTACTCAACGGTAAATTATTACACAACGGTTCATTATACCATCTACGTAGAAGGGGCTGGAGTTTGTTGGTAGGTACTTTTGCAACTTTTTTCACTCCTCATCAACAATTTATTTTCAGAACTTCATTATGTGTGTTTCTTTTTGTTAGGTACTGTTTGTCATCGGCAGAATTATTTTAGCAACATTTAACTCGTGATTTAGGTAGGTACCTAGTAACGAGTACGGGGTTAGGTACTAACCTACGGAGGGTCTGCGATCTACATAATATGTGTAGAATAGTACATATCATATTATATAGACGGGTTATCTATACATAGAGCTGTGATCTGTAACAGAAGGGTATTCTATACAAAATAATAAACCGTTGTGCAGGGATTTGCAGCGTTTTTTAATTTATAGAAAACAGCCTCAAAGTTGTAAAAAATGGGGCTTCTCCGAAAAAATTAGCGATCCGCGATTTAAAAAAAAAATAAGCAAAATTGAGATATTTGACAAATAGGGACACGGAATGATATATGAATTTCTCACGCTTCTGATTGGTCGGAGCGCACTACGAGGTGAACTTGCGAACACTCAATATTCTGCTGGGTTTACAGCATACGGTGATAACTGATTAAACTGAAACAAGTGGAGGAAAAGAAAACAGAGAAAATTCGCAAAAAACGAAGCGGGAATTTTATTGAAATCAACGGTCATGCGAAAGTCTCTGTCAGATGCCGGATCAGCTGACGTCGTCGCAGTATCCATGAGCTCGATTTCAAGGAGGACGTGACATTCATGTGTGATGACGTATTATTCTAACTGGGTGGCTGTTTTTTTGTCGTGTTACCAGGTGATTGTGTATTACAGCTACTGAAATAACACAATTCACGAAGTTTTATCATTTTTATTTTTCATGCGCATAGCCCAATAAAGTTGGTATTTGAATGGAAGCGATAAATTAATGTTGTTTTAACATTCAGAATTTGGGTCTCAGTTCTATGTAGAGAGGACGAATCTTTCATTTTACTCTGATAATGGGCAGGTATATTCATTTCTAACTTATTTACGTGGTATCAGAACAGGATTTGATCGTAAAATTATTTATCCTTTATCCGCCAAATAAGGTTAAATTAATTCGAAATCGGTTTTTAATTTCCCTACAGATTTGTGGCTACTTGGTTTCTAGTGGTGCCGTAACTAATTTAATAAAATATATTATTATCGATTTCATTTTCTCCTCTGTCCCAAAACGCCAGTTTGCCTAAACAATCAGCTAGGTTCATATGAACCTGTAAAACAGTGGAGCTGTGCTATCGTTTATCAAAGAAAAACGGAGTTATTGAAAATAGTGTGTTTCCACTAATACACGAAAAATACACTGTTATACCGTTTTCGGTGATCAAACCATCGTCAGTAACAAACAGTAAGTTATTGTTGTCAATAAGTTATTGTTTGTTACTGACGATGGTTTGGTCACCGAAACCGGTATAGCAGTGTATTTCTCGTGTTTTTCGTGTATTATTGGAAATAGACTATTTTTTCAATAACGCCGTTTTTCTTTGAAATGGCTTACCGCGATTTCTTCGCGAGTGATTTAGTTCCTACCGTTTATCTTAGGGTTTCTGCCTCTGTTCCTTCCTCACTCTTCGATTCATTATACGTATTCTCTGCCGATGAGTAGATAGTTTCATATTTTCTCCTGCAATATTCTCGTATATCGTATAAGCTGCAACATGCCATATTTCTTATTAACTATTTCCTATTTGACTACAGTAGCTGGAAACTTACCAACTTGCAACCAACGTTGTGTTGTCCATTCTTATAGCTTCGTATTATGTCTACTTACGTAGCTCTAATCCAGTTCTTTTCATTTCCTCCTGCAGGGAGGGAGCATGCCGAACACGAGCAGCAGCGTCCCGTTCCTTCTAAGTTCGTCGATGCAGAGCATAAGGTCCCGTCGCCCGTCAGCCTGCCTCTCGAGTTCCCAAGGGGGCTCGGGACTTCTCCAGCAGCTGGGCTCAGGCATGGTAAGACAGCTCTCATCCCAGCAGGTCAACAACGGAAGGGCATTCCCTGGTTATAATGTAAGGCAATGTCCTTCCCCACTTTCTCCGTCTCTATCAGCTCTTCGCTCTGTCTATCTCTTGCTCTCTGTCTGTTACCCAGCTTTACCTACTTTTCTTTTTCTTTTCATGTCTCTGGTTGCAGTCAACCTGACTGTCCTCACCCACCTTTTCTATACATAATATATGTTCCCTCTCCTCTCATAAGACATCAGCTGGATTATCAAATGCCTCATCTTGTTCGATTTGAACTGTCTCCTCCTGGATCCAACCAAGCTGTTGAAGATTTATCACTGATCTTCCGTGAAGTGGGCAAGGTTGCTGGTTGAAGCGGGATATTGTACTCCACAAAGGAAGAATGGTGGTGGGGAGGGGGTGTCGACCTTGTGGTGGAAATTGTATGAAGACCCATTTTAAACTATTTGAGTCGGTACATTATAATCATATGGCACCATGTATCATCAGACCATATTATCCAACAGTAATCAGATATTTCCCACGTACGTGGTCAGATTGCGCTACCCAGTGGGCAGAAAATAAAAGTTTTGTTCAAACCGAAACTTAAAATCGAACACAACAAAACTTAACCTATAGTCCTCGTGAATCGAATACTCTTGCAAAAGCTGCTGGTCAGTAGTTTTGAAATTCAAGTTACAGAAATTTGTGGTTGCAATCAATTTGAGTCCTGCAAACCCAACATTATTTAGGTATATATCTGCCAGTTCTTACTGAAAACATTTCATTACTGAAGTATGCATTTTTGCCAATAGATCCACCACGCACCGGGGGTGCACCTGTAAACCAAAGGAATTAATTACATACTTATACACGCATTAATCATTTTTTGAATAAGAACGATGGAATAAATAGGAATGTGGCGTTCAGCACTGAACGGATGATTTTAAAGAGTTGACGTACTCACTGAATGGGCAGGTGGTCACAAAAAGTCAACTTTCGAAATTCAATCGTGGCAACCCCCTAAAAGGTGCCATTTGACTAGAAAATGAGATTCCCAAAGTTTTAGGTCGATCGGATAACATTAACCCGTGCCGCATCGAGGTTGAAGTTTAGAAAAACTCACTTTTTTTCATAAAGATATTATTTCTTTCCTCATAACATAGTAACCATTTGTCCTAGAGACTTGAAATTGGTCTTATTTTATTTGAAATGTTATCTTCTTCAACTTTTACTTCCATAATTTTTTCGCTACATCCTATAGATTTTATGTTATTCAGCTTTTCCCATCTCAAAACGTGGTCCGTTTCAGCAAATGTGCCTTTTTACGCATACCCCTAAAAACCACACTCCAGTCAATGAAATCGACCTCTAGGCAATTTGATACTTCTTTATCACTCTGGTATATTGAAAATTGATACATTTGAATCTAATATATAATATATGGAGGGGGTAGGGGGGAGATGGGTGGGTGGTGGGTGCTATGAAATGCACAAAAAACAATAAAAATTATGTAAAAAGTGTTTTAATAATACAAATTGAAAGTTTTTTATATAGAAAATAATAGCCTGGAACTTATTTTACAACACAATATATCTATTCCAACACCACTGAATTTAGAACTACATTAATGGCTTAGATAGTGAGGCTTTATCGACATCAGGGTAAATTGTCCTACATTCTGACACAACTTGAAATAAAAATTGGCGCTGTTCTTCGTCTTTTGTCAAGCAAGAGTTGAAGTCTTGTATCAATTTCACTCCTCTTTCAGCAGTGTCGTTGACTACCCTTAAACCGTTCACTATGTTTTTAGCATGCAAATAATGAGGATTTTTGTTCCATAAGCGTGTATCGGTGTTTAAAAAATCGGTCTCTATGGAAAACCGCTTGAAAAAATTCAAGGTTTGAGAGGTGACAAAAAAATCAAGTTGCTTATCCAAAATTTGCTCTACATGTGCAAAATCTAAAATCGCTTTTCTATCCCTACCATCAATTTCACTATCGGTTTCACCTAGGGAAAATAATTTCATGGCCATACTTTTTTTAATGTTGTCGTCTAAAGTGTGGTCGAAAAACGAGAACGCTATTTTCTGTGAGCTGAGGTACCACAGATGGTTTACAAATTTTGACAAAGCCTTATCTGCTGTTTCTGTGTCAATTTTCCTATACTCTACTAATGCTTTCAACATTTCCAGATCTTGTTTAGGGGCCAAAGCAGGTTTGGGGGGCATTGAACCATGCCTTGGCGTAAATATTTATTATGGAACAAAATTTATCTTTTTAGAGATCAATTGTTATTAACTCAAAAAGAAATGAAAGGAATAGAAGAAATTTGTGTTTTTATAATAAATATTTACGCCAAGGCATGGTTCAATGCCCCCCAAACCTGCTTTGGCCCCTAAACAAGATCTGGAAAATGTTGAAAGCATTAGTAGAGTATAGGAAAATTGTCACAGAAATAGCAGATAAGGCTTTGTCAAAATTTGTAAGCCATCTGTGGTACCTCAGCTCACAGAAAATAGCGTTCTCGTTTTTCGACCACACTTTAGACGACAACATTAAAAAAAGTATGGCCATGAAATTATTTTCCCTAGGTGAAACCGATAGTGAAATTGATGGTAGGGATAGAAAAGCGATTTTAGATTTTGCACATGTAGAGCAAATTTTGGATAAGCAACTTGATTTTTTTGTCACCTCTCAAACCTTGAATTTTTTCAAGCGGTTTTCCATAGAGACCGATTTTTTAAACACCGATACACGCTTATGGAACAAAAATCCTCATTATTTGCATGCTAAAAACATAGTGAACGGTTTAAGGGTAGTCAACGACACTGCTGAAAGAGGAGTGAAATTGATACAAGACTTCAACTCTTGCTTGAAAAAAGACGAAGAACAGCGCCAATTTTTATTTCAAGTTGTGTCAGAATGTAGGACAATTTACCCTGATGTCGATAAAGCCTCACTATCTAAGCCATTAATGTAGTTCTAAATTCAGTGGTGTTGGAATAGATATATTGTGTTGTAAAATAAGTTCCAGGCTATTATTTTCTATACAAAAAACTTTCAATTTGTATTATTAAAACACTTTTTACATAATTTTTATTGTTTTTTGTGCATTTCATAGCACCCACCACCCACCCATCTCCCCCCTACCCCCTCCATATATTATATATTAGATTCAAATGTATCAATTTTCAATATACCAGAGTGATAAAGAAGTATCAAATTGCCTAGAGGTCGATTTCATTGACTGGAGTGTGGTTTTTAGGGGTATGCGTAAAAAGGCACATTTGCTGAAACGGACCACGTTTTGAGATGGGAAAAGCTGAATAACATAAAATCTACAGGATGTAGCGAAAAAATTATGGAAGTAAAAGTTGAAGAAGATAACATTTTAAATAAAATGAGACCAATTTCAAGTCTCTAGGACAAATGGTTACTATGTTATGAGGAAAAAAAGAGTAATTTTATGAAACAAAGTGAGTTTTTCTGATCTTCAACCTCGATGCGGCACGGGTTAATGTTATCCGATCGACCTAAAACTTTGGGAATCTCATTTTCCAGTCAAGTGGCACCTTTTAGGGGGTTGCCAGAAGTGATTTTCTAAAAAAAAAATTTTGCCTATTGCCTTGTGACCACCCTAATGGGCAGTCCTGACCTCACTGCATTTTCTCAACTCCTGAGTCCCACCATTTCATCCGTTCATCAACCTGTACCTTCGCCCCCACTACATTCGTATCGTTCTTCCCTCCCCACCTTACCGTTCCCGTCGTTCTTCCCTTCCTCCCTTAGTTCACGTAGTACATACTATGTACTCGTACTATATAGTTCACCTTTCTAGCTTTCTGCGAAGTGCGTTCACCCTTCACCTTGTTCTGTTCCAACAAAAATGTTTCGAAAGAAGTGCGGTGTAGGCAGTTTCATTTTGATGTTCCGGATGGAGGAGCCACGGAAAAATACCGGTATTGTGGAGTTGAAATTAGCATTTTAAAAACTTCATTACCTACTCGTATAACATTATATAGGGAGGTAGTAATTTGTCAGTTCATACCTAGGTAATGATTTTGCAATGTATACCTACTATCCTAGTCTCCGAAGCTTTTCTAATATTATATAGATAGTTAGGTATTTCAAAATTTATCGTATTCATTCTAGTTTCCAGAGCAGACTGCAAAATATTCCGTGTTTTACTGAAATGGTTGCAAAATGGAAATGTATATTGAGCTAAGTATGTGTCGGTATAACTGTTTTATTGAATCAAACCTTTTAAACCCCGTTTTCATGATTTTTAGATCGGGATAATTAGACGGACTCGGTTGAACTGGTGAACGGTGAACGTATCCCGAAGAACGCATCCCAGAAGTGACTGAACTGGTGGGAGCTAACTCTTAGAATTGAACGCGTCTTACACATCCTTAGGAACAAAGCGTATTTAGGTCTACCTGGTGTTCATCTTGGACTCCAAGAACTGAAAACTAAACCCGGGCTATGTTAGAATGAATAGGCAAAACCCGCCCGACCGCTCGGTCTTGAAGGTGATTTATAACCGTTGTTTTTTTAACTGAAATCTAGAACCGTTATCAAGTTCAGGATTTATTTTAATTTTTGAATGTGATTGGATACTTTTTGAATGTTCCAGAGTCTCTGGGATTGACAAGTTATTATTTTTTAAGTACGTTAAGGGAGTTCCTACTACAATTTAAAAAAAAGTGTACGAGGTAATCCCAAAAATAAGGTAGGTATCGTATTTTTTAGAAATACAAAAATCCGTTTATCTTATATATAAAACTCAAAGTTTGTCTTGAGAATGTAATTAAGCCGTTATTAAGGGCGTGACGTAAGCGGTACAACCTTTGGAAGCGGTTTCGGTCGAAACAGTATTTGATGGAAAGATATTTTCTTCGGTGATTCCGACGACACCAAAACAATTTCCGTGCGATGAAATGTTCGTCCGTTATAAGAGGGATGTAGTGGATGTTACGTAGTGGGTAGGTGAAACAGTAATACTGGCACTCGGAGTTCTGCCTGTCCACCGTACAACGGGGTAATCCAGGTTTTTTATTTGTTTAAATAGCTAATATTATATTATTAAAGTTATGTGTATAAAAAATGCTTGAAAGGTAAGAATGTGAATTGAGAAACAATCCGACTTCTAAATTACGCCGGGAAATATGTGGATTGATGTATTTGTTGAAACTAAATACAGTAACAAATTTACTTACAAATATTATTATTATAATAAAAAAATTTAAGGCTGTAACATCCGTAAGGCTGTAAGCCGTTCTCCTATATAACTCAATGTTGACTTTTGGTAATCTGATATTTGAGCCATGAGACGTTCTAGTACTTGACACATTACAGAGATGTTCATGCTCAATACTCGTCTTGAAAACATGGACACAAGACTAACAAGTAAATACCTCCAAGTTTCAAGGCTTGAAATTCAGTATTAAGCGAGCGAGTTCGATATATGTCAACATTTTCTTAATTATTTTAATTAATATGTTTTGTGCAGTCCACAAAGGTTTCAAGTACTTTTTATAGCATTCATCCCAGATATCGATGCCATACGTTAGTAGTGAAAATACCAAACCAAAGTTCGTCCCATTAAGTACATTAATCTTCAGAAAACTTTTGAATACTTCGGAAATGTAAAGTAACCTCCTCAATTTGTTGACAAGAGTGGCTATGTGCTGCTTAAAATTATATCAATGTCAAACATTATTTCTAAGTAATTACAAGTAATGTTCTGCGTTAACAACTCACGTCTTGGTTACCATTATATATTCATGCAGTCCAACTTTTTTTGTTCGATTATCAGGGCGATGACCTTCAATTTCAAAAGATACATTTTATCAGTATTTCTACAGTATGTGCATCATTTTAATAGTGAAACGTTTGTATATTTTTCTACACAATCGCCACTTCGGTCGATGCATTTTTGTAACCGCTGTGGCAGTTTTTTCTATGCCCATGTCATACTAGCTCCCTGCTATATTGTAGCGCCCATTTTGCGCACACCTTCCGATGATCTCTGCATTTTTGTTCCTGAGTTTCCCGAAACACCTTTCGCAGGATTTTAACGGAAAAGTTCAAGTACCTATCGGAAGATGTGCGCGAGATGGGCATACAAAAACTGCCACTGCGTCTACCAAAATGCGTCAACCGAAGTGTTGAAATTTACAACAAAAACAAAACCGTATTCAAAAAAACTGTATACAACTAAAAAAGTAGACTAATTTTTATTCTGAAGAAAGTCCGTAATTTATTCAAAGCCAACACAACAACATTTTTGAAGTCGGCTCCAAATATAAACTAAAATGTTCTAACCAAGAGATAAAATATGAAGGCTGTGTATGGGGTTTTTAATTGAAATTTGGCGCCGACTTCAAAAATTTTGTTGTATTGGCTTTGAATAAATTATGTACGTTTGTTCAGAATAAAAATTGTTTAGTTTTACACAGCTTTTTTGAAGCCGGGTTTTTTTGTCTAATTTCTTAATTTTTTGTTTTTTAGTACCTACGATATTTTTAGTAATGTATACCTCATGCTATCAGGTATCAGTATACCGTCATTAAAGGGGCATCCAGTGTTTGACAGACTATTTTCTTTAGTCAAATCGTGCAACGTCTGTCAAAGACCTAGAAATCGAAGAATATAACTGGCACAGTACTACTTTTTGATGATTTGAAAAAAGATTAATCGAAATCGGTCCACTAGTTTCGGTAAAGTCGCTTATCCTGTAACTGTTGACTACGTACCTACTGGGCAAATCTTTACAAAAATATAATGTGACCACCGGGGCATGGTCCTCTTTCATTTGAAAAAAGATTCATCGAAATCGGTCCGGTAGTTTCAGAATAATCGCTGGACAGCAAAAAAAAAGAACACAGAAACAGATCAAATTGAGAACCTCCTCCTTTATTTTTAAGTCGGTTAAAAATATACCTGCCTTTAGAAGAATGATGTAAGTAATAAAGAAAAATAAAGGAATTTTTATATTTTAAACAAAAATAGACCTTATTTTTCGGATTACCCTCGTACCTATGACAGATGATGACATTCTAGGAATTTTTTGAAGATTTTTGCAGCTAAAAAAAATTCGATGAAAAATTAAGTTACGTCTGGGCTAACCTGATCGGGTATAAATAAATATATAATATATTAAATTGTATAGGACATAAAATTGATGTCTAGCTTGCTTAGGTAAATGTCTGTCATGCTTGTTTTGCGTATTGCGTTCGGGTGTCTTTCGACTCCAGTTCTCTCACTAGGTTCCCCCTTTTCCGAGCTGTACACTTCTTTCTACTCAGCCATGACTTGTCGCCGCACTCAACACTCTACTCGTCAGTAATCTTGAAATCTAGCTCTTGCCATTTCCCCCCTGTTTCCTCACCTTTCAAATCGACACGTAAGCATGTTGATTGTAGCTTATCGTCGGCACGCACTCTCCACCCCCCTTCTCGGCTGCCGTACCCCTTCGTGCTGCATCATTTCGTTCGAGAAAACAAATCTTTAAAAAAAAATGCAAATTCATAGCAAAAGCACCTTTTCGTGTGCATGAAGATAACTGTGACAAATCACCAAGTTATTTAAGATTATTTGTGCGTACGTACGATCGTGATTTTCGATGTTTGTTTCTGGTTATTATAAAGAAGAAGCTTTGTAAATACATATATAATGCCACTTCTCCCCCTTGTTTTAGGTGTTACATCCTAACCTAATCACCAAATTTAGGTTCAGGTGGTAATAATGGGTAGGTACCTTTCTAGTACCTGCCCATATACCTAAGCAATTTCAGGCGAGCTATAACAGGAATTCTTAGGGATATATTTTTAGCGAATTTTCAAAGAAAAGGAAGCTATTGCAATGGGTCCAAATTTTCAGACCATGAATTTTTGAAATTTTTTATAGGCTAATCAGTTTCAGAGCATCCTGAATTCATCCCTTGATTTTAACAGAATTTATAAATATATATGTTTGTGCCACTCCGGACGATATCTGTCCTTGAGTGCATGATTCAACATTTCGCCAAAACGTTGGTATTGCCAAACATAAGCATGAGTGCGAAGATGAGCAGTTCTCGAAAATTTAAAGGGGGTCAAATTTGAGTTTTTAGTGAGTCAAAAATCGGTAAAAATGGCTAAAATAACAAACAGTTGATATAAAATTACTGGAACTGGTAGGTACGGATGGGTGTGTAACGACAGAAAATTACCGTTTCGGATGTTTTTCTTACAGAATCGGGGTCAAATTTGAATTTCTTTTGTTTCAGTAATTGGTATTAAGGCTAAAGTCAATATTAATTCACCTGACGTTGTGTGCGACTCACAGCGGAGGGACTATTCCGACGGTAGAAATATTTTTCTCAAACAAATAATGGGTTAAATTAGACTTTATAGGGGTCATAAATCGGTTAAAACGGCTAAAATCACGAAAAAATGGTGTAATTTATAATATATATAAACAGTACCACGAATATTTCTTTGAAAATTCGCTCTTATTAGCCATGCTGCATTATTGGAACTTTGTGTATTAATTTTCACATCTGAAGTATAAAATTTAAACCTCTTCATTCTAGACATAACTACTACACCCCATTTGAATTTGACCTCGAAAAATTTGCGACAATTTTGTTCTGGAATTTCTATAGGTTCAGAACGGTTTTCTACAATGTTGATTGATGTTTACTGCTACGTTAACAAATTAAGATGAAACATCAGTCATCAATCAACGTTTATCACCTAATTTGTAAAAGTTTAAGGTAAAGTTGTTTGGAAAAAGTGTAGGTACTCTGAGATGGCAATAGGTTGATATCATTGGGAGTTAGTTCAAATTGATTAAGAACGTTTTGGCAAGCTCACTTCAGATATGCTTTATTCTCAAAATGTTGTTTAATTACTTGAAGTAAATTTGAGGTTTCATAATACCTGCCTCTATTCATGTAGGTCAGTGAGCACACTTTTCTCTCTGTCTCTAGACAAGTGTTATTTCGGAGAGCTTAATAGTTGTCCATAAGATCTTAGGTAGGTAGTATGTACCTAAGAACCGCGGGTTTGAAAGGAAGAAGCCATTGCTATACTACTTGAAATGACAGCCGAAGCTTAAAGACACCATTTGACTAAGAATTAGATAGATAGTACCGATTTTTTAATTATCAGTCTGAATTTCATCAGGTTGTAACATATCCAATGCTATTCCGTTGAGGTGGCATACTTAGCACTGGAAAGCAAACAGTTGGACATTCTGAATCAAATGAAAGAAAATACAATATTAATTACGAAAGATATGTTTTGATTCATTAGGTTCCTACCAACTCTAGAAATAGGTGTCAGTACGGATAGTTCCTCTAAAAATCCCGAGTCATATCACACCAGGTTGCGTAGGTATTTCCTGCTTTCTGTTTTGTCTTTGGAGATTATACGTGAAACCCAGGTAGTATTCACTAAATTCAAACGTTCAGCTGGTGTTCTTTTTTTCCATTCGTGAACGGATTCCACCCAGGTCTCTTCTGAGGCGGTTGCATGATTTTCAGGAGTTTTAATTGGTAGTATTTATAAATGCGCCACTTTATCTGGTTGACATCGCTATTTGACGTCACTTTATCCTGTCTGTCATGCAACAGTTCCCCTTATATTCTTACTTCTCCGTTTTGTAGCTGATCCATTGTCAGGATCAAAAAGCTTCCTGAAGATGTCGTAAAACGGGTGAAGCATGAAGGAGCTATGAGCGTGAGAGTACCAGTTCCGCGCAAATACGAAAGAAACTGCAAACCGCGCGGAACTGGTGGATTGCCGGTTTTTCGTGTTTGCGCGGAACTGGTACACTCTCACGCTGCATGCTTCTCTCATCAATCCACCAGTTCCGCGCGGTTTGCGTTTTCTTGTCTACCAGTTCGCGCGGGTTTATGTTGTTCTTTGCAAGCCAGTTCCGTGCTCAAATAATAATATCTTCATCCATCATTTTCGTATTTTATTATGTAAATTGATAGATGACTATTGCAGGTACACTCACTTTTACCCTCGTCGCCAATTGCTGTGTCGTGATAATACAGATAATCAATAGCTGATACGTATAGCACGGTAGATTAGAGAGTTTTTGCAACACACTCGTGACGAAACGAAACGGAAAACGACACCGAAACGGAAATGGCGGATAGGGCGACCGAAGTCAGATGCTAACCTTTTTCGGTTCAGTTTTCGTTCAGCTTTGGCGTCTACCGGCTGGTGGAGTCACGCTAACGTTATGTCAACCTCTCTTTCATCCATTTTACTCCATGGTTAATACAAATCTATGTCCACACATGTCGTCAAGTCTGCCAAGACGCCAAGAAGCAGCTGTGAATACGACGCTCAACATTTTTATTTTCCAAGGAAAACAGAAGAAGGTAGGTAGCGTTATACAGATGTAAGGTTAAATTACGTTTCGTCATATCAACACAACGAAAGCTGACACCGCGAGATCCCGGTATTTTTCGTCGTCACGGTTCGTCAAACTTTTCGGTGTCTTAAGTGCGCATGCGCAGCACTGCTTTCGTTTCGTTCGTTTCGTCGTGAGTGTGTTGCAAAAACTCTCTAATAATATTGAAGTGAACAATTTTGAAGGAAGCAACATTACGTTGCAACGTGACAACGTCTGGGAAATAATAATGTTGTGGTTGGACTATAATAAATTCAAACAGGAAATGTCAGCAGACGGTGGGTTGAACCGCTCATCAATCGATTTACTCACAGACGAACACGACGTTTATCGATCATAATAGTTCGTCATACTGGTAAAACGAGTCAGTTCGTGGAGCGAAACACAATAAACATTTGGAAAGAAACAAGTTTTGGCTTGGAAAGGTTCAAATGTAGCATTTCCAAGTCGAACTGGACGTCTTCCAAGTCAAATGGGGAATTTTCCGAACGATAGCAGCCTTTTGCAAAATTTAAAAACTTCAGTATTTCTGTGAATAATAATTTACTAATGTCTGTTCAGTTGTTCTCTCAACGCAGTTACTGGTTAAATAAAAAATGTGTTAAGTAAAAAATGTTTAGTATGCATTTGGTTTGGAAAATGTCCAGTTAGACTGGTAGGTCCTCATTGGTGATACCGCGGAAATGAACGGTTAAATTCACTTACTACTCTGCGCGGAACTGGCACACTGGGATTGGGTTTTCCGCGGAACTGGTAGTCGTCCTGCAGTATGGAAATGTTGCAGGTATTGAGTAATTATCAAGGGGTTAAAGGACATCATAGAGCAGAGCCAGAAAGGAAGGGAAGCAGCCGTAAATATATCATATCCGTATGTGGCCTTTCTTATATTATCAATTCCATACACCATTGCCCCTTTACAAGGGCTCTCCTGTCTCCATCGACCCGCGCTTTCCAAGGGAGCTTTCCAGCTCAATCTAAATACTGATAGGTACCCCCTCCAAGATCCTATTATACCCACTTCTTCCCGTGAATTGGAATGACTCCCGCCCAACTTTCCCTCACCCAACATGACCGGATTTACATGGCCCCCATTCACCGTTATCCACTCCACATAACATTGTCTCAGGGAAAGCCAAGGTAGGCGAAGTGACGTCACATCAATCTCAACCAATAAGGACGCTTTATTCAGCAGCACTTTTTAATTCGAGTTAAAAAAATAACTAAAAATGTTTGCAGATGCAAAGTATTTTCAGCAAAATTACTAACTCATGCAAGTTTCTCAGCGAGGACCATTTCTCATGTACTTGTAGACGAGTGACGTCGATATGAATGGTACCTACCAACTCAAAGAAAACCTTTTTGTAATGGTCTTTATGTTTACCCCAATTATTACGCACCTGTGTTTGTATGTGGATTTTTGTACGTATACATATTTTTGTACCTATGTATCTATTTTTGTCCAGGTCCTTTATATATTTCCGTACTTTTTTCATCTGACCTTATGCATTATCTAGTGAGTTGCTTCTTATAATATAGATACAGGTTGAAAACATAATGGAAAGTCGGTTAAAAAAAAATAAATAAAACTTGAAGAGTGATTGATAATTGTAATGACCGAGTAGTTCATATTTATGTACTATTTGCTCGTAATGTTGTGAACATGTGCACCAAGTGGGTATTTGAGATATTTATTTCGAAGGAGAGTATTTTCAAGTTATTCACTGAAAGGAGTACGAATAAGTATTTTCGAATTTTTTCTTTTAATTCTTCTGATTGATCAATTTAGGACGAGGGTTTCCGAGAGCTTAAGAGGACTTTCAGCAAAAGAAAGGGATCCACTTCCATCACGTCTCTTATCGGCTAAACTGCAATATAACATCCAGTGAGTTTCCAAATGAAAAAAAAATGCATCTTTTAGAGAAAACCCTTATTTTTATATTGGACGTCAGCAACGTAGGAATTATCGCTAATGAACCTTTCACGAGGCTGAAGACAGTGAAACACTCATGTGGAGACACATGACGGAACCCCACAAATTGGCACGCTTTGGGCATACAAATGACCACAAACACCAGTACGTATTGTGTAGGTCTGTGTGTTGCATTAGTTACAGGTAGAATCGCACCGAATTGAAATTTTCGAGACAAAATTGCAATCCCCGCGGCATGGAGCTGTTTTTGCCAGTAAGTACCTACGTTCTAAATGGCGCAGTCAGGGACACGATAACATAGCTCTGGGTTGTTCCAGCGATTGCAGTCCCCGTTATCGCAAACGATGTATTCTCAAAATATCTGCAGTGGTTGATAATACTTTCTCATTGCACCTCATTTCCATATACGTCTGTTTGATGTGCCTCAAAAACTTTTTGGAAACTCAACTAAAATTTCACAGCTCGTAGTAGGAGTAATGAATTTAACCCCCCCCCCCCCCCCCCGCCCTCCGCCGATTGTTCAATTGGAGTTAAGGAGGCAGACAAATTATGGCTTCATCCCATGTAGAAGAATTTCGCCAACAGTTAAAGTGTGCCGGAGTTCAATCGGTAAGGGTTAAACACATTGATTTTCTCAACTCACAGCAGAATAGACACGCACCCATTCTACAATGCACTGATTGCAAATATCACCTAGGAATAGTTACTTAATTGTACATAAATCGGCTTGAATTTACTGGATTTGAATGAAAAAATTAGTTCCTATAGGAAACTTAATGAAAATTAAAATACCATCATTACCCTCATTGACGTTTTTAAAGTGCCGAACCAATTCCTTGCTGAATCATCCAAGTTTGTTTTCTCCCATCTGTCAACTAAAATGATACGTGTACCACGCTTATAAAACGGATTCTGCAGCTAGTTACTGCCCAGTTACTTATATACCTGTAAACATTCAGTACGGAGGCTGGTATGTACCACATCTTCGATTTTGGGGTGAGTAACTCAATATTTATTTGACTGGAAAATTCCTATTTTAAAAGCTATTATACAATATCAAACAGCTTCAAAAATACAAACAACATATAAAACGATGGTGCGTTATCACCAGTGAGAGGAGAGCCATAAATCGTGTAAACATAGGTACTTAAACAGAAACTAAGATAGAAAACAAAACAAAGCTAAATCAAAAAGGTAAGGTACCCATCTAGACTTGTAAGTAACCCAACTCGTTTTTCCATCAATAAGGCATGCTTGTTGCATATCGAGAATCTTGGGTGTTTTCGTTTTGAATCTTGTCAGTGTCTGGAATGTTGTTGGATTGTGTTCGTTATTTGTTTTCGCGATTTAATTGAAATTCCCAAATTGGTTTCCCATTTATTATCATTTTTGTCGCTTTCATCCTGAATATCTGAAAGCTTTAACCGCTTACCCCTTTCGTTTCGCCCCTTGTTTCCCTAGTGGCCTAATTCCTGAGGTTCCGTGTCATATCCAATTTATTGTAAGCAAGCATCGAAGTAGTAGGGTGACCCTATTTTCCAGTAGGTTTAGAGATATAGTAGTAGTCGGATACTCACCTCCAAGTGTATGGCGTCAAAATCGTGTTCAGTTCAATCTAAAAACGCACCTGTACTTATATGTTGAATGCACGTCTAGCATTAAGCAGGTAGTTCTTGTTATTCCTTGTTCTTCTATTTTATGATGGTATAGCTCCGGGGGCCTATTCACTAAAAGAGATAATCTCTTTTGAACATATTCCGGGAGTCTCTTCCACATGCCTGTCGTGTTCTTCTTTCACGGAATAGCTCCCTTGTATATTATAATATTGTTAAATGAACAATCGGCTTACCTTAGAGATGAAAAAAGGTGCGCGATCAAAATGAACGATGAATGATAAAAATGACCGGTGTGGTAGCGGATGAACGAAGGATGATACACGAGACATGAGAGACTATTTCTTTCAAGAAAAGATACATAATTAGGTGTATCTTTTGAAAGAGATAGAAAATGAAGATGGATGCCAACTATCTATTTTAGAAGTTACTGAATAACCCTGTAATGGATACTATACAAATCTCTTTTGTTAAAAGAGATAGTTGGACGGAAAAGAGATCTCTTTTGCTTAGTGAATAGGCCCCAGTATATCAGTCATTCAACAAGTGCCGATATATTAATTAAAGCTACGCGTAGGGTGTTCCAAATACCTGACGTGGTTTATCTTTTTCAATAATGAACCTTTGGAAGCGAATATAAAAACAATTTTTTCAACCCCCCCCCCCCCCCCCACTCAAAACTGGATGGCTTACGTTTCAAGGCAGGTACCTACGTAGAATCTGGAAATGAAATCATAACATTTTTGTTTGTTACCGTGAACCAAAATTTATGAAATTCGGTTTGTAGGTCCCATTTGGCGTCTAGTTGACCGCGAAGCTCGGCGTTGCTGTCAGCCATATCTAAAGGGCTGAAAAATAGGGGGTTGAAATTTTCAGAACGCCGTAGCTCAAAATCTTCCAATATTAGTAGTAGGGTTTTTGTTGTTTTTAAATTAATTCCATTATTTCATGAAAATCCAAATATAAATTGAAAATGTAGGTATATTACATTTCAGTTGAAAAAAATTGAAGTCTGCTTGGACAGTTGTGCGAATCAATCATTAGTCACCTTCAGTAGGCAGAGTACCTACCGACCTACTTGGTTTTACTTTACTTCACTAACGTGAGAAATTGAATCCAACTCGAAAGGAAAGTTTGAAGGTTGAATTGAATGTTAGGAGATGAGATAGGTGCCAAGATAGATAGTGGTACCCAAGATAGGTACGTGTTGTCCTGCATGATTAGGTATTGACCGTATAACATGAAATGTACCATCGATATTATCAGATTACCTGTACAGCTGTATTTTCCATTATAGCTAGAATATTGGTATCCAGCGACAGGTAGCAAACCCACTATTTGGAACACCTCACCACCATTATATTTTATTAAAATTGATTTGGACTTTATGACAAGTACAAAGACCATAAGTGCTTACCTACCTGGGTCAATTTAGTTGGATATTTTCCCAATGAGGAGAATATTTATGCTCTCACAATATTACAGCAAAGAATGATAATAACGTGGAACGTGCCGCTTTTATCCAGTTTGCAGCCTGTGTTAACACGATTGATAATTTTAAAAGTGCATACGAATGCCTAGTTTAGATCGGAGACCTGCCGAATCCATGTTAATAACTTCGAATTGGTACCCAGAACCTTCGATCCCAGACAATACTCGGCAGCAAAACTAAACCGGAGAATGATTTCATAAACGAATCGGCACGTCGCGTAATCTCATTTAACAGTTTGAGTTAGGTACATAGAAGGTCTGCATTCTAGGACAATATGCGTATGTAGTGAAGTATGTCATGCATGTATACAGGGTGACAGAAATTGGACACAAATATCTGTCAAATTGCGGGGCAAAAAAATCGGATCGCGCTATTCTTTGTGATTTTTTCCGTAGAATTCGAATATTACTCTTTTGTGCGCGTGCGCAAGCCGGAAAAATGTTTTGTATTATAGGAACCCCCTTTTTAGCGAATTTTCAAAGAAAATGAAGCTATTGCAATGGCTTCGAAATTTAAATAATATAAATTTTTGGAAATTTTCTTCATAGAAATCCGTTTCAGACCATTCTAAAACGATTCCTGAAATTTAACACTTTTAGCGAATTTTCAAAGAAAATGAAGCTATTGCAATGGCTTCGAAATTTAAATAATATAAATTTTTGGAAATTTTCTTCATAGAAATCCGTTTCAGACCATTCTAAAACGATTCCTGAAATTTAACACTTTTTTATATGTATATATATATATATATATTTATTTATATATGTGTCACTCCAGACGATAACTCTCGATAGAATTGAGATAAACAGCTCAAATTTGCACAAAAAATCTATCTTGGCAATCGAAAGGCTAAGTTCGAAGATGGGCGAAATTGGCCTACTCTAAGGAGGGTTTTGGCGCATTTAAAGTGCGCAAAAATTACCCAAAAATCCCCAAAATGTTATTTTCCAACAGGTGACCCCTCATTTTAAAGGTTTTTGCACGCTGAACACGATGGTGGAATCGGATTTTAGATATCTTGATCCGTTCTCAAATTAGAGCATTTAAAGTGCGCAAAAATTACCTAAAAATCCCCAAAATGTTATTTTCTAACAAGTGACCCCTCATTTTAAAGGTTTTTGCACGCTGAACACGATGGTGGAATCGGATTTTAGATATCTTGATCCGTTCTCAAATTAGAGCATTTAAAGTGCGCAAAAATTACACAAAAATCCCCAAAATGTTATTTTCCAACAAGTGACCCCTCATTTTAAAGGTTTTTGCACGCTGAACACGATGGTGGAATCGGATTTTAGATATCTTGATCCGTTCTCAAATTAGAGCATTTAAAGTGCGCAAAAATTACCCAAAAATCCCCAAAATGTTATTTTCTAACAAGTGACCCCTCATTTTAAAGGTTTTTGCACGCTGAACACGATAGTGAAATCGGATTTTAGATATCTAAATCCGTTCTTAAATTAGAGCATTTAAAGTGCGCAAAAATTACCCAAAACTAGGATAATCTTTAAACTCTTACCCCCACCCCCTTAGAGTGGTCAGATTGAAAAATGTGAGAAGTATTAATTGAAGACGAGAGTTCGAAGCAAAAAAGGGGGAGGCAAACGATTAGTACAACTCCTTGAATTTACCCACAGCGATCAAATAAATAAGCACTTAGTACAATTACGTAATAAACAAACGGTAGAATCAGGATGGACAAAACGTACAAATTAAAATAAATACGAAGAGAATATACATAGAAAACCAAATTTTAGACCGAAGTTTTCCTTTATTCAAAACCATAGCCATTAATTCGAATATTTCTTTGAAAATTCGCTCATTAAGTCATGCTGCATGACTGATTTTTTTATATGTATATATATATTTATATATGTGTCACTCCAGACGATAACTCTCGATAGAATTGAGATAAACAGCTCAAATTTGCACAAAAAATCTATCTTGGCAATCGAAAGGCTAAGTTCGAAGATGGGCGAAATTGGCCTACTCTAAGGAGGGTTTTGGCGCATTTAAAGTGCGCAAAAATTACCCAAAAATCCCCAAAATGTTATTTTCCAACAAGTGACCCCTCATTTTAAAGGTTTTTGCACGCTGAACACGATGGTGGAATCGGATTTTAGATATCTTGATCCGTTCTCAAATTAGAGCATTTAAAGTGCGCAAAAATTACCCAAAAATCCCCAAAATGTTATTTTCTAACAAGTGACCCCTCATTTTAAAGGTTTTTGCACGCTGAACACGATGGTGAAATCGGATTTTAGATATCTAAATCCGTTCTTAAATTAGAGCATTTAAAGTGCGCAAAAATTACCCAAAACTAGGATAATCTTTAAACTCTTACCCCCCCCCCCCCCCCTTAGAGTGGTCAGATTGAAAAATGTGAGAAGTATTAATTGAAGACGAGAGTTCGAAGCAAAAAAGGGGGAGGCAAACGATTAGTACAACTCCTTGAATTTCCCATTTGACATATAATTGTTATGATACCTTCATAGATAGACAAGTACCGGCCCACGTATTACTAGAAGGAAGACGAAAGAAAAAATCTATTTCAAATTATTCAATTTAGGTACTAACAGTAGGAGGAAGAAGTTTTCCTTTATTCAAAACCATAGCCATTAATTCGAATATTTCTTTGAAAATTCGCTCATTAAGTCATGCTGCATGACTGGTTTTTTTTATTGAAGATTCGGTTTCTACGTGAAATTTCACAAGAAATTTACCCCCTCTAAACGCCTTTTTTGATGCGTAAAAACGTGCGTAAACGAGCGCAAACGCGAAAAAAATGAGATTTTGCGAATGTATTCAACCGCCACTTCCGACACAAGATTTTCAGATAGGTATTTTTTAACGATGGATCACTTGGTTTTGTTTGTTTTTGGTTTCGACTCCATTCAGTGGGGTTATTGCAGAAAACAGGCATTTCCGAGGAAGACTCAGTCTATTGATGGAAGAATGAATTAACTAGAAAATAAAAAAATAATTTTTGTTGCATTGCCATTTTAATGTAAGGCAGATCGAAACTTGGTTTCACATGATGACTGAGAAGAATGGACTACGTTTTGCTATTTATTATTATTTACGTCTTATTTATTTATTTATTCGAATATTTACGGGCATACATACGGGCGATGAAAATAATACATTACCAGTTGGCTGAGAAATAAATAAAGAATTCAATAATTAATTTAGCTGCGATACAGTTGCGTGAACCTACGAAAATTCTTATAATAAAAATAAGCAAAGAAAGATTGTGGTCTATATTAATTGTTGAAATAAATAGCCTTAACATATTTTTTGAGAGAATTTTGGTAAAAATCGGTTTGAGGCGAGATGCAGAGTAGGTGGTTTGGAGCTTGTGGAGCAAAGGTGAATCTGAATCTAAAGAAATGAACAGATGAGATTAGAACCTACTTACCTATCATTTTCTTCATTCAGCAAGAATTCATTTTTTGTTTGTATTTTCTAGTCTGAAATTTATTCTTTCACCAGCACACCGATTTTCCCCCGAAAACGCCTGTTTTCTGCAATAATCCCCATCGAACTGAGTCGAAACCGAAAACGAACAGAACCAGCGTTAAAAAATAACTGAAAAGCGTGTGCCGGAAGTGGCGGTTGAATGCATTTGCAAAAATCTCACTTTTTGCGTTTGCGTTTACGCGCGTTTTTACACGTCATCAAAAAAGGCGTTGTGTGGTGTGTGTGGGGGGGGGGGGGGTACATTTGTTGTGAAATTTCACGTAGAATCCGAATGGGGAGTAAAAAATGGGGCACAAAACCATGTTTTTGCGCAATTCGCAAGTACGCAAAGGTGTAATATCACAAAGTGTAAAAAATCAAAAAGACTAGCGTTGGTCAGATTTCTCTTGCTCCTTAATTTAAGAGAAATAAAGTGCTGGTCGATTAAACTTGTGTCACCCGATACATCCCGAAATGATCCATCGTATTCGTCACACAGGCCCCCCACCATTAATGACCATTCACCTAATTCGAGTTTATTCTCCCTGCTGCCCTTTCCCTCATCCGCCACTCAAGTTATTCGTGGCAAATCCGAATCTGTGTATTTGACAACGTCATCGAACGATTTTGAAATTTTTCCAGTACTCGTTATTCTCTGGGAGATCGTAAGTATAGGACCCTGGCAATTGTATTCCTTGGGCTGATCAAGTTGGAGCAACACTACTGGCACACCAAAAAAGAGATCTCAGCTTAAATTCCACATTCAACGTTGTATTGTGTGTTTGATTTCATGTTGCATAACCTTATTTTTTAGGTATAGTTTGAATATAATAGTTCTTTCAAAAATGGAACCTTCCGAACATGCCACTTTCATGTTAGTACCTAATCAAAATTAATAATGAAAATAAACCTATACGAAAAGAATGTGTGTACATAAATGTTTAAAATGGCCATAGAAATATTTATCAGTTTCATCGTGCTGAAGAATACCCGTAACTGAAATTTTGCTTTTAACTACCCTTTCAGTGTAAATAAATGGTGTGTTAAATACATTATTCACAGGTATAAAAGTGTATTTTTTGAATTTGTACGAAAATTGAGTCAATTGCATGTATAATAAGCTTTGAACCTCGAATGTAAAAACAAGATGGTGGATTCATGTACATTTGTTCTGAAATTTGATTGTAGTTACATTAGCGCAGAGGCTTCAGTGTTTGGGGAGCCATACGTTTATTAATATTTACCATAAATAAATATATTGTGAAAGAGTATTAAGATTTTCAATGTATAATAATTAAATTCAAAGTCTAAAAAGAAAACTTGAAAAACTTAAATTAAGCCTCTATATCATGTGACGAGGTTCGCAAACCTAAACGTACCCAAAGCACAATCATGATTTTAGATAAATAGATGCAAATATAGATGTGCCCATTTTTGTATGATTCTAAATCGAGTAATAATTCTAGATTATATTTTGTTAAATATGAAGAGAATATTTGAGTTTGTTTAGTAAAATCTGGGATGTGACAGAAGTTATGTGCGTTAACACAACCAGTACAGCTGTGTTTGAACACCAGAGAAAAAAAGTTATATCGACTATAAAATATAAGGTATTTCCATGCCATTTTTATTTGAGAATATGGAAAATATTCATAGGGATCAATAAAACAAGTAAGTTTAATCGAGTAAATATCCTGTCCATTTTGAATGTTGATGTCGAAGGCTGAGGTCGAAATTTCCTGGTATTGACAATATTATTGTGTTGGCTTCATACTTATATCATCGTTCATCACGTTGCGAGGGTGATTATGATGTCCTCTCCACCATTTAATTTTTATGGAAAAGAGTAGATGCGCCTCGAAACCATCGCCAGTTACTACCTATTCTAGGATGTTGATAGGTATAAATTAATATATGAGTAGATAACATTAAAGTTACTGAATGTGTGGTTTGAAGGTTTGGTATTCGGCCCAAGTAGTAGTTCTCGTTTTCAAACAATTCAATTCGCTTTGGTACAAAAAATTTAGTTACCTCCTATCTCATGTACCTATCTGTCATCAGTAGAGGTGATCCATACGCCTCTTCCAAATTTATTGTAGGGCCAATGTTTGTTCGCACCGGCTTTTTCTGATGGTTAGCTGATTCTTAGAAAACTTTAAGAAACCATCCACGGTCCAGTGCCATCTTGATAAGCGTTTGATAGTGGTTGGTAATCAAGCAATCAAGAAGGCAGTTCATGGCCAGTTCTTGTCCGCCTGATTTTCTGTGGACTGGAATGACTATCAGAAAACTGGCTTTGGATAGTTGAGAAAACAGTGAACAGCCAATCGTGGATATACAGTAGAAAGAACACAGATGGTCAGATAACCGTCAGATGTTCACTGCGAACCTTAGTCAGCTTAACCTATATAGCTCTGCGCAATATTGGCTAATAATGTTATGCTAGTGTGTTATATTATTTTTCAGTAGTAGAAACAAAAAATACAAATATGATAGTTGGATTTTTCCTGTCTTCCATGTACCATCGGTACTAACAGCCTAACATCAGGTATTGGTGAGCCAAACGAATGATTTCAGGAATCAAATACTGAGTGATATAATGAATTTCACAACCGAATTTCATCATTTGAGTACAGAATTATTCGGATTGCCTTACCATGGGTACTGTAAGGCCCTACAATATACGGTCACGTAAAATTCATTTGAACTGAATGATCATTCGAGCAAGACGATGAATACTTAACAGGTGTTCACGTCTCATCACTTTGTCACTGTGTTCTTCACCTCCGTTCCACTTGTGGTAGTGGGAATGGGTGAAATATTCCAAATGTGGAGCTTGGTGATGATACCGCTGGATGTGAAACGAACATTTCATGCTTGAAATCATGCACCAAATGATGCGATACCCTCATGCAATGCTTCATTCAAATTGACCATCAACTTAAGAAAGAAATTCTAATAAATTATGCACCTTGACTACTTAGCCTAAATAATTATGCACCTCTGATCGCAATCATGTAGGTGTGTAATTATTATCAGTATCCAGGGTTTAATAGCTGAAAAGTAACCTCATATCGTAATTGAACCATCCAGTTGACAATATAATCTGCAATCTCCCTATGATGTGTGGAAATCACACCAGTTTTTTCATTGTCACAGACAGTCACATAATTATGTCATCCCTTGAGTAGGTGTATATAGGTACTAAATAATAGATACAGGAATGTGATTTGCGATTTCATCTTCATGAAACGTGATCTTTCTATCATTCCCATGTCAAAATCAGTTTAGCGGGGGCTTGAGTATATCACTCCCTTCTTGTTAATGTGCTGTTGTAAATAGGTAATCCGCTTTATGCCTATCGATGAATTGATTAATAATGCAGAGTACAACTGAGCGTTGTGCACCAAAGTTAGAACTAATAGTGCTGATGGCGCAGTCAGTTGCACAATAACCTGAAAGGCCTCTAGCAGTCAATAAATACACTATTATATTAAGTGTAAAGAGATAATTAATAAGGGACCAAAAAAGCCTTGGTTAAAAATAATGGTTATTTTAAGCCTGAAATCTGAAAATATAAATGATTCAGTTCATTATTGCTTGTAAGGATTTGTTATACTGAGGGCAGTACAATAATTATTCTGATGTACGATCGTAACCCCACCAAACCTTGAGCCTACCAAAACAATATGTGGTAGGCAAACCAACTACAATTGTGCCGAATGACTTGGAATGAGGAGGTAAAACCACCACTAGGTTCACATATGCTGGAAATCAGGTATGCCAACGTGTTTGCCGGAATTTCTGCCGCAGAGTCGTTGACACAGCAGTACGGATCTGTAATCCGTGAGCGGAATCAAAACCAACCACATGTCGAGGCACGAGCAAACAAATGGGAAAGGTGTGCGCTGTAACCTCTAAGTTGCAATTTTATTCCTATTTTAAGTCCTGTGAGAGTTTTTGTATTAACACTGTTGTTTCGAAGAAAACATCGCCGGGGAATCCGTAAGACCATGCGTCCAATATACAAGTGTTCTGGATCCGTCCCTGTTTATGCCACAGTTTTCTCTGTAGATTCTCTTCGTAGTTCCATTAGGTAATATTTTGTAATTCGTTCTTTAATAAAGCATCTGAAATTGCTGTTTGGAATAGATTTATTACGCAATGTCGTATTTGTTAGAAATATGTTGTCATTTTGCGCTATTTTTTTTAACGCAATTAGTAGGTACCAGCCAAAGGGCCACTTCTAGATACAGAAAGGGAGTCACGTTATACTACAAGACAAGAGACAAATATAATGATGTTATGTAAGATTCTGAACAGCTGTGGTTAGCATCTGCTCTTTCGTATCTTTCTAGATGAGCGCTCTCTGTCCTTTAAATGAAATTTACTATAAAGTTGAAGTCAACACAAGTCCTTGTCAACTGAAACACCGAAACCTACCTATCGACTGAAAGCATAATTATGCACTAAATTCAGCTTAGGACTTATAGTATTAAGGTCAAAAATTGAATCATAACTTCCCCGTAACCATGATGGTCGGTCAGTCCTCGTAATTGATCTTTCTTCGTACTTATGTACCGACAAAATCGTACCTACCCTTTTCTCAAACAATCATCTTGAACATAGACAATACCACCTTGAATGTTTCTTAACCCCTTATCAGAACTATCTATTACGAAAATATATTTATTTAACCATATTTATATAATCTCAACCATTAGAGTGAAAGCAAACAAAATTCCGATATTGTCCAAAAATGCTGATGCCGACAATTTCAAGGTAGGTACCCTTGATTTTCTCTAACCTAGGAACCAATATCATTCAACTGATAATGATTTAACCAATGATTGTTAATCATTTAATCACTTCGAACTTTCCATATCAGCCTAAAACTGGGCCTAATTTACATACCTACATGTTATTCATTCCGAATGTTGAGATTTTACTGTGTGGCTAAAATTGAATAAACTAAATTAGGATTGGATGGATTATAATGATGATTATAGATTAATTAATATTGTTAAGATGTTATATTTATCAGGAAACGTATTTTCAACTTGAAGTTTCATGGGGAAAACAATAATCATATTGCTATTTTAAAATGTTGACTTTGACGAAAGTTTATTGAACGGAATTTCTTCGTATTCTAATGTGACGAGTTTGTGCGAATGTATTTTCCGCCTTGTTAAAAGTAGTATCTAGTGAAAAAGAAGAGTATAGAGATTTTTATGTAAATTACGATACAAATGTAAAACATGTTCGTTATTTTCACAATATTTATTTTTAGAACAACAAAAATTACCACATTTTGAAATATTGAAGGGAAAAAATCAGTTTAGACCTACTTACTATATCTATTCATTAAAATTGTTTTTAAATGCTCAAAAAAAAGAGATTTTGTTGGAAGTTTTTTGCCATAACGGCATAAGTAAGGATATTGCTACAAGACAATCGAATATTAGATTTGCGGGTTTCATGAAGGTAAATAATGATGAAGCATTAAAAATGCAAGGACTAATAAAACATCTCTATCTAAAAAACAATCTAATCTACACTGTTGTGGTCTTGTAGGTCTACAGCCTGACCTACGCTCTTGTAGACCTCTGCAGATTTCCATTCTACTTCGTAATCTGTGAAGAGAGAAAATAAAACCACAGTTCAAACTTCCGTTTCCGCTATCGCTTTGAAGTTTTCAGTGAAAAATAGTGACAAGAAGTGAACTTTGATTTGGATGTCCTTGTTTCGGTTTTCAACCTTGTCCACAAATGTAATGTATTTGGACCAATGGGAAAATTATATGGAAATTAAATATCTTCAGCAGTTTTAAGTTTTCACTGTACACAGCTTTTTACATGGATACACCAAAGACAGAAGTTGTTTATTTTAATTTTAAACACTAAAAACCTCTTAAAAATGTAAAAAGTTTTGTAGGTGCAAATCAAAATATAGAACTGATAGGTGCAGAGAAAAATACAC
This sequence comes from Leptopterna dolabrata, assembly GCA_954871275.1. Classification (NCBI taxonomy): domain Eukaryota; kingdom Metazoa; phylum Arthropoda; class Insecta; order Hemiptera; family Miridae; genus Leptopterna; species Leptopterna dolabrata. The sequence goes on from OX940986.1 coordinate 22,705,177, forward strand.
AGAGAAAAACATCTATAATCTTCGGCAAAAACTACATGTAACGCAGGAATGCTGATGTGAATCAATCTTGGAACGAAATTTATGTCCAGTTCAGGGCAAAAACGGCATTTTGAAATCTCCACATGTAGCAGCAATCCTTTACGTTACAAAAAGTTCCTGTCATGCAGCATGGCTATAAGAGCGCATTTTCAAAGCAAAATTCGTGCTATTGCGTAAAAAGATGATATAGCAAGAAACCATACATCCACTTTCGTGTTTTTAGCTACCTATTTTTACAGATTTTTTGAGCCATGTAGTGCAAATATGACCCACTCTTTTTTGAGAAAAATAGTTTCATCATCCAAGTCCCTTTTTTGCCGTGAACCACTGTCCCACACAACGTCAGGTGAATTAATATTGATTTTAGCCCTTAATACCAATTTTTAACTCATAAAAATCCAAATTTGACCCCTATTCTGTACGAAAAACAACTTTACTCTTTTTCTGTCTTTACTCACCCTTCCATACCACTTTCATTAATTTCTCATGAAGTTCGCGATTTTTAGCCATTTTTACCGATTTTTGGGCCCCTAAACTAAAATTCGATAAAGAAAAACGGAGTTATTGAAAAAAGTCTAGTTATTTCCACTAATACACGAAAAGCACTGTTAAATACCGGTGTCGGTTATCAAAGCATCGTCAGTAACAAACAATAACTGAAGGCACATTGGAGAGGTGACCTTACAAATAGTCAAAAAGTGAAATGTGGTCGATTGGGATTGGATGTGAAGAAGAATGGTGAAGGGAACAAAGGAAGAGGGGTCGATTCTGATTGGCCCACGAAGAGAATGCCAAAAACTGAAAGGAATGTAAGGTGAAAGAAGGGGGGGGGGGGACCAAGCTGTTCCAGAAATGAACGCAATAATTGAGAAAAATTTAAAGGAATTACATACCTCAAAGATTTACCAAACCTGTCAGTCTTAATTAATTTCGAGTTTTTCAAGTACATCCAACATGCTCCCTTTTGGGCAGAAATGAAGATATTCAACAAACTGTCTGTCTGTAAGATCAAAATTGAAGCTGTGACTGGATTAATTCAAGTGACGTGCAAAGGCCGAATCACCCTTATTATCCTTGGAATCTTTTTCACGTTCTTTTATTCTTTCCCTAAACTTCCTACCAGCCTGACCAAATAATCAAGTCCACAAGGACACTTTAATTTACAAACACCACTTTTATCTTGAACATTAATTTTATCTTTAACTGAACTTGAAGATCTGTGATTATTTTCAGTTTTATATCCTACTTTGAGCCCTTTAGAAGTTTATATTTTACCAGTTTTATCCGAAGTTTATCCGTAGTACGGTATACTGATCCAAATCTTTTCCTCAGTCGGTCCCTAACTAGGTTTGAAACTCCTTCCCCACTCTTCTTTCCAAGAACCCTATTCTATAGTGTATCAATGAGATCTCCCCATAGCCATTACTCGCCGCTATACTTTTAATAGTTAATATAGCTTTTCTATACTTTTAATTTTACAGCTAAATTCTGTTCACTCATTGGTATAGATCTGTTAATCATACTATGGAAAGCAGCATGTTTGTGGACTGCTGGATGATTTGAAGTTGTTGCTAAAGCAAGTGCAGGAAGGTGGAGGGGAGAGCTACGGGAGGAGTGGTGGGGGGAAGGATAGGAGCGGACGCCATGAGCAACTAAAAGTATACTTTATACATCCCAGTCTCTCTCCCTGCTAGATTTATACATTTGGCATACTGACTGTGTGGTACATACTTACACACATAAATTAAACATGTGTCATACTGATACATACATATACTTCTTTATACTCACCACATATACATTACGCTTCACTACATGTATAATGGAGACTGCTGTGGGGGATACCCACAGTGCCAAGTAAGATGGCTTAGGTACCCTTATACTGCGCCACACGAGATGGCATATACCTACGGTGCCACGGTGGATGACATCACATTTATACGACCATGATGGATGGTCATTATACTACCCATGTGGCCATGTTGACTGGTCGCTATACTATACTTTCGAAATGGGCGGCAACACAGCCACAGTTGGGTGGCGATACACATACCAAGACTATACTATACCAACTCCGTTGGGAGGTCAAGGGAGCGGGTGCAGGGGAGGAGGAGCCCGCGGTGTATAAAAACCCCAAGGGGAGAGACTGGGACAAATCTATACCTATACCTAAATGTTTATATGACTGAAGTAGAATAATATAACTAATAACCATCATTCATGTTATAGAATGTACATATTTATGTTGTGGCAATATTGGAGACGATAAGGAGTATTTATATACGATTAGAACAAGCTTCCGTGATTTAAATGAAATTCGCAGTGCCAGGAGGGCAATGACGACAGAAGTACTATGAATGGTAATATCGCTATAAGTATCTTTCCTATATAATATGGAAAACTCATGTTTTCCATTATTCAACGAAATCGAAAGATCAAGAAAATTTAGGTGATTACATCCAAATTCTAAGGCGAAGTTAATGAATGGATCTACGTTATTAATTTTGTATGATATGAACCAAGTTGTATGATCGTCTACATATATATACCAATAAAGGAGATTTATATTTCCGGAATATTTGTTTTTCAAGAAAATCCGTATAAATATCTGCAAGCACTCGAGATAATGGAGATCCCATTGCAACCCCTGGTTGAGTATAGTATTTCCCATCGAACAAGAAATAATTGTGATCCATACAGACAGACATTAAATTACACAATCCATCTTTTTCAAACAAATTTAAATTAGAACCGTGAATCAACCTATTAACAACATCTTTACATCTATCAACATTAATATTGACAAAGAGGCTGACCACGTCAAAAGATGCAAGTTTAGCATTTGGAGGCACTTGAATATCCTTTTTTTTGCTAACTAAATGGTAAGAATTTAAAACAGTATGTTGTGGACGAAACTGAATTTTGTTTCTAAACAAACTATTCAACTTTTTCGCCAACTTATAAGCAGGAGCACCAATGTACGATACAACTGGTCTCATTGGTACTCCTACCTTATGATTTCTTGGCAGACAAGACAACCTAGGTGCATGCGGATTCATTTCTGTAAATGGTTTGTACATATGTTCATTGTATTTTCAGATTTACTATTTTTCTAACATTTTTTGAAATTTATCGGTTGGGTCTGATGGCATTGGTTTACAATTATTATTATTCAAAAAATTAACAGTTTCGGCTGCTAATAAGTTTTTGTCATAATGATTGTAGTATTGCCTTTATCTGTCTTAAGGGCTACAAGCTTCTTATCCACAAACTTCTTCTACACTGCTGCTGCCAGTCGTTCTTCTTGTCCAGGGGGTGTCATCTTCGCCTTCTTCAACTCTTCAGCGCACAATGTTTTCACCACAAGTGGACCTTCAGTAGCTTCTATGGTGAATGCTATGTCCCGTGATGAAGCAAGGCCATAGGATGAGGTGGGGTTGTGCTTCAACCCTTTCTCCGGAAGGGATACTTCTGCTGGTAAAAAGGATATACCAGAAAGGTTCTCCACTTTCTTGAAGAAGGTAGAGCACGAAGACGGTGCAGTATAGATGGCATCGGAGGTCTTGGCTTATGGAACTTACGAAGTTGGCTGAGCTTCTGCTGAAGCTGCACCATCTTCTTCGATCCTGTCTGCCAGGCAACATCAACAACATGCTGTTCGATGATCTGCCACTCACTATGGTCATAACGGAAGGACAACTGTTGAAACATGAAGTACAACTTCTCTCGAGCAGTGTCACAGACGTCGAACCATCTACGCTCCTCACAAGCTTGAACTGAGCCTCCTTGACAATACGAACTGCGGCGGTGGTTACACATGATGCAGACGTAATTTAGAATAAGTTTTTCCCGGATGCACTGCTGGTTAAGCCAAATGTTCCACTCAGATGTAGATATACGTACCTTCAGCTAGGCGAACCAACTCTGCTCGACTTGCAGAACTGATACGAACTAAATCACTCGCGAAGAAATCGTGGAAACCCATTTCAAAGAAAAACAGATTTATTGAAAAACAGTCTATTTCCACTAATACAGGAAAAAACGCGAAAAACACTGTTATATCGGTTTCAATGATCAAACCATCTTCAGCAAGTCAAACTTGTGAGGAGCGAACTGAGTTGATGGTTTAACGTCCATGACACTGCTCGAGAGAAGTTGTACTTCATGTTTCAAGAGTTCTCCGGCTGTTACGACCATCGTGAGCGGCAGACCATCGAACAGCATGTTGTTGATGTTGCCTGGCAGACAGGATCGAAGAAGAAGGTGCAGCTTCAGCAGAAGCTCAGCCAACTTCGTAAGTTCCATAAGCCAAGACCTCCGATGCCATCTCCTGCACCGTCTTAGTGCTCTACTCTCTTCAAGAAAGTGGAGAACCTGTCTGGTATATCCTTTTTACCAGCAGAAGTATCCCTTCCGGAGAAAGGGTTGAAGCACAACCCCACCTCATCCTATGGCCTTGCTTCATCAAGGGACCTAGCATTCACCATAGAAGCTACTGGACAAGAAGAACGACTGGCAGCAGCACTGAGGAAGAAGTTTTTGTGGATAAGTCCACAAGGCAGATAATGACTACAGTCATTATGACAAAAACTGATTATGTAGCCAAAACTGTTAATTTTTTTGAATGATAATAACATTAATAACTGTAAACCACATCAGAACCAACCGAACCATCTGAAAATATACTAACGTATGTACCTACAAACCATTTACAGAAATGAATCCGCATGCACCTAGGCTACCAACAATTCATAAGGAAGGAGCACCAATGAGACGAGTTGTATCATACACTGGTGCTCCTGCTTATAAGTTGGTGAAAAAGTTGAATGGTTTGTTTAGAAACAAAATTCAGTTTCGTCCACAACACACTGTTCTAAATTCTTACGATTTGGTTAGCAAAATTAAGGATATTCAAGTATGCTAAACTTGCATCTTTTGACGTGGTCAGCCTATTTGTCAACATTGATGTTGATAGATATAAAGATGTTGTTAAGAGGTTAAGATTCTAATTTAAATTTGTTTGAAAAAGATGAATTGTGTAATTTAATGTCTGTTTGTATGGATCAGAATTATTTCTTGTTCGACGGGAAATACTATACTCATCCAGGGGTTGCAATTATATCGATTGCTTGCAGATAGATATTTATATGGATTTTCCTGAAAAATAAATTTTCCGAAAATGTAAATCAGACAGCCTCCTTTATTGGTATAGATATGTAGACGATATTGTCATTCTTTGGAAAGGGACTGAAAGACAACTTGGTTCATAACATAAAAAAAATTAGTAACGTAGATCCATTCATTAACTTCACCTTAGAATTCGGATGTAATCACCTAACTTTTCTTGATCTTTCCATTTCGTTGAATAATGGAATAACATGAGTTTTCTATATATATAGGAAAGATAAGTATAGCGATATTAACATTCGTAGTACAGTAATCCCTCTGTAATCCGGCAGATGTCGGGCCAGAGCACTGCCGGATTACCGAAAATGCCGGATTGCTGGAAAATATCGAGAAAAACGCAGTTTATCATTGAAAAATCAGTTTTAATTACACACACTGTACTGTAAAATGTAAAAAGGTAGAAAAATACATCATATAACTCACGTTATTCCTTGGAAGTAGACGGCTGAAAATACTAATCAATTGTCTTTTGCTTTTTACGGTTGAGAGACAGTACAGATCAAGTGTTGAGCTCATCCTCGAATACAAAACGCCGGATTACTGAGAGTGCCGGAGAGCTGAGATGCCGGATTATAGAGGGAGTGCTGTACTTCAGATCATCTAGTAGTCCACAAAATATGCTGTTTTCCCTATTATGATTAACAGAGTTTTATCTATACCAATGAGTGAACAGAATTTAGCTATAAAATTAAAAGTATAGAAAAGCTATATTAACTGTGACGAATATTTTCATGTAAATTCAAAATATCTACACAAATTACGAAATGTACGTTGTCAAATAAACACGTGGAGAAGGCAAGAGGGCAGAGACCTGGGTTTTTCCCAAAACCCCAAAATAAGGGGCTTAGGGCCCTATATAAGTCCGCAAGCTCTAGTCAAGAATAACCATTCCCTCTCTGACTCTTGCCTTGCCTACATCGCTATACCTAAACCTTCCTATTTTATTCAAAACCAAAAAACCTTGTTAGGTGAGTTGCGGGCCCTGCCGAGCACCACCTATCTTTCTGGAAAGAGAGCGGTTTTCTTCAGTTTTGAAGATCACGAGCACCTTTTCAATTTACAGACGTTGCTGAGTTCCCCTTCAGGGAATTTCACGCACCTGTAAAAATTTAGTGGAGAAGCTGGGGATATTCCTTCAGAATATCCACCACGCTCCCACTCGCAGTGTGCTGGGTTCCCCTTCAGGGAATTGCACGCACCTGTGCCACGAATGAGCTGAATCTCTTAATCGAGATCACACGCCCTCGTGGAGGTTGAGCGGGTTCCTCCTTCAGGGGATACCGAGCTCCCTTTTTAGGCTAGCGGGTGATCCCTCACATCGAGAATCACACATGCACCTACACCATAGGGAATTCTCCATCAGAGAATTTATGTGGTCCTAAAAACCAGCTTGTACATAAATGTAAATACTCAAATATTAATAGTAAGAACCTAATAACATAAACATTTCTACCTTTTTCTAGTTTAGTAAAATTTTAGTTAAGAAAAACTCTTAACACTGGTGACCCCGACTTTTAACCCTCTCCTTCTACTCCAACCTCGCCCCCTCCTCATATTTCCCTCGCCAAACAGTCAAACACACTTCAGCATGGCACAGGACAACCAGGAACTCGAGGCTCTCTCATCCACCTCCAAGTTACCGACGTTCCACACTTCCGATACCGACCTATGGTTCCTCCAAGCCGAAGCCATCTTCGCATGCGAACGTATCACCTCTCAAACGACCAAATTCAACAAGGTCATCACCGTCCTACCAACTGAGGTACTACGTCAAGTAGCGGATCTCCTATCTACCCCGGGAGACCAACCATATGACTCCATCAAACGACGTTTGATTGCTACATACAGCCAGTCTGACACCAAAAAACTTCAACTACTTCTAGGCAACCCTCCCATAGGAGATCAGCGACCCTCGCAACTATTGAACGACATGCGTTACATTGCAGGGGAAGAAGTTCCCCCTACTCTACTCTGTAAATTGTGGTTGAATCGACTTCCCGCAGCATGTCGAAGCATACTCGCGGCTTCCACGGAAACAGATCCGGACAGGTTAGCGAACATTGCAGACAGGGTAATCGATTCATCAAATACTCTGCAACCCGAGTCCTCCTCTCTACAGCATCAGATCGCCCAACTCACCGACAAAATTGAATCACTGCATAGGGAGGCACTCCAAAAACCCCCTAATCACGAGTACCGCCGCCGTCATTCATCAACGAGATCGCCCACCCGATACCCAAGGAATCAACACCGTTCACCTCAACACCGATCGAACCGCGCCAGATCAACGTCTCGGTCATCCCAGGATCGCCGGTCATCATCTCGAGACAGGTCTTATACTAACAAAATCTGCTGGTACCATGAGAAGTGGGGGAGGGACGCACGGAAATGCGAACGTCCATGCTCATTCAAATCGGGAAACTAATTTATGCAGCCGTTTCGGCGGGACGCACTGCACCAACCCAAGCAAACCGCCTTTTTATCTACTGCCAACAACAAGGCATACCTTTTTTGGTAGATTCCGGAGCATCAATCTCGGTTCTACCTAATAAGATTATCAAACGCCGCCAGAAACAACCTGGATCCCTCTTCGCAGCAAATGGTACCGCTATCTCCTCATATGGGACACTTGCGGCCCAACTTCACCTCAACTCACGTCCCTATCCATGGAACTTTGTAGTTGCAGATATTCCCAAAGCTATATTAGGGGCGGATTTTCTGAGCTATTACCACCTCCTCGTGGATATACGGCGAGGGCGGCTAATCAGCTCTGATAGCGGAGAGATAATTTCGGGACGCATCAACAGCATCTCCATGAATGAATCAATATCTTCTCTAACGCATATTCCTCCTACAACAAAGTATAAACAACTTTTGGAAAAATATGTGTTAGCCACCCAACCAAATGGGAACACGTCTTATCGTGACATTGGGGTGTACCACCATATTGAGACAAAGGGACCCCCAGTACACGCTAAAGCAAGACGACTGGCACCAGAAAAACTTCGCCTCGCCAAACAAGAATTCCTCAGACTACAGGAAATGGGAGTAGTTAGACCTTCAAAATCACCATGGTCTTCCCCCCTACACATCGTCTCAAAACCCGACGGATCGATTCGCCCGTGCGGGGACTATAGGATGTTAAATGCCCGCACCATACCAGATAAATATGCTGTACCAAATATTCGGGATTGTAATACGCTTCTACAGGATACGTCAATCTACAGTACCTTAGACATTACGAAAGCCTTCCACCATATCCCTATAGCTCCGGAGGACATCCCAAAAACCGCGATGATAACTCCATTCGGATTATTCGAATACACCCGCATGGGGTTCGGACTCCGCAACGCCGCACAATCCTTCCAGCGTTACATGGACCACCTACTGAGAGGCTTAGACTTCGTTTTCGTCTACCTCGACGACGTACTCATCGCATCAAAATCACCCCAACAACACGAGAAACACCTCAAAATAGTACTCCAGAAATTCCAGGAACACGGATTACAGTTGAACATCAACAAATGCGTCCTGGGACAACCTTCTGTTACCTTCCTAGGACATACCATATCCAAAGAAGGTATCAGACCTTTAGACTCCAAAATTCAACTGATCAAACAATTTCCTAAACCGTCGAAGGTCTGCCAGTTACGACGGTTCCTAGGTATGATTAACTTTTATAGAAGAAGCATACAGCACATCGCACAAGTACAGAAACCTTTGAATCAATATTTACATAACTCTAAGAAAAACGATAAAACTCCAATCAACTGGACCTCCGAAGCGGAAAGATCTTTTAATCAATTAAAAGATATGCTTTCCAAGGCCACCTTATTGGCCCACCCCCGAGAGGGGGCCAAACTAATACTGGCATGTGACGCAAGTGACACAGCAATAGGAGGAGCCCTACATCAAGTCAGCCACACAACTGAACCTCTCGGTTTCTATTCAAAAGGACTAACATCAACACAAAAGAATTATTCTACATTCGACAGGGAATTATTAGCCATTTTTGAAGCAGTTCGGCACTTCAGGGACATCCTGGAAGGACGTATTTTCACCGTTCTCACCGACCACAAGCCCCTCATCTACGCCCTACAACAGTTACCCAAGACAGCTTGCCCCCGACGAATTAGACAATTAAATTTTATTTCCCAATTCACGACGGACATTCAGTATCAAAAAGGAGCAGAGAACATCGTAGCTGACACATGGTCCAGAATTGAAGAATTAGAAGTACCGAATCTAGCACCTACACTCATCGAGCACCAAAGAAATGACGCAGGCATCCTGGCATATTTTACTAAACACCCAAATCGACAACATGTTGAACGCACACCACATGGCGACATAATCTGCATCCGACAAAATGGACAAATAAGACCTTTCATACCACAAAGGCTCACAGACACCGTTTTCTCTTCCCTGCACAATTTGAGTCACCCGGGAATAAGAGGTTCCCGTAAACTTATAACAGGTCGCTACTTCTGGCCTTCAATGAACAAGGATATCAAGGAAAAGGTTTTATTATGCCAAGCTTGCCAGAAACACAAAACCTACAAGCACACTAAAGCCCCTCTCCAACAATTTTCCGACACCACACCTTTTTCTCACCTTCACTTGGACATCGTTGGGCCACTGATTCCCTCACATGGGAAGAAATTCTGCCTCACTTTTATCGATAGGGCTACCAGTTGGATCGAATGTGTACCCCTTTCTTCCATTGACGCAAACACAATCGCAAATACCATCACTTCAACATGGATAAGTCGATACGGTGTCCCCACAACGGTTACCACAGACCAAGGTCGACAGTTTGAATCTTCAATTTTTTCAAATCTATGCGCACAATTTGGGATGAAGCATACACGTACGAACAGTTACCATCCTCAGAGTAACGGCATTTTGGAACGCTGGCATAGGTGCCTAAAAACCAGTTTGGCAGCCCAATGCAACAATACAAACTGGGTATCAAACTTACCAATGGTCATGCTCGGACTTCGCAATGCAATAAGCTCGGATGACTCAACGCCTGCCTCCAGAACTTTTGGATTCCCACTTCGATTACCGGGAGATATATTTACACCCAACAAATTACCTACGACCCTCAGAAATCCCGCTTTACACCACGCAGCAAAATCATACCTTCCACAAAACATGATAGACGCCAAATATGTATACATCAGAATACCTACCATAACGTCATCACTCCAAGCCCTATATGAAGGTCCATATCCGGTCTTACAGAATGATGGAAAATCTATTGTTATTTTAAAAGATGGGACGCCTTCAACCATATCAATAGATAGGTGCAAACCAGGATACCTAATACCTGAGAGCAGGCCGAGCAGTGACCCCTCTAATCCAAAAGTGAAGGGTAAGATAAACACATATACACCTAGGGGCCAACAACCTCGAAGGGATTATAACCTACGAGTCCGCTTCTCCCCTTCCATCACATCAACCACGGGTAATAAAACCCTTCTGCTCGACCCCTCTTCATGCCAGTCTAATCATGGAATTTCAACGTGCTCTATTCGAACTCCGCAACCTCCGCCGCGTGATCGAGTGCCCGGTTACCCCGATACCCCTCTCGATGGTCGACGTTCGGGAGACCATGAAGGAAGTCCTCGGCCAGCAACACCACAACCACGCAGCTATGCACAGGCAGTACGAGGATCTCCATCTCCAGCACCGTCAGACGACCACACCGGCCACTCCTCCAGGCAAAGAAAACAACACCCGCAAGGAGTACTTCACTATAGAGTACCAGCAGAAACAACAACAACAACATTCCCTGAGGAGACAAGCTATGATGAATGCTGCACAGCCACGTCCAAGACAAGGGGAAACGGATTCCGAAAAACCAGGCCCGATTCGCCGCACCCGGCGAGGTGGACGAAAAAACAAGAAACCGTACCGCCAGGACTTACACTTCTGAAAAACCTGTAAATATCATTGTACATACGAAGTTAAGATACTTTAGATACGACGACACTAGTTCAGTGGACATATATAATGTTTTACTTTTATACATAAGTCACATAGTTTTGACAAGCACATTGGGGGAGGTGTGTGACGAATATTTTCATGTAAATTCAAAATATCTACACAAATTACGAAATGTACGTTGTCAAATAAACACGTGGAGAAGGCAAGAGGGCAGAGACCTGGGTTTTTCCCAAAACCCCAAAATAAGGGGCTTAGGGCCCTATATAAGTCCGCAAGCTCTAGTCAAGAATAACCATTCCCTCTCTGACTCTTGCCTTGCCTACATCGCTATACCTAAACCTTCCTATTTTATTCAAAACCAAAAAACCTTGTTAGGTGAGTTGCGGGCCCTGCCGAGCACCACCTATCTTTCTGGAAAGAGAGCGGTTTTCTTCAGTTTTGAAGATCACGAGCACCTTTTCAATTTACAGACGTTGCTGAGTTCCCCTTCAGGGAATTTCACGCACCTGTAAAAATTTAGTGGAGAAGCTGGGGATATTCCTTCAGAATATCCACCACGCTCCCACTCGCAGTGTGCTGGGTTCCCCTTCAGGGAATTGCACGCACCTGTGCCACGAATGAGCTGAATCTCTTAATCGAGATCACACGCCCTCGTGGAGGTTGAGCGGGTTCCTCCTTCAGGGGATACCGAGCTCCCTTTTTAGGCTAGCGGGTGATCCCTCACATCGAGAATCACACATGCACCTACACCATAGGGAATTCTCCATCAGAGAATTTATGTGGTCCTAAAAACCAGCTTGTACATAAATGTAAATACTCAAATATTAATAGTAAGAACCTAATAACATAAACATTTCTACCTTTTTCTAGTTTAGTAAAATTTTAGTTAAGAAAAACTCTTAACATTAACTATTAAAAGTATAGCGGCGAGTAATGGCTATGGGGAGATCTCATTGATACAATATGGAATAGGGTTCTTAGAAAAAAGAGTGAGGAAGGAGTTTCAAACCTAGTTAGGAAAGCTACGACTGAGGATCAGTATACCGTATTACGGAAAAACTTCGGATAAAAATGGTAAAATATTAATTTCTAAAGGGCTCAAAGTAGGATATAAAACTGAAAATAATCACAGATCTTCATTAAGTTCAGTTAAAGATAAAATTAATGTTCAAGATAAAAGTGGTGTTTGTAAATTAAAGTGTCCTTGTGGACTTGATTGTTGTGGTCAGGCTGGTAGGAAGTTTAGAGAAAGAATAAAGGAACATGAAAAATATTTCAGGGATAATAAGGGTGATTCGGCCTTTGCACGTCACTTGAATTAATCCAGTCACAGCTTCAATTTTGATCTTACAGACAGACAGTTTGTTGAATATCTTCATTTCTGCCCAAAAGGAAGCATGTTGGATGTACTTGAAAAACTCGAAATTATTAAGAGTGATAGGTAGGGTAAATCTTTGAGGGATGTAATTCATTTAAATTTTTCTCAATTATTGCGTTCATTTCTGGAACAGCTTGGTTCCTCCCTTCCCCATTTCACCTTACGTTCCTTTCAATTTTTGGCATTCTCTTCGTGGGCCAATCAGAATCGACCTCTCTTCCTTTGTTCCCTTCACCATTCTTACCATTCTTCTTCACAACCAATCCCAATCGACCACATTTCACTTTTTGACTCCTTATAAGGTCACCTCTCCAATGTGCCTTCAGTTATTGTTTGTTACTCACGATGGTTTGATCACCTTAACCGGTATAACAGTGTTTTTCGCATTTTTTTCTATATTAGTGGAAATAGACTAGTTTTTTTCTCTTTGAAATGGGTTTTCATGATTTCTTCGCGAGTGATTTAGTTCGTAAAATTTGACCCCCTTAGAATTTTTAAAAATCGCTGATCTTCAAACTCATCATTTTGTTTGGCGAAACGATCATATTGGCGAATCCGGAATTTTCAGCATGTACCCAACACTTACATGTATACTTATGCTCTGAAATGGATTTGCCTGTAAACAATTTTCAAAAACGTATGTACTGAAAATTTTGGACCCGCAAATTCTCTGAAAATTCAAAAAAATTTCTTTAATTTTTTTTCCCAAATTTTTTATCCAATTTTTCCGCACCTCAAATTTTTGACTATTTACTAGGTCACCTCTCCAATGTGCCTTCAGTTATTGTTTGATCACCTTAACCGGTATGACAGTGTTTTTCGCGGTTTCTTTTCTGTATTAGTGGAAATAGACTATTTTTTTCAGTAACTCCGTTTTTCTTTTAAATGGGTTTCCACGATTTCTTCGAGAGTGGTTTAGTTTGTAAAATTTGACCCCCTTAGAATTTTTAAAAATCGCTGATCTTCAAACTCATCATTTTGTTTGGCAAAACGATCATATTAGCGAAATCCGGAATTTTCAGCATGTACCCAACACTAACATGTATATTTATGCTCTGAAATGGATTTGCCTGTAAACAATTTTCAAAAACGTATGTACTGAAAATTTCGGACCCACAAATTCTCTGAATATTCAAAAAAAAGTCTGATTTTTTTCCAAATTTTTTTTCCAATTTTTCCGCACCTCAAAAGCTGGCGCTCGGAGCAAGGCCGGTTTTAAACCGGGGCATGCCCAGTTTATCCTGCCATTCGTCCCACTTATTATTATCTAACTGAAAAGGCATTCTTAAATATATATATTAAATAAATATACGTATTTATTATATCTTTTTATTAAATAAATATATTATATTAAACATACTGAATATATATATATATTTATTATACATAGTAAATATATATATTATTGATATATTAAATATCTGTTCTTAACCTACACTTTTTTTACACCATGTCCGAAAACAAACCTCCACCGATGCAACAGTCACGGACTCGATACCTAACCATATGACATAGGTACCTACAAGACAGGATAAGTTTCAAGCAATTAGCCATCGTACACAAAAAATATATTTTGACGTTGACGTATAGGTATGTTTTGACGTTGACCCCCCACACTCAAGACTTATGAAATTGGTCTATAAACAATTCTTCCATAAATCAGTTGCTATTGTGTAACAGAATATTCAGTTCGAGTAGGAGTAATTTGCGAACCGAAACAAGCTCATCTAAAAGATAAAAGTAAAAATTAAAAAAAAACGGCACAACATTTGCTGAATTCATTTCACCAGCCAACTTGGAGAAATCTGCTTTCAATATGAGTGAAATTGGCTTATGGCAATAAACATCGTGGCATTCTATGATTTTCACGAAATTCGCATCTTGCATTTTTTCATGTATATAAATCTAAGTCTTGACTCTTTTGACTGGAACTTGTAATTTTTCTGACGTCGGTGCTTCAAATGAGAAAACACCTTGTTTTCGTTCAACATTCCAGACATGTTTCTCGGCAATAAATTACGTTCATAATAAAAGTATTTAGCGTTTAAGATTATGTTTGTTCATAACGAACACACTGTCAATGTGATACTTTGAAAATAAAGTTACCTTATAAGGTTATTTTTGAAAAATCAACTAGGTGATCAAATATTGACGAACTAATTTCAATCGATCATGTGAAATTGATTAACAAGGAAAACAACTTTATCAAAAGATCTTACTGTTTTCTCACTCTTGTGTCTCTTTTCTAAATCTACTCTTGAACCTTCACTTCTTTCAGAGCTTTCAGAGAAATCATTGTGTAAATAATTCTTCACAAGTAGTAACTGGTCACTTGTACATAGTCCAACTCCCAACAATAAAAATATGTTCTTGAATCAAGGATTGATGTAGAAGACAGATAAGTTTTATTTCGTTGACGATGTTGTGCGATTGCAGTTATTATGTTGTCTGTAATTTATGGAAGTGTTAATTTCGTCAACAACTGAGAAATGTTTTTGTTTCATTGATTATTTTCATGTTTGTCAAATAGCGTGTAGAAAACGCATTCGTTATTCCCGAAAGAAGGAAGACCAATATTCCTGGTGTGCGAATCAATAAAAACAATTCGTTGATCCTATGGTACTGTTGATTGATCGAGACCTATAGCCAACTAAGGGCACAGACTCGTTCAAATGATTTCATCACACAGAGGTAGGTTAACGGCACCTATTACCGACAAGTACAAGTAGTTATTGCACGTATGCACCTTTAAACTTGGGAAAAAATTCTCCGCTACGCGGAAAAACATAGAATTATGGATATGTTTTTGGTCCGTATATCTACTAAATATTTGTATCGTCATTATACAAATCTAGAGAGGCACTGTTATTACTGAAATGATCACACGACTCGCTCAATTTGGTCAAGAAGGAGTGGTGACGTTCGATGAAAAAGAAGGCGAACATGGGAATCAAAACTCTTCCTTCTTAATTAGCAGTCCTACAGATACTGCTTTTCGAAATAGGAAAGAAATTAACTTCTGGGGAGTTAACAGCATTGAATTTTTTGGCGCCAGAAATTTCAGATCGTCTCAAAAACATTATCCATGATAACCTAGCAAGTTATTGTTTTGATAACCTACCTAGCTAATTTTGGTTATCGGTATTGTTACACTTGTTAGTGTCGGAAATTTCGAATCCCCCCCCCATTCAAAAACATATCCATGTTAAAAAAACGAATGAGGCCACCTAGGAATGAATAGCTAATCCTAGAGTTTTAAGCTATGTTCACACAGAGGGGCAATCCCGAAAGGCAATCAGGTTTGGCAACGCTTTTGCCAGAATCTGCCGCAGAGGCTTCCCATGGCAGCAGCCGGAATCTAACCGGCAAAATATCCAGGAATGTCGGATTCCAATATAGCTGAACAACCTAACAGGAGAGGTGTGCGCAGTAACCTCTGTGCAGAAACAGCCACGGATCCGATAGCGGAAAATACCTGGAGATTTTGATATAGCATCCATGATATTACGTTGCAATTATCCATTTTGCGTTGGCCAATAGCATTGCAGAACGATCTGCCGTACTGTACTGCCGTCTGTGAACCTAGCTTGACTAATAGCTAAAAATTTGAGGACAAAAATATTCTTAATTTAATCCATTAAATGTTTACACTTATTTCAATTTATTTCAAATTGGTTTGGAAAATTCTGAATTTGATTTGGAAATGTTGACAGATTTCTATTTTCTGCTAATTTTTACAATTATTTTTCTCTTTTGTTTCAATAATGATAGTAGGCGTCGTCAAGAATTACCGATATTAGGACTATCGATAGATCCTCATCACTAATGGGCAATAAAACCTGCAAGAAACGTCGATTTCTTGTCACTTCACTGCACTTACCGTTTGCTTGAAGATACTGCTAAGGTGAGTCACGTTTTTCCCGCTGTATTTCTTCCTATGACATTCGAGTTTCAATTTATTGTTTTCACAAACTTTGTTGCCACTTTTAGGTGAAGGGAATATACCATTTTCAAAGGTTAATTTTGATCAAAACAACAACTTACAGGTGTGTTAACATTTGGGAAAAACGTATTTCCCCTGTTACTGACACGAGTATCAACTGGGGAGTGCACTTCCGCTTGGGTGTGTATTTCAATCACTTCTTCATTTGTGACAGGTTGGTGCTTTTATTTATTTTTTAATAAAATAGAGGGGCCCAATTTTTTACAGGGGGTGTCAATAATAGGTTCATATAGGAGTCAATAATCAGAAAACAGGACACCGAGGACACAGTTCGACGAACGTCCAACTCTTTTACACCCTGTTGTTGACATCCAGACATTGACAGGTGGAATGTTCATTTACTGACACCCCTCTTAGCACTCTTTACGTTCATTACTTTCAAACTTTAAAGTAGGATTAGGTACCTATCCGAAAATCCCTACTTTTTGTGACCAAAGCGGCACCTGTTATCGACATAAATACATTTATCATTGACATTTGCACATTTAATTTTTTTTTAATAACAAAAATGAGCGCCTGGGGCCAAAGACGTCATTTCAAAGTTCAGTCAATCAGCTTCAGATTCCCACAGTGATCAAGTAATCCATGGTCGATAAAACGAGCGAGAAACGTAGATTTTTGTATCGCTTCACTGCAGCTACTTTTTGCTTGAGGATATTGCTAAGAAGGTGAATCACCATTTTCCCGTAGTGTTTCGTACCGTTACGCGACGGCGGAGCTCGATCTGTGCAACTGTCCTGCTGTTGCATCTCAAACATTTCGGCACATTTGGAAAGGGCACCCTCGATCCCTTGGAGACAGCAGATCTGAAGGACGATAGCCCCCTGCAGTTTGTACGAGAAGAGGCCTGGAGTCGCCTACTCGGTCACATAGTGTAGGGATAGGGTTATTAGGCTTATTCGTACCTACTAAACTTTTGACAATGGATCCCGAATAACGGAGTTGGATAGGCCACACGCTGAGAAAACCCGAAGATGCTGATTTCCCTGCTCGGCTGGCAACCGCCTCAGCGGAAAGTCTCTACGTCGCTCTTGGGCGACCTCGTCGCCAAAATCCTTGTGGGTTCTACTCGAGAGCACTCCATTCGGCAGCATCTTTGGGTTTTCTCCGAATGGAGTGCTCTCGAGTAGAACCCACAAGGATTTCGACGAGGACGGCCAAGAGCGATGTAGAGAGCAGCGCCGCGATAGAACAACATGCTTCATTACCACAGTCAAATTATTTTGGATTCGAGTCAGCAGACCAGCTGATTGCAGTTGGAATTTTTATAAAAATAGCCAATAAAAAAAGCTGCAAATTATTACACGATAGTTTACTTATATATAAGTCCCCTTCTAGCGACTGTAAGGCTAGCGTGAACTAGCGTTTGTAAGGCCCTGATTCAGTAGGGTCGTTTTTTGCTGTGGATAGATTTTTGTGAGGGGGAGGGTGGACGCGTTCCAGGAGTGAATACGTCGGCTCAGTGTCAGTTCACTGAAGATCTACGCAGTGGGACGGGTTAAGAAACAAATATAAATGAGACGTTGTAGAATAAAAAATAGCGTTCTTAGAAACATCGTATATTGCAGCTTAATACCCGACCCTTACATCAATTATTTACACAAAGGGCTTTTCCACAACGTTTCTTAAAATTAAAATAAAACATGTAACTTCAGACTATAGAAGCAGGGGTTGGAACGCTCATCAAAGAAGAATCGAGGTAATCCAGATTAGCAGGTATCGACGGCGGGTCTTGTTGGCTGCCTATTTTTTCGGTAAGAGCGTCGTAAAGTGTGTGAACGGCTTCGTTGTTCTGCAAAGAACCGGGAAAAAATAAGAAACAATCAACGCAAAGAATTGGATGCTTTTCGATGATGTGTGACGCCCTCCGGAGAACCAATGAACACCACTTTCAATCACAATCTCCCCCCCCCCCCCCCCCTCCACTATTTTAGTTTTCGACAGTTCTAAAGGGAGTAATGTGGAGTTCAGTTCACTTGAAGGACGAGGAACGATCTTGTACAGTTATGAGTGAGAACTGCTCCTGAACTGCAGTTCTGGTTGTTATTCCTCCCTCTCCTATTTCTTTTTCATTTAGTGTAGTAATGGTAGGATTTCTTGTTTATTTATTGTAGTACATATAAAGCCTGACAATGTATTGAAAAATAAATCAGGTATATATCTGCGCATTTTGTAAGAGTGGGCCACTAGGCCTAAAATCTGTACAGATTATATAATAACACAGTCAGTCTTCTGCTTTCAACACTTCCCACTGCTGTTGATTGGTAATTTAGGAACTGCGAAGGAGCACTTCTCCGACGAATCAGAAGCCACTGGTGAAAACTTCTCCTCACATGTGAGCTTGAGAAGTTCAGTTCTCAATCTCAACAGCCGCTTCTGATTGGTCTGAGAAGAAGAGCTCCTTTCATAGTTCAGTACGTATACAGGTTAATGGTGGTCAATGCACTATGGGCTGGATGAGAAGGGACAGTTAGTTTGCAGCTGATCCTAACAGGCCCACTCCCAGTTCCCGCATGGATGCTTAACTAGGAAAATATCCACGGTTCCTGTCTGTACAACAACAACTGAATGGTCGTTATTTCTGAGCAGTGCAGTTTTCAAAGAGCACTTCCCAGCCGGAGTCCCCATCACTAGCCTACTCACTCATGTAAGTCATCAAGTAAAACAATACATGGAAACTGTCAGGTAAGTAGTTAAAATTAAATCCCTTACAGGGAGCACAGAGGAGAGGAGTTTTTTACATCACGTGATGTCATTGTAAGAATTTATTACCGACTGGCGTAGGTACCAAAACATCAAATAAATTGTTGTTATCTTATTAGGTACATACCGACCAACTATCATTGAGCGGTTTCTGTAGGCAAATGCAAAGACTTCACAACTACAGAAATGAGATACCAAAATCAAGCGCTTTCGGTGTAGGTATAAGCAAACGCCTGTTATTAAACCTACATAGGTACCTACCTGAGATGTAGGGGTCAATGATTTCATCAGCGTGTGCAGCCTGGCAGGAGGAAGTTTTGGGTAAATGTACCACAGCAGCTTCAAAATGTGTCTCGTCACATTCTCTTTGGCTATTCCAGCGTAAAAGAATTCGTCAAAAACTACTGTGCAGAAGTCTTCAGCAGCAAACTCTTCTCCCATGTGAATTAGAAGTGATACCTGAACAAAATTGCCAATTGAAATCAAAATCAAAATGTCTCATAGATTTGAATGAATAGTGAATTTAATGAAATGTTTACCTGACAGGGGCCCTGCTTCCATAAGGCCACTTGGGCCTAGGGGTACCCAAAAACACTACGGGTAAAAAAAAAATCCAAGCATGTGGTCAGTTAGCTTTTTAATTTCCTTCCGTACACTGTACCTAGCTAGATTTATCTGGCTATGGATATTCCAGTAGAGCATCCATGGTGGTTCCTTCATGAATGTTAGCTGCAGTAGCTCCCTGTAGTTCCGTAGACCAAGCATGTTATTGGAATACAGTGACAGTAATCTATGTCCTACAATCGAAGTCGAAACCTAGGCTCCTGAAACTGGCAGGCCGTGGGACCTAGTGTTCCCATGGAAATTGAGAAAAGTGGCCTGTCTGGGCATGCTCATTCAACGAAAAACGTAGTTTGCCACGCCCACTTTGGGCCCGGTCCACGAAATCTGATATCCACCCAAAAATCATTCTTTTCACAATCGATTCGTATCCTTTGATTCAACTTGTATCTCGATACGAGATGCTTAATGTTATTGTTTTTGTACATATACAAGGAGTGCCCAATGTACGAGTGAAACTGCCAATAAATAAATTGAAACTGAATTGCCTTTTGATTTTGTCTCGTGAATCACTTTCGTTTTCTCTGATGAGTCTGTTGTCACTTGTCAGTTTTCCATTTTTTGTGTCGAATTTTGTGCATTTGCACTCGGTCTGGTTCCGGAGACAGATTTGGATTTGTGTTACGTGTGTTTTGTCCTGTTTGCTTTTTGTGGTCTTGTGAACTGAACAGTGTCGTAACACACAGATAAGTACCTAGCTTCTAGTCAACAGCTTCTCCATCCATTCAAGTAGGAACCGGCCGAAGGGTCATTATTTTGTTGTATTTTAGTTTACTACATTTAGCCACATGGTGGCTAATCTACGCTCGAAATTTTCGACGTTTTCGTACAACAACGATTAAAATTAGGAAGAGATCAGCCTTTGCTGAATATCACTCAATCAGTAAATAAAGGAAAGGATTCAATGTTGACATGTATAACAAAGCTGAGTGGCTCACAGGATGTCCCATTAAAAGTGCATTATTCTGCTTTTGTTGTTTATTATTGGGTGTTTTCTACCTATTTTGTAGAAAAATCGGTTGGTTTTGTGTTACGGTTTTGTGCCCCACCGTTTTCAGAGCCCATGCACCACAGCTGGTATCCAAATGCTACTTAATAAAGAGAACTGAGTTGGAATTAAAATCCTAGTAGGGTAGGTACGATGCTATTTCGCTTCAACACATCGGCTGGGTGGTTTTTATCTCATAAATAATAATAAAAGTCAAAGGGTTCGATGATAACGTACCAATATGTCAGCGTGATTTCAACATTCGGGCGATACTCAAGACACAGTACAAAAGGTTAGCATCGTAATTTTCTCACTTGAACTGGTGTTGAAACTCCTGTTTTTCACGTCTTGCTTATAGAGAAGATCCATTTGAAGTTATTAAAGCAGGAAAGAGTAAATAACTGGGTACTTACCAAAAAATGAAGGAATGGATCGTCAAAAGCCCGGTCACAGTTGGCCAGAATCCCGAGTACCCTCATCAGTCCAACTCTGTCCCGCTGCTTGGCAGTGTGGAGGGTGTAGTACATAGCAATGATAGCTGCTACACTTGAAACGTTCACGAAATTTTGGCAGGCTTCGGGGGCAGGTCCTAGGAGGAAAAAATGATGATGGATAATACTGATTATTCCTATGTATGGGATCGACTAGAATAACAATGTCTATATGAAACATTTGGTATAGAGGAACCTTGGGACCTTACATTTCAATAGTTTCCAGTTAATACGAGATAAGTAGGTAACCCCCCAATCAATCCAACAGTACCTAACCTACAGCTTGTCTAGGTCCAAAGGTGTCTCATGGTGAGAGTGGGCAGTCCAGGCCTTCTGTAGCACCATCTGATGTCCCCAGGGCTAGCTAATGCCTTGTACTATGCTATTCGAATGATGGCTTACTAATGGCAAAGGTGACTGGAGTCACTGACTTGGTAGTTCGTCTTCGTGTTGATGCTGCATGACCTTTACAAACCATATTATGGACTACGTTTCTCACATGGCCAAGAGAGCACTAGGACCAGAGAATTTAAGACAGTTCCTGCTCTCGTTCTTCTCTAGATTTGTTCGTGCTGCCTGAAACGAGCAAGTTCAGTTGATGCTCGGTGAAGGTTCTGTTAAGTTCTTCATGCTCCATGCAGGTTCAGATCAGTTCATGTTCGGTTCTGAGTACTGCACGAACGGTTGAATTCAGAGAAAGTGACTCAAAAAATTGATTTAGTAGAGATTTACTTTATGATTCAAAAGTGAAACCATGGATAAGATTATGGACGTCTGAGGGTGGATATTCCAGGTTATGAGACGTTTATTACGTGCATGGGCGGTTCAAGCTGCCCTTGCTCATCCAAAGGTGCAGCCTGTCCCTGAACTGAACGTGAACTAAACACCTTTGCCAGTAAAGACATCTGCAGGTCTACCTTGGGTTCTTGCACCAGGCCAGCACAAACGGCCCACTTTCTGCACCTTGCTCAATGCTCATGCGTATGTAACTGAACAACAAATTGAGGTAAGCACAAACAAAGCTACTACTGTATAGGACTCTGGCCATGTAGAGCAGCTAGAGTGGGCCAACAAAAGTTCTTGAGATATTTTGTTTGTAAGTTTCACATTCCCTCCAGGGAAATCAACAATGCTGCTCTGCTTGATATCTGCAACCGTGGATCGCCCCAGATGGGTAATCCATGAGCGGTGTTCATGGATATGTAGGTTCATGGTAAATTGGACTGCCACAGCCTTCTTTCAAGGTTTTGGCCCCTCAGGTCAACATGCGACCGGGGACATTCTTCCGCATGCTTTTCTCTACCACTAATTATTTACAACAAAGCCCTTTAGTTAGACCGCCACCTGAGGCTAACCTTCTTCTCCAAATGAATTATGAATTGACCACCCCCTCAAAACAATAAGAAATTTTGTGGAATTGAGTTTAAGCAGCCCCTGAGCATTCCTCGCTGCCCATCTTGATGACAATTATTTGTTTTTCTCTGATAGCTTTAGTCCGTACAATTATATCTGATCTGTACTTGTGATGTTTAACTCCATTTTCTTGTATATTTTGTCGTGTCCAACTGCCATTGTGTAACTGGGTTCGCCCGTACTGTTTTAAATAAATTAGTTTTCTACAATAGGTACTAATTCGACTACCTATTTAAAAGTAATGATGACTCAAAGCAAGATACTTCATACTGAATCATCAACCATCATGGAAGATGGACTACGTATACTATAATATTAAATTAGATTGGAGTAGCTCAATGAGCACGTGAGATGTTAAGTGGCATCACTCCACAACAAGTTAGCTGAGAAACCCTCCAGGTAGGGAGGAAGGTGCGTGCATAAAACTGTTACTATGATATTCACATAATCAAAATCAGATTAACAGAAATAAATCACATGGCACTAACCAGAATGCTCGATGATGGTGATGGCAGATTCTCTTTCATCTGGAGGAAGTTTTGCGTTGAGATTTCTGACCTGATCGTCTACCATTAGTGACATGAGAGCAGGAAGGAACTTCGTCACGATTTGAGGGTCAAGTTTTGGCTCCTTGAAATCCTAATAACGAAGGCAGAAACAAGATTTCCAACATTGCTGAATTGTTAAAGGTTATTATTTGAGTGGGTATTGAGAGCACGAGGGCAAACTACTGTCTGATGTAACAACTAAATGTCTAACCTGAGAGTTGATCATATCCAGTGCGCTGAGGCCCAATGAGAGCATTCTGAGGAGGAGGATCAGAATCGTATTGTCCTGGGGAAAACACTGGAATTAGTTTCATACGCCTGAGAAAATTAAAATATTCTGACTTGGACTCGGCACCTTTCAACCCCAGACGATTCAGAAAACACCCACCAATGGGCAATTTCACATTTTTTCTTTTATTTCATTAAGTAAAAGATCTCGGCGAGTGCTTTCCGAAAATGTGCTACATCAGGGGTATCTGATGACCCAAAGTGGGCGATAAACCAGTAGACAGAAAGCGACATACCCCGTGAATTTTGAACCGCCTGATGGGAACCCTCAGTGCCCTCCATTTATGACGTCATTTCTTTTTTTTCTATCCGTTTGTTGCCCAAGCTGCATGAAAATTGGTCGTGGGGGGGGGGGGGGGGGGTTTCAGGGGTGCGCATATCGTTCTGATGATGCTTCATCAGAACGAAATACGCACCTAATACATTTTAATCGAAGACTAGACCCGAAACAACCTAACCATTTTACTCCTCCTCTCTCTTTTCTGCCTTGGAATGCCATGGTGGACATAGGCATGATTGATTATAAGGCATAGGCAGGTGTAACCCATCTATGGACCTACACCTTTTGAATTTGAATAGATTTTGGAGAAATAAGGGGCCATCAAGGGGAACTCGCCAGTCGATTCTATCAATACATGTGTCTGGGATTTTTAGACATACGACACACCAACACGACAAACAAAATTCTGCAAATTGTTCCACAACGGTTTATTATTTCAGTGCGGATATCCCTTCGATCTAAGAAAGCTATTATTGAGAACAGCTGATGATGACATCGTGAATTTTGAACTTTTTGTCTACCAACACGCAAGACACTACCATCTACCTATAGGCTCGAAGAGTACCTAAGAACAACAAACTCGATTATCATAGAATCATGGATTATTTGAGTGATGTTGTTCCCCATCACTGATGATAACTGGGCTGCAGTTATACTGATTAATTAATGATAATGTAGATGATGTTTTTCGGGGGTCTCAGTGTGGTCTCGAAAAATTTGTGAATTGAGATCTGCAAAGAAAAAACTATAACGACACACCACCTAACCTCGAGGTAGCAGGCAGTGTGTCACTGTTTCAAAACCTGTATTATACCGTGCAGTGCAAGCAGTACCTACTGCGACCAGAATTGCTGCCCCATTACAGTACAGGGTGAGGATGGTGCTGTGACTCGAATTCACTTGTCACTACTACAATCCTGTTCCTGGAGCAGTGAAAACAAATCTCTCGACCCTACACCCTAAACCTTCACAAATTAAAAACAGCCGCCATTTTCCTAGCATCGACATACGAATTTTTCGCCTCTAATAGTGAATAAAAGACTCTGTCAAGTAGACTGACGCAAAAACTTACTACAGAATGGAAGGCAATTGACATGAACTTGTAGGAACAAGTTTCAAACCTACCCGGGGGAGTCCTTCTTGATTTATGATATGCTGCAAAATCTTCATAGCGCTTGTGGCGAGGAAATTTATGGCGTACGGATCGCAAAGTGTCATCGACAGATCACCAAGTACAGTTTCTTGCCCTCGTTTGATACCATCTAAAAACCCCTGAAAAATATTTGAAGAGACAGTTAAAATCGTATTGCGAAACCGACAAAACATTTGGAGTAAGAGAGCAATTCAGGTAAAAGGAATAATTACGATCAAAGGAATTCTAAAAGACACAGGATAAATACGCATGTCCGAAGAGCTACCTGAAGCTCACGAGATCTTTTGATGTCGACGTTCTTTTCCCTAATACAAGCATCGAGGCACCACGTGAATTTGTGGCAGGGATCTACAGAGATGATATCCTGTGGAGAAAATTAGTTTGATTTTAAAATATTTAAGGTGAAATGGTGATAATCATATCAACCCAAGAGGGTACCATCATATTTAGAGAAACAGATGCGGGATAATTGCATACTTGAACTTCCAAATCGTGGAGAGCCATCAACAGCTCGGCCCTCAACGTACAGTAGTGGACGTTTCTCGTCCGGATGAAAAGTGTTCGAAGGAACTGCAACACCATATCGTAGAGTTTCACGCTAGATCCGATCATGTGTGCCAATTTTTGTACGACCTCACCTTGTCTCCTGACCTGGAATCAGCAGAATTTGATATGTAAATTACATATTTATTTATGCCAAACATTAAGAGCAAGCCCGATCTCAGACGAGCTTGAGGTTGAGCATTAAACATAGCAGAGTAACGGCTAAATACGAAAGAGCATCGACATCCTAACCCTGAGCTGGTATTTTCATTTTCACGACGATTAAGAGTATGTTCCAAGAAAGACCTTACCTTGGGAGATGGTGAAAAGAACAGGTTGGTAAGATTATGGTGGTCAAACAGAATGTGTTCCTTTTCTTTACAATACTGAGTTAGCAAGGGAGACACTTCATCACCAAACAGCGATTGATTGTCTTTCCAGATCTGCCGCTTCACTTCGGTGTCGGTATCCATGTAGAGTTCTTTGTCTCTCACCTGAAGATGGAACCGGGAAACGGCAAGTTAATAACAAAAGAGTACCGCCACAGCATTGGTAAAGTGCCAAACGCAGCTTATTTTGAATTTTACAATTTGAAACTCAAGGCGTTTACTCTCTGACCATTACCTGCTGCATTTGTGGGGGATGGGACAAATTGATCATGCAAAAATTCTATAATGGATACAAGTTGAACTACACCCAAGTCGTCTGTACAGATTCTAATCAAAGGCCCTTCATGGTGGCAATTTTTATTCGTGAAAATAAATCAATTTTTCAAATAGTCTAATATTAGAGTCTATGCAAAAATCTTACAGTTAGTCTGCCAACGATCTTGGACCTCGTAAGCAGAAAAAAATGAACTGCGCATGCACAAGTTTCTCTGAAAACGACCTAACAACTAACTAATCTCTCAACGTGAAATGCCGCCATTTCAGGGAAACGAGTTAACATTTCCACAACAAAGTAAGTAGGTAATAATCTTCTGCTAAAAGGGCATCTCCATGTGTATGAACATGTAAGTCAGCCAGGGAAGATACGGAAACCTGTCATATAACGGCATTGTAAGTACCTACTAACAGGTCGGAACGTGAACAACTACTCAAAATCCTCACTTTCACATCTAAAAGGAGTTCTCGTTATCTCTAATGTGGTTCAAGTCGAAGAGGTCCTACCTTTGTCAGCGTTATCCTTTGTGAAGTAGGACATGCCGTACCTTGAAATGATTCCCACTTCAAAACTA
Source organism: Leptopterna dolabrata (assembly GCA_954871275.1). NCBI lineage: Eukaryota > Metazoa > Arthropoda > Insecta > Hemiptera > Miridae > Leptopterna > Leptopterna dolabrata. The sequence continues at coordinate 22,732,001 of OX940986.1, forward strand.
TTCCTATCCTAAGAGTTCATCAATCTTACAATAAATTAAAAACTATTAAAATACACCATCAACCACTGCCAAACTACTTAGTATCATTTTTCAATCATCAACAATATTATTTTTCGATAATATCCACTTCGAATATTTTCCTCTGAGTTCATCGATCTTACAATAATAATTAAGAACTGTTAAAATACCCTATCAACCACCGAACGCTCACCATAAAGTAGTAGTATTTTTCAATCATTAACGATATGACTGAAAATCATATTGTTATCCACTTCGAAAATTTTCCTCAGAGTTCATCAATCTTACAATTAAGAGCTATTAAAATACACTATCAACCACTGCTCACCATAAACTAGTATTATCGAACGACCATCATGCAATCACCTTTATTTATTATTTACGAGCTAGTGGGAGGTGGCAGCTGTGTTGCGTGGAAGCTTCTGCACTTGTTTCCCCTACTTAACAAATTAGCTGGCTGAGTAAGAGGTGGTTTTGCAAAAATTCTTACCAGAACTCGGAGATACTTGTCGTCGATGTGCGGTATATTTCGTAAGATGCACATAACAATGGGTCGCAGTGCTTTCAGGCGAACGAGAGCGAAACTCTTGTGTAGCAGCTCTTTAAGGATTTTATCTCTTTCTCGACCTTCTTTCTGTCCAAGTTCGTTTATGTGAGCCACCAGCTTGTCTCTGAGTTCCTACGAAATACATCAGACCTGCTTACACATAATATAAGTATGGATTTCTCGAATGAATGAATAAATATATACAATAACAGCTCTTGCGTTTTTGGTTTCAAAGTCTACCATAATTCCACGGGATCTACAGGTAGGTAAGTAAAGTAAACAGCTATTCAAGGCTGGGGCTTTTCCTCCGATTTTTTTTTGCCCTGACAGCGTCGCGAACGTGATCAGCTGTCCTCCAATGAGAGGATCAGGGGGCCTACTCACTAAGCCGAAGAGACATCTCTTTTCGGTCCGACTCTCTCTTTTAGCAGAAGAGATTTTTATAGCATCCACGTCAGGGTTATTCAGTAACTTCTAAAAAAGAGAGTTGGCGGCCATCTTGGCGTTTTCGACTCTTTCGGACAGACACCTATTTAGTGCCTTTTCTTGAAAGAGGGAGTCCCTTTCTCATTTCTCGTTTGTTTGACATCCTTTGTTCATTGGCTACCATATCGGTCATTTTGATGTATGTTTTTTTCATCTCTTAAAGGTAAGCCGATTGTTCATTAAAAATATATACATACCTATATAAAAATATCTAGACTAATATCTCCCAGATTTTCAAAACAGAATCTATTTTCACTATCTCTTTTAGTGTCATAGCTATCACTCACGTACTAACCACGCTCGACGTATCTCAACTTCGGTAATCTCATGGGAACCCATTTATTCCACCTGATAAGGCCATTGGGCAGGGATCTACAGGTAGGTATCGTGGGATTTGAAAAGCTGGTTCAATACAGAGTGGGTAGACTATCTTGGTTGAGAGACAACAGTGAAAACTCGATAAGTGCAAATGATATCCCGTTCCCTTCACCCTTAGCTCATTTTACATTGAATTTAACCACCACAAGAACAACAGGAACCTCTATAAGTTCAATGAAATTGACTGAGGATACCACGGCAAGTGAAAAATCGCCTCACTCGTTTAGTGCTATTTCTTACCTTGACCTCTGTAAGTGAAAACATAGTGTAGTGGTGTATCTAAAAACTTTCTATAAGTGCTAAGAAAATCATCATCACTTACGACTGCACGTATCACGGTTCATCACCTCAACCTAAGGCCTAGATTGTGAACGACCTACTACTACACCTATACGTGCAAGTTCGTAGGCCTACTCATAACTTGTGAATAAATGTAAGATTATTATTTTACACCGAAATGGGCACAACAGGGAACAGACGAACTTTTTCCACCATTGTAGACTGTTGATAGAACACAACATGATACTTGCACAGTAAAGAATTTGAATTAACTGTAGGTCTACAATTAATTCAAATATTTTTGTTGTTCACTTTTACACAGAAACAGGGTCTCTACTTGAATACACCTATTGGTACCTACCTGTATATTAGAATAACTACGATTAAATTACAAGAGCATAATCACAAATTATGTACCTAGGTACCTACATAAGAAATCACGTGCTAAAATTTGAATGAACAGCAGCAATCATAATACTGCCGCACACTACTCACTTCCAAAACTGAGGTATGAAAATCCAATCTCCGCAGACCATGAAGATCCAGGAGTGGAAGCATTTGACGTAACGAAGGAAGGAGAATTCCATTTTCAAGCTGGAAAAAAGTGCAACAATTATGAAGGTACGTACACCTGGAGTTTGTAAACGTTCCAACCAAGCAGACACTGAACTAGATACCTAAAAGATTTTGTCAAAAAAGGTCTTGATAATAGAAGGCCCGGATTACAGAGTCCAAACTCAGGAAAAATGCTTGCTCATTTCATTACCTACTTATTATAAGTGAGTAGGTTCTCGTTTTTAGCCTTTGATACCTGCCTCGCTCTTGTCCAACCAATTTCTTGGTTGTTCACCAAATTTTCTTGAAAATTCATCAAAAATTAGTACAATTAGGTAGGGTATTGACGATGAGAGAGACTGGTTCAATACCTACTTAGTTACAAATAATATCTATTTTGTTTTCTCTCACAAAAAAAATATATAAGAAAAAAGTCGGTTAGAGTAGGTACGTTGCTCCGAAAATTCGCAAAAAAAAGTCGCACGACTAATTTTTTAATCAACGTTCAACTTGAATGCCTGTGATTTGGATAAAGAATCTTGAGGGCCAGAAGATAGTAAAGCTAGGTAGATCTACGGACTTTTATAGCGCGGAAACGTGGCACCACTGTCTCCGGGATTTGGCTTGGCCTCTTATCACGTTATCAGTTATCACTCATTCAGTGATTGTCAAACGGAAATTGTACGTAAAATTCGTAGTCGGGATTTGTTTTCCCGTTTTCACTCAAATGTCGGCGGAAAACCACCTTGGTTTGCCTGAAGAGGTTTTCGAAATCATTCTGCAGCGTTTCGAACTACGGGACATCCTCTCGTGCACCTGCGTTTGCGTCGGATGGCGAAACGCCGTCAACACCAACAGAGTCTGGGAAGCCCTTTGCAAGAAGACCATACCCCAGGAACGACTCAAAGCGAAGGCGCAGTCGAAAAAGGTACCGTCGCAACTTGGAGCACATGAATCTGACAATCTGTCAGAGCTGTGCCCTTGGAGGAAGAGATTCATCGATGACGTCAGCCTGAAAACAAACTGGAGAAACGGCCGGTTCCGCGAAGACACTATCGGCGACGTCAGTATCGCTTTGCACGATTTGGAAACGGACTACGAACTATTACTGGAACCGTCCTTTGCCAGCCCGTCGTTCACAGTGTACAACGTCGAGGACAGCCCAATCATGACTGACCTGGTCAGTTTTGCACTGCAGCAGCCGATACCGGAATTTTTCAAACTGTGCAACAACGTTTTAGTGGTCGTTCAGTGTACTTTGCTACAAGTCTACGTCAAAGATGATGACCAAGATCTGATACTCAAATTCGTGGGTTTGTTCGACAGAGACCATCATTATTCGATGAACATACCTGATACAAGGCATTTGTCCAACTGGTATTCGCAACGCGTAGGATTGTACCCTTGTGATATTTACGTGAGATGTGACCATAACGGAAAGTACTTCGTTGGCATGTACAACCCTGGTGCTGATTTTAGCTTGTGTAAACTACACATTTGGGATCTCGAAACTCTAACTAAAATCCAAGAAGTAGCCTTTCCTCCAGTCAGTGCTGCAGGCAGTATGTCAGACGTTACGTTCTCTTTACACAATAACATCATACACATAATTTTAGAGTTGTTAACAGTTGGCTTCAGGAAACACATCAACGCAATTCATTCTTACGATATAGACAAATCAAGTTACCGCAGTAAGGACCTTGTTGTGGAATACGTCATACCAATTATATTATTCACGGATACCATGGCCATTATGACGGACCGATCGGGTAGGATGTTGTTTTTGTACAGTTTGGAAGACGGCCGGCTGTTGGACACGCAGGAAACTGCAAACCCAGTTGACTACAGAACTCTGCAGCTTTTCGGAAACCTGCTGACGTACGTTGAGCTCGAATCGGTGAGACCGCCACCTGTCAGTGCGCTGCACGCCCAAGCGGCTGTGTACGATGTGAAAAAGATGTCTCCCAAAGACAGATTCCAAGTCCCCAATTGCAAATCGATCCGCAGCGTTCACATCGTGATGGACGATTTGATGATCATCGGCACGTCGATGCTGGTCCTGATTCGGGATGTGAAAAACGGTGTTACCTTACGGACTACCTTACCATACATCGATCTACTCCCCCCAGACCCCTCTTGTTCGAAAATGATCGCACAAAAACCAGAAGGTGAACTAGTGCTTCTTCATTTCTGGTAGAGTATTTTCTCTTCATCAATAACAGAACGGTTATTTAAAAAAAAGAGATATTCAATGCTGTGATAAATAAATAGGCACTAATAAATTACTAGTAATAATAATTATTATTATGTGCCTTCATAACTTTCCCAATTAAACCACCACTGGCTATCTACAATATTGCAAGTTTTTGTTTGTTACCAGAAATGATATCCTGCTCATTTTCATTTAATAATAATAATAATAATAATAATAATAAGCGTTTTTCGTAATAAAGCTAATAATCGTAATAACGACTGTTGAGTGGGAAATAATAAATATAATTTGTGGCACTTCAATCGCGTTTTAATTTTGATTACTGTGCGTGCAAGGTTGTACTGTGCACAATAGAAGACGAATTTGTACTATCAAGTTTGAATATAAGTACTAAAATCGTACTAAAACCTGTCGAGATTCATAAATAAAAGTGTGAATTTTGAATCAGTGTTTATTTCAGGTACATTAATTTCCATAATTTATTTTAGAGGAGAGAGCCAGTAAGTATGGTATTTTCATTTGTCTGAAAAGTAGACGACAGTATATAGGTAGGTTGACAGTATGGTTACCATAATTATACCTTATTAATAAAATAAATTATCTGAATTGATTTCGAATAAACTGAATTGATTTGAATACATGAAGGGAAGTGAAAGATTTGGGGTTCAAAAGTAATTTTTTTGTTTTATTTTAACACAGAATGTGTTTTAGCCATGGACTAACTAGCCAAAAAAGCTAACGAAATTTCGTAACGAAATCTGGGACGACAACATTTCTAATGATTTTCACGTACAACCGATTCGTTGCTACGGAACTTTAACTTCGCCAGTTATCATCGTAAGTACAAAAATCGTTCACCACTCGTTGGATAGCTCTCGATTTACCTAACCATATTACGTTAACCACTGCGGAGTGCGTGGCCGACAAGCTGCGGTATGAGCGTGATTGTTTAAATAATTGTTTACACACAGGTGATCATTCTCAATAATTTATATTGTGAACACGATTGCAAGCTTTATATAAGTAAAGACATAATTTTAAGACCAAACAACCGATCAACGAATTATCTCTTGTATTGGAGATGTAGGAGTCTTGGAGATGAAGCTCGGACTAGTTTATGTTCAACAAAATTTTTATGAAGTGCACTCGTGAGTGTGTATATAAGAAGCTGTGTATAATGCACCACCAGTTACGACGAAACATTAGTAGGAGGAAGTTAACCAATCTTCAATCGAAGATTGAAGACGGGTTTATGTGAAACGCGTGAGCTAAAACATATTCTGTGTTTCTATAATTTCGTCCGAAGTATGTAAATAGAGGTAACCGGGGGTCCAGGGGGCTTGCCCCCTGGCGAGGCGCGGAGCGCCGAGTTTTAATTAAACTTTATTGCCACAATGGCTGTACAGTTGTGCTTAACCAACAGGTATATAGCAGGCTTAAGGCCTGATTGAAAAAAAAAAATGGAAAAAAAAGGCCTGATTGAAAAGTAATTTGATTTGGTAAACAGACTTGGCAGAAATTCAGCCCTACGACTTACTCCGGTTTCTAATTCGTATCTCAGCGCAGCAGCGAGCGAATTTTAAATGGTGGGGGCTCCCCTAACTCAGAATTTTATGCTCTACAACTTCCTTTATCTGACATTTTTATTTGGGGAAGCCATTTTTGAAGCTACAGGCGTTGGAACTTGAGCGTAACCAACTTCTTAGCCAAGTTGGTAGAAATTGGGCAAAATTTGACAATCGACTGGGGCTAAACGGTGGCACCGATTGTCATTCGACGCGAAATTTTGTGCGCTTTAATCTAGGAAGGTGAAATTTTCTGTAGGACGCACCGTTTTCAAGTTATAGGCAAAATACCGAAAAAGTGCCAATATTTCTCTGTTTTTTGGCTCTCGCAAGTTGAGCACCGCCCAGAAACCGTCGCTAATTAGAACATAGCTCTTAATTGGGATGCAAACAGTGGATTAAAACAATTACCAGCTCTGTAGTATGTTTTAGAAGTCTAATTTGCCTTATCTACGATACCGAAGACTTCACCATGTGGTCGGCGTTCTGGCAGATTTTTCTTTAAAATGCCCTATACTACTCATAGCTGCCACAATTCAACGATTATGCTTCAAGCTCACTTGGAACACCACGGGTTTACCCAGGTCCTAATAAAATTTTTAGACGAATATACCTAATATCTATTAGAAAAGGTATCATAGAAACTCGACGATTTAAATAAATAATTATGAGATCGTGTATTTAATGCAATTACACAAATCCGATGTGGTAATGAAACTTCATTCGAAATAACAAAAAAAGCATTCTTAAATGGTAAGTACTTTTCAGAGTTAATTGCAATTAACAGCAGGTAATTGCTAAGAGCAAACTGAAATCGATCACAAACCATAATACCTTCATTTATAATGAAAATTTAGTGAGGAAATGTACACTTTATGAACATAAGATCAAAACTTTGATGAACGTAGCTGTGCTGCTTTTAGAACTACGGACACACAGCCCAGGCAAATTCGTCTTTTGTCTTACAGAAAGTTTCACTCCTACCAGCATTAAAGACCATTAAATTCTGCTTTAGTTAGGTTTAGTTAACTTTAGTTAGGTATATGACATTTGGCGTAACACAGGTGTGTAAACTGACCATAACACACAGTCAAAATTGAAAAATTTGCCTAGTTTGACTGCCTATTCCGACCAAACCGCTGAACCAATTTAATGATCAAGGTGCCTAATCATTCGAATTTAACGATTTTTACTTCAGGTAAGAGTGACACTATCTTCAAGACTCAGCACTTAGATAAACCAAAACTGAAGAAAAAACTGCAAAAATTCGCGGTTTTTTGGCTCCTACAGGTTTATTTTACCTCGGAAACCGTCGCAAACTCAAATTACTTTTACTTGGGATGCCCAAAGTGGTTTACAATCATTCTCAACTCTACCAGTTTTTTCTTCTAATTTGCCTGGGCTATTATCAATAAGCGAAGTTGTACTCAAATTGATCTATCCCTTCCATCTTCCACACTAGTGCCATCTGGTACTAGCGGACACTGATTTAGATGGCCAAGGAGAACAGCACCGATGCCACAGTTCGTCTCAACAAAGCAGTACGTCGAACGCTGAAGCAATAAGAGGTATTGAGTATGTAAATACATCCGTTTGTAGTCCGTCCGCATGTTAGAATACGAAACGAATCTGTCGAATGTATACCCTATTATGCAGATGAACGCAAGTCCCCAAGCGTGCACACCGGAGTATCCATCTGGTGGATGCTATTTGTGCAATGCATCGAGGCCCAAAACAACCAATGGTGCAATGCTCAATTTCTGCAGCCCTGACTACTGTGCGTCACAATACTCAGTGTTCTTGAAATCTTCAACGAGCCCTAATAAACTTTAATAACAGACTTTCGTTTGTCTAGTGGCCAAACACCATTCTGGTGAACGTTATAAGGGCTCGACTTCCAATCCCAATAAACCACCGGAATGAACCAATTGGGCCCGTAGTTCGCTTTGATATAGTTTTCCGTTTCACAGGGAATCCTCACTTTCAAACCCAAAAATATCGTCCAACATAAATTGAACCGGGGGAAAATGTATTTAAATTTGTTACCACTCTTTGCTTGAGTCCCCCCGTTCCAAGTAACACCATCTTCTTGATAAAAGAAAAACACATCCAGTTTGAGGTTGTGGTACAAGAAAGACAGCTCCAACGAATCGTTGGTCTCCCCAAACCATAAATGCAGTTTAACATCTCTTTTTTCCAATTCCGATATAATGCTGTCGGAAAAATCATCTGCTAGTACACCTATGTCCACATCTTTGCTGTGAGGGATCACGCTGCAATGTCGAAAATAGCCCAACAGAGTTCCAGAGCTAATCCAAAAAGGTATACCCAAGCCATCCAACACAGTTTTCACAACGGACAACAGCTTTCGTACTTTGTGAGTGAAATGGAGCGCTCTGAGTTTATCTGCGTTACTCCTCTGTTTCAATAAAGGTGCCAAAGCGTTGGCCCTACTTTGATTGCATTCCAGAAATTTGGAGTTCTTGAATTCTTTGATAAATTCAACGGGATACTTAGGGCTCCATACATTGGAAGTATCGTAGCCTTTCAAATTGATGGCTCGAGATTTGAATTTCGTCAAGAGACTTTCGTCAAGAAATAAACTGGATTTGTCGACGCCGAAACGATCCAACTTGAGTTGGAAGTTGGGATCACTCAGTAGGCTACCGAACCACCAACTGTTGTCTTCACGATCGTGTAAAAATCGTATCACAAACGTTGCCGATTGCCTCCTGGCCAAGAGTGCAAGAGGCCATTTCGAGTAGGGATTAACAGAAGCGTCTAAGATGGTTTCAACCAAGAATTTTCTCGACACCAAAGAAGGTATGATTTTTCGGTAGACGTCGGAAGAATTCCTGATGAGCGAGGTGTCTACAGCGAAGGAGACGGGTTTCGATGAAGGATATTCCAAATGGTGATCGACGAGGCGGTAGCCGTCCCTGAGCAGTCCGAGGAGTCGGGGCTCGAACACGAACAGAACTACGCCGCATTCGACCGACACATCGTTGAGAGCTTCCAAGTCGTCGTGAACGTGTCCGAATAAGGAGACGTTTCCCAACAGCAAAACTATAACGAATTGAACGAAAATGAAACTAAGACCGAAACAAGCGATGACTTTTAAATCTAGACGCGAACTGAATTTAACAGCCATTATATCAATAACAACCCGACTGATAAGGTGATAAGGCCAACGGGCTCCCCTGCTCATCTGGCGGCGTCACGTCTGGTGGCCGACACCAACAGTCTCGAATTGAACCACCAAACCATGCGCTTATTAACTATGTTGCCACCAACTTTTACACTATGAGGAATAATCCAGGGAAGAACTATGAGTACAGTACCAAACAAACCAGCATTATTAAGACATCATACAGTCATTTATTAGAACATGAATTTGAGGTTTAACCTCCAACAACTCCTCAAATCCTACGTCTACCAGAATGGAAAATACTAAACTATGAGTAGAATCGAACACAACACAGGTACGGTTTCATTTGAGTGAATAAAAAAAATCATTAGATGGCCAGTTTTACTTTCTTTGATAATGAGTAGGTATCATGTAAATAGGTAGGCGTAACGAGATACGGGCAGGATTTGTACGAGTAAATACAAAGAATCGAACTAAGTACTTAGGAACCTGGCAAAAACTATAGGTAGGTACCTAATTTATGGAAAGAATTTCGGTGTTCATCTGACTAACACACGGACATTAGAATGCTATCCAAGTATGCAATCATTATCATTCCTGACTCAGAAATCTGTGTGGAAATCCAATGATTCGCCTCAACACGGTCTCAACGTTTACATGCCAACGTAATTTCGTTTATAGAGCCTACCTGGAATTCCTCGATCGCTTTCAACGGATCAGTACAGCTAGTCAGAGCTTCTCTGAGAGAATTTTGGCCAGGGACTCCCAGCTCCTCCAGTCCTGTTCCCTGCATCCTACGAAGCGATTAACGAACTTCGACGGCTCCTCGATGATTTTCCTGTCAGAAATATCAAAAATTGTTACACACTAACTTGCACAACATTTTTGTAAGACGCAGCAGCGAACAGCTTGTAGTCACCCACTTACCGATATGCCTTTGGGTTACGAATAACACAGCATGACAGCAAACAAATCTTTACGACACACGAGGAAGTGAAACGCGGTTATAAAAAACTGATTCAGACCATTAAAAAAACCTACGCGAAAATTTGAACCGAATGAGAAAACAGCACTTCACGACTTCACAACCTTCACAACACCGCTGCGGCTTGTTTCCGTGGTTTGTTTATGACGCCTAAACAGACATGCGAAAGAGAACTAGCACAAGATGTTAAAGAAAAACCGAGAGCAGGTGTAAGGAAATCGCTAGTTTTATGGGGAGCTGACTAATTAAATAAGATTGCTGTTGTAATTTTATACTAAAAAATAGGCATGAAAATGCAAAACCGGGGAGATAGTACTGGGGATATAGCAAGAGCAACTAACAAGTTTGTTTAGGAATTCCGACATGATAAGGTTTTCATGTCGGACACAAATAGTCTTCTATGATGACTGTTGAAGGTCGAGTCGGCTGTTGGCTTATACTATACAGGATTGTTGTATGCGTCCGTGGGACCCTTCTTAGTTCAAGGTAATGTAGAGAAGGAACGTTGTCGGGTGAGCGGGTAAATTAATTTCTAATTTTCTGGTCTGTAATCTAAAATTGTATGTTAGGTACTATCTTCAAATCTTTAAAAAAATCTTTTAAAAGTTCTCGGAGGAAAGGGAATAATTGCGGACCTTATTCTTTTTCTTCGAGTATGTCGAACATCACTAACTTCCAGGCACAGTGTTGTTGGAGAACCATGGAGTACAACGCGACTCAATCCATGGCTACCAACCATACAAACATTTACGTAGACACAAGCATATTAGGTAGTAATTATAATGTCCCTAATTTATTATTGATGTAAATTAACGAGAAGATGCAATAGTTCCGCGCCTTAGATTTTAAAAATCATTAATCCCTCATTGATTTACAAAGTTTCCAAATCAATTAGAATCTTTCTCCATTTCAATTTCTTTTCCATTATAAGCCACGAGCGAGTAGGTAGATATAAAACTGCATGACAAATCTATTGTTTTATAGCCAAGAAATCATCTATCAAGAAATTCGTACTTCGTGGTTGAATTACTTCTTGCTTATCATCTCCGGGCTTATCAGCCCAATCCCTGATAAGGAAACTGGTTCCCGTTAGGGATGTGTAAGATCCGTTCAATTCCGGGAGTTAACTCCAACCAGTTCACTCTTTTCTGGGATCAGTTCTTTGGGATCCGTTCACCGTTCTTCACTCTCAAGTTTGACCCTCCAAAGCCCGTTCAGGTAGAATCCGCCAAGATTTCTACCCCCCCCCCCCCCCCCCCCCCCACCCCACCCAACCACCCTACCGAGAAGGGAGGGTGATGTGAACGGTAAGGGGTGTAGGGAGGGGTGAAGAGAACGTGAAGAAGGGAAGGGAAGGAGTTGAACTTGATTCTGTTATTCCGTGGAGTTGATGAACTGGTCAGTCAACTCTCAGCTCAAGGGATAAGGGAAGGGAGGAAAGAACGGTAAGGGTTGAAGGGAAGGGCAGAAAGAGAGGAGTGGCGAGGGGAAGGGTACAAAGGAGTTGAGAACGGGTGGTGACAAGGAGAACGGAGAAGGAGTGGGATGGGATGAAGGTACGAGGAGTGAGGACGTCACAAGAGGAAGTTCATGAACTGGTGAACGGCAACTCTTTGGGAACCCGTTCAGTTGGGATACGTTCAACTGAAAGATCCGTTCAGTTCGGATCCGTTCAGTGCTGAACGCCACATCCCTAGTTCCCGTTCCGGGCTGCAGAACAGGAACAGCAGACTTTTTCCCGGCGCCATCCAAGTGTTGTGGGCAGACAGCACTGTGGCTCGTAAGGAGATGACGATCCGGAGGGCGACGTCACCCAGCTGATAAGCGACGTGGAAGGAAAGGAAGAGGAGGGAGACGGACCCGTGTCGCGGTGCTGTAGGCTGTGTGCGTGAAGCCATCCTTGTTAATACACCGCAGAAACTGAGACCCCTCTCTGTTTTCCCCTAATGTGTAGGATAACATTTAGCTCGGAAGGTACTTCCACTACACGATAAGGCCCCTGCCAGGGTTTGGTAACCTACCACACCCTACCCTTCTTTACTGCTGGGTTGTAGACCTTGTCTCCCACCCTGTAGACAGACTTGGTGGTTCTCTTGTTGTAGTGGGCACCTTGTTTTTTAATAGCTGTCTGTTGTGCTACACCGACTTTCTGCCATAGGTTCTCCAAGGTGGTTCGCAGCTTGGCCTGGAGGGGCATCCCTTTCCACTGTCATGGCTAATGCGTGAACTGCACGGACGGGAGGGGCAGCAGCACTGCAGGGATCTGATTTCCCTTGTGAAGAATCAGCCCCCAAGAGGAACTCGACCTCCCGATACGCCACTGCTTTATTTATAGCCTCCGCCAGAGTCGCTGGTCGTGCCTGGAGGACGTATCGGGCCTGCTCCTGGGGTACCCCTTGGCAAAGCAGTCCTTCCCATGTTGGTCGATTAAGGGATGGTTAGGACCCCAAGCCTTAGCCAGGAGCTCTCGGATCCTGCTACCAAATGCTTCCACTGTTTCCCCTGGCTTGATGGTAGCCTTTGTGGCTAGCTCTAGGTAGTAGGCACTAGTGTGGAAGCCCTCAAATCTCTGCCGCAGATCCCTCTCAAATGTTTCCAGTGTGGCGGTTTGTGGGGGCTGAAGCTCCTTACAGACCAGGGCCCTAGCAGGACCCGTAAGCCGCCCCTTCGCTATATAGACCCACAGATGTTCTGGTGCCACGCACAGGCCCATCAGGTACTGCAACCGCGACATGAAGTCATCTAGGTTGCTTCCCGTTTTACCTGAATAGGCTGGGAGGGGAAGCAACAGAGCTTCACGCACACAGCCTACAGCACCACGACACGGGTCCGTCCCCCTCCTCTTCCTTTCCTTCCACGTCGCTTATTAGCTGGGTGACGTGGCCTTCCGGATCGTCATCTCCTTATGAGCCACAGTGCTGTCTGCCCACAACACAAGTGCCTGTCTCGAATCTCGGTTACAGTTGAAAGGACATGCAAGGACATGCTGCTCTTCAAGAAGTAATTTCTACGTTGAAAAGACTGCAAAGTCCTTGTGCGCCACATGGGTTTATTATTCTATTGGAAATGCCTACAGAAATGTTGGCTGTTCATTTATTGTTTCTTCCATGTGCAGTAACTGAAATAGCTATTTTTGACGGTTTCCACCAATTTTGGCCCCCAAAAACAAGTACCCCCCAACTTCACTGAACTACAATAAAGAGTTTGATTGTCAAAATTGATGGCAACTCTGATTGTTTTGCACCATTCTATCGCAATGGCATTTCCCCTCCTTACCCTACCTGGTTACCCCTTGTGAGTTCACTGTGAGGGGTGGTACGATAACTGAGGCGAGGGCTACTCTTCAGTATTAGGCATTAACTCATCTTGAGATAGGTACCTGCCTACCACTGGAAGTCGAACTTAATATCGGACAATCCTTGAGTTCTTGCAGCGTTAACACCCCCCCCCCCCCCCCCTCACAAACATTAAACTAAGGGGGTGTAGTGCCAGGGGGGCTACTTCGCACATTCATTATTTGGCTAGGTAGCCAACTATTTAACTCCAACGCCCAACCCATCTGCCCCTCTGAAGAAATTGAAGCAAAATATGTGTGAACAATTTGTTTAAGCGCTTTATCTATCATTTGGATGAGTTTTACGAATCGCGCATAACCAACCAATCGTCCAGCATTCGACAAAATATATTTTTATACGACCCTACAGGCACTTCTTCAGGCTTATTAAGACTACAGAGATTTTGGTTTATTATTCTGTAAATGATACACCCTTGTAGCGAAAAATTATTGGAAGACTCCCTCAAAATTGTTTCTTTTACGCTTCAAGGTGCGTAGATTCCAAAAATGATGTCCATCCGCCGTATCATCCATATCCATATCTACCTATATTTTCGGTCTAAAAAATAAGTTGTTTCGCACAAAGGTTCCATTTGGGCCATAGTTGTGTCCCGCAACTTTGCAGCCCGATCGGAATATACCCAAGGGTGTTATTGGGGAAAAATGGGTGTAAAAATATGGTGTTTGATGTTTTAATGACATGACCATGTGAGGTATCGTTTTCTATCTTTTGTAGGGCAAGGAGTTCGAATATGAAGTCAATTTTCACCAAAGAGTGGAAAATGAGGTTCTAGCGATGTTTCATCTCCCAAAATTCAGTTTTTATTAGTCCAAAAACATCGAAAATTGTCTGAAATTACCATACATTTGTATAATAACACTAGAAGTAGTATTAACATGTGAATCAAGACAATTAAATGGCACTACTAATGACCAAACATAATTTGTCAAAATAGGAGCATAATTCGTGTTTTGGGGGGCCAAAATTGGTGAATACCATCAAAAATAGCTAACAGCCATTTTATTGTTTATGAAAGAAACAATAAATGAACAGCCAAAATTTCTGTAGTTATGTCCAATAGAATAATAAACCCATGTGACAAGGAATTTGCGTTTTTTGTACAATTTTGACATTTTCAAGTGGTTGTAGACCCACGTAAATTTACAATTAGTTTTTCGTAATCCAAAATTGTTCATCTCCTAACTTATCCTTCCCTTTGTAATTTGCTTAGTTCCTAAGTAAGTAAACCTATTTTTTTTTTTTAAATTCGGACTCTAGAGGTAGATTTATTAGTACCTACATAATTATGTTATAAAACGGATTTTCAACGATAAAATATTCAGAGATCTCACATAGGTATCAAATAATTTGAATGGTCGCTAAATTGTTCATTCTGTGCAGGGTTTGATGGCTGGTTAGTTCTTCAAAATCCTGGTGCGTTCTTGAGTGCAGCTTCTTATTTTATATCTAAATGGAAGCAGGTTTAGTTTTTAGCTCATCTGAGAAAATCACATCTTAACTAACTGGACGTTCCTACCTGTACCTAACTAGATAAGGAGAGTTGATTGAACTGTACGCAAAAGAACATCGCCACATCTTGAGAAATGAACAGTCGGTGAATTATATATTTTTTATTTAAAAATAAACAAAAATAACAGGTAAATAACATACATTTCTCAATACATAATTCCCATTCCCATTCATCATTTCAAACAGTGCTAAAAATAGTCTATGTATCATGGAGTAAAGCTTTAAGTTGGTACTTCCTTCATTTAAAACGAAAAACTGAAACCAACATGAAAATTTAGTTAAATAAATAATAATAATGTTGCAATAAATATGTGTTATTTTGCGACGAAATCGATTTTCAATTTCTTCACTGAATTCCATTCATTGCAACCCTTATCAAAGTTGGAATACGGGCGAAATCCAAACATTGAATGTTTGCAGCCAGAAAAAAATATATTTATATATTAATTACAACTTTTTCTCTCTCATTTCTCTTTTCTTACAAACCTATACACATATAAATTATGAGAATAATCATCACATAGTATTCACCAAAAAAATCTCAGTTGTTACACTTTAAAAACTCTACCGAGGAAATAACTATAAATCGGCACTACCTAGAAATCATATTATTGGATTAATAATAAATGATGTCGCTAGGAATCCAAATGAGTGTTTTTTGTACATTTTTAGCCGTTTTCGAAACTAATTTTTAATTTACAATAAAAAGCAACTACGGCTAAATCGGTTTTGACGGAAAACGTCACCGTAAATGTGAAACAATGAATTCGATTCAATTCGCATGTATAATTTCAAATTGTGGGTAAAAGTTTCACGTTTGTGAGTAGGGTATTACACTGGAAAATTACACCGAGTTCACCATTCAGGTGATGTACCTACATGACGTGGAATGCATTCAAACAATAGGTAATATATTATTATGTTATCACACTGAACTTGTTCTTCTAATAACAAACCTATAAAACACATTTCATCTTCAAATCCATGATAAATCTCAATTCGACGTGTAAAATGACGTGACAATAACGTAAAATATAGATTACATTAAAATGGTAACTCGTTGTCACCACATGAGAAAGGATTTTAGAAAAAAGAAAAATGACGTGAAAACAGAAGGAAAAATGAGAGCGGGAAGAAAGAAAAAGGAAACATCTAGACAACTTCACCATGAGTTGCCTGGAAGTCGGATACGATTCAGTGTTTAGTTCAGGTGGTGGGTGGGTAAAAGGGGGGCGATACGGGTTAAGTACAAGTAATAACACAGACAAATAATAGAACCTCATATTATAATGGAGGGTGAAAGAGGAAGAAATGCAATGTAATAAAAATTAAAAAAACAATAATCTTGGGGTAGAAAACTGAGTATTTGAGTGAAGAAAATAAATAAAATAAAATAAAGAAAAATATCCGAAGATCAAAGAGTCGAAAGCTAACGACAAATTTACAATGAAAACACCTTGTGCTCGAATACAAGAAATAAAAACAAAATCTATAAAAATCATGACTTAACTACTAAATTGTTTTCTCTTTTTTTTAATGGTAAATTGTCTAATAGTTACAATCATAAAAGCTAAAAATAGCTTTATGTAAATTCTACGTTCTAAACATTCATGACATCGATTTTTATCTATAACATTATTAGAGGTACTACCCTAGAAAATTGTCTCAATAATAGGTACCTACAACTTAAAAACAAAATTCTGCAACTTTTTTCGTGTTTATTAAATATTTATGTATAATATAAGTCTAAACCACGGATTCAGGTTTGACAGTATATACGAGTGGTCTTCCTTTTGGTGGGGAATTGCACTACCCGAATTATTCAATCGAAGATGAAGAACAAAAATCGTTGCTGGTTGCATATTCTGGTCTGGGACATGAAGGAAAATTATTGAAATTGTGTTTCATTAGTTGATATCAACTCATGTCTATATATTTCAACGAGCAAGGGTCAAAATTCGTGTATTGTTACTTCGCTGAACCGACAAGAGGAACTCAGATGTTTTAAGTGGCTTTGTAATTGTCAAGTTGCATTTCTTCTATTTATGTAAACCTACATCGAGTTTGGAATGTACCTACAAAGACCTGTGGGTGGGAGATGGGTACGTTGCGAGCCTAAACCATTACCTACCAACCACAAGGCTTTGCACAAATGTCTGCTGGCCAGCAGGTGGAAGTTTTGACTGCTGTTACACTATAAATTTCCTTGCTGTTTCACCTTTGAGTATAGATCACCTGTAATACTTTTGTATGACTACTAGTTCAGGCTCCCCAATGTCGGGTGCCACCACTATGACCTGTCAGGCTCTGGTTGATTCAGAAGTACCTAACAACACTACACAGTAGAACACATTTAGACGAATAAAAATGGAGTTATAATATAACAAAGTCTATTTCCACGAGAACTCACGGAGTTCATGTTTGTTACTGATGATGACCTAACCGTCGAAATCGATTTAACTTTGTACTCATTGTTTTCGTGGAAATAGACTTTTGTTATATTATAACTCCGTTTTTATTAAAATGGGTTTCCACAACTTCGTCGCGAGTGATTTAATTCGTACATTTAGAAGAAATGGTAGTGGCTGCATAACTTGTTCATAACAGTAGTTTTATAGCTCTTTATCACCGTCATTTAGTTTCCGTAGAACAAATATATTTATAAGAGTGGCTGGAATAGGGCAAAGCTCGCAACAAGGCAATGAAAATCACTGGAAGGAGGCTGCTCGCCATGGATACTGCTCCAGTATCCATGCAACCCTTTGCCCTGGCGGCTGTGGTGGCACCTTACCAACTCCTCAAATTAATGTCTACTTCCTCAATCCCAAATGCATCTCAATAAAATCAACTAGTAGGTAACAATTCAATATATAATATTGATTACTGACCCAAAACTACAATGAATTTCAATGTAATCTCTCCACTACAATAGATTTCCTCCAACTCTATGCTAAGACCAGCTTGCACCATTCAACACTTTACCTTCGAAACAATGATATCGCTTTGTTCAAGGAACACACATCACACGCTCGACGACAAATATATATTATATTACATAGTATCAACACAATTATTTACAGCATTAACGTCCCCCCCTTCAGCAATTGTGGTGCCTGCAGTAATACCTAACCTACAGCAGGATACCTTTGTACTATAGCGTCATTCGACACACAAAACGACATAAAATGCCCTTAACAATGATTTCCATTAATTAATAATAATAAACTATATATGCCGCTCATCATCGTCGTAATGTGTGTTCCATACAACACGATGAGCCAAAACTTTGACCAAAAATGCAAGTGACTATGTTAATTTGGGTGTATGTTCTTAGAAGCCAAAAGTTCTACAGACATTATTGAATTTCAGTCCGGAATGTTCATGGGGGAATGAAGCAACGAAGGACGGCAAATTGAGAATGATGGCTTATGATTCATCCGGGCCAATTTGTCACCCTGTCCTATGTTGCAGACATAAGTCACGTCCGATTAAGAATAAACATCGACACAAAATGGTATGTTATTATAGCTAATATAATAATGGTAAAATAATAAACAATAGAAATGTTCATTCACACTTACAAAGGTATATATATCTCTTGGTAAAAAAAATTATTCCTACCGAATCCTTGAGAGAATAAAACCTAGAATTGGTTGAATGCCTCATTTCAATGCCATTATCCATGTACAATCATTGGAGAGCTGACGCTGAATTTTTAGAATAGTTGAGAAATTCTAAAAGAAGAGCCTGAAGTTCTTTTGATAGAGCGTTTGACATCAACGCTGCCTAGAGTTTGTTTGCCTAACCACATTCCAACTTGTTATGGTGTTTTCTCGACATTTAGAGTTGTCAGTGTTGCTGGTTACTAATTTTTAATACCAACACAAACCAAATCAATGCTGTTAGCAAACAATTTGATACCGACTTTATGAATGATGAACTTCTTGTGGCAGAGATGCTGTAATTCTTGAATTCAAAATGTATTCTTTACAAGTTGATCCTTATGATCGACGAATGCCTAGCTAGGCCCTTAGGTATGGAATAATAAGTATGGAGGTTCAGTTGGACAGCTAAAGAATTGGAAAACGGATTGCACTCAAATCTCGAATCAATACAGAACGTTGTTCCCCATTAATATGTACTGTCGATGTTGACTGATAGATATAGGTAACATAACTCTATGATGGATTGGTCCGTAGATTCAACACCGCCATCTCACGAGAAAAATTGCCACTTAAATGCAGGATAGAATGGTTACCCTCACCCTGACCTCTTTAAACCATCTTAAAACAAGCCCCATACCCATGGTTAGACAGATATGTACACCACAAGTGAAATCATACTAGGCAGCACCGGAATCTTGCTCGCTCTCTACCAATGCGCTCTTCAGAACATCAGTAACAATTGTGTTTCATTGTTTTCGCTCATCCGTTCTATCAACGTATCACAAAGAAGGAATTACATTCCTGTACAGTGCAAGCCCGACTAAAGCGAATATGGATAAACATAAAACCACACTTTGTTACTAAAGCTGTTACTACTATATGACAGCCGAGTTTTCGATCAAATGTTTGTACGTGGATAATGCGCTTAGACACGAACCATTTTGGCAAATTTCAGTCAGCTTCGGTAGGAGTGTGATCCGAAACGTACAATCAGCGCAAAAAAAAAAATATCTCTGAACCCAAAAATCGGTTGAAAATATTTTGGATTTTCTTTTTTGCGCCGCGGTTTTCTTCCTCTGTTGATCTTGTTTCAAAAACCTTACAACACTTTCTTGTTCTTCTAGAAAACGTATCTTGTTTACATGTTGAAGAGATCGATTTTCGAAGTGCGAGAGGAAAGTCGAGGAGGGAGGGTGGGAGGGGAGTGGCCAGCGGTCGTCCAATTCAATGATGATCTATGAGTTTCTCGAGTGCATCAGGGCAATACACCTCTAATTTGAAAGGGTTTTACAGTGAAGATCTTCCTACTTCGGAAAAGTGTTTTCAGGATCAACGGATGATCTTGAGGGGATCTTAGGTCATCATTGGACCCCAGTCGCAGGTTTGGTGCGCCGCTGGCCAGCGTTATATTGCGTCGGCGGAGAATTTGCTCAGTTGATCTCGCAGCGCCATGTTTTCCTTTTTTAGCCTGTCCATCTCTTGGCGCAACCCGAGGTTCTGCAAGACGAGAAAAACAAACATGATATACAACATTATTAGAATCGAAAACACCAAAAATTTAAGTACAATATTTGACGAACCAGGCTGATTTAACGGGTACTTATACATTACGCTCATCACGGACTACAATTATAGTACCTAATTAAACACTGGTTAGACACTACTTAACTAAAGATAGGTACTTAATTAAACATTGGATAGGCGGTATCTACCTATAACAGTCAATACTACGGGTGATATTAAAAGCCATAAAATTAATTTTACCATTCGAACAAACCGTTGAAGTGCATTTTGTACTCATTGAATTCCGTTAGCTAAGAAGTAAGAATAATTCAAAACTACCTATCACGGTTGCGGGGAGTGGAAATTTTCGAATATTTGAGAGATCTAAGTTACCACAAAACGCATGAAAACAACAGCTTTTGGGTCTGACAACACGTTCGATTCGTTATACCATCCGAACTCGTTGTAACCACCTATATCAGGGGCCAAGAAGGTGCCGCCGCCGAAGAGCCGGCTTATCTCTATACAAAGAACAGCTAATGGGGGGGTCTTATTATGTGAAATATTGAGGGTCCACGCTACCAACGAGTACATAGTTAGCTACAAAAACGCTGCAAATTCCTTGTCACATGGGTTTATTATTCTACTGTACATTTTTATGGTTATTAAGTTAAGCTATTTTTTAATGATTTACACCAATTTTGGCACCCAAAAACTCGAATTAGGCTCCTATTTTTGACAAGTTATCACTAATCCCTGATAGTGGTATCGATTCACATGTTAATCTTTAGCGATATTACGAATTTATGGTGACTTCAGATTATTTCCCATGTTTTTGACTGATAGAAAATGAATTTTTGAAGCTGAAACTTGATTAGAATAACCTCAATTTTCCACTCTCTGGTCAAAATCGTCTTCATATTCGGTCTTCTCGCACTAAAAAACATGGAAAACGATACCTAACAGTTCATATTATTAAAACACCAAAAAACCAATTTTCGTACCCATTTTTCCCCAATAACACCCTTGGGTATATTCCGATTGGGCTGCAAAGTTTCGGGCCACAACTAGGGGACGAAGGCAGCCTGTGTGCGAAAGAACGAATTTTTTAGGCAGAAAATAAAGTTAGATATGGATGATACGGCGTACGGCGGACGGGCACTGCATTTTTGGAATCTACGCACCTTGAAACGTAAAAGAAAAGAATGTTGTAGGGGTGTTACACAAATTTTTCGCTGAGCGAATACATAGGTGTATTATTTACAGAATAATAAACCAATGCATATTTTTCATGTGTGGCGTGTGAGGCGTCGTTTACCATGTTTAAAAAAATCGATTGCGAGTAGTTTCAGCACGTTCAGACTGCATCGCGTGATCAAAATCACAATTTTTTGATTCAGAACACCGAAAAATGATTTGTGACATAATTTTTCTCACTCTGGTCTCAACAAGTGCCCGGTCAGGCCGTAATGTGGCTCGGCATACGACCATTTAAATTCCCAACTTCCCAAACTATTTCTTTGAAAATTCACTCCTTAAACCATGCTGCATGACTGGAATTTGTTCTGTACAATCCCTCTTTTCATCTTTTTTGAGTCCCTGTAACACTACAACCTTAAGATAGCTAAGTAGTTTCGTAATATTTTATCCTTAGACAAAACTGATGTTCTAGTAAAAATAATTTGAATGATGAAAATAATTGTTATTTGATAGCTATGTGGTAATAATGAGTTATCAAAAGACAGGATTTATTTTCCACTTTGTGATAGGTAGGCAAACTAACATTGAGTTCCCATGAAACAGATTTACCTATTTATTGATAGTATTGAATTAACAAAAGACTGTATTAATTATCTGTATTTTTCTTCCTATACTACCTACAAAACTTGGAAGTTCTAATTTTTTCTTCTGACAGTACCATCAGTAGGGCACCAGCTTCAGTCAAGTGATATACTAATTTAGTTAGGTAGTAACTTTAATATTAAACTGTTACAAACTAATAAAAGTGCAGTTTTACATTTAATTACTAATTATTTTCTGTACTTCGGGTCAGAGTATAGTACTGTATACGGTCGGCGAAATTCTGGCAACCCTATGTACGCCCCCGAAAAGTTCATAAGAGTTCATTTTTTCAAAAAAGAACTTCAGTTCGTTATCTGGCGACACTGGTCCTAACAGTTTACATGAACACTAATGTAGGTACGTCATCCATTTATCTAATCCTCTTCTTGTAAAAAACCTTTACATCCTCACTGTCAGCATATAATAAACTGATATAATAAACTGATATAATATATAATAAATATATAAGATATAATATATAAGATATAAGATATAATAAACTGAGAATTTCGTTATCTTCTCAGGGAATTGAACGTTTCCAAACAGCATTTGCGCGGGACGAATCTTACTTCTTTTTCGAGGAAGCCTGCTCGGAGCGCGATCTGGTTCTCCTTCATTCGACGAGCGTCTCGCGATCTTTTGGCGGCCATGTTGTTTTTCCTCCGCCTCGCCCAGTATTTTTCATCTTTGAGCCCCTCGGGAACAAACTGTGAGTCCAGCATTGCAAAGAAACGAAACGTAGGTAATCATTAAGGCGAAATGGAGAAACCACAAGTGATACTTGAAGAACGATAACATCAATAAACGTCAAAAACATTAAACATCGTGGGACTTTATGATTGCAACTGCTAATGAATGACATTCGTATTCATGTTTTGAACATGATCATAGGCATATGTTATTGCATTACAACAAATTAGTAGGTAATGCAAATAGGCATCAAATGATTTGAGTTGAATGGATCAGCAAACGTTCTCAACTCCTCGAATCCCATTGAAAAATTCATTTGGATAAAACTCAGGGGCGCCATTTCACCAAACTGTTGGGGGGGGGGGGGGGGGGCAAACACCAGGGGGTATGGGGGGTATGATATATCTACTAAGGAAAGGGGGTCCAGGGTTTTTTCCCCCGCAAATTTGTTTAAATTAATATATTACATTTAGATGTAGGCTAATTTTATGCTTCCTTTTACATATTTACAGTTTCAATAAAAGAATAAATACAAACAAAATCAATGTACCCTTTTTCAATTCATTAAATTAACATTGCTACATTCCAATATTTCAATATATTCATTCAAAATATTCCTTTTTAAAAGAATAACTTTTTAAAAGAAGGCTATGATATTCTAGATAAACTCCAGTAGTC
The DNA here is from genome assembly GCA_954871275.1 of Leptopterna dolabrata. Taxonomy (NCBI): domain Eukaryota; kingdom Metazoa; phylum Arthropoda; class Insecta; order Hemiptera; family Miridae; genus Leptopterna; species Leptopterna dolabrata. The sequence goes on from OX940986.1 coordinate 22,755,417, forward strand.
ATTTTCATTATTTATCAATTCCTTGGGGGGGGGGGGGCCTAGGCCCCCCCCGGCCCCCCTTAAATGGCGCCCCTGATAAAACTTACAAAATTGGCCCATTAATTATTGACGGAGAATCTAGAGAAATTTGTACTAACTCTACAGGATTTCACTATAATGCGTTGCTGGAGATGACAGATTTGATTTGAATTTTGTGGAAGAAAACCATTCCTGTAATTATAAGCTGACACTCATTTAGCTCATTGAGCTATGAGCCAAAACCCCCAAACAGGATTTAGGTACCAATCACTGTATTTTTTTGGCCCTCTGACATATATTTTTGTATTCTCGTATCCAATGGGTTTTCGATTTCAGTTACCCAAGGGAACCAAAAAGTCACTCAGGGAATCCAAAAGCGCCTGCAGTTAGCCATTAAGTTGGACTGCAGGTAGCGGTGGTTCTACTTTTTGCCTCAAAAGTTGAACATTATTTTTTCAAATAAATTAGGTATATGAAAGGAAGTCAATATTTAGGTACTTCTTAGATTGTCCTGGTAACCTATTTGAATCATCTGAAAAACGCGGCTGCCTTACAGACACCTAGGGACTATTCATAATGATTAATGTTACAATGAGTATCAAATCACACATGAATGTCAAAGCATGCTTTATTGATTGAACATTGGAACAGAGAATGATTGAAAACGGCGAATTATTTTAAATTATTCTGAATAGCCTGCCCATAATCATCATTATGTTTGACAAAATGACGCTAATTTTGAATTAGTATGAACACTGGCAGAGGATTAGAGACATGAAACAAAAGAATGGAGGTAAAAATTGCGTAGATATTACCTCCTTCTTCTGTTATGAAGGCACTAACATGTTTAAGAAATGAACGCCCACTGTTATTTGAATAACATATTATTACATATAACTATCTGCCAAGAAAGCAAAATGTTTCTATGATCAATTCACCTGTTTCCTGGACTTTTTGACCATTGGTTGTGGTTTTAGCTCCTCATCCGAAAATGCTCGCGTTCTGGGATCGAAGGCGTCTCTGCTTGATGATGCAAAGGAAAGTGCTGGAAAAGTTTTAACGTTTCATGTTAGCTTCAATTTTGACTAAAACACGACGAACTACACTGAAAAGGCTCCCAGAGTGACGATAGGATGCCACTTACCGGGGAGTTTTTAGCGTCTTTTGGACTTTGCAGGGTAGGTACTCATATTGGAGCCAAGTTAAGAGTTAAGGTTATATACGGCTTGAATGAGGTAGCCTTCTCGTTTTTCGAAAGTGTGAAGTAGGTACCTAGTATTCGACTTCGACAGCAGTTAGGGAAAGTCTTGAGTAGAGTTCAGTCATGGAAAGAACAGGTGGATGTACAAGTACACTATTATAGGTATGTATCTCTTCTGGATGTTTCTATAGGTACGAATTTCAGCAAATGGAAGGCGGGGGTGGGGTATAGGATTGCTTTCTTGTTATAGACATTCCTTCTTCGACGCTAACGCAGTATTCCTTAACCAGTACACCTTGGACGCTAACGTCACTTGAAATTCGTTGTGAATTGCGTACCTTCATAAGACCTACGTATTTTGGTGATCGATTATTAGCTTTAGCATCCGATTTTGTTCACTCTGCTACTTACAACTCTCTAACGCCGTTTTCTTAGCGTTGATATTTCGAAAACCTAAAAACTAGATTGTTTCCGATTTGGCTCCTAAATTAAGTCCTAGTTACTATAATGGAAAACCAAAATGTGTGAACTCCACTGTCCCAAATTGGGCGACCTTTTCAGAACTAGGTACCTACCTGAAATCTAAGTTCACCCTTCGTGCTCTCTCTGCAACCGAAATCCAAGTTCCGAATTTTAATAAACATGAAAATATTCACTGACGAATTTGTAATTGGGGCTTTTATCCAATTCTCGCTATAATTAGCATCAATGATTGAAAATCAAGATTTATGAAAACGATGAGCTGCGGTGGAAAACCTTGCTGAAGGAAGGAGAGACTGGAAAAAAACATCCGAGTCGCCTAGAGCAGTAAGTGAACGTCAAGAAATTAATAGGCTGATTGCCGGGTGGTTGGAGAGAAGGATAATATAATGGTGGACTAGGCAAGGTCATTCCCATTGATACCGAACGAGTCGTCTTCAATTCATATCTTCCTTCAGCTTGTATTGAAATCCAACAAAGAATTGTCAACAAATGAATGACGTTGGGTTCAGGACCACACAAATACTCTAATCTACCAAGGACTATTAATCATTTCACTCGATGAAAAACAAGGAATTCTTCTAAATTAAGTATATGGAATTAATTGATCGTGCATATACATGTACGGCGCAAAGTGCTTTGAAGAGAATTGCGTGTGGCTCAGAACTGATAATCATTAGGTGTTTCAGCGTGAAAATTAACGCCAGATCACAAAGGAAAAGGTCCCGAATTTCAAAACCAGGTTCAGTTTTGGACGCTCTTGCTAATCGGACACTCCATAGTAGCCAGGTAGGTACCCTATACCTTTTCAGAAAAAACTGAAAAATCTCTCTCATTTGAAATAATAATCGTGCGCTTGACCATCTGGAATTCTGTGGAATAAAATCTGCCTTAGAAAGGAATAGTTTGTGAACCCCTTGTTTAGAATTGTCCAGCGCGTATGATGCTTAGTTACGAAAATTCGAGGTTAACATTGAAATGAGAGGATTATTACCCTTTCTGGGGTGTGGCATTTGGTTATTACTGAAAGTAAGTAGCTGAATTCATTGCGGTATTGTTGAGGAATTTTTTACTTTTTCGACAAATTGTTAGACTGAAGGTTTGGGAGAGCGAAAAATGGAGAATTTCTGGAAACGTATTCAGTAGTAACATGTACTTGTAAAGTTAGACAAGTGCTAAAAATTTGCTGTAGTTGACTTTGCTGTAGTTGAATTTGCTGTAGTTGACGCACTAATTTCCTCATTCCCCACCTAGACGCTCTATGGGAGCGAGGGATTTCTATTTATTTCACCTCAACTCTATGTCAATTCAATCTCTCGGTTACAGATGACATAAATAAGCGTGCAACCTTATTTATCAGAAATAATCAACAATTTGGCGACGAGGACATAAAAGACCAACGAAAAATATATACTGAAGTCGGTGACTGTTGAAAGGGTTAATTGGGCAGATGATGCAAATGTATGCAGGAGGATGAATTGGGACCTATAGAGTTGTGTTGGATAAGTAGGAATTTTACGTACCCATGGTGTGACCTGGTGGTGAATATGGCAACTACTACCCTTTTCCTTGCTAAAATGATGTTTAAAACGTAAATATAATTACCTATGTAGTTCTGGCCGTCTATAAATTTCTAAATTGCAACAGTGTATCAGCTAGAGGATATTTTGAATGGCACTATGGATTCATAACTTCTTAAGCTATTACGGAGTGTATCAGCTATAAATAGGACATTTTGAACATCACTATGGCTTCATGAGTACCTACTTTTGCCATCACTGAGGAATCCTTACTCTTCCAAACCTTCTGGTTCACAAAATTTAAAAACTGAATAATGGCTCCTTAGCTACCTTCAAAGTCCACTATACCATACCTTCTTATTCAGTTGAGAGAATTATAATAATTTATTTAATTTGTAACTAAACATCACAGCTGCTGCTTGGTTCAAAATGAGTCGGGGAACTATTCCTTTCCAAGGCAGATATCGCATTTTTGGTCTATAGAACCTAAGATGACAGTCAAGTGCACAATTTCTACAGACCGAGTTATTCCACATCTCTACTTAATAACATTATTTGGTACCTATTATTTACCAAATTTGAAAGAATTTTACGCTTACGACGCGACCTGCTGGGGAATAAGGCAACAAGTGCTAGACACTGCAAGGATCCTCTTCTCCTACTTACTGGACTCAGCAGGCGATGGCGGTGAGATGGTAAGCGGGCTCATGGCGGCAGCCTCGCTAGGGCTCGGACTGGGCTCTCTTTTAGTGAGGACGGGGACTAGTGAGGCTGAGGTGGCGGGCGACAGCCGGCCCTGTGGCAGGTCTTTGAGACAGCCACTGCTCCCGGCAGCAGCAGCTTGTGGTACAGCAGCCGTCCCCACGCCGATTCCGCCTTCCACAGGGATCCCGTTTTCCGAAAGGAACTCGTCCAAGTCCACATACTGAAACACACAGAGACTGGTTACAAAGCGTCCCCGATGATCTCAAACTGAAGTGCAAGCAATCATAGAATCCTGCTTCAGACATACACAAGCTTGATATATTCAAAATTGACTTATTAGTTAAATTGTAAGGTCTACAATGAACACGAAAAGAGCACCACCTAAAAAGTTTAATATCATGAAGTTGGTTGTTCCTTGGTACCTATGTTCGAAAATTGGCTCAACATCATGCTGCGTGAGGGAATTTTCGATTCACTTCTACTAAAGCAACTGAAGCCTTATAGCCAATTCCAAATAAACTCGGTTCGGAAACAGTTCATTTGTTTGGAGACAGCGGAGTTGGTCCATTCGTGGGCTGGGTTCTGTGCTAAGAGATACTAACAACGAGTGCGCCTTGAAGTGGCCTGCAAGAAGTTGAGTGCCTGATGCTGACTGTGGCATGTCGCCTAGAATACTTGGTGCGGACCCCATCCGCACGATAAGCGGATTGATCTTATCCAAATGTAGGCATATAATCCATAATAATTTGTTAATGGCCAATCTTTTGGTGCCATTTTTACGTAGATTATTCAAGCTAATTCCTCGACAGGATTGAGGCTAAGGTGATCTCATATTTAGTAGAAATAACAGGTGGAAAGACCTTATAACCATATAATATGGTGCCTACTATATTCCAATCAGATGAACAGGCGTTGCTAGTTTACGAAAATAAAATCTTACTGGATGTATATCAGCAATGAGGGGAAAAATACAACCACCAATATAATAAAATTTTTGTCATACTTTGTTACAGTGTTACCTGCAAGGGGCGTTGTGGGTTGGTTGGATTCTCATCCACGTTCGTTGGTTATTTACATTGATGAGCACTTGTTGGTGCAACAATCCCTACAGCTGTCCTTCGTCAGAAAACAAACCATGAAATATTCTCAACTCGACCACTCTATAAGTAGCTCTATAATTGTTGGTGACTATCGGAAAATCGGTGTATTGAAATGAACTTAAATTGTTGAGTTGCTGATATTGCTGGAAAGAGATGAGGGGCAGAGTGGAAGGAGTCGAGTTTCAAATATCATTGAAGGGCAAAAATCATGAATAATTCATTACAAAAACGAAGAGAAAATATTCATTGGGTTTGATAACAGCTCAAAACCTCGCAAGCGCTCGCATCTCAAAATCAGAAGCAGACCTGACCAATTCGTTTCGTATTACTTATACCAACTATTGGTGAGTAGGTATAGGTACACCTATATTCAGTTCATAGAATAATTATAGTTATCGACTCAACTTGATATTTTCTATGGGTGGGTTATGTTGGATTATTCAGTTAGAAGCGAAAAACGATTATTTTGCAATTATATCGATGCTATTAATTCTTATCATTGCATTATAATCAATCAATTGACGATACGAGCAGACGAAAAATCGGGTAAAATTTATGGTTACCCCACCTTTGTCTCCCACAATCGGATAGTAATCGTATCGAAGAAAAATTACTTACTGTTTAAACAAGCAGGTACATAACTATTTATGCGCATTCTATGTGAATTCACAATAATTTGACAATATCGACTCATCGGGCTATTGCAAAATTAATAACCATCACCTAGGTACCTTGATACCAAAATAGGTATAGCTAGTGGTACGTATAGAGGAAAGGCTGCCGATTTTGATAAGCTATAAACCCAAAATTGAGAAAGATCAGCCGACTTCTGACCTACTTATTCTTCATTAATCGAGTGAACTTGGAACATTGCGAAATTATTGAAGTAGCACAGTATACGTCATTCAAGTGGTAAAAATGGATAACTGGGCTCACTTTGAGATCTGTGTCGTAAGGTAGGGTCTTCTCCCAAAGGTTGGGGCCGAGGAAAGCTGTTTGAGCTTCGACGTTGCTCCAGAGTTCGGCTTCGTCCTTTTTGTCCGGACTCTCTTTACCGCATGATTTACCTGTAATCACATCTACTTATCATAAGCATATTGAGCACACATGTAACAAACAACACAAAACAAACATGACAATAGCAACAAATCATCAGGTATGAGAGGATGGAGAGAACACCCTGGTGCCAAAACGAGTGGGTCAAGTACCTCAAGGATAAGTTCTTGACCTACTGATGTATCATCTCAGGTATGAGGTAGTAGAAAATAATCCAGAACCAATACGATGCGGGAAACCTTAAGGATCAATTATTGCCCCAATTTTCTTTCTCGGGTATGAGGATGTAGAAAATACCATAGCCAGTACCTGTCATTACAGAGTACCTGAGGGATTTAGCCCTCTCTTGTTTCTCATACAAATGACCTATTTTCTAAAAAAAATTAGGGAAATGCATAGTTTTTGCTGATGACGAAGGTATAATTTATAGTGAGGAGGAAAATAAAAGTAAGTAGTCAGTTATACCTACACTGAGTTATACCCGTATTATTGGAAAGGTAGCACAGGATTTTGTTTCAAACGGTTCAACAGTCAATAACTTCAAAACTACGATATAAATATTATCGTGACTACTCATAGTTTTCTGTATAGTTGGACAGCCAACATTGGGCAACCTTGGGATATGTACTTGACCTTGAACTTAACTGATGCAGATTGCATGTTCGATAAAGTACCTTGGTATTAACTCCCCCTCATCGCTAAAACTTAAAAATTTCAGAGGCATTACAGCATTGCCAAATTCAGCTGAAGGTCAAGTTTCATTCAAATCGTTAAATCCAAATAGGTGACAGTTGTCAAAGCCATTCAGTAGTCTGGTTAAAGTTCCAACAGTGCATTTTGGGAGTATGCGTATCTACTTATTTCTCTCCACCAAGTTTCATTCAATGAGGAATTTTCGTCAATTTTGTGTGTGAAAAAACATTCAGAACTCTTCAAAAAACGGTAGTTGAAGCCCGTTTTCATAAATAAGCGATATTTTTTAAAATGAAAGTGATTAGAAGTCAAAATGCGGCAAGAAATGACGTATCAGGTCTATTGACATTTTGACTGGCTCTTGGCCCAAGGAGGCGGAGCGAAGTTTTGGAAGCGAAGGTTCTCAATGCTGCCAACAAGCCAACATTAGAAATGGCAAACCTTCTTGGTAACCTTTAAGAACCTTTGCTGTGACTTTTCGTGAACCTCCCCTTGGTTTGATTTTCAGCATGTTTTGTTAATTTATTTAAGCGGGATTTGGGTTGAACTACTCGGCAATTTACCTCATCATCTTTACGTCATTTCTAGCGGGAACTCAGAAATTCAAATTTCACACTCATTTTCTGCCTATAATTTCCGACATAAACACCTCATTATGGCAAAAAAATGAGAATTTATAACCCACGAAAATTGATCACAGCAACCATTCAGATAAGAATACTTTAGAGCTCGACTGTCAGAATTTTGTATTCAGTCAGCAGCTACGTGCCCAGTTTAACTGGACATATCAAGTAGGCGCACACGGATTGAATTGATTCCATAGTTATTAGAAATCAGTAGCCTCTGGTAACTGCATTCGAACTTATTACGGACCGCCTGCGTTCAGAAGCGGAGGGAGGGGACAACCGCAGCCGGCGATCACTTTACTGTCAACTTTAATTACAAAGCTTTTAGTCGACGCGAGGTCACGCCAACCAGCCAGTCCACTGCTGCAATAGCTAACTCTCGAATCTGGATCGCCACCACACTTCTGGTCGTACGGGTACAATAACAAGTAAACAACAGAACGTAAACACAGGAGTCAACCTATAAAATAACGGTGCGAGTTTATGAGCATGATGAATCGACTAAGAATGCTTTTATGACTAAGAAAAAATAGATGGGTAACGATTAAAAGGAAATCTTCACTCTATTTGCCACTGCTATAGGTAATAAAATGTGTAATAGTTAGATAAGGGCAAAAATGCCGAGTTACATAGTGTACCCACCAGATTCGGATGACTACTTTCACGTATCTGTACTAACTTTGGTTGCGTGTAATTCAACAACGAATAACGCGGTTCAACGATTGTTTCATTTGGGAGCACAAGTTCGGGAACTGCCATTTCGCCGAACAGCAAATTTGTGGAAAGTTCTCTTTGAGACTCACCATAAAATTATATGGAACCATTTGTGGACGAACCCGCACATATCCCCCTAATGTCAGCTCGTTTGGATTGTTCTGATCAATTGTTTTGTTCTTTGAGTTTTTTTAATACATAAAATTGGGTGCAGACAGACGCGGTCTCCACGGTCCAAACTGGTTCACAGTTCAAATGCACGAGGAGCATTGTGAGCAAAAAACAATCTTGGCGATACGCCGCTTCCTTCAAGACGACTCGAGAATTCAACCAATCCTACCGAATTTTCATAATATTAAATAGGTGCCTATCATTCAGGATGGACCAATTTAATGTAGGTAACTGAAACAACGCGTCAAACATACCTACGCAAACATTTTCGTGAAATCGTTCGGCTCACGTGACATATTTTTCCGCTTTTAAATGATGAATCATGAGCTTCAATACATTTTTCAATACGTTCCTGATACTAATGATCGGATGCACAGGAATACCAACAGGACTTCTACTGTTAACATGGAGAAATATTTGAATATCACTCAGCCATGAGAGCCACCATCACTATGTGATTCAGCTTTAAAATACAATGCAAAATCATGTGTGATATGATGAGATTATTATGGTATATCATCACCTTGAACTTCTGTTATGGTACTGTTGCAGTTGGTATGAGCTTGGCAGCTACTCGTAGTTGTTTACTAAAACGTAGTAGCTGGTCTTTACCTCCATTTCGAATACTACCTACATAGTATAGGGCAAAGGCACGAGGGCACACTTTAACGCCATTTTAAGGTTAAAATTCATAACTAATGTTAATGACCTGCTTTCAACTTCCAACCACACTGTTTCCTCTAAATCTGTAGAAATTATTAGGCTAATCGAAAATATTAAAAAACAGTAAGATTTTTCGCTAGCAGTGGGCAGCCTCATTTCACAGAGGAACTGCTACTGAAAACTTTTGAATCTATTTATAACGTTAGGGAAGAATGGAAAAAAATGCCAAAAAATTATGTCAAATAGGAAGGGAATAACCCAAAAATCAGTTTTACCTCCTTAACAACACCTTTCGCCCAGGCCAGGAGGGGTAAAGTGATACAGTGATACTACCGATAGGGCTGGCTCCTCATATTTGCATTTCCCGCCTCCACTGGACCCTTAATCAGAACAAGGATTTGATGTTGGGCAGTAACTTCCTGATAATACATTGTTACGCTACAGATTGGCGCCTGATTAACTACCGATTCTGAACTATTATTTCAAATATTCGAAGTTGTGACTGTCCACCACTGGTACCCTCACCCTACCTGTTGCACATATAGGTCCTGTAATTGATTACTCGTTGTGAAGCCTCGGTAAAACTTGTTCTGGTATAATTATGTCCAACAAGGAATTGGGTAGGTCCAACGCCTGCATTTCGTACTGTTGTTTTTTCACATATTTCGGAGCCATTCAAAAGTAAATTACGTCCAATTTTCTGTTTTGCAGAAGAAGGCATCACTGAGTTTGTTTCGACTATTTAAAAACTCATTTCCGTCGGGAAGGCTACCGACCGTTTGATGACTTTAATTGCTCACCTACCGCCGCCAGTCGTTTAGGACTTGAAAAGAAGAAAAATCATAAGAACCCGTGCAACATCAACATCTGTTGAACGTAACTACGGACTGGATGCATTTCAAATAGTTTTCCTGTAACAGTTTCAACGCATATGTGAAATAGAATGGACGCATAGGTGAGATGGAAAAATCCACTAACAGAAATATAATTAACCACCAGCTATTCCAATGAAGCGGTGGTCCAACACCAATAATATAACTGGTATCCCTAGGAATGCCATGAATGCCTGTATAATTTCCTACTATTGCATGAATGATATACGTAGGTAATAACAACGATAAGTTTGAAATTACTTGCCCAGGCATAACCTCAGGAGAACCCATTGGGAATACTTCGGAAAAGTTTTGCTTGCACCATCTCCCAACCACTAAGAGAAGCCCCTGAAAAGCTACTCGAGTTAAGACTCTGAAGGCCCCACTGTTTCTTTTTTTAGATACGTTGAAGAATTTTAAAAATAGACTCATGAGTAATTTCATCATTATTTATTACAGTCAATCAATAAATTTACATTTTAATAGTTGAACAATAGGTCAGGACAAAGCTGGGAAAAATATCAGCAACTACTGTGAAACGTGTAGTAGGTACATTCTATACTCCTGGGCAATACCTAATAATCATTGGGCTTTTAGACAGTGACAATTACGATGAAGGGGACCACAACCGGAAAAATTAGAAAACTACAACTATAATACGCTATTGTCAAATGGTGGACCTCCCTCTCCTAGGTACCTCCGAAATTGACCATCGCGGAAACTTCAAAACGAACCAAATTCGAGAAAACCTAAGCCGGTAGGTCCTTTCCAGTAAATCTAACAACAGTGCGGTAATAATACACTTTTCAAGTCCCAGTCACGCAGAATGGTCTGAGCGAATTTTCGAAGTAACGAACGGTAACTGTCGAACCTTTTCCATTGGTTTGCTGACAAATTCGAACACCCTTTTTACCCTAAAACGCTATAATTATTAAAAACTGTTCATGATTGTCACATAACAGCTTTCCCCTGTTTTTGCTTTACATAATTAATTACAGTTTTTGACAATTTTTAAATCAAAAATAAATAAAAACTCAATTTTGGCAATTTGTTGTTTTTGCTAATGTTAACGATTTAAAGCGATTACTGATGAAGAGAAATTCAAATTTGACCAAATTTTTTCAGGAAAGACATTTTTGCCACTTGAAATACGTAATCATTTTCTCCCTCGAGCCACCTTCCTAAATAACAGGTCAGATGAATTTGCAGTAGTATTCCCCTCTATATAAATTTTGACAATAGCGAAGTTTTTAGCTCAACTAGACCTAGACTATCGACCGGACTTGGATGGACAAATACCTGAGGTATGGTAATTTCTACGAATTTATTGGTTTATTATTTTCAATGATAAAACTTTGGAATCGAGCATGAAAAAAAAGAAAATTTAACCCCCCTCAAAATTTGATGGTTTCCGTTTCAAGGTATGCAGAATCCGAAAATGGAAAATAATGATTTCTCTCCGTCCGTCGTACGCCGTACTTTGCACTTTTCATAGTAACACTAACCAAAATTAATGAAATTTGTTTGGAAATTAATGAATTTGGCTCGAAAACTTTCAGTAGAAGGATATGTTTTTTTTAACGTTTTTAAAGTGGTCTCGAACTAAAGAATTTTTTGAGACCACCCTGAGCATTGTACGACCAGCCATTCGTTGGCACCGAAAAGCTTCGTCAACATGATCGTGAATGAAACGGTATAAATCCGGCCCGGATATCATTGCTAGTGAACAACGATTATAATCAATGGCTGTGTGAAGTCGAGATGGTTGTTCTGTGATATGTTCATTTGTTTCATTTGGAGAACGATGGCTCTTTTTGATTTTGTTGACAGGTAATTTTGTAACTTGAGCAAATGCTATGCCTCATGATAACAACAAATAATTATTAATGACCGAATTATTGAATCCTGCGCATTTTTATGAAACTGATTTCCGATTTGGAGTTTTCCTGGGGGGAGCACGACGGTAGGTATTGACCACAGAAAACAGTGATACACGCAGAAGGGGCAGCTATACAGGTAAATAATGAACCGTTGTGTAATAATTTGCATTTTTTATGAATTTTTTTATTTTTTATTTTTAAGAATGGTTTGAAACAGATTATTTGGTTTCCGAGCCAGTTTTGGGATTATTGAGCCTGCCTGCTTTTGGGAGGACAAAAGTGTTTGTCCCTCTGAATCAAAATTTCCACTCGCATTTCAGCCCCTCTCCCATCCGCCTATTCCGAAAACCGAAATCGACAGGGGCGCCCCTCATTAAAAAGTTCACCTCCTGAGGGGCGTCCCCAAAAGACCGAAGACTTGAAAAAAAAGGAGTTGAACGAGTCGCGTGGCTTCCTGGTGGGGAGCTCGGCAGCGTAACCGCCTCGGCAACGCTCTCCCCGAACCTCCTCAGCCGCGACTCCGCACTTTCACTTTTTCTTCTGACATTTCCAACCAACAGATCAGCCAACTTGTACTTTACCTCCACAACCAGGGTTGCCACCCCTCGTTCTGCGGGAATGTCCCGATTTTCAGGCTTTTGTCCACTTGATTAGAAAGACAAAATTTCGAATTCGTATGCCGAATTTCGAACCCCTCCAGATACCTACTTAACGAGTAAATTTGTACCTGTAACTACTATAGAAATTTCCGAAAACCTAATTTCAGCGAATTTTTGAAGAAAATGAAGCTATTGCAATGGGTCCAAAAGTTTCAGAACATGAAGCTTTGAATTTTTTTTAACAGAAAAATCCGTTTCGGAGCATCCCGAATCCACCCCTTGAGTTCAACAAAAATTTATATATGTGTCACTCCAAACGATATCACTGCCCTTGGGCACACCTTAAAAATTCCAAATTTCGCCAAAACGCTCGTACTGCTAAACAAGAGGATGAGTTCGAAGATGACCAGCTTTCACAAATTCTACGGGGGTTAGATTTGAGTTTTCAGGGGTCAAAAATAGGTAAAAAACGGTTAAAATCGCGAACAGTTTATAATAAAATCACTGAAAGTGGAATGGAAGAGGATTAAAGACAGAAAAATACCATTTAAGTTGTTTTTCATACAGAACAGGTGTCAAATTTGGATTCTGGAGGGGGGAGGGGTAAAAATTGGTATTAAGAGGTAAAAATCAGTATTTCACCTGAAGTTGTGTGGAAAGGTGATTCACGACGGACGGACTATTTCAATGATAAAAATAATTTTCTAAAAAAAAAGAGTGGGTCAAATTTGACTTTGTAAGGGTCAAAAGTCGGTTAAAATGGCCGGAAGTGGTTGGTCGGAAAGTGGTATGTTTTCTCGCTATCAATCATCTTTTCACACAAGAACACGAATATTTCTTTGAAAATTCGCTCTTATAGCCATGCTGCATGACTGGTTTTGTATGTATACCTATTAGGTACTGACTCATGGCTTGGTTTCCTAGTTTTAAACCATTTAACCCTAAATATAAACCCTAGCTTGTTGCCTTATAATGGTGTGAAGCTATAGCGATCGAAGTTGGAATCCTACGATGAGGAAAGGACGGTTGGAATTTGAATTTTCGGCTTCTGACCTCAGAATCGGATTTAGCACCCTCAAAAACCCCTGTAACCCCGATTTTCAGCTCCGAAATCCATAGCAGTTTGGCGGGAATAAGCCAAGGAATAAACGCGTGACGTCATCTGGTATGTATACTGTATTTCTGAATAAAGTTAGTTAAATAGCAAACTTTGGTTATTTCATAATTTATGCACATCTGAATTAGATAGGTAGGTACTGTAAGATGGAAGTGGATAACTACTGGTCCTGCTCAATTTCTGTAAAGTGTCAAAATAGGGCCATTATAACCAGCAAATTGCTTCTGGATAATTTAGATAATTTAAGAGGTTTAGGGGAATGATTTACTTACATGTTGACCACCAAACGATATATTTCTGTACCTACTCTTGAATCCCCCTTTCCGTACACCCTAACTTGTCGCGAATTTTTGTGACACAAGGGTGGACAACATGGGAGAGGGGAAACGCAAGGAATAAAGGAGAATTAAGACAGGTCTGAAACGGGTGAAAAAAGACTCATTCATAGTGACAGTTTACACATCACAATGCCTGTTCGAAAAAACCCACTGATGAGGGGATTTCGTGCCTTATATTAGTTGTTCAACGTAATACTCAAATCAGCATTATAGATTCTCCATTGCATCGACTCATCAAAGGACGAATTTCCTATGAAAATAGGGAAATCAGCCCTTTCATTTGCTCGAAGCCAAAACTTTAGCCCAAATACAGCGCTGCCCGTACAGGATGGCGACAGCGCACCTGTTGCTCGTCTGCCCAAGACTGCCAACATCACAGGGCAAAATCTCTGCGGGTTCATGCTTACTTATTGTCACATTATTCTTCATCATCATTACTGATGAACAGCCTACTGATGTACCCTATTTAGTACATACAATTTAATTGCTTAATTATCGTTTAATTATAAGTTTACCTCATGCGCACCATAAATTGTTTAATTATCGCTTCCAAAAATACCTAACAATCTGTACATTCAGATTTCGAGTTTTAGGATTTGTTGAGACCTAACACAATCTACTGCAATTTTATGAACTTACAAGGAGCCAGTTTTCAACTCCCTTCTATATTTGAAACCCTTTGCACGAACATGGACGAATCTTACAGCCGGGATTCGATGGGTGGGACCAACCCGCACCTACCATCAAGTTTTTCCGTGAGGAGGAAAAACGACATTTTCGAGTCCGGGATCATTGAAAATCTCCATAAATCAGGAATAGAAAGTTCCATTTCCATTTATGACAACCAAAATGAATAGTTTTCCTTCATTATCTCGAGTCACAATTTTTTTACCATTTTTACCTAGTGGTTGTATAAATTTTTGGTGATTTTGATGAATTTATATATGTAAATAGCTCATCTTCAAACGCATACTTTCGTTTACAATTACAAACATTATGGCTAAATTTGAAATGTTTTATATAAAGCCAGCCAGATGTATTGTCTGAATTGACACAGACATTCATTTTCTCTCAAGAAAATCATTAAATATTCAAGTGAAGTCAAAAGTTGATTAATATTATACTATTACTTGATAATACCTACATGTACGCTTGAATAATGACAATTTAAAGTTTTAAAGCTTTTCAGTATGACCATATGTGCGAACAATTTTGACCCTCAAAAAATATGTTTAACAAAAAATGGGGCTTTCTTGTGGAAAATAAATGCGACTATCGAAATATTATTTTTCAATATCGAGCCTTCCATTACGAATTTCGGAGAATTCGTATAAATTGTTGGTAATTTTAGTAATTTTTACCGATTTGTGACCCACGTAATTTTTCGAAGACTGCACATCTTCGAACTTCGCCATTACAATCTGGCGAAATTAGGAAATTTAGTCTCGCAGCCAAGGTGTGAAGTGACACATAAAAATATATGAATAAATACACGCGCACATATATATATATGCAGTTAAATGTTGAAATATTGGGTAGGATTTAGAATGAAACTTTTAAAAAAATCGGTAAATTTAAAAAAATTTAAAGTATTTTCAACGAAAATTCGATAAAATGGCGTTGAACGATCAAGGTTTTTCAACTGATTGAAATTTTGCAATATTTCGAAACTGTGTCAAGTTACCTGCGTGTCCCAGAGAAAGAAGTCCCATTTGGCCGTAGAGGTGAGTGGCATGGTTGAGGAGGAAATGTTCCATCATTGTGTTGAAAGTGCGAAACGAAAATTTTGGCCAAATTGAAATTTCGGGGTGAGCGCGGAGTTTCGAAAGGGTTGGAGTGAAATTTTGAAACGGAGTGCGACAGGGTGGAAAGTCCGACTGAGGGAGGGCGGTCGCAAATTATCCGAGGGGTTTCGAACCCCTTCGGTTTGGGGTAGGGGAGGGGGGTTGTGGTAACTGAAGGGGAGGGGAGGGGTGTCTAACAGTTGAGTTCCTGGTGAAAGAGAGAGCTCGAAAAACGGGACGGAGGAGGAACACTGGCGGAAGACGGAGAAGGAGCGACTTGGCGACCTGGTTGGTGGGAGCGAGAGGGAAGGATTCGAAAGTCAACTTTTATTTGGTCTGATCACCGAGAACCCTTCCAGGTCCTCGCGGCCCACTCCTACTCCTACTCCTCCTCCACCACACTCCTCCTCCTCCTCCTCCTCCTCCCACTTGTCGCCTCTCGAAAAAATCAGAGCGTGTTTTCCCAGGTGAGGTCGTCTCTTCCTGCTTCCTTGTTCTAACGCAGGCTCAGAGCCCCCCCTCTTACTCCGCCCACTTCCTCCCACTAGGGATGTCCGATAATTCGAAAGTATCGATACATATTAGTATCGATACATATTAGTATTGATACATCTAAAATAAAAATCTCATCTTTTTCAAAAATAGGTGGAAATGTCGTTTTTGTTCTCTCTCCATCAGCGTGACAGTGAATATTATATCACATCCCACGTTTTTACTTCATCTACATTGGTATAATATAAAACACCATAGTCAGCCTATCGAAGAATTATTTCAGGATAATATTATAAAATGAACAATAGAATAAATCACTTCTTTCTTATTTGAAACTTTTTTGTTTGGGCGCTTGTTTTTCAAAATTATTGACAAGACAAGGGATGACATTATTTCGTTAATTCGGCACAATCACATCAGAAAACAAGAAAGAACAAAGAAAATCCTTCCTACTAAATGGAGGACAGGTGATTCTCACTGAGAGCTGGAGGTGGTGGTACATCAACTTTCTTTAATTTGTTGAAGTGGTTGGTCTCCCAGCAATCTAGTTAGAGGTACTGTCAACAGTACCTACACGTCGTAGGTGTTGAAACTGATAAAATGTGAGGGATAAAAAAAGTATCGGCTCCGATACTGGGAAAAAAGTATCGATACTACGATATATATCAGGAAAAAAGTATCGATATGTATCGATACTTTTTTCAAAAAGTATCGATACTTTTGGGACATCCCTACCTCCCACTCCGCCTACTTCCACCCCATTCCGGTCAGTTGTGCACTGTTGACCGATCAAATTTTGGATACACATAAGGATGAAACACTGCGTCATATGACACCAAATAAATTAACGAAAACCGCAATCTATGATGCTTCAACTCTCCCACTCATACAGATTTTCAGTGAATTTTCAAAAAAACTTCTGCCAATTCGAGTAGGCAGTAGAGCTTCCTCACTTCAATCACATGAACGTATAGAATAGTTGGGTAGGTTCATTTTGATACGGGACCATCTGCGATCCAACCCGCGCGTACCCTCAAAATTTCAGCACTGTACGACTATTTTTCGCGTTGTTAGAAGCGTTACGAGGAAATGCTCAACACTTCATGTTAGCGCATGCGCAGGCGAATTACGATTCCAATGAAATTCATATGGACTATCAAAGTATTATTCTGATCTTATAGATATCTTATAGATATTATCTTAAGGTAGTTATGGGCACTTCAAGTATTTCACGTTTGCGTGTGAGCAGAAGAAAAGATTTCCAAGGTTTTTGAACGGGACCATCTGCGATACAACCCGCGTGTACCCTCAAAATTTCAGCACTGTACGACTGTTGTTCGCGTAGTTAGAAGCGTTACGATGAAATGGTCAACATTTCATGTTCGCGCATGCGCAGACGAAAGTTACATTACGATTCCAATGAAATTCATTTGGAACGATCAAAGTGTATTTTGTCGCTATAACATCTTTTTACCCAATACCATGAATACTTCTTTGAAAATTGGCTTATAGCCATGCTGCATGACGAACTTTTTTTCTAGTAAAATTCACATTTAATCGAATTTTCTCACAAAAATGCGCCATTGCAATGATTTAATATTCAAAAAGTATTTCCATGTCACAAGTTATCATTCTACACCATTGTGCTGATCAATTTATATAGATATGTAATGTTTGTGAGGGTTTAGCCATTTTTATACAATTTGGAAGTTTTCAACGCAAATTTGACCCACTTTTTTCGTGAAAAAAATTGGGCAAAAGTCTCAAGTCCGAAGTCACCATTTTTGATGGGAATAAGTATTTTTGACGAGGCACTGAAACGGTCTAGGTCCTAACTCTTCTTTACAGCTTGAAATGCATTTGTATAAATTTTCAACGATTTCAAATTTGACCAAATTTTTTATTTTCTAAAATGCCCATCTTCTATTTTTATCTTCCCTTTGTCACATTCTCACGAATTTCCCTCTTGTAGCCAAGGTTAGATGACGTCTGGGAGTGACACGAACAGAACATTGTACATATTTCATGTACCTTACTGCCGTTCTTAGCGAAAACATCTTACCTGAAATGTTGCCCGAAATGATTCAGTGGGTTTTCTCCTAAACCCGGGCGGTTTCAACATAATAATTGTGGAACCACAGAATAACTGCACAGGGAACTGCTGAAAACTAGATTACGAATACGCTGTTTTGTAGGTACCTAAATTCTGGGGGGTTTCCTTGAAAAACCTCGCAATGTCCTCTGCAGGTACGATTAGTTTTCGAAGATTTTTAGCAATTTATGGCTTCCAAACCTCAAATTTGACCCACCTTATTTTCAGAAAAAATTGTCGGCTACATATTTCTTTTTACGTTTTGAGTGACCATTAAAATACTTTTTTTTTGTGATTTTAAATAAATTTCTAGAGGTTTTTAGAAAATGAGTACTTACTGCTAATTTTCAGCCATTTTTAGCGATTTATTCCCCCCCTCCCCTCCCCCCGACAAACTGAAAGTAATGTTTGTGTTTAGAAAATTTCTCATCTTTGAACTCATCCTTTCGTGTGATTTTACGAACATTTCATTCTTCTTGTCTTCTTCATTCCAGTGAGAGCGCGATGGGGTTGAAGTCTCCGACCGAAGGCGAATCTTGGCCACGAAATGTCACCGACCTCCACCCGTGGATTTCGCTTGCCGTTCTGTTTCTTTTTTTTCGGGCATTTTCTCTCTCGCCGCTTCCTCCATCATCCCAGGGGTAGAAAACTCTCCCTTGAAAGGAGCAACGACCCCTCGGACACTTCGCCAAATTACCCGTAGTAATTGGGTACTTTTAGATTTTTTCCGGAACGAACAAACATCTGCGGGTACAGAACTGAACGATGGGTACCCACGGTGGAACATAGGGTCAGTCACTCTATAGATTTTCTAGTTTTGTGGGGGAAATTCAATTATTTTCGCGAACGTTTAAAAATCATTGAAAATCGGCATGTGTAGGGTTATGAAGTGACTTGAATTCCAAAATTCGGTTCACAAAGCTAAACGACGTCTGTTTTGGTAAGGAACATCTTGAATGGTATTTGCAACTTTCTCATCTAGTGCAGTTCCAGTGGAACAGTTCTTTCCTTTGAATGATGAGAACCGGTAGCGGGAGAACCAAATTTGGTACAGGTACTAATGGGAAGGAGTAGTTCTCAGCATCCAAAGGAAGGAACTGTTCCACTGGAACTGTTCCTAGGTCTGAGCGTTGTAAATATACCATTCAAGATGTTTCTTATTCTACATGTACGTGTTGATGTTTCGTGGACATTGGATGTTAGGTGTCAAGAAAAAGACAGTTCGCTGCACAAAACCATATAGAATAATTGTATTGTTGTATTTTAGAATATTGAAAAAGTGATCATAACGGAGGCCACGATTTGAGGAGTAATATTAAGTAAAGGAACGCAAAATACAGCTTTACTTGGAAGAAAATATACCTACGTATCTTTATATGAACAATTTAAGAAAATCCAAATCAACGCAAAACTTTTGATTAGTCATTATCATTATCACCTGCTCGGCATAATAATTTTCAAGTGTATATCTATTTATTTCGGGAAGCCTAACTTTATAGAATTAATAATGTTAGCCCCATCCACAGGGATCCCCCTGAAATTTTATATTAAAAAAACGCTGCAAATTATTACACAACGGTTTATTATTTACCTGCATATATGCCCCTTCTGCGTAGACCACTGTTTTATGTGGCTAATGACTGCCCTCGAGCTCCTCCCAGAAAAGTCGTAAATCGAGTACTGAGCCAGCCGGGCAATATTGCAGTTTCATAAATATGTGGTGGATTCAAGAGTTCTGTTATTAATAAATTATTTGTTGCTATTCATGAAGCATACATTTTGTTGAAGTTACAAATACCTATCAACAAAATCCGAAACAGCCGTCATTCTTCAAATGAAATAATATCACAGAACAACCAACTCGACTTCACACAGTCATCCGTGATAAGAGATCAGGTGTGGACAAATAATTAAGCAGGTGCGTTACTAAAAAATTCGCTCATCAGGTTGTGCTGCATGTCTGGAACTCCCCCCCCCCCCCCAAGATGAAAAATTCGACATAAGTGTTTTCTTTGCTCTACAAATCAGCAGCAAATCGGGCAGAACGAGCGAAAGGGGGAAGGCATTACAAGCAGCACAAGCGCCTAAAAGAAAAAGAAAAAAATGTGACGTAACCTCCATCAGGGCGAAGTGAGAGGGACCGGGGAGGAAAGGGGTCACGAGCGAAATGAACGAAAAGCGAAATGTTCGTAAGGAGAAGGAAACGGTTGCATCACCGGGGCCTCCGACGCCGCTAGCGCCGCAGCGCCGGTTTTTTTTTCTTCGTCGAAGAAAGGGGGAAGTGGGCCAAGCGGACAGGCCCCCAGGAATCGTCTTCGCGTTGAAAACCGATCGTATACCTCCTCTGTGAAGAAACGTCACAATCCCGTCATACAGGAGGGATTGGACCAAGTTGCGTCACGATGACGCGTGTCTCGGCAATGACAAAATAAATCCACGCATTGTAACTGAAAACCATACGTGATCCTCAAGTGTTCAGTCTGTATCCGTCCTTCCTCTATGTCATGTCGAAACCGTTCTTAAAGTTGCTGCTTAAACGGCTTATACCAATGATGGAAGATAAAAATTTAATTCCAGATCAGGCCTTTGTCGAGGTTTGGCTTGAGGGACTTCAGTATAAACTGCACAGGGTAATAACTAAGACAGTAATATTTGCTCCTAAAATCCTACCTTGAGAACAGAAATTTCAGTCATAATGTCAAAAAAATAAACACTTTTCAATACAGAAACGTATAGGGGCCAGTAGCGGTGCGTGGGCTCTGAAAACGGTGGGGCACCAAACCAGAACACAAAACCAAGAGATCTGTCTACAAATACCTCGAGGCAACAATAAGCACCCCTCCCTTATTTACTGATTGATATTCAGCAAATTCCCTTTCAATCAACAATCTATCGTCGTACGAAAACGTCGGCAATTTCTACTGCAAATTAGCCACTGAATTCACGTGTTATAAAAATATAGTAAACTAAAACACCTATAACAAAACAATGACCCGTCGGCCGGTACGTACTTGAATGGAGAAGCTATTGACCTGAAGCTAGGTAGTTATCAGTGTGTTAGGACGACGGTCAATCCACAAGACCACAAACAGGACAAAATGCACGTAGGCACCACCATCTGCCATCAGAACCGGACTGAACGCAAAATGTGCTCAATTTGACGCAAAAAATTGAAAACTGACAACAGAGAAAGCGAACATAATTCATAACAAAAACAAATCAGAAGACAAAGAAGCATCTCGTATTGAGATGACAAATTGAATCGAATGCACAAGAAGAAAAAACGCAACCTCTAACCACCACTGTCGGCATGAAAAGTGTTTCTTCGCGGCACCCTCAAGAAAAACAACAACAAATTGAATCGAAGGGATCGAATCGATTGTGAAAACGAACGATTTTGGAGTAGAAATCAGATTTTGGGGACTGGGCCAAAAGTGGGCGTGGCAAAAAACATTTTTACTCTACTGAGCATGCGCGGACGGGCCACTTTTCTCAGCTGTCATGGCGACACCAGGTCCCAGGACCTGCCTGCCAGTTTCAAGAGCCTAGGTTTCGATGTCGATTGCAGGACATCGATTACAGTCGCTTTATTCGGATAAGATGCTTTGGCTATGGAGCACACCATGGATGCTCTACTATAATATTGAATATCCATAGAATTTCCATTCTGTAGCCAGAGAAGTCTGGTGAGTCGCTGTTGAACTTTGTGAAAAATGCAAGGTACATTGTACAGAGGGAAATTCAAATTCCAACTGAACTATGGAGGTTTTTTAACTTACCTATTATACCTATACAGTGTTTTTTGGTGGCAGGGCAGTGGCCCAAGTGGCCTTATGGACACAACGCCCCTGATAGGGGCACCAAATTGTTCAAATTAGAGGACAAACCCTTAAATAACATATGGTGCTTTAAAAATTCGCTGTGCTGCCTGATTGGGACTTCCATAATCTCTCGAGGATTAGAGAGCATTACTCTAATGCATCCATTCTCGAACGGTTCAATGTCGACACATAATTCGAACACAAGTGATGAGAGAATGTGCCAATATTGATTCAGATGTGATGGCAAAAGAAAGAGGATCTGAACAATACGGTTAACGGTAGGTGTGGTAGCTAATGGAAGTTTAATGAGAAAATCATAACCGTCGGTGCTTGATCTTTAGATGCGTTCGCGATGACATTCATAAGGACCATAATAGGAACAAACTTTACATTCCACAGAAAATTTCATCCGTCGTCTATTTAGTGATTTTCGATGCGCGTGCGTAGAGGTAGAGGTAACTATGACTCATGATGAGGTGTCATCGTCGCGACAACCCCATGACCATTGACAATGTCACCGAAATTGGTTGACCGAAGTCAAAAATATTGTACAGGTACATAAAATATTACATAGATGGTTTTTAAAAGGTAACATGCGCTTCAATATGAATGGCTTCCCTGGAGCGTTGTATTGGAATGGAGGAATATTGATAGTGTTGAAGCAAAACTGTTTGTGGTACCTGGGAATAGAATTTCTAACGGGCAAAACGACGCCACGGGCCCACAAAAACCCATGACTTTTGCTTATATTTTTGAATTCTAAACATTTTGAGACCAACCGCACTCTCCTACGACGAATAGTTCATTTTCTGAGCTTTCAAAGCTTTGACAACAAGTGACGTCACACTGGGAGGGGTGCAATGACGTCATTTTCAGTCAAAACTGAAAGGTCATAGAAAAATAACTATTCATCGTGCGAGATTGAGGTTGGTCTCAAAATTCTTAGAATGGAACCTACTTTCATTAAAATGGGGAAAAATTAAAAATTTGTTAAATTTTACTCCATTTTTGAATTTTACTCAAACAATTTCTCTTAAATTTTTTTAATTTTAAAATTATGAGAATAATTTTAATTTTACTTAAAAATAAAAAAATATATAAACAGAAGTCATGGGTAGGTCTAGGTAGGACCACTGAGTATAGAATATTCTATATATATTATATAATAGAATAAAATATATATTCTCAGTGGGTAGGACTCGTCATTGATAAAGGGAATATGAATATTTGGATAGATAGGATACTAACAGTAATAACTGGAACGGGTTGTTAGCCGAATGATTTCACTTTCTCCTGCTGTCCATCGAGTTCAATGGCGAACAACATCCTTGAATATTCAGAGGACGGGAGACCCGTCGTATTGTTGTTCCCAGCGGGGCAGGTCGTGGAGGAAGTTTGTTATTATTATTTTGTCCATTTAGGTTACCTACCAGCGCCAGCGGGCCTATGGAACATCTGACATACTCCCACATCCCGCACGAACTGGACGAGATTCTGCCAGTTGGATACGAAGGTTGAAGGTTGGCAGGCTGGTTGGTTGCTCTTTCAAACAGGTGAATGGGGAATTCCCGGGTATTTTTCGAAAATTGAGATAAATATGGTAGGTAGGTGGTACCTGTTTTTGTTTTGCACGAGTCATTCGCAAATATTTCATTTTCAAAAACAACTCTTAAAGATTTGACTTGGTCACTTTGGACGGGCGCAACGCGCAACGCGCGCAACTTTGGATGAACTCGGCATTCACAGGGATTCAAGATGAACTAGTGGCCTTAACCGTCTCAAAAACCCTTCTCAAGTTCTTGCGTAAAATCAGAGAATCACACGTTTGCGTACTCGTACATGCGCAACGTTGTTTTTGGTCCTTCAGATTCGCCATTTTTTATTGTAGTACCTATTGGATTCGACGAGAAATATCACAACAATATTAACCACTTGAAGATAGACTGCTGTAAAAAGGGGGCCGCACTTACCCTTAGTCACCCTACATTAGTGCGCAAAAACGTGCACAAGATAAGCGGAAACTAAATCAAGGTTATGTAAATGTAAATAACATCCAAAAATATGGGAGGTGCATGATTTTCATGGATTCTTCCACGTCAGTTTTCTATTTGCCTATCTACCTAATTCTTTGCTGTAGATAAATACTTGCCAATTGTCGGCATTGTGGTGCTCAAGTGAAGACAAGTGGAATCACGTTGAACATGCAATTTCATATTATTGAACATGAACATCCGAAAAATGCACGCGCTTATATATTATTTTCCTTCACATGGATTGGATTTTTTTTGCGATATATCGATATTCGATAAGTCAGTATATTATCGATAGATTGGGCAGAAATGTATAACGACATCGATATTATGCTTCCTCACTATCGAAGGTAGGGAAGCTTTGCATTCGCGCAAGAATCGACTAAAACTTATGACCTACAAAATGAAAAGTTTTGCTCGCATTTTACGTTTCAGACATCAAAGAACATAATTATTATTTGTTTCCGTGTCTGCCTGTCGAAAATTTCTTGTCCCGGCAAAAACTATATGGTACAAAGGGCTTAGCGAGTTGAAATTCGGAGGGTAGGTGCGGGTTTGTCCACAGATGGTCCCACACCAAATTCATTAAGAAAGTACTGTCTCTTTCGTCTGCGCACGCGCAAACGTGAAATCCTTGTAAAGCGCATAACTGTTCTAGAAATCGTCGACAACAAATGAATGTTGGAAATACACTGATGGTTCCAGCAAAATGGTACCCCATAGTAGTGTGATTGTTACCTAAAAATTGCTCCTTCAAGTTCGGACAGTAAACTAATTTTCCTAAAATTATAGTTTCCTCCTGTTTTAGAGTTAAAATACTTGAGGTATTTTCCTTTCTAGAAAATTTGGCAACCCTGCCTACGGGAGTATATAGTTAGGAAATATGCGAAATTCAGAAAGGAGGAAACGAGGGTTTTTTCAACATTTTGATCCTTATTGACGAAGAAGAAAGGTTAAAGGATATTTTAGATGGACGTCAGCGAGGAACGTGTTATGCTCTGTAGGAAAACTGTCCTACTCAAACAGGCACATATTGTGGTGAGTAGGCGACGTAACACGCTGAGCGTGACAGCGTCTTACACGGCGCAAAAAACGGTCCGAAAACTGCTGTTCCGCCTTTGCCAGCGCTGGTCGTTATGATATACCTGTTGAGGATGGTCTCAGAGGTTCATCCTGGAAATATCAAATCCTGAGACCCAAAATCAGCTGTTTTGTGGCAGTCCGAGGCAATTTTTTCCGCATTTCATTGAATCTGGCCATCTGAGATAAGCAGTTTTCCCCTTCATACTCCCAGCCCGGATTCTTACAGTACGTTCCAAGTAGGTAATGTATGGTCAGAATATGATCGGGCAGGAAAAAGGATTGGCTGTAAGCGTTCGCAGTCGCTGGAAGTAAGCGCCACGATTGGTTTGGTGAAACCAAATTGTGATTGTTATGCCTAACCATTAGTTAACAGGAAGAATAGTGAATAAGAAATTTGGTATTGTTGTTCTTGATGATTATCCATTCGCTGTGAGTACCAATACCATGTAGACCAAGCGATTTAGATTTTAGACCATAATATTATTGGTTGAGGCAGGAGTATCCATGTTCACATTGAGTAGGTACCTACTTGTTGTTCGTTCAAGTTGCCATCAAAGTCAATCGCTTTCGGAGCTTTGTAACAATTGAGATGTGCTGGATATTACGTCCTCCAGAGCGCACACAAGCTATGTATGAAAAGTACGGTTTGTATGAATTCCCGTATAAGTAAATTTCGTTTCCCAATTTTTGCGTGTCAGCAATGTGGGATTCGAATGCAGCGAAACAATTTCCGACTTCACGAATGTAAATTTCACTGTTCAAAACAGTAAAAGTCATCGAGCAGTGTAGTAGTAGGTCTCAGCCATTCTCATTACAATAAAGAGAGGTGTCGTCCTCGTGATCAAATATTTGTCGACCATATCGCTCGTCCTTGTTGATGATTTGTTTGCGAAAAGATTTCAATTAATTACCACGCTCACCTCTGGGGATCGTAACGAATCTTCCAACCTGTTTTTTAATAATTTGAATAATTTTGAAGTAAGTACTCTCTTTGCATGCAGAATGGAAAATATAATGTGTGCAAACGTCCCACTGATTACTTTATAAATGACCTTGGTCACCATTTAAAAAAAAACATCTCTTGGTTACTATGCAACCGGAATTCGTGTAATGAATGTGAACTCTTTCATGATGACGATTCAGGGAATTTTCGGAGAATACAAAGATACATATTTTTAAAACTTTTTGTCACAGATCCGTTTTGAAGGAACCCAAAAACAAACCCTACTAGTTCACAATTGTTTACAAATTCAAAACATTAATGGTAGGTACCTATTCTATAATCAGCTACCCACATATATTATGTTACCGTTAAAGTGCGAAATCCGTTATTATGTACTTATAACGAAACATTTCTCATATAGATACTTTACTACCTCTAATGTTTCAATCAATTATTATTTTGTGACGAATTAAAAGTTAGTAGCGAAAATCCAGGCCTATTATTTCGTCCCATAGCTTCCCCTGAATGTGATTCAATCAATTTTCTTCTAAGGCCTGAAAAGTCTTAAATTCTTGGGTTTCTAATGAATTATACACTTCAACGTACAGCACTCAGCTATTATACATAATAACTAGTTATTGCATATTATATTCCCTAGGGAAAGTGTGCAGAAAAGTTGGAATTATACAATTTAACTAGAAACACTCGTTATTATATGTCTCGTTATTATATGTACATATAGGTAGGGTGTCAGAACCAATTTTCCGAGTTACACACGGATTCTAGTTCAGAAGTTCAGAATTATTTTAAAGGAGTCCTTGAATTTCGTGACAAGTGACATTTAACAGGTTCGGGAAGTGCCTTTTTCACGTCGTAAAGTGAACATTCAATCCGAACTTGACGGTGCTCCAGCGGATTTTTGAGCGGATGGCTTACTATTAATACGGACAAGCATAGAAAAATGTTACAACTCTCAACAATACTCTTTCATATTGGACTAAATAGAATTTGCTCCACACGAAAAATAGCAGGGCTAGGTATAGCAGGTAATGAACGACGAAAATAAGTAGGTACCTGCGAATCAATGATAGTTCTGGAGAGAGGGCTGGATAAGAAATTTGAATAAACACGGGATAAAAATTTCAAAAGAATAATTGGAACGAAAAATACATTTGATAACATTTCATATCACAATTTCATTGGAACATCCGATGGAGAAAATGTCATGTACTCGGCTCGACTCATTGTGTGCAATGGCATTCCGTAGGTACAATGAAAATACAATACATAATTATACATGTATAATCGATGTACAGTGCTGTTTTCCAAGGAGCAAACAGATTATTTCGATTCATCAAGATTCGAATAATCGAGAGTTGACTGTACTGCACTCAGCAACCGTCTTTGATCAAATCGAACGAGCTTTGAAGAACCCTCATACTCACATTTTGATGGTCTTATTCGCTCAAAGCTAAACGGAATACAAACAACACACCAAATTAAGCTCGGACTATTATAACTATAGTTTTAAAAAAACCCTCTCCCGAGAGAACACACTAACTGAGAAAAAAATTAAGCAGATGAATTTCAAGATCCCGCCTGCGTATGCTATAAACGAGGTTCTTCATAACAATAATCAGAGGACGACTTCAGTTACTCTGCAAACATCATCAACGAAATCCAGGGTTTTGCCTTCTAAGAATTGTAGGTACATATTTGTTTCTTATGCATATATGTGTGTGCGTCAGTAATTATTCTTGTGCTAACCAACAAAATCGGAATTCCTGACATGGAATTTTCCAAAATCGGAATTCTCCAAAAATATAGCGTCGCAGTTACATTCGTGTGAAAGAAGTATCGTTTTAGACAAACTCAATTTCAAACACAGGTGCGACCTATAGGTCACTGTTTGGAGCAGTAGGCTCGACGGCCAAGCAGGTGACGATTATTGGGGTATCCTTCCTTTGCTCCGATTACTCCTCGAATAATTAACGCACTTTTAATGTGAACAATGATTCCGAAACCACATTTTGTTTGCTTTTGAGCAAAATCATTGCGAGGTTCACTCGTAGTGCTCGTATATTATATTAATCCACAACTCCAACATGCGGGGCTGTACGGAAGTATTTTCCGATCTCTACGGCTAGCGATTTTATGCTGAGATCAATTTTTTTGCCTAAAAACTATGAATTCTAAATGGGAAACTATTATGAGTTCTGTTTGCATTTTTTTCTCAATCGTTTATGTTCCGATATAGACGTTCGTAGGTAGGACTGAATCGGGAAAATATGCCTCCTTCGTACTTTGAGACTTTCAAACTTT
This sequence comes from Leptopterna dolabrata, assembly GCA_954871275.1. Taxonomy (NCBI): domain Eukaryota; kingdom Metazoa; phylum Arthropoda; class Insecta; order Hemiptera; family Miridae; genus Leptopterna; species Leptopterna dolabrata. Next base: position 22,783,737 of record OX940986.1, read on the forward strand.
AAGATTTCAAAAAACGCTGCAAAGTCCTTGTCACATGGGTTTATTATTCTACTGGACACACATACAGAAATTTTGGCTATTCATTTATTGCTTCTTTCAGGTAAAATAATTGAAATAGCTATTTCTGATGTTTTCCACCAATTTTGGCCCCTAAAACACGAATTAGATACGCTCCTTTTTTTTTCAAATTATCTTTGATCATTGATAGTGCCATTTAATCGTCTTGATCCACGTGTTAATACTTTTTCTAGTATTATTATACAAATTGATGGTGGTTTCAGACGATTTTCCAGGTTTCTGACTCATAAAAAATCAATTTTGGGAGCTGAACATTTGGTAGAACCTCAATTTTCCACTCTTTGGTCAAAATCGACTTTATATTCGGTCTTCTCGTCCCCCAAAACATGGAAAACGATACCTCAAAAGCTCATGTTACTAACATTTTACTAAAGCACAAAAAGTACCTATTTATATACATATTTTCACTCATAACACCCCTGGGTATATTCCGATCGGGCTGCAAAATTTCGGGACACAACTAGGGCCCAAATGGAGCATGTGTGCGAAAGAACGACTTTTTTTAGACCTAAAATGAAGCCTGTACACGTGATACGGCGGACGGCGTACGGCGTAAGGCGGACGGCGGACGGACATTGCATTTTGGTTTATTTGGAATCTACGCACCTTGAAACGGAAAAGAAAAAATTTTGAGGGGGTGTTACAAAAATTTTTTGCTGAGCGAATTCACAGAATAATAAACCAAAAGAGGCGGGGAAAGCGGCCCTGCTGTTGCCTGTGACGTACGGATATGGGTTTTGATTGGCTGACCGGCGGCAGCAGATGGGAGATGGCTAGTCGACGCGTTATAGCCGTGTGACGTAAGCAAGGGGCCTAAATCGCCTCCTTTGGTTTATTAATTTGACTCATGACTTTCAACTTTTCGAACCAAGCATGAACAAGTTTTTTAACCCCCCCCCCCCCCCCTCAAAATTTGATGGTTTCCGTTTCAAAGCTAGTTACCATGAACCAAACTTAATGAAATTTGGTTTTTAGGTCTCATATGGGGTCTGGCTGGTCCGCGACGCTTGGCGTTACTGTCAGACATCTATAAAGGGTAACAAATAGGGGTTGAATTTCCCGAACGCCATAACTCGAACTTTCAATAGAAGGGATTTTTTAAAAATGTTTTTACGTTGATCTCGAACTAGAAAATTTTTTGAGACCATCCGGAGCATTGTACGTCCTGCCGTTCGTTTGCACCGAAACGCTTCGCCAACATGATCGTGAATCAAACGGTATGAATCCGGCCCAGATATCGTTGCTAGGGAACACTTGATTATAATCACGGACGGCTGCATGTCGAGTTGGTGGTTCTGTGGTATTGATTCATTTGATGAATAACGGCTCTTTTGGATTTTATTGATGGGTATTTTTGCAACTTGAACAAACTTTATGCTTCATGAATAACAACAAATAATTAATCATTGAATTATTGAGTCCTGGCATTTTTATGAAATTTAATTTCCGGGCCGGCTCCAATACTCGATTTTGGGCTTTCCTGGGTAGCCTGTCACGAGGGTAGGTATTTACCACAGAAAACAGTGATCAAAGCAGAAAGTACTGCACAGGTAAATAATAAATCTTTGTGTAATAATTTGCAGCGGTTTTTACGTGTTTTTCGTCATCCATAAAGCAACTTTCCCCTCAACTTTGTAACTTTTTCAAATGCGCGGAGGAAGATGATCATAAAATCAGCAACAATAGTGTTCTCTGTGGATACCCAACTCTCCATGAAACTTTGAAAATGGAAACAACGCCCTCAGACCCCAGCACCTTCCCTGAATGATAGTAGGTATGTGTTCAATCGGATGAACTCTTACTTAGTAGATAATGCTACTGCAACAACGCTGGTTTTCTATTCTTGCATGATTTTTCAATGCTCATAATGATTCTCCACCTTCAGGAGTTACGGAAAACAAAAAATCCCCTTCAATACGAAACAGGTCTTCGGGAGATCATAACGGTGTATTTATATTATACGATCCGTGTCCATAGTCAGCGGACTATTTTAATAGAATTATTCTATTTAAAACAGAACAGACGTCAGACGTCTTCTTGGACGTCTTAGCGGCTGGCGAGCTGACGATTGTTCCTCCAGAAGTTGCCCTTCTTTGTTTAATGAGAGACAGCTTTGAAACGGCCGCCTGACACGGCAGACAATGGCTTCCCGATGAGACGAAAGTGAGGCCAAGGACTTATGAACTTTCATTTGGAGGCGGAGGCAGGAGCAGGGCACTGCTTTCTTCGGCCTTGCTCCCCTCGTCACAACACTGTTGTACATTTGTTCCAATAACTTGTCCTGTGGTTTACAGGATGTGGTACAGGCTTATGATACAGACAAAAGCAAGATATTGCTTTCTTCAGCACATTTACACATTTAGTACATTTGTTCCAATAACTTGTCCTGTGGTTTACAGAATGTGTTACAGGCTTATGATACAGACAGAAGCAAGATATTGCTTTCTTCAGCACATTTGCACATTCAGTACATTTGTTCCAATAACCTGTCGTATGGTATCTAGAATGTGTTTCGGACTTATGATACAGGTAGAAGCAAGAGATCTTTCTTTTCTTTCTTCAGCACGTTTGCACATTCAGTACATTTGTTCCGATAACTTGTCGTATGGTATCTAGAATGTGTTTCGGACTTATGATACAGGCAGAAGCAAGAGATTGCTTTCTTCAGCACATTTGTACATTCAGTACGTTTTTTCCTATAACTTGTCCTGTGGTTTACAGGATGTGGTACAGGCTTATGATACAGACAAAGCAAGATATTGCTTTATTCAGCACATTTACACATTTAGTACATTTGTTCCAATAACTTGTCCTGTGGTTTACAGGATGTGGTACAGGCTTATGATACAGACAAAAGCAAGATATTGCTTTCTTCAGCACATTTACACATTTAGTACCTTTGTTCCAATAACTTGTCCTGTGGTTTACAGGATGTGGTACAGGCTTATGATACAGACAAAAGCAAGATATTGCTTTATTCAGCACATTTACACATTTAGTACATTTGTTCCAATAACTTGTCGTATGGTATCTAGAATGTGTTTTCGGACTTATGATACAGGCAGAAGCAAGAGATTGCTTTCTTCAGCACATTTGTACATTCAGTACGTTTTTTCCAATAACTTGTCGTATGGTATCTAGAATGTGTTTCGGACTTATGATACAGGCAGAAGCAAGAGATTGCTTTCTTGAGCACATTTGCACATTCAGTACATTTGTTCCAATAACTTGTCGTATGGTATCTGGAATGTGTTTCGGACTTATGATACAAACTGAAGCAAGAGATTGCTTTCTTGAGCACATTTGCACATTCAGTACATTTGTTCCAATAACTTGTCCTGTGGTTTACAGGATGTGGTACAGGCTTATGATACAGACAAAAGCAAGATATTGCTTTATTCAGCACATTTACACATTTAGTACCTTTGTTCCAATAACTTGTCCTGTGGTTTACAGGATGTGGTACAGGCTTATGATACAGACAAAAGCAAGATATTGCTTTATTCAGCACATTTACACATTTAGTACATTTGTTCCAATAACTTGTCGTATGGTATCTAGAATGTGTTTTCGGACTCATGATACAGGCAGAAGCAAGAGATTGCTTTCTTCAGCACATTTGTACATTCAGTACGTTTTTTCCAATAACTTGTCGTATGGTATCTAGAATGTGTTTCGGACTTATGATACAGGCAGAAGCAAGAGATTGCTTTCTTGAGCACATTTGCACATTCAGTACATTTGTTCCAATAACTTGTCGTATGGTATCTGGAATGTGTTTCGGACTTATGATACAAACTGAAGCAAGAGATTGCTTTCTTGAGCACATTTGCACATTCAGTACATTTGTTCCAATAACTTGTCCTGTGGTTTACAGGATGTGGTACAGGCTTATGATACAGACAAAAGCAAGATATTGCTTTATTCAGCACATTTACACATTTAGTACATTTGTTCCAATAACTTGTCGTATGGTATCTAGAATGTGTTTTCGGACTTATGATACAGGCAGAAGCAAGAGATTGCTTTCTTGAGCACATTTGCACATTCAGTACATTTGTTCCAATAACTTGTCCTGTGGTTTACAGGATGTGGTACAGGCTTATGATACAGACAAAAGCAAGATATTGCTTTATTCAGCACATTTACACATTTAGTACATTTGTTCCAATAACTTGTCGTATGGTATCTAGAATGTGTTTTCGGACTTATGATACTGGCAGAAGCAAGAGATTGCTTTCTTCAGCACATTTGTACATTCAGTACGTTTTTTCCAATAACTTGTCGTATGGTATCTAGAATGTGTTTCGGACTTATGATACAAACTGAAGCAAGAGATTGCTTTCTTCAGCACATTTGTACATTCAGTAAGTTTTTTCCAATAACTTGTCGTATGGTATCTCGAATGTATTTTGGACTTATGATGCAGGCAGAAGCAAGAGATTGCTTTCTTCAGCACATTTGTACATACAGTACATTTGTTCCAATAACTTGTCCTGTGGTCTCCAGAATGTGCTGCGGGCTTATGATACAGGCAGAAGCAAGAGATTGCTTTCTTCAAACCTATGCGCCAGAAGGCTATTGTACATTATTGTTCCAACTTCATTATGTCCTGCGCTTCCTGAACGTCTTCTATAACACACTTGGTGATGCTGATATGAACTGGTCCAAGACTGTTTTCTTCAGCATTGCTCCATGCACCACAAAATCGCTCGCTCTCTCTCTGAATGTAACCCAGATTATGGCCATGAATAAACCTTTTGCTACGGGGGGAACTGGACAACTAAAGTACCAACATTTGTTCCAACAACTTTTTTCTCTATGGTTATCGAAGAGAAATTTAATTCTCACCGACAGTAAAAAACAAAATTGAATCTTTCCATTTCTTGATCGGCAAATTACTTAACTGTTCAGAATTACGATAAAAATAAGTAAAAATTGCAAATTACATCCACCCACTTACACAGTACATATCAGTTACTGAATTGTACGTCCTATAATACACTATGATGTTGATAAGAGCTGGCCTGAAATTGCATTTTCAGCATTGACCCACACGCAGGAAAACTATACTGTACATTTGTTACAAGTACTTATAGTGATTTGTTTTTCATGGACACAAATTGTAGGCAGCTATATTAAAACGAACAATGTAAATACATGTCAACGGCATATAATGCGTTTGTTGTATAAAGCTGTTCCCCACTGAGTTTCCTTATTTTCACACTCATGTTGATGATTTTTTTTCATCAACGTGAGTTTTTCAAACGTTGTAAGTTCAGGTCCTCTACTGCTCCATACCAAGTCCCCTGGGTCCAGTGAAAGTAAACTCATACAGCCAAGTCGGTTTTATTGTTTTAATGATATTTTTTAATTCAAGTATTAATCAACAAGTGCCTACCTAACAATTTTCTTAATTTTTAACAGTTTGCCTCAACCTAATGCTTTTTCTTGTATTTAGATGTCCCCATTCTTAAGCTTCCCATCCATTTTTTGAGCTCCGTTCCGAAATCTTTTTCCCTCAAAATCATTGGAAATCATCGAAAAAGATACGAATGCGGCGTATGTTGCTCTGAGGTTATGGCAGGTTACAGGGAACCCCCCCCCCCCCCCCCCTCGCCACCGGTGGAAAGTGAGAGTGAATGACTAAAGCAAGTCCGCGTGTGAGTTGAGGGACTTTCACCCAACGTGCCCAAACGATTCGTGGGCGATGCCGATTCTGGGAGTTCCCTTTCGACTAGGCGATTTCATCGCGGGGATAAGGCTATCAGAAATTTGAACATTACCTACGACTACCGCTTTTAAAAGAGAGGGGGGGGGGGGGGGGGGGGGGGGATAAAATCACTACATATTTCCAGATGTGGTACTGTTTAAAGCAGTGTTTCAAACTGAATTTGAAAAAGAAGGGCGTTGAACAATGTTTTAAACGGCATTTTGAAACAGCAAAACTACCTCAAAACGACATTTTAAAACGTTGCGAAGTCCTTGTCACATAGGTTTATTGGACATACCTACTGCGGACATGTTGGCTATTCATTTCTGTTTCTTTCATGCGAAATAATTTAAATCGCTATTTCTGATTGTTTCCACCAATTTTGGCCCCCAAAACACGAATTAGGTACGCTCCTTTTTTCGAATTATCTTTGGTCATTGGTAGTGCCATTTAATCGTTTTGATCCACGTGTTGACACTTTTTCTAGTGTTATTATACAAACTGATGGTGATTTCAGACGATTTCCCAGGTTTTTGACTCATAAAAAATCAATTTTGGGAGCTGAACATTTGGTAAAACCTCAATTTTCCACTCTTTGGTTAAAATCGACTTCGTATTCGGTCTTCTCGTCCCAAAAACATGGAAAACGATACCTCACAAGCTCATGTTACTAACATGTAAGTAAAACACAAAAAGTACCTATTTTTATACACATTTTCACTCATAACACCCCTGCATATATTCCGATCGGGCTGCAAAGTTTCGGGACACAATTAGGGCCCAAATAGAGCATGTGTGCGAAAAAATTAATTGTTTAGACCGAAAATGAAGCCGGTACACGTGATACGGCGGACGGCGTACGGTGTACGGCGGACGGACATTGCATTTTTGGAATCTACGCACCTTGAAACGGAAAAGAAAAAATTTTGAGGGGGCGTTATAAAAATTTTTTGCTGAGCGAATACATACCTAGGTGTATTATTCACAGAATAATAAACCAAAACGAGTCACGCATTCACGAGCGGTCCAGGTAGCCGAACGGCCCCGCGCTCGGCCGTGGAAATTCTGATGGCTCAGCGGCCCCGTTGGATTTTCGGACGATCCAAAATCCACCGAGCCGAGCCACAGAGCCGCTGAATGGACGTACGTGTGTGGGGAATCGCCGCGCCGAATGAGCCGGCGCCATTTATTGAATAGCGTCTAGCGACCGACTAGCCAGGGGAAATTATTGGACTTTTGCCTGCAAAAAAAATCTTGTAAATCTGGAAATGATTTTAACTCACTTTTGGAGTCCCAAATAAGAATAATAAAGAGTTTGCAACGGTCTCTGAGGCGAGCTAAACTGTTGGGAGCCAAAAAACCACGAAATGTTGGCACTTTCTCCAGTTTTTGGCTTATAACTTCTAAATGGTGCATCCTACAGAATTTTTCACTCTATCAAAATTGGAGTAAGTCAGTAGGTAAATTCTGCGTCGAATGGCTTCCTTAAACATTAAATTTGGTTCAGCGTTTTGATCAGAATCGGCAGTCGAGAACAGGTAATATTTTGCATTTTGACTGTAAAGTGATATGCTCAGTTTCACAAGCCTTTAACTGAAAATCGTCATTCCAAATGAAAAATGTCATATATATGTAACTAAAGTTGTAGAGCACCGAATTCTACGTTTAGAGCACAATTCGGAGCACAAAAACTTGAAATTTTAAATTAAATATTTAAATAAAAATAGGAAATATTTTAATACAAATATTTTAATAAAATGATAGGTAAATTAATATTTTATGAAAAATAAAAGAATATTTTGATATAAATCATTATACACCGCATAAAACGACCCTACTAAATCAGCAGGAAAATAATAAACCGTTGAATAAATAAATTATTTTCAGCTTTTATGTAATATAATATAGGTACCTACAAATTCCTCATTATTCAGAGTACCTGCCTACGATTTGCTACAATATGGAAGATACTCTACAATATACGCTAACTTGTTGAATGTGGAAACAGAACTGAACCACCCTACGGGTCTTGCTCTCATAGATCTGGCGGCTCTGTCGTGTATGCCCACCTTAATATTATGGTTCCGTGTCCAAATGGAGTCAAACGGATCCCCCTTTAAGCGGATCCAGCACAGTAGCAGTGGACGGAAGAGCGGGGAAGGAAGTCTGCCGAATGGGTTGGCAAAAGTACACTTCCTCACTTCGTTAGTGCCATTCATGTCAACTTCTGGGTTCATTAAGTACCTACTAGCAGGAAACCCCGTTGTACTAAATGCAACGGGCTCTAGAGCGGTAGGCACCGAAGAGAACCCACGAAAAATTCGCACTTTATAATGGCAATTTACATTTCTGGATCAAAAATTCTGGATTGGTGATTGTTGCTTTTTATTCACCTTTCTCCGGTATAAGATACGAAGCCAATCCCACATAAATCGTTCTGGTACCTACCGTTAGAATCGCTGCAAAAACTTGTTGGGAACGAAATCATTTTAAAAGAAATCGGAGGCAAAAACTGGTACACGTACCATGGACCTACGTACCAACCACCTCCACCAAGGTACAAGGACCTACGTACCAAGGTAACTTAGTTACCACGTGTTTACCCGGATGACGGTTGCGAAGGAGCGCCACTTTTTTGAGGATGAAGGAGGAGCATCGGAAAATCACTGACTGAGCGTCGTGAGGCGAGGAATCCAACGATGCCAACCGCGAGAAAACCGGTCCAATAATTTAGACGGAGAAGACGTAGGTACAGACATCCTTCGCGTTTTATAATAATATGATTTTCACAATAGAATGGCATATGTTACATGGAAAAAGCACTCTCTAGCTATAACTATCAAATTTGAGCGAAATCGGACGAGGTTCCCAAATAAAGCGGGCTCCACACAATGGGAAGCCGGTTCGTGACGAACTTGATCCGAACTTGGTCTTCCACACATTTGGAAAAAATCTGTTTGGTTTCCCGACAGAGAAAGGTGTTCGCCTGTGTGTAGAGGACACGAACCATTGTCCGTCAATCTATCAGTGGAAATTCTTACAGGTGGAAACGATTCACTTTCAGTGTTTAGTGATTACTTTATCTCATCTGTCTTGCTTTAATATATGGGGTGACACAATTTCCAATAAATAATTGAATTCGACTTCAGTCATTCTTCAATAATTTTGATAGTCTTTCAAATTGCTTTCTCTGAGATGATTTACAAGATCCCCTGATTTACCCCTCTTGGTTTACTGCTTCCTCGCTACCGAAGGTAGGGAAGCTTTGTATTTTTATTACACCAAGTTGTACAACATATTAGTAATACATTGTTGACTTAATTTTAATATGTACATAACATCGTCACAAAACAAGATACGGAACAAACGAGATGTGTTCATTTTGATAACCACCGAGGATCTATCTTATTCATTTCACTGCGTTAGTTCGTGTGGCTTTTTTCTCTTCAGTCTTCTTAGTAAATCATCCACGTCAAACAACTGGACAGCTTCGCTGCTGACGTGACCTCTTAGCCGCTCTAGGTGGGCGGTTGCAATTTCATAGTCGATAGTCTCCACCTGAAGATCGTGGTGGAGTCTGTCGTTCCGAATGTCCATGGTGGATTGACTACCCCTGAGTACACTGTTCTGGAAGCGCTGGTTTATCTCCCGATTGCTCTGAGCAGTGCAGCCCCACAGCTGCGCTCCGTAAGTCCATTCATATTTCAAGAATTGGTTGTACAGCGTTCATTTGATTTGCAAGGACAACTTCGACTGTCTGCTATCAACCAGCACATTTTTCTAAATTTTAGGACCAGCTCTGATTTTTTCTTTCGAACATCTCGCATCTAATGTCATTCCTAGATACGTTGGTGTACGGAATTATATTACTGTTGAGGTAGATGGGCATGTAGTAAATTTTGAGATTCGTGAAATCTTCATGCGCTGATTTTGCTACGTCAGAAGCAGAAGTTTTGTTTCGTCAGTGGTGAATTTCATTCCCTACTTGGCTGTCCATTTTTGTATTTGGGAGGTGGAGCGATTAAGTTTGCTGACAGAGGTGCTGATATTTTCCCCAACTGCTAGTACTGCAGTATCAGCTATGACGGTGAGTGTTGTGTTTCCTTCAATTTCAGGTAGATCGCTGGTACAGAGTAGATGTAGGAGTGGGCCAAGTACACTGCCCTGTGGTATACCAGCGTGACATTTCTCTACCGCGCAACCACTGCTTCTGTTTTCTTTAAAAACACTCTACTCATCCATCACACTGACAGCAGCTGCAACCTTCGGACAACTGATATCGGCCGGACTAGAGCAACAGGCGCTTTGGATTTTTGACAAACCGCTGTTGGTATTTCCCTCTACTGCGTGCAGGCCACGCCCCCGAACTTGTTCGCCGAACCGATGCCGGTAAAGTTCTGAAAAGCGGTTCTCATAAGCGGTCAAATACGATTATCTGTTTGATCCCTGAAATTCTGATCTAAATCTGCTCTAACTGCGCTGCTCAATTCATATGAAAATCGGTAGAGGACGGAGCCCTCCGCAGACATAAATATCGAAAATATCATTCGTCATTTCGGAATCTACAAGTGACAAACAGATCGATCGTTCGGATACAAAATGAAAAAAATGTTCGAATGGTGACCCCTCATAATTATTTGTGTAGGGTCTGAATCCTAAGTCAGAATTTGATGGAAATGTTGATACAATATGAAAAGTTGACTCCATTTCCGTTGTTTCAATTGAGTTCTGAAAACGGCTGTGGTTTGAGGAAGTACACATTCATATGATTTTGAGAAATTTGACAAAATATTACCTACAACAAAAACCCCAGGAGAGTTTTTCATAATGTGGTTTCTATTAATTTTATAACTTTCTGATTATCACAATTTTATTGTTTCAATACACGAAGCTTTTCGCCTTGTTTGAGGGATGAAAACAATAAAATAGTGATAATTAAAAAGATATTAAATTAATAAAAACCGCATTATGTGCGATTACCACAAAAAGGTGTGCGAAACCCTTTCTGCATTATTAGAGTTTTTTATACTGAAAAATATTCAAGACTAGCGGATTACCCGGGCGTTGCCCCGGTCGGGGTGCGTAAATAACTGGACGTAAAGTTCCCCCTCCCCCGCACCATTACCGACTGTGTACTCGTGGTGGGTTGTGTTGATGCAAGTTTAAAAACCACAGTCATGCAGCATGGCTATAAGAGCGAATTTTCGAAGAAATCCAAGATGAAAAGTAGGTAAGTAGTTCACAACCACGAAGAAGGAAAAAATACACAGTAGAACATCTGATTTAAATCGTGTTGTCCTAAAATGGAGTGAACTTTCCTTGTGAAAACAACTTTGAAAAAAGATTTGACGCCGTGTTGATAGGTACCAATAAATAACTCGGCGAGTTGCTGCGAACATTGTAAATATGTAAATAACTCGGCAAGTTGTGGTCCTAGAAAAATCGTTCGCCACTTTTCGGAAAGAGGGGAATTTGCCCTAGCCGAGGACACCACTCACGACCCGATATGAAAAACTCGACGAAACTGCTTTTCCCATTTTTCTTGACAACGACATTCTCGACAACAACTTTTCAAGATTGGGGTTGCTAGGAATAGCCTGAAAACCGTTGAAGGAAGTCTCCACCGAGAATGCAACCTAGTCAGAAACCATCCCCGGTGTTCCCAAAACATATTCCCAAAGTTTCATCCCGATCGGTCGAGTAGTTTAGGAGTCTATAGGGAACATACATACAGACAGACATTCATTTTTATATATAGAGATTTACAAGATATTCAAAATATTAATGACGCGCAAAAATGGGCAGCAATGAGAAAAACCCTCAAATTTCGAAATTTGTTGTTTACCATTTACTTCTGAAGGTTAGCTTTACAACATGCGTTTCGACGGATTTTTTCTCCAACATTCACGGGTACAAGCAAGTTTACTTAATTAGATTTTACTTTAATATTTACATTTTTAGGTTAAATACAGCGTTGCTCAACTTTCTGAAATAAGTCTACCGGTTTCTTCAAAATGGAAACGGTCGGATTTCACATTATGTTGATTTAGGTTAATTTTCTAAATATTATTCACTGATTGGTACCTTCAGAACCATAGTGAACCGAAGTATTGACGTTTACCTAGTTGTAACAACTTTCAAACCAAACAGCACGCAGTAATTCGTATCCATTTGATACCTACGTAACGGCAAATCGGTACGGTCCTTCGGAAATGAAGCCATTAGGTCTACCGGGAGTTTTCATCAAACGTTGTGACTTTTTGAGACTTGCCCACAACTGTTTGCTTGTACGTGGTACATGCGGGTACTCTAAAACACTGCGCATTATAGCACTTGAGCCTGCAAAACGGCCAACTTGTGGTATTAAACAGAGCCCACTTTGCACTGCCTTTGAAAGATTCCACGAGTTTCATTCATCTGAGATATTTTACGGTAGGGTTATCATCAATTTTACGATGGAGAGCACAGCCAGTACAGTGGAGTACATAACCAGCCATAGAAGAAGTACTTCTATCAACCTCGTGGCTAAGATATTACTTAATTATAGGTACTGGGTAGCGGAATACCAATGCCCTTGGATAAATGTTTGCATTAATTTTATAAGGTTGTGTGCGTGTGTGCACCCATCACGGCACGTTCCGCACCCATATATTCCAAGAGGAAAATCGCACGCTAGCAACCTACCTATACATAGTAGGTATGTACACCAATGATGATGATTATTATAATAATAGTTACCGACAATACTTATTAATCATTTAATTACCCTTACATGCAGTTCTCTTCATGCTGGGTATAATTACACTCACAGGCACTGGAAATTAGTTCAGAAAGTACGTATCTATCATTAGACGATACCAACGGACGGCGACAAGGCCGCTCACGCAGATAATAGTCGCCTATAGCGTTCAATATTGACATGGGCTTTGATAGTGCTAGTACGACGGGGGGGTCGTTCCGGGTACGATAATCTCGTGGTGCACTCAAGAAAGGACTGGACAAAAAGGAGTTCAAAAATCGGAAACAAACAGCCCGATGGGCAAACACGGCTCTCCCCAGGAATCTGGGTTTATCTTGAACGTTTACTCGAATTACGATCATCAAGCCGCACCGTTATTTCTGTTGAGATTCGACGGGAGTGTCCTTTTGAGGGATACGGCGTCGCAGGCAGTTTAAATGTGAATGCAGCGGCTCATAATATAAAGCAGTTAGTAGACTGACTGTGGGGCAGATGGTTCGGAGAAAAGTCGATCAGCAACCAATTTTGAACGCCCAATTTGAACGAAATATGTATAATAACTAGAGTTCGGATTCGGTCATATTTGCATATTATTTTCCTGATATGCATACGTCTCAAATAACAGATTAAGGCCAGTTTCACGATCGTCGGCCACTCCAATTTTATATGTATACGTCATATTTTATCATATTTTGGAGTTTTCCTGAATAACGTCATATTTTGAGGGTTCGGTCATATCTGGCGACCTGTTTCCGAAATTTCGTCAGAAATCGTTCAATTTTTGTACTTTGTTAAGAGATATATATGTAGGTAGTTCGTTACCTGACAGGGGAATTGCATTCCTCCTTTCTCTCGCTATACAATGTACTTAGGCCACTCCGTTAGCCGGATTATAGGCTGTCAATGAACTTCTTAACACAATGAATCCAATGACAGTGAGTCATAAAAACAGTGCAGAGTGGACACCTTTCACTTCCATGGTCTGGTGTGAGACCTTCCACAAGTGAAGTCGTCAGTTCAGTTCATATTTTCATACATAAAATGTCTAAAGAGAAGTTGAGCAAAAGTACGCTGATGCGAAAATGTGCTGCAGAAGATGCCAATTTCACGACGGACGGCAGAATCTTGTACTGCCAGTTGTGCCAGGAAGACGTAAGTCTTGAATTAATTTTCCTCCATAATCGAAAAAACCCGACAAACTAGACCACTGACTTGTTTTATTAAAAGTACCTAAAGTATTCAGAATCACATTTTCAATTGAATTTTTCCCAACTTTCATTTTTATTTGTAAGCACTCAGCAAGAGTGCTGTTTTGCTGATTACGCCACACTTCTGAGAATTAACAGGCTTCAAAAAAATTTTCAGGGTTTTTTCGAGGCTTACACGAGACATTCTGGGTTTTTTTCGGGGCTTGCACTGGATATTCCAAGGTTTTCCAATCATATTTGACGTCCTATTTAAAAGTTTTAGATCATATTTTTCGGTCCTATTTCGTTGGGTTTCCGTCATATTTTGAAAATTTTAACGTCATATCGATCCGAACTCTAATAATAACCCCTGGTTTTGCTCAAGGAAACATAGGGAGTTCTCGAGCAAAACCCTGATTTCAGAGTCATAAAACGGCCCCCAAGCAAATTTTGGCCATTTCTGGCTTCCTGTTTTGGATTATGAAGTAAACAAACAAAAATGTTACCAGTTCCACTTGACTCATATCAGATCCATTCGATGTCCCTCAGAACAATGCATACCTGAAACAGACCGAAATTATAATAATTACTCGTACACTAATATGTGTAACTTACATAGAAGAAACAATATATAACTCCCTAGATGCCTAGATCATGTAGTTGTAGGTATTAGTACTTAGATTTTGAATTGGCAAACCCTATCTCTCATTAAATCCATCCCATTAAGCCATCACGCCAATTTTAGCTAGATCGATGTGAAGGATTGTTTTATCCACATCGAGATACGAACGATTAACGTTAACGACAACGACCGCTGATTATTAACGTTGACGATAAAGCGCAGATACCACGGTTCAACATACTGCAATACATTCATCAGGTTAAATTACAATTCGCTATAGCGTTTTCTACTTTTCCCCTCGAGTTTGAAACGCCGTAGCTGCCGCATACGAATTTATGACGGAGAGAAAGCCACTCGAAAGTTCAAGTCAGAATTTGTTTTTCGGGGGGGTGGACGTTGTTAGAATCTCGAGAGGAATAAGATGTGGGACACGATTTTTCTTTGACATCTGAAGCTAGTTTGTCCGTTGTTGGAATTTGCTTGACATTTTGCTTTTAATTGTTTACGGTAATACAGTGTTCGAATGCAGCGTTTTCAGGACGTCCCTCAGTAGTAACAGACGTCTTTATGTATTTGATCTGGTCAGAAGAGGGCAACACTCAGCCTTGAATGAATAGAACCACATTCAAATCCGTTCCAGACCATCCTGAACCCAAATCCGTTAAAAAAACCCCATAGGTGTGAAAAAATCTTGCATGCGCTGCCCAGTCCGCAATTCTCAACCGATTTGCGTGGTTTTATTTTTGTTCGATGCAAAAAACTGTCTTGTTGTGCACTAAGTCGCCGGAATTCCGAAATTTACTTCTAGAAGGGAAAAAAGGGGTTAATGCTGAAAAAACGTGGGTTTTCGGCTAAATCTTGTGTGCTCTGCACAGAGCTTAATTCTCAACTATTCACGTGTTTTTGTTTTGTTTTGTTTGACGCACAAATTTATGTCTAGTTGTGCAGTATGCCGCCGGAAAACAACGTTCAATGCCGAAAAACGTGAGTTTTCGACAAAATCTTCCGTGCGCTGACCGGGACTTAATTCTCAACCGATTTACGTGTTTTTTTTTCGACGCAAAATTTAGTCTAGTTGTGCACTAAGTCACCGGAAATTTCGCTATTTCTTTGTATAATGGGGGGGGGGGGGAGCTGGGTAAAAGATCCAGACGATCTGCAATGAGTGAGATGGATATATACACCACCATATGTGAGCCCACTGTAATGCATACATTACGCTGCGGGATGCTTTCCCTTACGTTTATGTAGTTCATTCTTCAAAGAGTGTCATGTTGACTTAAAATCAATTTATATGTAACCAACCTACTCGTAATTGGTCCCACCGTTTTCCCGTTGGTCCCAGGTTCGTATTCTAACGTGTGTTCCCATCAAGTGTTTTTGTATGTAACAGGGTATACTTCGAAAACCATTCGAGTTTACTGGCTTGTGAAACCCCGTCGACTGGATGGGGCCGCCCAAATCGATCACTTTTAGTTTGTGACGTTACGCCGCTAATATTGATATTTTTCTTCGATCTCAAGTTCGCACTTGGTTGTTCGGGATAAGGCCCAATTGATGTGGGATAACTCGTATCGTGTTGAGAGAGGAATTCGTCATGAAAACACTTGAGAACGGCAAACACGAGTACAAGGAGACTCGAGTACACCAGACCTCGTTGCTCAATGTTCCGTTGACTAACAATATTTCAGCAAAATTATCGTCTACTAATCACTTGTAATTTCAGTAGTTGCAGTATCGAAAAATATTAGTAGAATTGGTAATATTATAAGTAGCTTTTCTGGACTCTGGAGTCCAGAACTGGAGTCTGGGCTGGCCGTCTGGAGATATATTGGAGATAACCAAACAGTATACACTACGTATACGTTCACTGGCAAATTTAGTTATTATTTAACTTAGAAGATTTGTTGCGGTGCTGGAAGAGTTTACTTATATATTCTTCTTAGGAATATAGTTCCACGACCCACCACTCCACAGCTGCCGCAGGGATGGATGTTTCTGAGGATAAACTTCGGCTTTGTCAATGATTCTGAATTTAGTGAGAGGTTCTGCATATCTACCTCAAAAATGAAGTTCGTATTGCAACACATCGGCCTTCTTGCGCATCAGACTCGGAAAAGCGGTGCATTGAATAAACCAGCAAGTGAGTATAGCTTTTGTACAGGTTGGGCAGTGGACGGCAGCATCACACAATTGCAGATATTGACGTGCCATCATCCCCAGCTGGTACAGGTGGTACTGGTGAATCAATTTCCCTTGCTTTATCAATTTTTACATTTCGCAAGGTGGTCAGAAAAAGCGCCGAATAACGTGCTAATGACACTTATCCTGCTAATGACGTTTCATCACGTACCTCGCCCAATATTATTTTCTTGAAAAATTAAAACGAATGGCGGGTGCATTTACAAGCGAAGGACAAGAACGAAAACGTGGCAAATTATTACACAACGGTTTATTATTTACCTGTATAGATGCCCCTTCTTCGTAGATCACTGTTTTCTATGGTAAATACCGGCCCTCGTGCCCCCCCCCCCCCCCCCAGGAAAGCCCTAAATCGAGTACTGGAGCCTGCCCGGGAATTACAGTTTCATAAAAATGCGCAGGATTCAATAATTCAGTCATTAATATTATTATTCGCTGTTATTCATGAAGCATAACGTTTGTTCAAGTAGGTAACTATCAACAAAATCCGAAAGAGCCACCAGTCTCCAAATAAAACAATATCACAGAACAACCAACTCGACTTGATTCAGCCATCCTTGATTATAATCATGTGCTCCCTAGCGATGATATTTGGGCCGGATTCATACCGTTTCATTCACGATCGTGTTCATCAGATCTAATAGAATAGTAAAATTCGCTATTATCATTAGAATACTCTGCAACAGTACCCAGTGCCTACAAAATCATAGCTGTAGGTATTACACGTCAGATATCGCCATGATTTCGGTTGTTATACCACTGAGTTATACCTAACGTATACCTAATAGTTACCTATTTGATATGGGGTATGCAGAGATGAGATGGGGTATGAATTTGCGTGATTTAAGAATAATAAAGTGGAGGTTTGTGCTCAAACAGATTGACGCTACATGCAGCTACATTATTTGGCGTCAAGAAATGGCGACTAAAAACTTGCATAAAAATGATTAGATCTTTAGTCAGGAGTAGCTACCTCCCTGCCAGCAGTACCTGCAACATACCATTTCGCCTGGTTCGCTCAATCGATGAAATTAGAAATTTATGATTTACTGGACATAAAAGGATAATTATTGTGGTGATGGTCTCCGAATGGGTTTTGATGGAGAAATGTATGGTGTAGTTGTGATTTGTTTTAAAGATTCGTTTGATAAATAATCTGAAGGGTTGATGAGGATGGTTGAAGAGGTGAAAGAATGCATTTTCGTGACATGGGTCTCAAGGGATCAATGTGGACAAAGAATTTGGACTAAACGTATATTGATGAGGGAAAGAGCTGCAACCGTTTACCAGAGGAATTGATGAAACCGTCTCGTAAGATTCTGGTGCCGCTGATCTGTTAGGCTCACAGAGACACAGTAAGAGGGTAAATAAGTCAACAAGAGTATTTGAGATAAGGAGACCTCCGTCGCAGCGGGTTTTCTCTGAAGTCAAGATATGAAGCAGTGTTCGAGGGAAAAGGGACTGATGGATGATTTCAGAAGCGCATTGGTGCCATCTATTTATCGAATTTTGAGAAGGGCGACCCGACGAAGTAGGACAACAGTAATCGAGATAAGGAGTCCTCCGGTGAGGGTTTTGTTTGAAGATACGAAGCAGTTGGCCAATGGGTCTACTTGCTGAAATAAGCAAATCCATCGATCTTTAAGCATGATAAAGACTGACGTCGGAAGTAAACCACACGCTACCCTTCTTGGGATAGGCGAATTTGGAAGACATCTCAACTGGAACCCTTGGTGCAGGTGATTCCTATGGTTGCAGGTGAAACCCAACGTGTGGGGGAGGGGGGGGGGGGGTTACTGACACTGAACTCCTGGGGGATAGCATTGAACGAATGAATAATATATTTTTTATTTCCCACAAAAAATGTAAAAAAAATAAATTGAAGTATTGCAAAAAAAGTCTTAAAAAAGCTTTATAAAACTAACAAGTGAGAAATGATTTCAATGCTGAACAAACGTAATTTATTGAAAGCCGATGCAGCATATTTTTTTAAGTCGGCGCCATATTTCGACTAAAATGTAAGAAAACCAAGGGATACGATATGAAGGCTGTGTGTGGAGGTTTTAGTTAAAACTTGGCGTCGACTTCAAAAATAACGTTGCATCGGCTTTCAATAAATTAAGTTTGTTCAGCATTAAAATTATTTGTTACTTTTTGTTTTTGTAAACATTATTTTTAGGGCGGTTTTTTTGTTGAAATTTTGCATTTATTTCTTACTTTTTAGTGGGACCAACATGATATTATTACAATTTAAAAAATATACATTCGTTTGGAAAAGGTGTTTATGTATTATTTTATACTTTTTAGTGCGTTTTTCAAATAAAATTTTTCTTTATTAGATACCTACAATTTTCTATGCCAACGCCAAATAATATTGATTCAGTAATGACGATACTAGCCCAGTAATTAATATCCGTCATGGTAGCAAGTACTGATCCCATCATTGCTCGGGCATTCACAGTCTTTGGCCGGCAGTTCTCTGTCGTCAAATCGTGCAATGTCTGTCAAAGCACCCGAACTTGAATAGCATAACTAGCCTAGTACAAGCCCAGCACTGCTTTTCCACTTATAAAACTAGTATGGGACGAACGGGGGATGATCCTCGTTCATTTGAAAAAAGAGTAATAGAAATGGGTTCAGTAGTTCCGGAATAATTGCCGGACAACCGTAAGAAAAAGACCGTACTTTAAATGAAAAACGTCTCCCAGAGGGGAAACAGTCCGCGAAAGGGAGATGAGTCATTCTAACTTCTGCTTAAATCAAAAATAAATGTTTATACCTCCCTATTTGCAAGCTAATCAAATTTGGTTGGGTGTAAAAGCAGGGGTTTTCGAGGTTTTTTTGTTGAGGATTTAGTGAACATGAGCTTGTGAGGCGTCGTTTTCCATGTTTTAAATTGACCTCGATGTTGAGAATTTTTTGCAATGTACGTACAGCCGTTCGTTTGCAACGAAAAGCTTCGTCAACATGATCGTGAATGAAACGGTGTACATCCAGCCCAGACATCACTACTAGGGAACACCTGATTAAAATCACGGATGGCTGAATGAAATCGAGTTGGTTGTTTCGTGATATTATTTCATTTGAAGAATGATGGTTATTTTAGATTTTGTTGATAGGTACTTTTGTAACTCGAACAAACACGATATGCTTCATGAATAACAAAATAAATAATTAATGATTGAATTATTGAATCCCGCAGAAAAGGAAGCTATTTTATTTAACTGTCATTCCCCGGCCGGCTCCAGTACTTGATTCTGGACTTCCCTGGA
Organism: Leptopterna dolabrata; assembly: GCA_954871275.1. NCBI lineage: Eukaryota > Metazoa > Arthropoda > Insecta > Hemiptera > Miridae > Leptopterna > Leptopterna dolabrata. Next base: position 22,803,550 of record OX940986.1, read on the forward strand.
GGGAGCACGAGGGTAGGTATTGACGACAGAAAACAGTGTGGTCTACACAGAAGGGGCATCTATACAGGTAAATAATAAACCGTTGTGTGATAATTTGCAGCGTTTTCACCCATAACCCTGGTTGTATTCGGATCGGGCTGCCAAGTTTCGGGACATAACTAGGACCCAAATGGAACAGTGTGCGGAAGAACGACGATTGTAGACCAAAATTTAAGGCAAATTTAAGGTTGAATCTAGAACCTCAATTCTTCGCTCGTTGGTCAAAATCGACTTCATATTCGGTCTCCTCGCCCTAAAAAACATGGAAAACGATACATCACAAGCTCATGTTGCCAATTTTTTTACATCCATTTTTCATCCATAACACCCTTGGGTATATTCCGATCGCGCTGCAAAGTGTCGGGACAAACTAGGGCCCAAATGGAGCCTGTGTGCGAAAGGACGACTTTTTTAGACAAAAAATAAAGGTAGATATAGATCGTACGGCGTACGGTGGACCGTATTGGTTTATTTTCGCTCAGCAAAAAATTTTTATAACACCCCCTCAAAATTTTTTCTTTTCCGTTTCAAGGTGCGTAGATTCAAAAAATGCAATGTCCGTCCGCCGTACGCCGTCCGCCGTCCGCCGTCCGCCGTATCACGTGTACAGGCTTCATTTTTGGTCTAAAAAATTCGCTCTTTCGCACACATGCTCCATTTGGGCCCTATTTGTGTCCCGAAACTTTTCAGCCCGATCGGAATATACCCAGGGGTGTTATGAGTGAAAATGTGTGTAAAAATAGGTACTTTTTGCGTTTTAGCAACATGTTGGTAAAATGAGCTTTTGAGGTATCGTTTTTCATGTTTTTGGGGACGAGAAGACCGAATATGAAGTCGTTTTTGACCAAAGAGTGGGAAATTGAGGTTGTACCAGATGTTCAGCTCCCAAAATTGATTTTTTATAAGTCAAAAACCTGGAAAATCGTCTGAAATCACCATCAATTTGTAGAATAACACTAGAAAAAGTATCAAGAGGTGGATCAAGACGATTAAATGGTACTATCAATGATCAAAGATAATTTGAAAAAAAAAAGGAGCGTACCTAAATCGTGTTTTGGGGGCCAAAATTGGTGGAAACCACCAGAAATAGCTATTTAAATTATTTTATACGAAAGAAACAATAAATAAACAGCCAACGTTTCTGTAGGTATGTCCAATAGTTTTGGTTTATTATCTGTTAATAATACACGTGTGTATTCGCTCAGCTTTGGAATCTACGCACCTTGAAACGTAAAAGAAAAAAATTTTTGAGGGGGTGTTCAAAAAATTCACAAAAACGACGGGAGCAGTTTCATTTGCATCCTCTCAACATCATCTAGCAGAAATTTTCGAGGATCACCGAGGTTTCAGCACTCAGCCGTAGAACATCCATCTAAAGCCTTATGGGGATGTGATGAGGCGTCTGGTTGAAAGTGAAACCGTCAGCTGGCCCCACAGATTCAGATTCCCCGTTCCTGGTTTTCACTTTCGTCTGGCGGCCTCCCGACACCCCTTCCCTGCCCTGGGCTCCCACCAGGACGTTCCTGGACGGTCCTTCCCAGACCGAACCGAGTCGACTTCTGATTGTTACGAAATTCTGCTCATTGGGACTTCCGTCCACTGAGCCAATCATCGGCTGCCAATAACACGCTTTTCCACAGTTTCATGCGCATTTTTATTCCTTATGCATGCATATTGAAATCACTTTTTTAACCTGACCCTTCAGGTTTTTGCGATGGGACCCCCCGCCGAAAAACCACAGGAAAAAGTGAGACCAAATAGTGAGACCAAATAGTGAGATAAAAGTAGCGCGAAATTTTCTTATGATTTTCACGTACAACCGAGTAGTTGCTAGGGAAATGAAAGTTCTTTCATTTTCATCGGACAAAAATCGATTTCCATTCGTTGGAAAGCTATTGATTTGATTGATTTGATCACGCATCCTGAGAATTTTGACACAACGCACTGTCCCACGATAATTAGAATTTAGAATTTAGAATTGGTTTATTTAGCGAAATAGAACACACAAAAAATTAGAAAAATTCTTCATATAAATTTAAAATCAAATTCTTAACTAAAATTAATATGTTCTACAACTAAGTATATAAGTACAAAAAGTATCTTCATTATAAAAAACTTCAGAAGACATGAAATTAAATAAATATGTCTCTAATTTCGCCCACCATGAGAATAAGTTTCTAGAACTTGTGCTCTCAGGTGGAGTTCGGTAGCCATCGGAAAATGCAAATAAACTTCAAAAGAGATACTTTCGACTACTAGCCTTTGGATAACATAGAAAACTTAAGATATAAAAAATATTAATCGCAGAAACAAAATGGAGCAACAATTCCAACTTTATCAGGTTCAAAAAGAGCTAAATAGTACAAAAATACAATTCCGAAAGTGTACGACATCAAATGACTCTAATAAACTGCTTAATACGATGCTTGAATGTGCTTAACGATTTATATGAAGTTGTGTTAATCTTATTTTCATAGAAAAAGTTTAAAGCCCTATTGTAGGAAATACGCTTGAAAAATTCGGTATTACATCTTGGCTGAACTAGAGAGAACGAAATACAAGAACAAAAATTTTTGAAGGACAAAATACTTGAAGCAGTGGCGATGTTGTGCACTGAGCAGCCGCTGCCAGGGATGACTCGAAGTGGCGCGAGGCGACTGGTTGCTTGCCGCGGGAACGCTCGGTGGATCGTGGAGTGACAAGTCACAAGCTTGAAAGGCTCGAGGCTTGTCAAGTCACACGCCGGGGAAAACAGGGCTTTCGATGTGCATCAAACGATTGTGCAGGCGATGACGATCCACTTTGTTACCCTGTATGTGCTTCGTAACAGCCACGCCAATAATAATCGTTTATTGCCCTAAATACGAAATGAAATATTACGAATCCATTGCGTTCCAGCTGATAAAACAATCCAACAACAAGGTAATAGTCCCTTCATTTTAAATTTACTACCACCTACTTCTGATCCTTCCCGCTTCATCGGTACCTCTGAAAGAAACGAAGCATGACGAGCAATTAGCCACCTGGGGACTCGTCGATCTCCTAAGAAATAAACCATTATACTCAGGTTTTTTTTTTCCACACGAATTTTTCTTCATTTTAATTTGCCAGTAGGTACCTATCCGTTGGAAAAAAAATTATATACCTAGCCTTCGGTTGATCGGATGATTAGTCACGAAGGTCAAACCGCGTCGAGGCGAAAAAGTGCGATAAAAGTCGAGTTGCTGTAGTAGCTACTAGGTACTCATTACAGGAGTGAGCAAATGTAAATGGCATGGGTTTTCGAATTTTGGCTATTCGATGCCAACAGATTCTTGCTTTTGGATTTATATAAATTTTTGATAAACCGACCACCGACTCCAAGTAAGGCTGTGGACGGAAAAGGAGTTAGAATTGGGAATAGCTATACCTACACAAACGCCGAATATAAATATTATTCAATTAAAAGTGTTGTTTGTTCAACGATCCAAGTTGGACACTGACAATGAGTAGGGAAAATTTTTGATCTAGAAAGGGCAAAATCATGAATCCAAAGTAATCAAACATGGAGGATTCCAATCATGCAGCATGTCCACATGAGCGAACTTTCGTTTAGAGGCATATCCTCCAAGAAAAATAATATTTGTTCGATCTGTACAACTAATCACTCATTAACTGTATTAACATATTCCAGCCAGTCATCAAAGAATGAAAGGGCCAAGGGCTGGTGAAATCGATGGAGGATGAATGAATTTAGAGGGCGGGTTCCGAATCCCGTGAAGGCCAGAAGGCTAGGGATTAGAGCTGTTGAGGGTGAAGATGAAGGGCCCTGTCTCCCTGTCTCAAGTGTTCTCAAGCTATTTCCAAAGGTTGCCTAGAATGTTGGAACACATCGCATCAATAAAGCAGTCAATGGTTCGTCAACGGGGAAGAAACCTCCTGATAACCCCGATTTCGCACGTATCAACTTTTTTTGGATTATTATTTTCAATAATGAAACTTTGGAATCGAGCATGGAAAAAACAATTTAACCCCCCCCCCCCCCCTCGCAAAATTTGATGGTTTACGTTTCAAGGTGCGTAGTATGTATCGGAAAATGCAATACAAAAGTTAATGAAATTTGGTTTGTAGGTCCCGTTTGGGGTCTAGTTGGTCCGCGAAGCTCGGCGTTACTGTCAGTCTCTCTAAGAGGTGAAAAATAGGGGTTGACATTTTCAGAACGTCGTACCTCGAAAACTTTCAGTAGAAGGGTGTGGTTTTTTTTAACCTTTTTAAATTGATCTTGAACTACAGAATTTTTTGAGACCAACAGGAGCATTGTACGACCAGCCGTTCGTTTGCACCTAAACGCTTCGTCAACATGATCGTGAATCAAACGGTATAAATCCGGCCCAGATAATCATTGCTAGGGAGCACCTGATCATAATCACGAATGGCTGTATGAAGTCGAGTTGGTAGTTCTTCGATATTATTCCATTTGAAAAATTCTCTTTTGGATTTTGTTGATTTTGCAACTTGAACAAACGTTGAAGAATTATTGGGTAAATTATTACACAGCGGTAAATTATTACATAACGGTAAATTATATTACACAAGGGTTTATTATACTATCTACGGAGAAGGTGCATCTATACAGGTAAATTATTACACAACGGTTTATTATTTACCTTATGCTTCATGAATAACTACAAATAATTTGTGACTGAATTATTGAATCCCGCGCATTTGTATGAAACTTGTAATTCCCGGGCCGGCTCCAGTACTTCATTTACGGCTTTCCTGGTGGGAGGTCAAGGGTATTGACCACAGAAAACAGTGACCTACGCAGAAGGGGCATCTGTACAGGTAAACAATAAACCGTTGTGTAATAATTTGCAGCGAATTTCAGCGAAAATGTTAATTTCCCAGCCAGTAACCAAAACATTTGTAAAAAATCATAGTTGGAAAGTTGAGATCCTGAGGAAATTTTCCCCGTCTCCGGCAAATGGGATTTTTGGACTAGAGCCCTTTGAAAATTTTCAACTTTCCTGAGATTCGCAAGTCTGTCAGTCAATTAAAGACTTCAGGGGTTCATTGCACTCAAAAATTCGTCAAAATAGGACATTCTTCGTAAGTAACGTCCCTGCACAAACTTACTTAACATTTCCTATGGGTTGGTCCACAAATTTTAGCACTCTTGTTCAAATTTAAAATGTTACTTTGGTTAATAGTTATTATAGATTTTGATATGTAGCGGATTTTAGAAGACACTGAAACACCTTAGTTCGTAGTAAAAGAAACTTAAATGCAAAAGAACTACTTTCGAGTACAAAAGCCTTCAAAAATTATTGGTATGTTGGTGTTCATTTACCTCAACAAAAAGTTTGAGTTATTTGATTTTGCTAAGAATGTACTACAAATGGTGTTTTTTGGTGCGGTGAGCTTTCCACCCTGTTCAATTTCGTACGATGAGATGTTGGAATTCCAGGGCCCGAGCCAGAAAGATGCGTGCCCATTTATTGGTAGTAAATCAGATATGTAGATAGTACGAGTATGTAGTTAAAGTCAAAATGTAACAATGAAAGTTTAGCTTTCTGCAGTTCGTTCTCTTCATTTGTTGGTTTAGCACAATTTTGCCTATGCTCTCTGAAAGTCAGACTGTTGTTCCAAGCTGCCTCTCACTTTCTGCAAACAGAAAATCGGTTTCTTCCCATTAGCGTTACCGCCAGGGGTCCATCCTTCAAGTCAAGAAGAACAGCTTCGGATCGCACACTGTTGCCCCAACACAAAAAAAGAAGAAAAAAAAATACTTTCCCTTACTGTACACAATTAACTGGTATTTTCAGTCGTAATTAAAGTTGGCCCTCCTGGCTCACGTCCGGATCGTCCACTTTCACTGTTTCTCGCCTGAATCACCTTCTTTCTGGAGGCGGCCTTGGGGAACGACTCGTCCGGTATTCACTGCGAGTACTATAATAAGTCTCAGAGGTTCCCAATTCGGATTTTCGAGTTTCATAGGAGCCAGATGTGCAAACAAATACGCCGTCAGTGCGAACAACCTAAAACCATGATTGACAAGCAATTCTGTTCGTGTATGGGTGAATTTTGTGAGAGCGGTGGTTGGGTTGAAAAGTTCCGACAGAAAATAAATTCGAGTCTCGAAGGCTAGAAAAATAAAATGTTGAATGGGCGAATCAACCAAGGTTACCAAGGTTCGATGAAAATAACCTACACCATGCTGATTTCATTGGTAAGTAGTTTCAATTTCAGCAGGATATGAGCATGAGCAAAAAAACGCTGCAAATCCCTGCACAACGGTTTATTATTTTGTACAGATCACAGCTCTCTGTATAGATAACCCGTCTATATAATATAATATGTACTATTCTATACATATTATGTAGATCGCAGACCCTCCGTAGGTGAGTACCCAACCCCGTACTCGTTACTAGGTCTCCAGCCCCTTCTACGTAGATGGTATAATGAACCGTTGTGTAATAATTTACCGTTGAGTAATGATTTACCGTAGTAATAATTTACCCATCAATAATACTTCAACGTTTGTTCAAGTTTCACTACCTACCAACAAACTCCAAAAGAGCCATCATTTTTCAAATTAAATAATATCACAGAACAACCAACTCGACTTCATACTCCGCCAATATAATCAGGTGATCCCTAGCAATGATTTCATCTCCGCCAAATTTCCTATTGTGGGCGCGTCTCTGGTTACGAGATTTGGTTTGAATTGTATACAATTTCATTCACACTGGAGTCGAAAATGCCTGTCGGTGCAAACTTCGGGGCCTTACTGTGAACGAACGGCTGGACGTACGATGCTCCGGGTGGTCTAAAAAACTCGCAAGTTCAAGAACTATTTAAAACCGTAAAAATATTTACGTAAAAAAATGGTATAGGCGTTTTGAAAATTTCAACCCCTATTTTGAACCCCTTAGAGATGACTCACAGTAACGTCGAGCTTCGAGGACCAACTAGACGCCGAACGGAACCTATAACCCGAATTTCATCAATTTTTTTTCATGGTAACTAAGAAAAGTGGCCCGTACGGCGTACGGCGGACAGACAGAAATATTTTTATTGCAGTTTTGGATTCTACATACCTTGAAACGTAAACCATCAAATTTTGAGGGGGGTAAGAATTTTTTTTTTCATGCTCGATTCCAATGGTTCATTAGGTATTGAAAATAATAAACCAAAAAAAAACTATCAAATTTTGAGGGGAGTTAAACTTTTTTTCATGATCGATTCCAAAGGTTCATTATTGAAAATAATAACCCAATAGTAGTATTACTTAAAAAACTACGAAAAAATGTTCGCATCAGCATAATATTATGATTTCCCAGCGCCATGAGTACAATTAAGTTCAAGATGATACTGTAAAAGCTAACAATAAAGAGGTTGTGAGTTCTCTATATAGGTAACCTAAGTAAAACTGGTGTAACCTTGCAAACTCGCAAATCTCAAGAGACACCGTTCATCTTTGTTTGTGGAGGCTATTGAGATCGTACCTTCAATTTTTAACAAAGCTGCTGGCTGTTTATTCTGAAACTGTGAAGCGCTTTCATAATATTTCATATTTCCGTAGTTTTTCACGTTTAATTTATGTGTAGCTGGGGTTAGGAATCACGATAAAATTGGGTACAACATAAATTTACTCCAAGAACACTAACGATTTTTCTCCTAGTAAAATAATGACGTTCCACCGGATATTTTGCTCGGAGCACCTCAATCGAGTAATACGTACAGGACAGGTTTGATAGTTTTTCTTCCCTCCGTGGTACGATTGCTGGGTAAAAATAAATTGGTTTGGTCGTTTGAATGATTGTTGATATCAAGCAGTGGGAACTTGCAGTGAGGTGGGGGATGAGGATGACGTGGCGACCAAGGTCGAAACACGGCTTCGCCCAAGGTCTGAAGACGCGACTGTTCGCTGTCGTGTCGTATCTCGTATGCATGTCAGCCGGTATGTACACCGACTACTTGTGTACAAATATCAACACATCAACATTTTTACGAATAGGTACTTTTAATGCCGTGTGTTACCCTGTAAATTTGTAAGAATGGCTACAAATCACCCAAAATTTATAAAAATCAACTAAAGCGGTATAATAAGTAAATGGCACAAGACGAAAATAACAAACTGTTCATTGTCGAAAACATTTTTTTGCTTCTTCACTACCGGAAGGTAGGAAATCTTTATTTTTCTCAAAGAAAGTGGGTCAGATCATAGTTTTTGTGGATCAAAATTTGCAATATATCGTCAAATGAAAAATTTTAAGAATGGCGAGAAATCACCCACAATTTATAAAAATTTACTAAAGCGGTATAATAAGTAAATGATACAAGACGAAAATAACAAACTATTCATTGTCGAAAACTTTTTTTGCTCCTTCACTACCGAAGGTTCAATCTTTATTTTTCTCAAAGAAAGTGGGTCAGATCTTGGTTCTTGTGGATCAAAATTTGAAATATATCGTCAAAAATGGTTAATATTCTCCAAATTCAAAATTAACTGAGCCAAAAATCGCTAACAATCCTCAAATTGTGAAAACCACCAAACCAAAAATAATAAATAGATAGGCACCTACCTCCTTCAAATTCACAAAAAAATGTAGTATAGGATAGATAATCAATATAGAAATAGAGTTTCTTCGAAATTCACTAATTTGATCATACAGCATGTTTGAAACTTTCGCTTGTGCTTGGCTGAAGCCAACGAAGAAGACGAGGAAGTTTTCTAATGCACTAATATACGGAATAACACGTATTGCATTAACTTGGAACAGTTTTTCGTTGGTCAGCTAGTTTTTTGAATGAGTTTCTTCATTCCGTCGAATGGAAGACGAGAAACCATTTTGTCGGTTAGCTGGCAGCCACCACCTAATCCCCGGGCCGGCGGAGGTGGAGCAGTTTTGAGGTTTGAGCCCCGTCACATAGCAGGCTTCTCGCCGGTCTTTTGTCAGATGTGTCGACCAGACTAACCCGAGAGTTGGCAAATGAGTAATGCGAGGTTGAAACGCACTTTTCCCTTTTGATCAATTTCTCGTAACCGACCTAATAACATCGTGATGTGATCGCAGTTGGTTTCGTTGCAAGTTACTCGAGCTTTCGGCCATGAAATGACCCGTATTATGTGACTGAGACATATACAAGACACTTTCACTAATGACTGAACATTAAAGAGTTGCGTTCTTATCTTTCAACAATTTATTAAGCCACCAATGTGGATGAATGAATGAATGAAAGACTTACGTATGTATTTGCAATCAAATTCCAGTAAACAAAAAATAATTTTAGTAGGTACATACCACAATTTTCAACGTAACTGATGTTTTAAAAAGAAAGTAAATTAAAAGAAATCATCTACCTTGGTATTTATGTATACATTATACACGTCGAAATTTGACAATGGCGACCGTCTGTCAAGTGCACTTTAAACGATAAAGGTGCAGAATATAATGTACATAATACTTTTTAAGTACGCTTATGCTGTTGATTTTCTCAGCTTCGAAAAAGGACATAAAAAGTGTAAATTCTCCAGTACAAATTAAATTCATTTACCAGGCCCCTCTGTATTTCCCGGCGTGAATAATAAAACAATTTAGCCCTGTCCAGTTGCTACCGTTCAAGAGCCCCTTCCCAGCCCCTTCATAGACCCTTTCCCAAATATTTATGCCTAAATTCCATCAGGACAGGATATCTGGCGATGAAGTGTACGACACGTTCTCGTTCGTTTAAAATGCATAATGCGCGAATTAAACGTTCTACCATCTCCACGTGGCATGTAATTCCGCCCCCCCCCCCCCAGCCATCATTACAATGATAATCAACCAGGAATCGCTGATCTTCACGTACTCTCAGACATGCAAGTTAACCTCAAGTGAAGCATAAATATATTGTGTTGGATTCCCTAGCCTGCTGTCTGAATATTTCTTTATTAAAACCATTGATTTTTTCAAGAATGCTAGTTATAAGTACGTTATCTATATTTTTCAAGCTCACTGAACCATCCTCCAAAACACTGTCGTTCAAATGAATACAGTTTTTGTACCAAAATAACTCCATTTTAATAACCTCTAATGCACGGCATTTGGTCAATATTATATCATTCAAGTATTATTCTTTCAAGTATTTTCGATGAAGTTTCATTGCACATTCAGCCAATTCGTTAAGGTTGGTTTCGAGGTGAAACAAATATGTTGGGGTAATGATCGGTAGGTGGCATACCCTTTTAATTTAACTGGTAATGATTGAAAACCAAACCAATTTTTCTACCACCTCATATTCTTCGAAACCCGACACTTGAGCGCCATAATACATGATTGACCGTGAGACGACTTCGTATAGCTTTACTTTACTTAGGAAGCGAAGAATTGAGGTTCTAACAAAGTTTCAGCCTTAAATTTACCTTAAATTCTGGTGTACAATCGTCGTTCTTTCGCGCGCAGGCTCCATTTGGACCCTAGTTGTGCTCCGAAGCTCGCGCGGCAGCCCGATCGGAATACACCGAGGGGTGTGATGGGTGAAAAATGGGTGTAAAAATAGGGGGTTTCGAGGTTTTTTAAAAAGGTTTTAGTGAACATGAGCTTGTGAGGTATCGTTTGCCATTTTTTTTTAACCGATTTCGGACTTACGTATCGACCACAGATAACAGTAATCTATGCAGATGGGGCATCTATACAGGTTATTATAAACCGTTGTGTAGTAATTTGCAGCGTTCCTTGTAGATATCTATTCACATGATTTGAGTCATTTAGTGGCTGAAAGCTCGTGTATTCGGTAGCAATGAAGCATTCAAATAAACCAACGGCTGGTGTTGTTTTTTGTACACCCATATTACGATTCCCTGTCCTAAACAACAAACCCCGCGTTGTCATTTGCAACGCACGGATCACCAGCTATTTGTACTATCGATATTTTAATTCTGCCAGTACGAAAAATCACGAAATTTCACATTTAGCTTTGATCCCGACTGGTCACCTCGATTCCTTTCTGTGTGAACGTAGGTGGCAGGTTTGTTTCCACTTGAGCATCAGTTGGATCCCGAAGTACGACTATCGTTAAATGAGGTAAACCAAATGAACGACGTCGAATCAGCTGGTCGGCGCCCTAAACGACTCGTCACAAATAGTTACCATAAGAAGAACAAATTAGCTGACGCTGTGACCAAGGTCGCCAGCTACCGCCAACTGGCTCCGGTCCCCTCAATCGTCGCTCTCTCAGACCAACTGTTTCCACCAATTCTTCCAAATGATGGATTCCGGTGAAATCGTGCAAATTTAGTTCGGTATGTACCAGCCATGATAGGACAGGTGCATATCCTCCAATTTCTATCCAAAATTCCAATTTTCACAGCAAAAATGCCTAAACGTATATCAAAACGGTTGGTAAGTAACCACCTAAATGCAATAATTATCTACCCAGTCGAGGGGAACACTAGCACTTCTGCTAATCAAATAATTGTGTTTCTTACAGAAGAAGAAGCAAAAATACAAATCCTAATTAAAACACTTTTCACCTCCTAACTTCTTGTTTTTCAAATTATCAATGCTTATTGCATTAAATTACCACTTCCACTATTTTTAACTATTTTATTCAATTAATTTCCCATTTTGAGCAATTTTTAACTTGCCATAACTAAATGTTTGACCCTTTTTCTCAAAGAAAAATATTTCTGATTACCTACTAAAATACTCCTTTTTCTGTCTCCATCAGATTTTTAGATTCTACGAATACGTATCTTGGAATGTAAACCAACAAATATTGATGTTGTAATTTGTTTTTCCTGGTAGATTTCAATAAACTAAAATGTACCTATAAACCTACTTAAATTCTGAGTCGATAAAATTCAAGAATTTTAAAATTATATACAATCACCTGCTCCATTTAATGGCAGATGAAGAAGTGGCCATCCCTGGCACAAATATGTTTTGATTCAAATTACAGCGAAGAAACATATCTCTCACAGAAATATGATTTAAACGGAGTCGAAATTACATTCAAGTACCTCTTTGTGTATTTTTATGAAGAATATAGTTTCCCTGCTACAGTCAGTCATAACTCCTTTATAATATATTACATTCATCACAACCAACGTCATCTGCTTTGGATTTCTCCCACATCACAACGAAAACAATGATATACACGTCAAGCTTTAGCTTAAACGTGCACAGCGACAGACGATTTGCTCTGACACAGATTATTCTGCTGTATCGGGGTTTTATCCATTTCAGCGCTGAATGCTAAAAGACCCAGTTTTCAATTTCGCTGAGGCGGTTTGACCTCAGTATCAGGTCTTGTCCGACTTCTGTTCTTTCGGTCACTGTAGGTAAAGCTACGTGGCATAGTACGTAGCTATGCCTGCATGACCAAGTTTATAGGGACCTACAAAATGAGAAATTTGGTCCAAAATTCTATTTTTTCTGTGAATGGTTCCAAAAATTGTAGTTGTAGTATAAAAAAATCTACCACTACCCTTGAAGTCCTCTTCAAAATGAGTAAATAAAAAGGGTAGAATGTAGAAACCTACTTACATAATAATTAGGTGTATCTACCTATGCAAATTACCTATAATATAGGAAATTGTATGCTGATCACAAATCGTAGAATGAATCCTAAATGAACCTTACTACATTTTCCAAATTTTAGTGCAGAATAATGGGTACCAAAAGTAGGTAATGAAGCGATCAAAATACAATCAGAAATACAGTTCCATGAATTAAAATTCCATATTATTGCCTTGAACTGATTATGCGCTGTCCGGGGGGGATGGGGCATTTATTTGAAGTTCCATATATCTGTTACTAATGAATGAAAAATGATTAGAACGTTTAGTCTTATGATTCAGAAGATAATTATGATTTAAGGTTGATCGTAGATAATCTAAAATATCTACTGGTTCTATCTTTTTAAGGGAAGGTTTCTGACGATCTTTGATTTTGAACCTATTGTCACTAATGTAATCACAGTGAGAGTAAGTACCTCAGACGAGTGAATATCCTGGCAACAACAATATAACTTGATTCACAAGCTACCCATCCTACAATGTTCGATGGTTTCATGATAATGATATGAAGCATTGATCCCTCCACGGCCGCCTTCTCGATAATGAACAGAATTCCTGCGAAGTTTCGAATATTTATAGATAAAATCAAACGATTAATATGGACCGAGAGTACGAACTACGATCCAAGCATGAAAGTGAAAATAGGAAATCCTTGATGGCCAACATCAGTCCCTGTCTTGTTGATGCCGACTGTGACATTTATACCTGTCACCCAATCAAGTCGCACTGGGAAAGGTGAACCGGTGACTCCTCGTGGAACGGTATAGCTAACCGCGGTGTGGTAAATTATATCCGCGTAGATAGCTGTGGTGATACCGCCAGAAAAGTGACAAGAAAGAGACTTTCATCGAAATTCCCAAGAGGATAGGTAGGGAAGAACAATGGTAGAACAGCATAAAAATATTGTGTATGTGTGTGTGTGTGCGTTGACAAATAAGGGTACACATCTAAGACCAGGCAGTAAATTGTTTTCCTAGCTACTATTAGACTGTCAGACCTTCACTTAGGTTGACGTCCGTAATAAAGAGTGAATAAGATTAGAATTACCAAGTTCGGACGCCAACAGCAGAATGCGCAGCTGGCAACCAATACTGAAATAGCAGCTGAACCTACGTGACGGCTGTGGTTTGGAGCAGATTGAAACAGTGTGAAAAGTGAAAATTGTCATCCCAGCCGAGAGAGAGTGTTTGGCATTTGTGTGTGAAGAGATGGAGGTACGAGGACGATGTATTGTGGAGGTGGTGGGGAGTAGGGGTGTCACCCAAATGAGTCACCTCAGTCACTGCTACTCGCTTTCTCTAGTGATTTGATACCCGGATGAGGAACCAAAAGGATGTTTCAGTTAATTCGGTTAGAGAACCCCCATCGGGCTCCAAAAGTCCTTTTTTCCGTCGTTTCCGTAATTGACGTTTTCTCGGTGTGTCCAGCGAATGACGTCATTACGGCCGGTCCGATCGTCCGTGATGAGGTCATCAACGAGGGAAACGGTTGCCAGACGAAAGAAGACGGATCTCGGGTATTTACAAAATGCGCTGAAAGTTGAAATATGGCCGAACTTAACTTAGTTCAGCTTTCTCCGTAAATGCAACTTAAGTATTTAAAAAAAAAACAAGAAAAACCCCAACAAAAAACAAAAAAACAGGTATTTCGCTTCGCAAACAGTCAAGTTCTGCTTCTCCTCTAGTGGAGCTCCTTATCTGGCTCTTCCTCAGTAAAACGTCACTGAGCGCCGTCACAGGCGACCTGCTCGTAGATCTCCAATTCAACTAGTGTGAATGGTACATCGGTATTTGCCGTATCCTAAGGAAGCATTTATTTTGAACACTCAACATACTGACTCAAATCTTCAAGTTGATATTATTACTCAGTCGAAAGTCGAACCTGGGCCCTCTGAGCTCAACGAATTTCAAGGTAGGTACGCCTAAGATCGCTCGACTACCTACCAGAAATACAGAATGAAAAATCTGATAGACAGAAATGTGTGCACCTACAGACGTTGTATGAGCAAAATTTACATTGATGACGAAATTGATATTGTTATCGATACGAGCCACTAAGTGACTCCACTCACTGTTAAGGTGAACGCTTGAACCGAGCGAAAGAGGCATTTAGGCTAAGTAGTAACATTGTTACATATTAGCTCGTTGTTCAATTTGATTACAGGTTGAGGGCATTCACGACAGAATAAAGGCACCAACAATCGGAGTACCTACCACGTAAACGTTCATTAACACTTCTTGGCTCGAGTTAATAATTTTTCGACATAGAAATTACAATATTGACTTCACTTCATTGGCTTCACGCATCAATATTTCACAGTCACTCGGTTTTAATTTTTGTGAGGTCTTGTGATTTCGATCGCATTTAGCCCCAGTGAATTGGAAAATGATCATTTCACGGGTTCCAACCGGCGAATATTGATGAAATTTCGACAATTGTCAGACCACACTGAATATTTAGACCTCCCCGACCGTCATTCCGAATCGAGCCACAGTAGCGCCTGCGCATGCCCAAACTTTGAATAGGATTAGGTCACTCATCGTGAATACTCGTTAGGTTTTGTGAGCTACTGACGAAGCTACGTGTATCACTTCATTTATACTTGGGAGCAATTTTTATTGGCAACTCTGTCAATTTCGTTGGAGTATTGGCACCCACCTAATCCATGAAGTGTACGAGGCCCAGTTTCCAATTTACGCCTACTACTCCTGACGAGTCTTACCTGTTTCGACCTTTCAAAGATAGGTATGAAGTTTCAAGGAAAACAACTTTGATACATAAAGTTATGTACTCAACTATCTGATGGGGATATCTGAGGAAATTCAAACTTCCCATCCCTTCCCCGTTGAATTTACATTCTGTAATTCAAATAATGGGAGGCCACGTCAGCGGACTAGCGTGAACACTTACAACAAAAAATGCTGTTCCTCACCAAAACATTTTGAATACCGCAAAATGCGGACAATAAAGCTCGTTTCACACATACGGTTTTATCCTGCACGTCCCCGATTCGATTCGTTTTTGGCTACCACCTTCAACCTCGCACACCCTTACCGACTACTTGCAATTTTGGAGAGGAAACTCGTCAAAACTTCGGAGTGCCTATGAATATGAATTAGCTTTTGGCGCACGACGGTGAAGCCACCGCAAAAGGAGGCTGCCACCCTTTGGAACGTCAGCAATTGTGCCGCACAGGTAATACAAAAACCTGCTAATTTCGGATCGTACTTGAAATTTTGAAGGGCGAATCCTGTATAGGTGCCACAAAAATACGCCTGAAAATCGGTTCACTAGCGCTACTGGTGCCATTAATTGCGACAGTAGGAAGAATACAGCAGGTTTGATATGGCCTTTGCAAGGGTTTTGGGATCCGCAACTGCGTCGTTGAACTTGATAACATAGTGTGTCAAGTAATTTATTGCATTCACAGGTGCCGATGATACTCAGTAAAAAGACGTAGTATTAATCGTATTTTCTGTTCACTTGTAAGCCAGCGGACTCGGTAGTTTAAAACACTTAATATTCAACTGACTGCCTCTCGAGAATTTTATGCGGTTTATGACAAATCCCATTGAATTGTGCACGCCTTCCTCATGGTGGAGCGCCGCACAGTGGTGCTTTTCCGAAAAGATTGAGTTCGCAAGCTTGCTTTGAGGCCTGCTTTTTCGAAATGTCGAAAAATGACCGATTGAATGCACTTAACTTTAATTTTATTCGTGGGGCTGTATCTTTATTGGAAAAAGTATGGATCTTGTTTGACATGATTCTCATATATGTGGGTGCAATTTAAACGCCACAACGCTTTTTTTTATGTACCTACATTTATATCAGGGAAATGACATTTCAATATGCTAGTTCTACAATTGAAAGATGCTATGGTTTCTGAAGCTTTTAAAAATTCCTCCGCTTTCCTCCGGTCTGGCTCAGCAATTTTCCGACTTTGAACAACCAAGAAAAACTCCTGTGAAAATTTCAGCTGCAACCGTTTACAACCCCGGTGCCAGTGCCACGTTTTGTCCGAAGAAGTAGGCAGATTCAGCTATCACTTATAATAAATCACAACTACCACTTGGTTTATAGAATATAATTCTACTATTTTTACAATTTACAATGAATATGTATATAGCTATATGTTTCAGCAAGAAAGAAAAGAGAATAATTTATTTTTTTAATTTATTACCTATATTTCGTTGCGAATATAAATTTCGAACTTAGCCGTTTTTTCCGTTTCCAACGTTCCCACCTGTTTACTAAGTGAAAAATACCTACAACAATGACGGAAAACCACATTTGTGGTAGGTTTTTGGCCGGAAACACGGAGGGAAAGCATTATAGACCCAACATGTGGAATCTATTCGTGATCAGCGTTAAATTTCCGACAGGAATACGGGGTTTGAGAGTTTTTTGCCGGAAAACCGCGAATTTGCCCCACTGTGCGCCGCTCCACACTTTTTCGCGGATACCGGTGGGAATCCCTCATCTTCTTCGCATTGTGCACCGACTGTCAACTCGTCTGACAACCTCCAGCAAGGTCGGGGTCCGCCCAATTTCATTCAGGTCCTAATTGAAACGGCCCTGCGGACCCCCTCGCCCCGCGTCAACCAAACCGCTCTATGACCTGACGTGTCCCACGGGCTCGACTCCACAACTGACATCAGAGCGAGGAAAACAATTAAAATAATAATAATGTTTATTACTAAAAGCCCACAAACAATTGTGTGGTACAGCATCATTAGCAGATAGCTTGCATATTTTACAATAGCTGACGCGGCAAACGTTGTTCTGCCATATAAATCGTTTCTAGTGAATATTTTGGTTCTTAAATAAAAAATAACGAATGCATTGTAAGTGTGTGGGGATGGAATGCATGACAGAAAAAGGAAAAAAGAGCTGTAGACGATGACCGCCGATATAAAACAAAAAACAAACACTAACCATTCATTTTCTCAATTCATTAACATAACGGACATATTCATTGTTTGATGTTTTAAAAGTAAGATGTAGGTAAAGAAAATAAAATAAATATATTTTTTATCCTTAAGTAGGAAAATTAAACTAAGAAAGTCAATATTAATTTAGAAGAGCACTTGAGTGTACCTACGACATTTCTTGTCAGTCCGTCTTCAGACAAATAAGCTCGATGTTTGCCCACGCAAGAACATACCTACTACGTATAATTGTCCGCGTGCAAAACATGGTGTGCCCAAATCTAAGCCGCAAACAGACATCGTTTGGCCTTGCGATTTATTGATTGTCATTGCGAATGCCAATCTACAAACAAAATACCTATCTACACAAATAGATTTGTTCTATACAAATAGTATTTTACCAACCTTTTTACAATCATGAAACACGTGGATCAGGTGACCCAGGTCACCTGATAATTTCGTTCTGTATGAAATACAAACAACAGTATTTAGTAGTATGAAATACTAAAATCGCGATTAAAAAATGGGAGGGTTGCCTAGCGGTATGAAATATACTTTACGACCTATTCTCATACACTACCAAATATACATACAAAATTTTATAAAAATCGGCCGAGCCTTATCGGAGAAGTGTGACCACAAACACCGTGACATGAGATTTTTATAGATATAGATTTACAGTAGGTAGTTTAAAAGTAAAATTTACATAAGGACACCATCGTCAACAGCACTAAGTTGGTTGTTCACATGGAAGGTTTGGATTTTAGATCTGACAACACTAAAGGTTATGGAACTGTAAAGCTCAAAGAAAGCAACATACAAAACTTCCATTTGTGTTCAAAAACCGACAGGAAGACGTCACGCGGTTCTCAGAGGTGAAAGACTTTTCCCGACTTGAATATGATACCAAGCACCTCTTCGAGCTCCGTCCAGGACAGTGTGGAACCCAACGAGAAAAAAGTATTGAGTACCACAATTTCACCTACGAATTCAAGAAAGAAGCGACCATCTAAGAAAAAGGAAAAGTCTCCTCGATAGACGTATAGTTTTCTCGATGATCAGCGTCGCTACTGGTGCCATTTTTTGACTTCGATAATGATCTCTTTACGATATAAATATGTATATTTTACCATATTCTCCATATATTGCTGTTATCACAATCTTTATATAGTATGAAAACTACTTAGGTATTATTTATAAGTTTGTTTTTACTTATTAATTGGACTATAATTAATATCTGCATACACTGCTGTACAGGTTATATTATATTGCTTACCTACGTGTATTATTATACATCATAATATATCAAAGGCACAGTGATTATTGAGGTTCGATTTAACGCAATAAGTATTTTTCTATTCTTCTATTAATTTGTGAATTAATTATTGTTTCATTAATACGTACGAGTGTTTAGACCAGGACTCATCATTCGATAGTAATCATCACTATTGTAATTGGGATTCCGCCCGTTGAACATAAAAAGTAAACAAAAACACTCCAAGTCATGGTGTTTCAAACTCTCCTCAATGAACTGCTGAACCTCGTTGAATATTCGTGTTCTATTTGGTTTACTGGAACAGCTTCGGATTCTTGATAAAGAATAGCCGAGCTTCGTGGATGTGCAGGGGTGGCAACGTTAACAGTAAATAAAAATGGTGTTTTATGTGCTGTGGCCTTACAAATTTCCCCAAATGTTAACTCACTTATTTACTATAGCAATAATAATCAATTTACTATGTACCTAAATTTTACAAGGTTTGTTTGGAACAAAACAAAGCATGATACAGTGACAAGTGGGACTCCGAGGCCTAGCAAGTTAGGCACAACTAACATGAAACTACTGCATGGTGACCATAATAAAAATAATCCTCGGCTTTTTGAGACGGACAAAGTGAATATAAGCGGACGACATGGTGGTTCACAGTGACGTAGATGTGTCAAAACGAGAATTCGGACTTCCCAAAGGGACCTCTCAAGCCCACGAGCCAGATTATGAATTGAGATACAGTAGAAGAACTGGAAACAATCACTATACGCAACCAGTCTCTGTAAGCGGTCTTCTACTTTTTGATGATTTTAGCCACTTTTACCGATAGTGCCGAATTGTACCTCCCACAAACTGACCTACTTTTGATCTATGTTTTTTTGAGGAAATCTTCATTAAAACTGATAAAGTTATCTTCTGTTTTGGGTCATCACTCAGTACCACCTTTGGTGAATTTTCGGAGATTTCAAGCCATTTTTACTTATTTCATCGACTTTTGACGCCCAAAAATTCAAAAGCTGTACTGTAACCGACCTG
This sequence comes from Leptopterna dolabrata, assembly GCA_954871275.1. NCBI lineage: Eukaryota > Metazoa > Arthropoda > Insecta > Hemiptera > Miridae > Leptopterna > Leptopterna dolabrata. The sequence continues at coordinate 22,823,363 of OX940986.1, forward strand.
TAGATCACTATAACAGGCCAATTCCGTGTATGTACATACAGCCGATCGGGGTCGATCGAGGCCAGGTTGAGGAACCTTCGATACAAACCTCAATTCTTCACTGTTTGGTCAAAATCAACTTCATATTCGGTCTTCTCGCCCTAAAAAACTTGGGAAACGATAACTCAAAAGCTCATTTTCACTAAAACCTCAAGAAAATCTCGAAAACCGCTATTTTTAAACCCATTTTCTCCCATGACAACCCTGGGTGTATTCCGATCGGGCTGCCGAGCTTTGGAGCACAACTAGGATCCAACTGTGTTCCCAAATGGGGACCCAAGTCACTCATTTGAATACGAAAAAGTTCGGAGGGGGACCTGTTCAAATTTGGATTTTCATTGTAGAAAAGTCGCGTACAATAATATAGTACAATAATATGATAGTAGGTTGAAGTTTTGTATTGAGCTGCTTCAAACATTCGTTCATAGGCCATGCTGCATGATGGGAAGTTTTATAGACAGGTAGACGTTTCCAATTTTTTTAAATCTCCTTTTCCAGTTAACCGAATAACCGAGGGTAACTGAAACCAATCATTCGCAGTTTGGAGGTAGCCCACTGACGGTCCTATACGTATGTGTAGATCGTTATTTTCTCGGCGTATTGAAACGAGCGGTTTCCAGGCCTCATGCCTGTTATCCATAGGTGGTTTTTGATTAACAGTGACTCCCCCACTATCCTTGTCGGAGGATTTTTTCATCCTTTTTATCAGAAACGCGATAGCCCGACAACGTAGGATTCGGTTTAGGTTTTGGTCTACTACCAAAGTTCAAGATCGGGTTTCGAGTTGGGAGATAAAAACCGCCGATACCCGAGGCAAATGCCCTGCTCAGCTCCCATGTCCTCATCTCTGTCAGCCTATCGAGGTCTTTTCTTTTCATTAATAATTTTTTTTCCTGTTCGTTAGACGGGAGGAAGATAAATAATCCAAATTAAATTTTAAGCATAAAACGCAAATCGTCATCCTTGTAGGTAGGAATATCGATATTTAGGATCACATAAAATCCCATAAAATTCGTTTGATATCACGAAGTGGGGCAGGGGGATAAATGGGGCTAAGACCTATATGGAGAAAAAGCGTTTGTTTTACCAAAAAGTTGGAATTTTAGATAAGTTTAATCTAAAATAGAGCTCAGTGTGAGGCAATTGCTTCTAACCGATTTTCCGACAAAGTTGTACAGGGTGTCCCATAATGAGAGCGACAGTAAAAGTGTCCCAGAAAAGCACTAAGTAAACAGCTGTTCTATAATGTTTTTTTTTTTGTTGCGATTTTCAAACCAAAATACTGGAGTTTGACTACACCATGCGGTGGAGTAGTGGAAATCCATAGCAAAAACCACAGGATAAAAATAGAATAGTCTATTTCCACGTAAACTAACAAACTGTAGACCGGTTTCGGTTGTTAAACCATCGTCAGTACACAATAGAATTCTATTGTGTACTGATGTGTACTGATGATGCTTTAACAACCGAAACCGGTCTACAGTTTGTTAGTTTACGTGGAAATAGACTATTCTATTTTTATCCTGTAGTCCCCCCCCTCCTTTAAGATGAACGGTTTTCTATAAATACTAATGTAATTATCGGGAAATTTCGAAAATTTGGTAAAACTGCGCATCGAGAAATTCTGGGGGAGCTGCTAGGTAACGTATAGTGAGGGTACACGGGTGGTAAGGAGTGGCTACAGAGGTTCACCTTGCTCGGACCTAGCGAACCGGGCAAGGACAAATGGGCCGCTTCCTAGAGGATCGACAGGAGACAAGCGGATCAACACTTTCGTCACCCAAACAGACGGAACCTGTTATGTATAAAACCTGTGGCAGGTACAGGAACCCTATTTCTACCCTACAAATTAGGAAGGAACAAATCTGGTTCCGGGTCCGTCTGAACGCAATTCCTCATTCCTTGTACCTACCTAATCGACAAATCTTATCCAAGGAACAATCCAAACGAGTTGAAATTTCGAGAGTACCACGTGTGGGTTCCACTTTTTAGTCATTTTTAAACCCCCCCCAAAAAAATTGAATTGCGATTCATAAATATAATTTGATTATTGAAATAGTATCTTTCTCCCTCAAGTCACCATCCTATACCAACTCCCGAACCCATTATCGTGTGATTTTATCACAATCGACGAACTCATTGTTTGATATCACGAATAAGTTGGCGGAATTAGAATTTCTTTTCTCTTAGCTGAGGCCACCTATTGTCTGGAATGCTAATATAGGTATACAAGCAAATATGTTAAAATTCAGAGATGGATTCAGAATGCTCTAAACGAAAATCTTCTCCAAACTGCATAAAAGCATCGCAGTAGCTTTCGCTCTCTACAAGTATTCGCTAAAATCGTTCAATACGTTTATTAGAGATCTGCGTCAATTATGGAAATTAACTTTCAATTCCTGATACCAAGTACGAGGTCATACATTCCCCGGGATTCGATGCCCTGTCTGTTGTCAACGAATATACAGCATCTCGACGAATCTACGATGAAGGGTCAATAAATTTATCTCCGTCTCCACATCGCCCGTTTCCCTTCCGAGATTCGCCCTTGAAAGATTCGGGAAGGCGGACCAGTATTAATTTTCCACCGGTGAGTCGTTTGAGATACGAGTTGAGACTTAGATACCGAGTGTCCCACATAAATATATACAGCAGTCGAATTCGGAGCGAAGGGCACGTGATGCTGACACGTGGAGGCCCTCGGGTCCCTCGTGCGTCGTTTCGGGCCACACGTTTGTGCCGCACCTGTGACTGAGTATGTACCAATTTTTATTGGCCAGTTTTCGGACAAAAATATGAAAGTATGCATAATTATACCTCCTAAGCGTTAAAAATTTTAAAATCGAGTTTCTGGTATTGCTGGAATCGTCTCGTCGAGCAGAATCGATTATGACACTGTTTCTATTGTTCAATGAACGTTTTCGGAACAAACTTCGTTTAAAAGGGGACTTCTCAATTTCGCAATTTTCTACTAAGACTAAGCGCCACATCATTAGAACAAAAACAATAAGGTAGGTTCAAAAAGAGCTTTAAAAACATTCTCCGTAAGGAAAATATTATAGTTGTGAACTTTTCTTCTGGGATACGTACCAACATGAAAAAAATGATTACCATAAAATTCCGTTCCCCTTGTAGATCAGATATAATTCAGAAAGGACCCCGCAAATGAGCACCCACTCGAAATATCCGTCACAGCTCCCCGCACTCGAGATAAACCCCCCGAGTGTGGACAGAGATACGAGCTGATCTGATGACTATAATAATAGTCGGCTCGCCTCCTTGATAGCCTCTTGATCGGTCAATCATTATCTTAGAGATAAACGCGGAAACCTAAACGTATTTTTCTGGAAATTTCTATCCGAATACCGTTTGAAAACTCGTGGGTTCGTCGCTGGCAATCGAGTTCTGGAGTAGACAAGTGTCCAGTGTCCACTGCAGAGGAGTTTGACTGTGCGGTAAATCGAACAGACGCTGTACTGTGGGTCCTTGACTAGGGTTGAAAATGAAGGTGAATTCGGGTGAACCAAAATGGTACCGGACAGTTTGAAAGAAGAGCAGTTGAAAATCATCCACGTTTAATATTAATGTTATACCTCAGGCCGAACTGAATTGAATTTCTAAATTATTCACCTAGTTAGTAATTTTTCCTGCAGGTTACCTGCCAAGATTCAGAGGCTCCATCCCAGGAAAATGTCTGTAGTTGGAGATATTACGCAACAGAACTATGGAGTCGGGTTTCCTATGCATGTCATTAGAAGGTTTCACACGCTAAGACAGACTTTGTTCATCCCGCAAGATTATTAGATGAGTTGAAGCTATGCATCACTTGCTTGTACGTATAAGTTATGGAGCGTCCTGTGAAACAACTGAATGTTTCGATTGCAAGTCCTATGTCGTATTTATGTTCGTAGCTACTTGTTGCGGGCTACTTGTTGCCTCATTACCGTAGTCGCTGTCCCAATCCCAACCACCGAGTGACGGAGCGCTCGGCGACCGGTTCATTTTTGATAAAAATTGTCAGTACTGTGTTGAGTTGAAGCTTGCGAGAGCTTGTCTCAGGAAACTCAAACGCCTGTAAGTGAGAGGTGGGCATCAACAATCACAGAGGAGCCTGGTGGTCAGCACACCCCAGTTCCAGTCATGCAGCATGCATTTATGAGCGAATGGTCTATTGCGAGGCTCTGTGCCGAGGGTTGCACATAGAAAACACCACAATAGTCGTACATATGTGTACACCTTACATTTTACAGCTGAACCTGCTAGTCTACACTACCTTACTCCACTCATCACAAGGGCTAGGACCTATCCACCCATTAATGTGTTTGGTCACCAACAGACTGCTGAGTATATTGGCTGGCGGAGTGGCGGAGCAATGAACAATGGGTTAATACCTTTATTTAGACAGAATTATTCTCCAAGCATTGTCATCCTTGAAAACCATGTTAGTGAAAAACTTGTCATGTGCTGGTCGTTGGGTGGGGGGGTCAGAACCTCTCATTACCCGCAGTCTCACGTCCTTGCAGGCGTCAGAAGGAACAAAGAGGGAACCGCCGGGAACTGCCGCCTACGTGGTTTTTCTTTCACGAACGGAAAATGCTGCCTTTTTCCCCGATCTGTTTTTATACCCATGCAAATCGGGAGGATTCATCGATACAAGAGAGGAGTCTGCCAAATGGAAGAGCTCATCCAGTCGCCGTGTTCATTCAGATGCCTCATAAGGTGCTTTCATATCCCCCAGGCATGCGTGTAGTTTCAGTTATCTTACCAAAAGCATTATAAAGCCACTTACTACCAATCTTAGTTCTGAGCTGACTCAGTATTTATGTGGAATATTGAATAAACTACAGCTAAATCCATAAACTAAAACCATCAGCGATTGAAATGTGAGCAATATAATGGCAGCAGTTTTTACCGAGTATGCTGCATATGTATCCATATATCATTCGCAGGCAGGTTTTGAAATATCCCGGTGTTATCTGAATCTGATGTCAGAATTGGTTTGAAATGTTAGTCATTTTGACTCGAATAATTTTTTTTCAAAGGAGATCTCAATTTTGCGAATCTGCGGTCAATTCGAAGCAATGCTACATTCAGGTTCATGCACTGGATTATTAATAGATCGGAGGAGGAATTTTTCAAGTACATATTTTGATTTGAAACATTAGGATTTAGGTAGTTTTCGGGAAAATATGCTATCGTTAGGTTGGAAGAACCCTTAAGAAATTGCGGCAAACGACTCGTCTTGAGTAATGCACGGGTTTCGAGGAGAATGGATAGAAATTGTGGAGTTCAACTCAAAACAGCAAAATTTAAATCATGAGTAGGAGCTCAGGCCTCAGCCCCATGTCAAATATGAATTTCGTTCCCTTCCAGGCAAATCATCGGAATTTCTTTGGGATAAAGCTCATCAAGACGTTATATTTAGTATAAATGTTCAAACACAACGCCTGGGTTTTCGCCACATTTCGGCAAACTGAGCAAATAATTGTTTTAATGTGAGTGGCACCTCATCTGTGGGAAGGAATATTCTACGGGCAGCCCCTGACCTTGAGGTCTCAGCAGAGCTCGTGCCGCGGAATCGGAACAGTAGAATAACCAGACACGACAACGTACTTAGCTGAGCGGAAAAATCTCAGTTTAAAAGCTGAGAAACCTCGAAATTGCGGTGACGTTCCAACGGCTTCCAACATGGAGATTAAATCCGCAAACCGAAAATTGTTACCTACATTATGAAGTGACAGCACGACACTAGGTGATTATTTTATCTAATTTGGACACAGGTAACTCATATTAATGGTGCGATATCGTACAATTACCTATGTACGAGTGATATACAAACACCAATTCAACAAAACTATTGAGAATACACCAGAATGAGAGGCCACCAATACGACTCCACAGCTGAGCGGAAATCCCTCATCATAAAAACTCGTAATTTGCGATGGTGTAGCAGCTGTTTCCAACGTAAATGTGAATTTATGAATCCGCAATTCGATAATTTATTAAATTTGGTGTAAATTGTCGAATTCATCAATATCACGCTTAGTTCTCAAATACGCTGAGACTCAACTCTTATCGTCGTACTTACTTGATAATATGGAGGAAATAAATATGAGTAGAATGCCATCATACGTACCGATCACATGGAAATACTTGGCCGTGCGGACTTACCTGAAACAAGATTAGAACTAATTTAAAAAGTGTGTACAAGCTTTGTTGCGAACCTAATCCACACGAGCTGGTTCAAACTTGAGATATTACGAGTATTATAACAGGAGAATATAGAATTATAGAAGATAATAAAGAAGCTCAATGGAAATACAAAAGCGATATATATGTACTTGCTCAATTTGACCAGAAATTTATGGAAATTCCAAACAGTGAAATTGGGTCAACGAAAATGGACTATGATTAATATCCACAAAATTAATTTGAAGTCCATGTTATAATGTATGAATATAACTGAAAGGGCAAGATGCAGTTCTAAATTCCGAAATTTCAGATAGAGGGGTTTGCTTTACAATGCTGATGATTCACAGGACGTAGATTGCTATAGTCAGCGTAGAACTGAAGTAGAATCCCTATTTCGGACAGGCCTGCTTAGTTCTACCACATCAGTACAAAGTTCAAAATGCACCATTTCAACGTTTTTGGCTATTCGATCGGCTAGATTAAATAAATTACAGTGAGAGTTGATCTTCATTCAATCGGTAGACAATAGCACGCGTCCCGCGTAGGGGCAAATAAAAGGCCGAGGTCCGTCTTGTAGCCGGTTGGCATAGGCTGCATTTGCGATTCTAATTCGATTCATTAACTAACTTCCGACGTTGCTCGTATTTAACAATATTAATTTAAACTCCAGAAGCGTCGCGATGAGTTTCTCAACAGATGTAAGGTTCGTAACACGGGGAAAGGAATGGATAATATTCTAAGATCACAAGTTGAAATTGTTTTTAGTGGATTCAGTTTTAGTGAGACATTATTGTAATAAGTAAAGAAAATGTTTGTTTTGCCTTCGAATTTTGCGCTTTTGCCCATCTGAAGAAATTTGGTTCTGGACATAATTACTTCTTAGTCCACAAATCCTTGCTGTGACTTTCAAATATGATCATATCAGTTGACTGAGAATAAAGCAATACCTATATTAGCATCTACAGCTCCTCAAAAATCTAATTATTACCATAATATGACTGTGATGAATGATTATTAAGAAAATACATTATTAAAGACCAAATATGACCGAAATCTCACTCACCTGTGAGGTTATAATAGCAGCCATTGAATCGATCATGTTATATATATAATATTATAGAACCGCTCTATGACTGCCTACCTACCTACTTTGATTCTACCCACGGACTCCGGAAGCGGAAGTATAGTTAACTCTTCTCACAGAACCTAAAAGACAAAAGGTGGAATAAGGGCGGGGCCCAATGATGTGATGAACTCGCGAAGCCCTTGAACACGACGTTTACCTGGTGCTTCTGTCCGCCAGCGCAGTATCGATTTCGAGGGTGAATTTACTCTTCAGAAGAATTGAAGAAAAACAGGGATTTCAATGATCTACACAGGAGTATTTCACTGACTTGCACTCCATCAGCCATCCAACTGTAGCAGATTTGTATGGTTAGAAAGGAAAAAATTACGAGACATGATATTTTATAATTGTCCAACAGTGATTATCATTGGAAGTAGAAAGTAAGTACGTAGGCACATGCGATAATTTCCAGCAAAGGTCCCGAGGGGTTCAAGGAAATTTTAGGAGATTTCAGGGTGTTAAATTTTGGTTCTATTGTCCTCGAATCTTTTTTGACGCTATTTTTCCAGAGATACCTATAACGATTATTAATTCAACATACTATGGTAACTATCGTACTGTCACTTCTTAGTACGGTGTGCTTTTCCTGTTCCGGAAGTCCTGGGATTGATAAATCAACTTTCAACCGAATTTTTGTCCACAGGACCCCGTATGCAGACTCTGTATGTTCGTACGAGTACATTGTTCAGAGATTGGGTGAAGAGCCTGAGCAGTTCAGGAGTTGCAGGAGTTGCAGGAGTGCAGGAGTTCGATGAAGAGCTTGAGCGCTTTTATTTTCATAGTAGCTGGCTTCAAATTATTACTGTTGGAAAGGAAGCAGACACTCGGTGCTGGTGAGTGTGTGGTTTAGAAGTGGAAGGACCGAACCCCTGCAGCTATCTCGCCCTGGCACGAGGAGAAAGTCGTTGGTACGCGGAAGTTTCGACAGACTCATCGCGCTCTGATCCTTGCCATCGCCCTACTCCAAGCCAACTACCACGAGGACGTCTGAGCGAAGGAATTTTCACTGGCTGAGAATCGATTTGTTGATGCCACATTGTGCGGGATACTTCAGATCCCGATCACATCGAACTGAAGACATACTCGTACTTTGGAAACAAAGGGTGTACCTATTTGTGGTTAACCCTCAACATCGAAGTTTTAAGCTTACCTACTACAGGCACAGAGGGACGAAGTACGGGTTTTCCTGGACATGATGATGTTATGAGCTATTCTTATAAGGAAATTTTGCGCTGATTCCGAATATGCCTATACCTAAAATACCTTCTTTTAACGGAGTTTCCCTCAAAAAACCTTTAAAAAAAGTCCACGTTTTTCAACACATTTCTCAATTTAGAGTCAAGTCACCTCGTTCATTGATATTTTCTTGAGGCGCAGAAAAGTCGTTCTCGTCATTCATCATTCATTAGGTAGCTTACCTACAAAAAACTACAAAAATCTTTGAAACATAAGCTTCAATCTCCGATTACATCCAATTGTTCCTCCATTCAGGTAATCCAGCTAAGTACTCGTAGTAATGCTTTAGAAATAGCCAGCAGTACAATGATGATAGTACACAATGTAGCCAATCGAACGATGTCCACGTAGAAAGTGACCAACGCTTGATCGGCACCCGACATGATTTTCGAATAATTCATCAAAGAGATACCTAATCAACTCATTCCCCCCATTCCTATTCGGGGCAGGTTTTCAGGATCAGTAAATCTCCTCATCCCGATTAGGCGTAACAACCGTATTATTGAGTGTACCGAAACCTCTTTTCGCGTGTTATAAATCTCCTCAAACTTTCGCTTGTAGTTTTCTTCTTTTTGCAAACGATAACGAGGCGAGAACATTCGCTGCGAGCGGATTGCGAACGGAGGCTTCCATTAGCTACCTTTCTACCGAAGGTGAATGTTTCTTCTTTTTTTCCTCGGGTTATTATGGAAATGAGCCGCCTGAGAAGGTCTCATCAGGGATTGACTGGATTCAGAAGTTTTAGCAGCAATGCTTGGATATGAGTGAAGGGTACATACGTTCAGAACTCTTCCATTCACCTTCACTACAAATACTAACTACACGAAAAGACTTTCCATCACAGAACGATGGTTAAGGAGATATTTATTTTATTACTCGTACTCAAACGTGAAATGCTTAAGGATAAGATTATGACGTTTGAGGAAGGATAGTCCTCGTTATGAAAGGTTCATTATAACGCATGCTCGGTTCAAGCTGCCTTTGTTCATCAGAATGTGCAGCCAGTCTATAAATGAACATGCACCGAACACCTTGGCTTCGGTTCTTGCACCTGGCCAGCACGAACGGCACACTTTCTGCACCGTATGTGAACCGAACAAGAACTCGTTAGGTAACTAGTAATTTCGTGTATAAGCAATGAAAAATAGATTTAATGATTTGAAAATATCAAAGCTAGGTTGCATTGTGCGTTGCACGTGCGCAAAAATTTATTTAAAAATCTATGCTAAAGTTAGGCAGTATTTGAAATGTTGAAAAATGGTTGAAATCCTCTTCCTAAGCAGGACAGCCTTTTACGCCGATAGAACCAGTAATATGCGCTGTCTGTCAGCATGTAGGCACATAGCTCATGCTTGCTGTGTGCCCCTTCAAAACCTTCACTGAGGGCCTTTATGAACGGGGTATTTATAAACGTTTCTTAAGACATCCTATACCAGTCACCCTTCAGCAGTCCTTTAATATCACCCTTGACAGATAAATTTCATGTTATGAACGTTCAACTTTACTTCATCGAAGTAGGCTGTTTGGAAGGAGCTCCTTTAATCTTAAGGGAGGTCAGGAGTGAAGTATAATCCAGACTACCTTTATACTGCTCTAAGCCATGAATTCAGCAGAATGGAATAGTCCAAAAACCGACATTCTGATGGGAATCGTATCCATCAATGATTGCTGAGGAAATATCAGTAGCTCTGATGTTTCGTATTGGACAGTCCTTTCATACAGTAACTCCCTAACCCCTAACCCGTAACCCCTAATTCGAATTTATGTGTTGATCTTAGCATGAATTCAGACGAAAATATCACATAAGCCTAGCGTTCTTGTCATGGAAATCTGTATGGATTAGTCTTCACAATTCGTATTATTATAGTCCATTTTCGCGGTAAATGGCGACCCCTAACCAGGTCCAGGGTTTCGTAGCGACTTTGTTCAGTCATCCGCTCTACGAGGAAATCCCTCGACGATCGGCAAAGGCCGCAGCGGGAATCCATTGATCTTGAGAGAGGTTTTTTTGCGGTATTTCAGAAGCGAGGGACTCGAACAAGGACACTTCTTGTTATTCTCAAGTTCAAATATTCTTACTGAACAGGTAAGATTTTGTCAACACCTTCAAAAAAACCACGACTCCACGAGACACAGAATCCCTCGCTGGAATTACTGAATGAGGAAGCGCGGGAGTCGACATCAATGTTAAGGCAAATTGAGATCCAAAATTAGGAAAACAAAATAGGTAACCAAAATTAGTGAAATTTGGTTTGTTGGTTTGGTGTCTAGTTGGTCCGCGAAGCTCGGCTTTACTGTCAGTGAAGTGTAAGGGGTGAAAAATAGGAGTTGAAGTGTTCAGAACGCCGCAGCTCGAAAACATTCAATGAAAGGGTATGGGGTTTTATGTCGTTTTTAAATTGATTCCGAATTTGAGGATTTTTCGAGACCACCCGGAGGATGATACGTCCAGCCATTTGTTCAACGTAAGGCCCAGAAGTTTGAACCGAAAAGCTTCGTCAACATGATTGTGAGTCATCAATCGTACGGTATACTGGATGTATGGGCTGGATGCCCAGAGATCATTGCTACAGGGAACAGCTGATCATAATCACACAGGGGTTTATGAAATCGAGTTGGTAGTTCCGAGATATTATTTCATCTGAAAAAAGAAGGCTGTTTTTTTTTCGGTGATGAGTACAGGTTGGTTGTTCACGTCCAAACGAAGCATGCAATGGAAAACTTCACCTGTTTTCTTTCATTTTCTTGAGTAAAAGATCTCTGAAAGCGCTTTCCGAAAGTGGGAAATAAACCAGTGGAAAGAAAGCGAAATTGCGTCATAGGTAAAGGTTCTCCCTCCCCACCATCTGGGGGAACCCTCAGCGCCTTCCACTGATGACGTCATTTCGTTTTATTTCTATCCGTTTGTTGCCCAAGCTGTACGGAGTTTTGACATGAAAACTGGCAGCGGGGAGTTTTCGAAGGTGGTAAATCCAATTCTGATACATATCAAAAATCAAAAATTCCTATGCACGGAAATTGCCCGTTCAGGTGAAAATTTGGGAATATGTCGAGCTTCCTTCTTATGTTCAGTGACAATCATAATTTCAAAAATGACCGAGTGAAGGGGGGGGGGGGGGGATAACTGTAATTAAATTGCCGAAAGTTAAAGAGCTTAATACTTCGACTCCAGTGGCATTTACTCGATTTAGGGCTTTCCTGTGGTCGGGTGGAGGGGGGGGGGGGGGGGAGTTTAGGTGTTGACCACCAGAAACAGTGATCAACGCAGAAAGGGAATCTATACATGCAACTAATGTGTAATAATTTGTGGTTTTGTCTTATGAGCCCAAATGGTAGATCTCACACTTTCCACAAAATCCAACAAGTTTCAATTGTTGCCAGATGACGTAACGCGAATTCTAAATCGATGCGAGGCTAAACTAAGTTAGAAGCTGGAATTCGGTAAGCTGACAGGTTTGGGGGAGTTGAATCCCTTTAAGGTCGAAAATGGCCTGTCCCTCCCTACTTTCCTTCCCTAAAACCAGCAATCGACAACCGTGGGAGGTGTGCAGCGAGCTCACTTGATGAACATTTTTGGAGGTGTTGCAGTGGCTTCTGCTGTACGTTCACGAAAAATTGCTGCATCTGAGGAAGAGTTCCCGCAGAAAAGTTTAATGCAATTGTCGTGTTCTTTGTGACTTCTACAAGGTCCTTAACAATCGTCGACAGGTTTTTGTTGAAAACTTTAGTTATTATGCGGGATGCAGGTGGTGTTCCGTCCAGTTTCCTGGTATGTGAGCAGCTCTCGCATTGGCAGCTATGGTCCAGCTGCAGCGGCTTTTTATAATGGGGAATTTGTACCAATAGTTTTCACTTACCCATTTGAAAGATCGTGAAGACAGTTTTCCAAAAAGGTGAAATAAGAAGGGAAGGTATCAGATCAGTAAAAACTCCTCCATTCACCTGAGCTGAGCGGCTTGTCCAATGCGTGGCCTATGACACCTTACTTACCAAATTGGAATTTCTGGTTGAAAATTGGCATCAGGGGGGCAAAATACAATTTGAAGTTTCAAAAAAATGCAAAATGCCAATCATAAAAGCTCCCGATTTCCGTGAAATTGCATTAGTGTGTCTACCGGACAGAGGTGGAGTTTCGTGACATTCTTGTGCTCTGCGACTTACACAGTTCTAACTGGTCGTTGTCGTCTGGTTATGACGTTCGAAGAGGATTTCATCGACGGTCGGAAAAGCTATTTCCAAACGCGTCACAAGCCGCCTTTACACGTTGAATCTATTCATGCACTCGGAGAAACGCGGGTGTTGAGCGCAGGTCGGAGCATGGCCGCCTCCGGAATCGATAGGGCGACCAAAAACCGCCCCTCCGGTTGGTCGATCTGCCACGAGGAGGAGGTTTCGACCAGATAAACCGCTTGCAACTTCCATGGCGGAACCCCAAGAAAAATCCCTTGTATGATACCAGCAAAAGCGGTGTAGGAATACCCGAAATCACTTAGGATCCCTCATTAGGTTATAAATCGTCACGGACAATAATAATACTTGCCTGTGATTAATAATGGCCACACTAACGCAATCGAACAGGATATCATACCCTGGTGCAGAGTACCGATGTACCCCGCAGCAAATTATACAACTAAATAAATAAATAATCTCCATATTACGGAAGTTGCTGAATTGTTATCGTTCAACACCGTGGAAAATGTTTGGTGATGTAGCATTTGAAGGGTAGATCAAATAGGCTACTTCGAAGATTCGTTCACATGGTCATGCTCCATGATTTGGACGTGATCACCTCAAATTACATAAAATATTACAATTCCAAAACAAATATTAGGTATTTGTGAATATTAGGTACTGAAATGGTGCATCAACTCAATCGTTGATCGTTTGTAAACCAAACGTAAGCCAACAAATTTTTGTCCACCAAAATCAATTTCAGGCTTTTTTGGACGTGTTGGGATCGGTGTCTCTGTGTGTAAATTGCAATGTTCATAACTTCTATGCAATAGAATGCTCGAAAGGAGCTGAAGTTTCGAGGGTAGGTGCGAGTGAGGCCATATAGATGGTCACATTTATGAACTTCTACACGTATTTACTGCAACTTTGCACGTATTTATAACTAACTCAGGTTCTTATGTTGCGATCAGGTTAAGTTTAAAGGAAGCTTTGAGCCAAAACTTGATTTTGTTTTGTTCATTTTCTTAATTGGTTTACACCAAAAAATCGTACCTACCCAAATCTAGATACTAAATTTCTTGGTTTTGTCATTATGTCTTTACCTCCATGTGTTTTGTAGGTACTTCAAAGCTTGGAATCGATGGGGCACAAATTATTCGACACATCGTCATTATCTTATTGTCAGAGTATTTTAACTGTAATAGAATGCAATGGTGTAACAAACAACAATTATTATTCGTAGCGTTCTGTATTTAATTAAATTGAAGGCCGCGATGAGGATATTAACGGATAATAATTATGTTAATTAGCTGGTAGTAGGGAAAGAGGGTTCTAGCGGGTCATATCCGTAAAAGTCGTAATTGGTAGGGAGCTACTGTTTGAATAGGAACGTCATGCTGAAATCAGCTTGGGGTTGAATGAAAAGGCGTATCAGTTCTATGAGATCTGGCCGAGGTCTGAATGGAGAGGCATCAAAACTCTGAGATAAGGTGAGATAAGGCTAAAATCTTATGAAGAGTATCTGAATAACTTTGACATCTGGTTGAGATGTGAGTGACCAGGCATCTCATACTGGGAAATAAGATGGCAAGGTCTGGACGAAGAGGCATCTCGATACCATGCGAAATTCGGTTGAGGCTCATACTGTGATATATGTACTGTAGATACTGATTATCTAGGTATTGAATGGATAGGCACCACATATTGTGATGTGGATCAAATGAAAAGAGGTTTCTCATACTTTGAGACTAAGATCTAAATGAAGGTGATGCATCACCAGAAACACCCGGACGTGATTGACAAGGCATCACATGCTGTGTGATCTGGCAGAGGTATCAAACTGTAAGATGAGCAGTCTTACTGAAGAGATATTTCAACGCCATTATGTGATCTGGTTAAGATATCTCTGAATTTCTAGGGATCTAATGTATTGATTATAACGAAGGTGGTGTAGATAGTGTAGTCAGGAATGGACTTTTCCTACCCCATCCCTGTTGGGTGAATAAAGAGTTATTGTCAATCAATCTCATTCTATGAGACAGGGCTAAGGTCTTAAGAAGGAGCGTAGGTAAAATGAGGACAAGTTAATCCGTTGAGCTCGCTGGAGGTTGGCTTCGCATAGGTGAAATGCGGACAATTCTGTACTAGTAAAATGCATTGTCAAGCGATCTGGATGCTCGCTAGCGCTCGCATCTCAAAAAAGATAAACAATCCCAGAAACTATCCCGTGAAGGAGCAGGTTGTTTGGGACTTCTGAATAGATTAGTGGTATGCATTGTCAAGCGATCTGGATGCTCGCTAGCGCTCGCATCTCAAAAAAGATAAACAATCCCAGAAACTATCCCGTGAATGAGCAGGTTGTTTGGGACTTCTGAATAGATTAGTGGAATGTAATGTTAGGTATGTAACATCACTGTTTAATGCCTTCGAAAATACCAGAAAAGAAGACAAGTAGAGCAGGAATATCATCGAGGGAGTCAGGTTGTTTGAACAAGTGTGGGAAACTGACAGGACAGACTCGTCCGCATTTTAACGTACATGTTTCAAAAACACCGTCCGCTTTTTAATGTTTACTTTCAGGGATTAACAACTTACGTCCGCAATTTACTGCGTCCCTTAAGGAGCGATCTCAACACAATGAGAAGGTAGAGATGAGAGCGACTAAGCATTTCATACCTTGTGGGATCTGGCTGTGGTCTGAATGAAGAGGCGTATCAAACTGTAAGATGAGCAGTCTTACTGAAGAGATATAATTCAATGCCATTATGTGATCTGGTCAAGATATTCGGGACCAGGCATCTCTGAATTTCTAGGGATCTAATGTATTTAATAATAATAATCAAGGTGGTATTTATTTATGGATTTATGTATCCAATGTGTAGTCGGGAATGGACTTTTCCTACCCCATCCCTGTTGGGTGAATAAAGAGTTATTGTCAATCAATCTCATTCTAACAGACAGGGCTAAGGTCTTAAGAAGGAATCTCAACACAATGAGAAGGTAGAGATGAGGGCGATTAAGCATTTCATACCTTGTGGGATCTGGCTGAGGTCTGAATTACGATGTGAGATCTGGTAGAGATTCGAGTGAACAGGCACCTTATACTGTGATATCTATGGTTGAAACATGAGTTCTGAGGCATCTCCATACGAATGACATCTCACTAACGAGACCTGACTGAGTAATGAATGAACAGGCCATAGGATTGTAAGATGTGGTTCAAATATGGGCGTATGAACGAAAAGAGGCATCCCGTACTCAGAGACTAAGTTCTAAACGAAGGTTCATCACAAAACCATGTGAGATCTGGTCCAAACGTGAGTGACCCAGGCATCACATACAGTGGGGATCTGGCTCAGGTCAAAATGAAGAGGCATCTCTGTGAGATAAGGGTACTTACTGAAGAAATACCTCAATGCCATATGTGATCTGGTCGAGATATTCGGAACCAAATCTCATTTGCTGTCAGGAAACAGAATGAAGTTCCCGCGTTAGAGGATGAGCTCAAAACATAAATTCTTCTTGCGTGTATACCCTATTTGCTTAGATCTCAAATTTACTGATTTATTTTGTCAGAAAATGCTTAGTTAATAGGGGTGTACCATGGTTGGTGCTTTGAGCTGGGATTTGAAAGTTGCTAAGACTCATTTTTATGAGCCAAGACCTGACAAAATTAATCTTTACCTTAAATTCAATCGTAAATCTTTAAAAATAAATTATCCCCTTATTTACAAAGAAATTTTGCGCTGTTGTAGTTCATAGTGTTCTCATATTTTAACCACAAACTTAACTTCCCAATATTTCAAGCATTAAAAAATGGTTATTTGAAGAAGGGAATTTTTTCTATCACTGTAGAGTAGGTGGCCGAGCGTTTTAACGGTCTGTCACTTGGTGGTTGGAATTGGGACGGCTACTGCAGGCCGTCGGTTCGAATCCCAACGGTGGTGAGAAAATTGCTACGAGGGGAAGATAAGATCAAATTCTGATCCTCCTGAAAGGACAGCTGAAACGTCCCCGACGCTGGCAGGGCAAACTGGACGTAAAGGCCTTGTTGCCTGGTTGTCTGACATGGCTGTTTACTCAAATTTTACATTCATTATTTTATTATATAATTTTTATATTTATTTGCTCTTGATAGGCACCTACGTACCTACATAATATTATGTGCCAATTTGAGTTTTCGCTTCTTTTTCGGATCAATCGCAATATGCAGGCAGGTGATAAATCTGCAGTGTTACGATGTTCTACATTGAAATGAAACTTTATCTTGTAAGTTGGCGGTTTTCAGGGTTTCCAGAAGAAACGCTCTATTTAACCCTGGATAAGCCTGAGTAGCGTCGGATCTGACGCAGATTCAACTATGAAGGGGCCTTCATCGTAGAGCGGTCCATTCTGTCCTTACCTATATTTTTCCAGGTGGAGAATTCGGGCTCCTCACTTGGGGTCGTGAAGAGCGGAAAATTCCAGGCCGTTAAAATCCCAAATCAGCAGGGCTCTGAATAACAAAACGGGACGTAGGACTAAATGTCTGGTAGGTAAGCTTGGAGCACGAATTTTGGAGTACCGTGCACGTTGGGCACCTGGGTAGGAATCTGTCTGAATTTGACTCAATCAACAGATTAAAACAATCAGCTTGTGGCAGAACATCAAATTTACTACTGTATCACACAACAAAGTGGTGAAAATGAATTTTGATTGTAACGCAAAAATCTTTGTACCGAAATTGAGTTTTTAAACATGGAATCTGCTCAAAATTTGAATCAATTCCTTTAAATCAACAAAAATAAGAAAAGATGGTAAATTGATTAGTACAGTCAACAACTATTTAGATAATAACACAGTTAGAAGGATAAAAATTTTGAAATTTGGAATTTCATGGTTGAAAACTGAAGTGTAAGGTTACTGCAGAAATTCGCTCATTGGGTCATGCTGCATTGATACAGTTTTTTGTCTGCCTGTTTCGTCATATTGATAACAAAGCAAATTAAAATTTTGGCCTACATGGTTGTAGTATTAGAGAAATAAGAGTTTTTGGGGGCAAGAAATGTAGAAGTTCGTAGATTTTGCGTCTAAGCGTACGCATTATATGGATTTTATGCGAAAAGAATATTTTGAGCCAACAAGTAATCAAACATTTTTGTTCATTACTACAATTAGGAATCATTTCTCTACAATAGTTGGCAAATACTGAGGAAGGTTAAACCTATCGTAAAGCCGATAGGTAAAGTATTTGAACTGCAGAAAAATCATGAAGGCAAAATCAGTTAAATTTTGTCATTTTATCCAAAACCGTGTTGAACTGCTTTGTATAGAACGTTGCAGGTAGGTAGTTGCGGTGCAGTACTTCGAAAATTGGCTCATGTCATGCTGCATGTATGAAAGTTTGAGGTCTGCGGTGACATGATGAGGGGGGGGGGGGTGAATATAGCATTCAAATCGTTGAAAAGTGCTTACAAGAAAATTCACCAAAAATTGTGATGGATGGTGAATTTAGGCAGAAGGGGCGGATTATATTAGCATTATACTGTTATTACAGCAAACAAGTTACTAAAAAATAAGAAGAAAAATATTCGCGTGAAAAATGGGTGTAAAATTTGGTTTTTAAAACTGAAAAATTACTCAAAAATCCAAATAAATGCCATAAAATCCACAAGAATAAGGAAAAAGGGTAATCAACAATTATTCAAACAACAGAAAGGTTTGAAGGGCAATGCATTGCCCGAATTGGGATTGTAATAGTTGGAAACGGTGAATAATATTCACTAAAATGTGAATGTAGTCGTACCTACGTAAACAATGATAGACAGTTGTACGGTACATAGAAAAGTCGCTCATTTGGTGGTGCAGCACGAATGGAACTTCTCGTTTTCATATTTCGTCATATTGACGGAACGAATGTATAGAACAGGATTTCTTGGTGCACCAAATTTGAGTTTTCGTGCGTCCAAAAAGGTCGAAAATGTCTAAAAATGGCAACAACAGTTTGGAATCGGGGGTTTGGGCAAGAAATGAATGGGTTTTATTTCTCGAAACTGTGATTCAAAATAACTATATATTGGAATAATTTGGTAAAATTAGGAAAATTTTAACAGTGAAAAGAAAATTTTTTCTAAAAACAATAACAATATCAATGAAAAGTTGGGGGGGGGGGGGAGTCCACATTTTGAATGTAACAGCTCAAAAAGTGTAATAATTTTCAGTACGTTGAAAATGGTTCGGATAAATATTCATACTGCAAAAGTTCGCTCAGAAGGTCATTCTGTTTGGCGGGAGCTTGGAAGGGTGTCGTCCGATTCAAATTTAGGAGGTTGTTGGGCACTAGCCCCAAGAGTGAGAGCTCAATTGAGCCTCAGGGATTATTATTGCTGGCCTACCGTTTATAAACATGTGTTGTCTCCACAGCTGCTGATACTGGCTCCACCGGGCTGAGGTGTCAGGCGCTAGCGGGTGCAACTGATGGAACTGATGATGATGCTGCGGCTGAGGCTGTGCCGGAGCCGCCGGCTGCACGAGCGGCCCCGCGTGCGGCTGATAGTCCATCACTAGACACTTGGCCTCGTACATGATCCCCGATATCGGCTAAATGATTACGAAGTTCAGAACGGAAACCCGGGAGGGACGGTTAGGAAACCGGACAAACACAGCACTGGGTCCTGTCTTCGGCTCGCCCCTGCCAGACACTGGAGCCTCGTATTCTCCTTCTCGGTGAGGCTCCCTTCCACGGGCGGCTCGTCCCTCTCGGCCCCCGCGTCGCTCTTCCATCGTCTTCCCCTTCCGACCGCCCCACCGCAGTATCGCTCGTCAGCCGGTGCATTCGGAATCATCTTCCAAGATAACTGGGCTCGATCCGTCATCAACCGAATCACGAACTTGATCAATGATAGAGCGGTTCAATCAGTAGGCTTCAGTCTGTAGGATGACTTCCCCCATCAACCGAATCATGAACTTTATCAATGGTAGAGCGGTTCAATCAGTAGGCTTCAGTCTGTAGGATGACTTCCCCCATCAACCGAGTCATGAACATTATCAATGGTAGAGCGGTTCAATCAGTAGGGTTCAGTCTGTAGGATGACTTCCCCCATCAACCGAATCATGAACTTTATCAATGGTAGAGCGGTTCAATCAGTAGGGTTCAGTCTGTGGGATGACTTCCCCCACCAACCGAATCATGAACTTATCAATGATAGAGCGGTTCAATCAGTAGGCTTCAGTCTGTAGGATGACTTCCCCCACCAACCGAATCATGAACTTTATCAATAGTAGAGCGGTTCAATCAGTAGGGCTCATTCTGTAGGATGACTTCCCCCACCAACCGAATCATGAACTTATCAATGATAGAGCGGTTCAATCAGTAGGCTTCAGTCTGTGGGATGACTTCCCCCACCAACCGAATCATGAACTTATCAATGATAGAGCGGTTCAATCAGTGGGCTTCAGTCTGTCGGATGACTTCCCCCATCAACCGAATCATGAACTTGATCAGTGATAGAACGGTTCAATCAGTAGGCTTTACTCTGTAGGGTGACTTCCCCCACCAACCGTATCTTGAACTTTATCAATGATAGAGCGGTTCAATCAGTAGGCTTCAGTCTGTGGGGTGACTTCCCCCATCAACCGAATCATGAACGTGATCAATGATAGAGTAGTTCAATCAGTAGGCTTCAGTCTGTAGAGTGACTTCCCCCACCAACCTAATCATGAATTTGATAAATGATAGATAAATCAGTAGGTTCAGTGTGTATGGTGACTTCCCTCGTCAACCAAATCTTATACTTTATCAATGACTAGCTCTGTACCCGCGCTTCGCAACGGTAGAACAGACACCCCCTGTATCCCCCCCCTCCTAGAAACCTTCCCCAATGCCAACCCTAACTGCCTTTAACCCTCCCCCCCCCGTATCCTATGAACCCTCCCTACCTGGTTAGAAACATTCCTCAATGTTCACACAACAAATTCCCAAAGTTGCACTCCAATTGGTCAAGTAGTTTTGAAATTTTTGTAGACCCCCCCCCCTCTCATAACCTGTACCCCCCTCCCACTAACATCCTGATTGAAGTACCACTTGAATGTACTCGTCGAGCTGAATCCAGAATCTAATTACAATCGGATTTACGTCCAACCGTTCAAAGTTTTTATAAGCGCATAAACGTCCTCATAGAAGTGATTATAACACGTTTTTTAGTAGTATTTCATTCATAGCGTTTCAACGGATGGACAGATTCAAATGCGGATTTTTCATAAACCTTCCCAGATAAATTCTGCGTCAAATGGTACCAGCCGCAACTTTCTACGTTCAGCCGTTCTCAATTGATGCCGAGACAAACAAACAAACAAACAGACACTGTTTTATTATATGTATAGATAGAGCGGATCAAAAAGTAGGCTTCAGTCTGTAGGTTTTTGGCCCCTAATCAAACGATTCGTTACTTCATCATACTAATATGCTTCTACCTGTAGGTTTACTTCCCTCAGTAACCTAATCCTGAAATGTAGAGCGGTTCAATCAATAGGCTGCAGTCTGTAGGTTTTTGACCTCTCATCAACTCGATCACTGATTAGGTTTTTTCCAGGTAGGTTACCAAATTGCATGTTGCAAAAGTATACCCTAATTATTGTGTTTTTGTAAAATTGAGGAATAAATTAGGTGATGGTAAATAAATTCGATTTATTGACCAGTTTTATAATTTAGTAATAATTTAAAATAAATCAAATTAATGTAAAAACAATGTTGCTTCCAGGTAGATTGCCAAATTTATCAAGTCACCTTAATTTTTGTATTTTAGTATAACTGATAGTTCTGAGGGTATGACAAAGGTGTGGGTATTTCGAGATTAGAGCGTGTTCTTAAGCTAAAACTGTGTCTAGATTTAATTTCTGACCCGCTAATTTTGTCCCGATAGATGCACTGCCCACTGTGCAACTGAGACCATCTGGGGATCAACCCGCAACTACTAGTGAGATATAGCTAATTTAGGAAGGAAGACGGTTCCGGAAGAATATGATGCATTTTTAAAAGCTTTTGTCAATTCACTGGTGCGTACAAAATGGTTCTCATATTATACAGGAAGTATTTAGATTCGGAAGAATCTTCAGTTTCAAAAAACTAAAATCGGAATATTGAAATTGGTTTATTTCGACTAATACGATGTATGAGACAACCTTTCAATAACTCCGATTCTATTTGTTCAAATGGGCTTCCACGGTTTCATCGCGAGTGATCCAGTTCGCTATAGAATTTTGTTGTTTAGAACGAGGTTCTTAACAACGTCTGCCAGTTCGAGTAGGCAGTAGAGCTTCCTTCACTTGAATCACATGAACGTATAGAATAGTTGGTTAGGTTCATTCAGTGGATAGGTGGGGTATCCATGCATCGGTCACATTGACTGACAGAATTAGTTGGGTAGGTTCAGCTCTCTACGACTACTTTAGTAGTAGTTAAAGAGTGTTCGCGCGTGCGCAGTCGAAAATTTAGGTACGATTGCAGTGAAATTCATAGGGAACTATTATTCCTGATTTCAAATTTGATTTCAATGATTATGTGAGGGGGCCATCTGCAATCCAACCCGCGTGTACCCTCAAAACTTCAGCTCTCTACGACTATTTCTCGCGTAGTTAGAAGCGTTACAAGAAAATGGTCAACATTTCATGTTCGCGGATGCGCAGGCAAAAGTTACCGTACAATTTCAATGAAATTCATACGGTACTATCAAAGTATTATTTCTAATCGACCCTCCAAGTTTGAAAATATTCCAGCAATATTTAAGGTAATTGTGGGCGTTTCAAGTATTTCAAGTTTGCGCATGTGCAGACAGAAGTTACGTTACTTTTTCTATGATTTTGATGTGGGGCCATGTGTGACCCAACCCGCACCTATCCTTCAAATTTCAGCCCATTTCGACCATTATTTCGGGTAGTTGTGGGCGTTACAAGGAATTGACCGCAGACAGACAGAAACACAGACAGACAGACGGACAGACAGACAGACACGGAACCAAAAATGTTCTTTGATGTCTGCAACACAAAATGGAAGTGGAAATTTTCGTTTTGGAGAACATACAGTTTTTTTGTACCCTCAATCACGAATCCAAGTCTTCCCTATACCTTCGGTAGTGTGGAAGCAGAAACCACATTATTCACATTGCGAATAATAAATTATGCAGTTCCACTTTCCCTGCGACACCCAATATTGGTCTGTAGGTCGGTCTGGTAACGTTACTTCGACTTTCCGCGCAAGACAAGAAGAAGCGAGCGAGGGAGCTGAACAGGCGAAACAAGTGAAAGTCGTCCCAGGGCAGTCAGTTCACTTCCTACCCCTTCTCGAGGACCCAGAAAACCAAACCTTCCCGTCATCTCGCTCTCTGCGGTTTTTTGCCTTCGACCGCTCGAACAAAACATAGGGTTCCCCAGGAGGGCAAAGCCCTCATCGCCGATAACGTTAGGCGATTCAGAGCGTCTCACTGCAGTTATGTCACATTCTCGCAATTAGTTCAATGGGTTCAAGGAGCCTGGGGTTTTGAAAACAACGCGCTGAAAGAGCCCAGAGGGCGGCGCCGGCGGCATAAATATACCAAATCCGACTTGAATTGAAATTCGATGAAAATTCAAGAGGTCTATCTGCGAAACCGCCAGTGCGCATCTTCGATCTTTAAAAGAAAGCTCATTTTCTATTTCATATCAAAAAATTTATAAATTTCAACTTTTCTCCACACGTAATTCAACATTGTCTAATTAGTTAGGAAAATTTGCAACGAACAAATTTTCATAGAAACAAAAATTGAATGGGCCCATTAGGAGCTAAGTCTCAAAAAGTAAATTTTACAGGAATCAATATTTCACTACCGTCACTTTTTTGGTTTATTATTTTCAATAATGAACCTTTGGAATCGAGCATGGAGAAAAAAACGCTGCAAAGTCCTTGTCACATGGGTTTATTATTCTATTGGACATACCTACAGAAAGGTTGGCTGTTCATTAATTGTTTCTTTCATGCGTAATAATCGAAATAGCTACTTCTGATGGTTTCCATTAATTTTGGCCCCCAAAACACAAATTAGGTACGCTCTTTTTTTTTCTTTTTGTTTTAACTATCTTTGATCATTGGTATTGCCATTTAATCGTCCTGAACCACGTCTTGACACTTTTTCCAGTGTTATTATACAAACTGATGGTGATTTCAGACGATTTCACAGGTTTTGGTTTATTATTCTGTGAATAATACACCTATGTATTCGCTCAGCAAAAAATTTTTATAACACCCCCTCAAAATTTTTTCTTTTCCGTTTCAAGGTGCGTAGATTCCAAAAATGCAATGTCCGTCCGCCGTCCGCCGTACGCCGTCCGCCGTACGCCGTATCACGTGTACAGGCTTCATTTTCGGTCTAAAAAAGTCGTTCTTTCGCACACATGCTCCATTTGGGCCCTAGTTGTGTCCCGAAACTTTTCAGCCCGATCGGAATATACCCAGGGGTGTTATGAGTGAAAATGTGTATAAAAATAGGTACTTTTTGCGTTTTAACAACATGTTAGTAACATGAGCTTTTGAGATATCTTTTTCCATGTTTTTGAGGACGAGAAGACCGAATATGAAGTCGATTTTGACCAAAGACGCGGAAATTGAGGTTTTACCAAAGGTTCAGCTCCCAAAATTGGTTTTTTATGAGTCAAAAACCTGGAAAACTGTCTGAAATCACCATCAATGTGTACAATAACATTGGAAAAAGTGTAAACAGGTGAATCAAGACCATTAAATGCCACTACCAATGATCAAAGATGATCTTAAAAAAAAAAAGCGTACCTATTTCATGTTTTGGGGGCCAAAATTGGTGGAAATCATCAGAAATAGCTATTTCAATCATTCCACATGAAAGAAACAATACATTTAACAGCCAACAAAAATCTCTAGAACTCCAATAGAATAATAAACCCATGTGACAAGGACTTTGCAGCGTTTTTCACTCATAAAAAATCAATTCTGGGAGCTGAACACTTGGTAGAACTCAATTTTCCACTCTTTGGTCAAAATCGCCTTCATATTCGGTCTTCTCGTCCCCAAAAACATAGAAAACGATATCTCAGAAGCTCATGTTACCAATATGTTGCAATTCGTAAAAAGTACCTATTTTTACACACATTTTCACTCATAACACCCCTGGGTATATTCCGATCGGGCTGAAAAGTTTCGGGACACAACTAGGGCCCAAATGGAGCATGTGTGCGAAAGAACGATTATTTTAGACCGAAAATGAAGCCTGTACACGTGATACGGCGGACGGCGGACGGACATTGCATTTTTGGAATCTGTCCACCTTGAAACGTAAAAGAAAAAAGTTTGAGGGGGTGTTATAAAAATTTTTTGCTGAGCGAATACATAGGTGTATTATTCACAGAATAATAAACCAAAACGCTATAAATCCCTGCACAACTGTTTATATTTTGTACAGAATACCCTTCTGTCACAGGTCACAGCTCTCTGTATAGGCAACCCGTCTAAATAATATGTACTACTCTATACATATTATGTACATCGCAGATCCTCCGTAGGTTAGTACCTAACCCCGTACTCGTTACTAGGTACCTATCTCAATCATGAGTTAAATGTTGCTAAAATAATTCTGTCAATGACAAACAGTAACTAAAACGGCAAAAAGAAACGCAAATAATGAAGTTCTGAAAGGAAATTGTTGATGTGGAGTGAAAAAAGTTGCAAAAGTACCTACCAACAGACTCCAGCCCTTTCTACGTAGATGAACCGTTGTGCAATCATTTACCGTTGTGTAATAATTTACCAATGTATAATAATTTACCCATCAATAATACTTCAACGTTTGTTCAAGTTTCACTAACTATCAACAAACTCCAAAAGAGCCATCATTTTTCAAATGAAATAATATCACAGAACAACCAGCTCGCATACTCCGTGATTATGAACAGGTGATCACTAGCAATGATTTGATCTCGGGCTGATTCCCGATTGTTAGCGAGTCCCTAGTGATGATATTTGGGCTGAATGTATACAGTTTCATTCACCCTGTTGTTGAAAATGCCCGTCGGTGCGAACTTCGGGGCCTTACTGTGAACGAACGGCTGCACGTACAATGCTCCGGGTGGTCTTAAAAAACTCCCAAGTTCGAGAACTATTTAAAATTGTCAAAAAATTCGAGATAACGGCGTTCTGGAGATTTCAGCCTCTATTTTTCATCCTTTAGGGGGATGAGTGACATTAACGCGACTCCTAGTGACAACTAGACCCCATATGGGACGTATAAGCCGAGTTTCGTCAATTTTGGTTCATGGTAACTAAGAAAAGTGCTCAGTACGGCATAACGCGTACGGCGGACGGACAGAATTTTTTTATTGCATTTTTGGATTCTACATATATATCTTGAAACGGAAACCATCAAATTTTGGGGGGGGGGTTAAACTTTTTTTTTCATGCTCGATTCCAAAGGTTCATTATTGAAAATAATAAACCAAAAATGTTACCCCCCCCCCCTTAAAATTTGGTGGTTTACGTTTCAAGGTATGTAGAATCCGAAAATTCAATACAAAATGCGGCAAATTATTACACAACGGTTTATTATTTACCTGCATAGATGCCCTTCTGAGTACATCACTGTTATCAGTGGTCAATACCCTCGAACTCCGTCCAGGAAAGCCCTAAATGGAGTACTGGAGCCGGCCTGGGAAAAGTTCCATGCAATTGCCCGGGATTCAATAATTAAATCATTAATTATTTGTAGTTATTCATGGAGCATAAGGAAAATAATAAACCGCTGTGTAATAATTTACCTGTATTTTGGTTTATTTTAATTGGGTTTTAGTTATGTTACTTAAAAGTACTGCACTCCTACAAAAAATTCCAACGCGTAAGCACTACTAGACATTTCATAAGCAGTTCAAGAAAATTTTCCGTGAAACAGGTACCTAAAGTTGTAAGCGACTTTCCAACTGATGGTTACACATTTATCTGCTGTAATCAAGTAGGGTGAATTGCCCAGTGAATAACAGTTAAGCTCTCTAGCTCATTATTGACGAACTTGAATATTTACATTTCTTCAAGTTGTACCACTACCCTCATTTTATTTGTCTCATGTTCTTTAAAATTTAATAAGGAACAAGAAATATGCGAAAAGATGAGAAAAGTCGATTTTGAAACCAATTTTCCACAATAAAAGAAGTGTTTTTCACCCTAGGATGAATATTTTCCAGCGAATGAGCCCCGAAATTGCAGTTAATGAGCACTCCTTGGCACTTTTCCGGCGCATTCTTACCATTGCAGTTTCTTTAGGGTGTTTGATAAATCTATTTCAAGCAATACAAAATTACAAAACCTACATTCGATCTAAAACTACGAAATCATGGTCGCTGAACCTAACTAGGACCCTCGACATATTCTCAAATTTTCACTATTTGGATGATTCGTTTGGCCGTGAACAACCAACTTGTACATCAACAAATAGGTAAGAACTACACTATGAACAGCATCAAAATTAACCATCACTCTTCATGAAATATGTAAATCACGGAACAACAATGTCAATTTCAGGAAGCCATGCGTGATTATAATCACCTGTTCCCTTGCCATGATAGCTGGGCTGGATGTATACGGTATGATTCACAATCATGTTGACGATTCGTTTCAAAATTCAGGGTCTTACTGTGAAAGAGCGGCTGAACGTACATTACTCCGGGTAGTCTAAAAATTCCTCAAGTTCGGAACCCACTTTTAGAATGACCTTAAAGACTCTTTATGGTTCGAAAGTTTTCTAACTGCGGCGTTTTGAAATTTCCAGCCCCTGTTTTTCACCCCTTCGAGGTGACCAACAATAACGCCGAGCTTCGAGGATCAACTAGACTAGACTGAAAAGGACGTGCATCCGTATCGGCTCCCGTACATCCGCTTCGGCACCGACCTTAATGTAGAGGTCCGTTGAAGCAAAAGGTAAGGACGTTTAGGTTCCCGGTCAACAATATTTCCCTTCCCATTCAACAGGCTTAGGACTGTCTACAGTTGCTGTAGGCATGGTTCAAAATTTTTTGAAGCAAAAACTCGTTGATCATGCAATGTTTGAAATATTAAAAAAAATTGTGCAATGAAATTTAAAACTGTGGCTTGGACTTGAACGAAACTTTTTTTTCGCAAAGTCTATTCTCGTAATACGTCCGTTTTTAAAATAATCAACGAACCCCTGAATTACGTTGCAAACTTTTCGCTGATTTCTTGTTATTTTCCTGGTGTTTGTGTGGGCAGTTCGGGAAACATTCCAAGTTTAGCAGCTGCTGAATGTTTCCGAAGTCTGATCTTGCCTTCTTCAGTTCGATCTTTACCACTGTTAGCAATTTCGCCTTAATAATCTTTGTTGGACGATGCTGCTTTCAGTTTCAATGAATTACTGATTTTGGTTTATTATTCTGTGAATAATACACCTATGTATTCGCTCAGCAAAAAATTTTTATAACACCCCCTCAAAATTTTTTCTTTTCCGTTTCAAGGTGCGTAGATTCCAAAAATGCAGTGTCCGTCCGCCGTCCGCCGTCCGCCGTATCACGTGTACAGGCTTCATTTTCGGTCTAAAAAAATCGTTCTTTCGCACACATGCTCCATTTGGGCTCTAGTTGTGTCCCGAAACTTTTCAGCCCGATCGGAATATACCCAGGGGTGTTATGAGTGAAAATGTGTGTAAAAATAGGTACTTTTTGCGTTTTAGCAACATGTTGGTAACATGAGCTTTTAAGGTATCGTTTTTCATGTTTTTGGGGACGAGATGACCGAATATGAACTCGATTTTGACCAAAGAATAGAAAATTGAGGTTCTACCAGATGTTCAGCTCCCGAAATTGATTTTTTATGAGTCAAAAACCTGGGAAATCGTCTGAAATCACCATCAATTTGTAGAATAACACTGGAAAAAGTGTCAACAGGTGGATCAAGACGATAAAATGGTACTATCAATGATCAGAGATAATTTATTTAAAAAAAAAAAAAAAAGCGTAGGTACCTTATTCGTGTTTTGGGGGCCAAAATTGGTGGAAACCACCAGAGATAGCTATTTCAATTATTTTATATGAAAGAAACAATAAATAAACAGCCAACATCTCTGTAGGTATGTCCAGTAGAATAATAAACCCATGTGACAAGGACTTTGCAGCGTTTTTTGACGTTCCAAAGTAGTATCTCGTAAGATTCTGATCACTTTGTTCAAAAGTTTCAAAAAAGCGGTACCTACACCCCCCGTTTTGTACAGTTAAACCGAGCTACTCCTTCCTATAAACGCTTGTGGAACCCAAACTTGTAATTATTTATAACGTAATCGTTACCGGCCTTTACAAGCATAAACTCCATGCTACTGAAAAAATGGACACATGCGAATTGAACGAATAGGAAAAACTAATAGACGAGGACTGGAATATCATGTCATGCGTCGTGTGAACTAAACAGGTACAGTGGTATGGGGAGGGGAACCGAAACGGACATGACACAGATGGCAAGGTTGATAATCCGGAGTCAATACGAACTCATTATCACTTCACGGGAGCCAATGCGGTATCATCCACTGAAAATGGTAACAAAAATCAAATTCCGTTAAATTTGGTGTGTAACAAGTGCATTTTGTTTATAGTGGAAATCAATATTACGTTTTAATTTCCGTTTGTTTTTGGGGTGCATATTTACGCCTGATAGTCACACCCTGTCGAACAACGATCAGGAACAGGCCCGACTTCACTCTGAATGATTGCGTCATCAACTCGTTTTGTGTCTGATTGTCGGAAAATGAAGGGGGCTCAACAGGAAAATGGTTCTATTGAATTGAAAGGACAGCGTTCGACACACTTTCCCTCTCGTTGTCGCAGATTACGCTGGTTTCCGTTGACAGAAGGACGGAGTAAAAGGTTTGGTGGAAATGCCCCCATCGACTTCTTAGTTGGTCTCAAAAATCGTATATCTATGAAATTTGTATTTGTATATATCTAGTTTTAAAAAAAACTCGCGGGTCAGCAGGCCAGGTTACGGTATAGCCCTATTTCTAGGTATCTGAATGGTGAAACCAAGTCCTAAGAGCCAAAAAGATTGGGATTTTGCATTTTGCGGGACCGGCGCCGTCGTGGCTCCAAAATCTATACAGTGGTGATGGCCCATCGAATAGACCCTCAACAGCTCGAATCGTACGACCCAAAACTAGCAGATTTTGCTTTTGGAACCCATTTCGAAAGTCTTCTGCGGAACAGGCAGACAAATGGAGAGCCTCTATAATCATAATGGATTCTTAAAAACTCGTAGTAAGTACCTACCTATACTCAACTGAAATAGGTAAATAGGTGTTGTTTACAAACCCCTGTTAGATATTTTAAAGGAACTGAAACAGTTCTCTACTGGATCAGTGAGTGAAAGTTATGCAGTAATATTTTATTATCAATTCATCGAATTTCTTTTTGCACCTCATGTGGTAAGCCATCTTGCAATGTGGAATAAATAAAAAATAAACCTTTAGCTTACCACCAATTTATTCAGTACAAAGCTTTTCACTCAACTTCTGAGCATCATCAGGCTCATAATAAGCACAGATCTGTGTTTATGTGAGTACTTACCTGATGATGCTCAGAAGTTGAGTGAAAAGCTTTGTACTGAATAAATTGGTGGTAAGCTAAAGGTTTATTTTTTATTTATTCCACGCTGCAATATTTTATTATTTTTATTACGATGGGCTGGATATATTCGTAGGTATCTGAAAAGTGAAACTTAATACCCATAATGAGCGTCGCAATACCCATAATGAGCGGGGTTTTGCATTTCGCGGCACCATTACCGGCGCCGTCGTGGCACCGAAAACTATACAGTAAATTCCGAATTTCTATCGACGAGTAGAGCTGAACAGCTCAAGTAGCTAAGACCCAAAAATAATGGGGTTTTGCTTTTTGAACACATTTTGAGGAAAGCTGTTTTCCGCGGAGCAAACAGACAGAGGGACAAATGGGGTGTAATTAAGAGCCTCTAATTTAAAAACCGTGAGATATTTTAAAGGAACTGAAACAGGTCTGTACTGGATCATACCTAGTTGGGATTTTGTAATATTTCATTGTGTTTATTACAGCGGGCTGGACCTCCAATCCCTGACTAGTTGGCGAGTATCAATCTGACCGCGTCATCATAAAAAAGCAATACCACGTGTTTTCCGTGATCGACCAATAGGAGATGACGTGCCATCGTCTTACGTAAGTTTTGTGGTCGGTTATTTGTAAGAAATCGGGATATCCGACTGAGATTTTAACAAAGCAAAAAACATTTTAGATGGATAACCTCAAGATTATCGGTCGGCTCAACCCATCACCCGACCCCCCAAGGAGAAGTCATTAGATTCATAGTCAATGTTGAGCGTTGGTATCGTCATGAAAAAACTTCAACGACTGAAAACGTCCAACATCTTTGCTCCGACAATGGTCGAAAACAAATTTAAGGTTGGCTGGGTTATGCTGGATTTCTTAGGGTGCCGTTTTCCCGGGCTTCTTTCCGAAGCGAGGCTTCAAGAGATGCCCTATTGGTTTTGGATATGGAGTTGGTATCCAAAGCCAGGATACAGTCATAGATTGTAATCAGGTACGATGATCTATGCCGCATGAGACCACTGTAAAACCAAAGTCGTGAAACAACTGCGTTTCTGTATATATGAACGAGTGTGTGACAGTTTGTATTTTACTGATTCGTATGTACAAATACGGCGAGAACGCTAATAATCATCATGCCAGGAGGCTGTAGTAGCAGGAACTTGGCCGAATTAATTTGCAAGATCTTTTCTTTGGGTATATCACGGTCAAGCCGTCCAGTGGCCTCCTGGAAGAATATCTTCAGCAAAGTTCCTGAGTAATGCAACTTTCCCCTTACATGCATGAAAACATAAATAATGTCTCACACTTATCGAAGGTAAGAAATGACAAGAATACACAGTGTTGTTTCTTCATCAGAAACTGACCCACTGAATGGGCGAACTCTAAAATTTGGAGGATTTACATGTTAATTCTGGCTCTTACGAATTTTTGAGAGTGCACCAAGGTTTGTTTCACTGGCTTTTTCTGACAGTTGCCTGACTCCTAGAAAACCATAAAAAAACGCTCCATGATCCATTACTGTCTTGACTGGTTGATTAGCGTTTGAGAAGGAGTACCCATGACTTCTGTTTATATTTTTAAATGAACATTTCCATTCCAAGGATTTTGAGACCAACCGCTCTCTCCTACGACGAATAGTTCTTTCTCTATGAACTACCAAAGTTTCGGCAACAAGTGACGTCACACTAGGCGGGAGGGGTGCAATGAAGTAACTTTCGCCTAAAATTGCAAAGCTCGTAGAAATAGAAATACTCATAGTAGGAGAGTGCGGTTGGTCTCAAACTTCTTAGAATGGAACCTACTTTCATTTAAACATGGGGAAGTAATTAAACAGAAGTCACGGGTACTCCTCATTCGAGAAGGCAGGAGTGACAAGGCAGGACTTACTATGGTCAGTTTCTCGTCCGCTCTATTTCCTGTGCACTGGAATGAAGATCAGAAAAGTGGCTTTGGATAGTCAGGAAAACAATGCGAACAGCCAGTCATGGATACTATACAGTCAGAAAGTCCGAGAATCACTGCGAACGGCCCAACGCCTTTCTGACGGCCAGATAGCCGTCAGAATGGTTTCTGAGGTGACGTGAGGATCCTGGTCTGTAGATAGAATGGTAGTTACTGCTGCGTTATTGGATATAATATCCAATAACTCAAGTTCTTCTTGGATATACTATCCAGTAAGAAGTTTCGAATTTTTCTGCCAGAATCATACAACGCCACCTGTTGAAAACCCCACATGAAAGCGAATCAGCAGCGGTGGGGGGGGGGGGGGGTATTTACAGTCAGTTAGGGAGCCACGACTGCAGAGTGAGCTGTGTTTTGTAGGACATCCCTCAGATTAGTAAGAGACGTCCTTACGTATTTGATCTGGTCAGAAGAGGACAACACTCAGCCGAGAGTGAAAAGAACCACATTCAAATCCGTTTCAGACCATTCTGAATCCAAAAACGTGAAAAAAACCATAGGTATGTGTATGAGTGTGACAAGATCTTGTGTGCGCTGCCCAGGCCGTAATTCTCAACCGATTGTCGTGGTTATGTTTTTTGTTCGATGCAGAAAACTGTCTAGTTCTGCCCAACGTCGTTGGAATTTAGAAATTTAGAAGAGGTAAAGGGTTTAATGCTCAAAAAACCTGGGTTTCTTGGCTAAACCTTGTGTGCGCTGCCCAGGGCGTAATTCTCAACTGATTCACTTCGTTCTTTTTTTGTTTAACGCATTTCTGTCTAGTTGTGCACTACGGCCGGAATTTCGAAATTTATTTCTATTTGGGTGGAGGAGAGAGAAGGCGGGATTAGGATTATTTGTGCACCACCACGGACGAATGCATGCATTACGGGATGTTTAAATTTGTCTGATGATACTACTTCCACAATACTCCTTGAGAATCTTCAACAGTCGGTCTTGCATAGCGCGGTCTGGTTTGATGGACTATCATCATAAACATGGCAGTGTCTGTAGAAAAAGGTTCCTATTTTCAGTAGCGGTGCGTGGGCTCTGAAAACAGTGGGGCACCAAACCAGAACACAAAACCAAGAGATTTGTCTACAAATACCTCGAGGCAACAATAAACACCCTTCCCTTATTTACTGATTGATATTCAGCAAATTCCCTTTCAATCAACAATCTATCGTCGTACGAAAACGTCGGCAATTTCTACTGCAAATTAGACACAGAATTCAGGTGTTATAAAAATATAGTAAACTAAAACTATAACAAAACAATGACCCGTCGGCCGGTACCTACTTGAATGGAGAAGCTATTGACCTGAAGCTAGGTAGTTATCAGTGTGTTAGGACGATGATCAATCCACAAGACCCCAAACAGGACAAAATGCACGTAGGTACCACGAATACAACTCTGCCATCAGAACCGGACCGAACGCAAAATGCGCTCAATTTGACGCAAAAAATTGAAAACTGACAACAGAGAAAGCGAACATAATTCACAACAAAAACAAATCAGAAGACGAAGAAGCATCTCGTATTGAGATGACAAATTGAATCGAATGCACAAGAAGAAAAAACGCAACCTCCAACCACCACTGTCAGCATGAAGAGTGTTTCTTCGCGGCACCCCCAAGAAAAACAACAACAACAAATTGAATCGAAGGGATCGAATCGATTGTGAAAACGAACGATTTTGGGGAAGAAATCAGATTTTGAGGACTGGGCCCAAAGTGGGTGTGGCAAACAACATTTTTACTCTACTGAGCATGCGCGGACGGGCCACTTTCCTCAGTTGCCATGGTGACACCAGGTCCCAGGACCTGCCTGCCAGTTTAAAGAGCCTAGGTTTCGATTTCGATTGCAGGACATCGATTACAGTCGCTTTATTCGGATAAGATGCTTTGTCTATGGAGAACACCATGGATGCTCTACTATAATATTGAATACCCATAGAATTTCCATTCCATAGCCAGAGAAGTCTGGCGCGTCGCTGTTGAACTTTGTGAAAAATGCTAGGGACAGTGTACAGAGGGAAATTCAGATGACAACTGAACTATGGAGGTTTTTTAACTTACCTATACCTATACAGTGTTTTTTGGTGGCAGGGCAGTGGCCCAAGTGGACTCATGGACGCAACGCCCCTGCCTATTTTACCGAAAACATACGATAACAACTGCCGACGTCAAAATCCATCGCTCGTCGAATATCAGAAGAATCCACCTGTTGAATTTCCGAGGATCTCAGAAGCTCTCTGTTCGCAGGGCGACTGAGAAACCCGCGAGCCGGATCTCCCAAGTAGGAGCCGATCGGACGGATTAGACCGACAACGGGCGAGAGACCGTCGGAGTTGGAAAGTACAAAAAGAATGAGACTCCAAAAAGTTATAGACGAAGGAAAAAGGCGGCCCTTCACGAGGGAGAAAGTTCACCTTGACGCCTCCTAAAAGAAAAAGGTTGAGACCGACGACGGCGCGTGGGAGAGGAAGTCTGTGGCTCTGGGGTAGTCCACGATAAACCACAATTAAACGAAATGTTTATGATCGATGGATATCAGTTTTACGTGGAGTACTTACCACCTCCGTGCGTCAAGGGCGGGTTTCAAAGGGATGGGCCGTCCGAATCCTTTGTCAGACTGATACTGTGAATTCAGAGTTTGTTGTAAATTGGTACCTAGGTAAACATTATATCGGGGCCGAATGGAAAACACCGAGTTCACAATTCAAAAAAATATTTCATTAACAAAAACACTGTTAAATTTTGATTTTTTTAATGATCAAAAACGGAAAAAATATTTGATACCGTTGTAAATTCAAGGGCCGATAAGTACCCAAACTGAGTGGAACGCTGAACCGTTGCCATTCTCTCTGTTGCCAATGCTTTATTGCTTCCCACAGTTCGATTCGGCTGTATCTTGTGAGTCGAAGGCTTTAGGAAATCGGTT
Source organism: Leptopterna dolabrata (assembly GCA_954871275.1). Taxonomy (NCBI): domain Eukaryota; kingdom Metazoa; phylum Arthropoda; class Insecta; order Hemiptera; family Miridae; genus Leptopterna; species Leptopterna dolabrata. Next base: position 22,858,613 of record OX940986.1, read on the forward strand.
ACCGGATAACGTCTTATAACTTCACTAAATATAACTTTTTATTCCTTATCGGTCATCAGGTGAAAAAAGTTAGTATTAGGTATCTAAATTCTCAACAGGGATTAACTCAATTAACTCTTGTACATGTGTGCTCGGGATTCATAATGAATTTTGATTGTTCAAAATGGCTGACGATCTGCAGTCTGGGCTGTACAAATGGCGTGAGAGGGGAAGGAATTTTTTCCAGGGATGTGTAGGGACTAGTTGGGCGGAACTCCTAGGGGGTGACCCGGAATGGCACTTAAAGACTTTTTTCGGTTTTTCGTCTATATTTCGGAAACTATGCGTCCTACCGGAAATGTCACAGCACAAAATTAAAGCTGACAAAATTTGATAGAAGATTGGCTTTATTCATGTTTTTCTCTGTTCCGCAAAGTTTCCGAGATATCTGCTCTCGAAAATCGCTAATTTAATAACAACGAGGAGTCTGCCTATCTGCAATAATTATGTTGTAGGTGTCTCTAATTCAGTTTTTCATTTCTTATGTAACTGTCTTGTACTTCGAGGTAAACTTTTTTTTTGCGAGCTATCATACAGCGACCGTACGTCTTTACTATTGTTTGAAGACGTATAAGAGAAGGTCTCTTTTTTCGGGTTTCCGTCTATATCTAGGAAACTATGCGTCCTACCGGAAATTTCACTGTGTACACAAAATTAAAGCTGACAAAATTTGATAGAAGATTGGCTTTATTCTTGTTTTTCTCTGTTCCGCAAAGTTTCCGAGATATCTGCTCTCATAAACCGCTAATTAATAACAACGAGGCCCAAGTCTGTAATATTACAGGTGAAAAAACTTCAGTTTTTCAGTTGTTATGTGATTGTCCTGTACTTGAGGTTTTTTTTTTTGAGCGAGCTATACGTTACAGCAACCTTTCCTTTTTGCTGTTGTTCGAAGACGTAATTTCTTTCAAAAAAACTTTTCTTCTTGGCGAACTCTATTAAAACAAGAGTTTTTTCCTGAATGAGGTTCTTTCCTTTATTTATTATTAAAAATCATGCCAACCTCGTAACGCCGGAAGGATTTTACAAATAAATATTTCGTTTTATTTCAAATCACTAATTTTTTGAAAAAATTAGAAATTTCTTCACTTTTTTGCCTTACTTGTCTCTCTTGTTGTCCAATCCCACGCTCTGCGAAAAAGTCATGGGAAACAAAAATGCAAGAGCAATATATTTCATTAAAAAAAGTATATATATATATATATATATATATATATATATATATATATATATATATATAATAAACCTAGCTTTTCCAAGTCAAAATAAACATTTTCAAAACTAAAATAAACATTTTCGAAACCAAAATAAACGTTTTTCAAACCAAAATAAAAAATTTTCCAAGCCAAAATAAACAATTTCTAAACAAAAATAAACATTTTTCTAACAAAAATAAAAACTTTTGGCAAACGTATAATAAACATTTTTATACATTTTTCACAAACGTACGGTATAACCTTCTTATATATAGGTTTATAAATTTTATATAATTATGTAAACAGTTTTTTATATAATATTAAAAAACTGATAATAGAGTCATATCATCCGTCCTTATCTATATATTATATAGGTACCTACGTCATATTATCTCTAACGGATGAAAAGTAACAGCAATTTAAAGTTTTGGCTAAATGTCTGTATTCCGCAATAAAGTGCCAACTTTTGCTTTTTGTTATTCAAGGGCTCCAAAGCTCTAAATAACCTCGTCTCGATACCATGTATCGATCCATACATGGTTTATACTATACATAAACGTAACACCTTCCAAGTAGGTAGTATTTTATATATTATATAATAAAATACCTATATCTGTATGTGGTAGGTGCCCAACATAGTTATACACAAAATATTTGTTTGGTGTCGTTAGTATATTATGTTTTTCAACACGTAGAAGCGAATCGTACCGTTGTCATAGCTCTGTGTTTCTCATCACTGCTTTTCTAAGTTGTATACAAGGACTCATCAGTAATGTTAACTGTGTGTAACCGCAAGTACGTTGTACGCAGTTCCCTCAGTTGTAGGTACAACAGGAGTACATCTGGAAGCCGACAGCGTACTCGTACATTCAATATTTCGGCTCAGCTCTTTCGTATAACTCACCCAGCTTTTATTGGTATTACGGAAGTTGATCTAGATATTTAGATAAATAATAAATAATCCGTTGTGGAAGAATTCGCAGCGATATTGAAAAGTCGTGATTTAGTGGTTTTAGATAGCTCTCATGTACAAGAAGTGGCTAATAAAGGTAGCACCATCGCCAAAACACTGCTCAAGAACAGTTCATTTCAGATAAATCTACAGGTACTATGATGTCCTTGGAACACTTATAAAAGCTTTCCGGTAATCGATGTCCACAAAAGTCGACAGGGGCCGCAAGAAACAGCCGAATCTGTGGGAAGCAATGAAGAACAGCTGGAGGGTTTGGAGAGGGCACATGAAAAGAACAAGACCTTCAGGGGAAGGCCACGATTCAAAAAGGTAGAGTTATCCGAGAGAGATGAACGGTATACTTCGTGTGGTAGAGAGAAAGAGAGAGAGTGAGTGGTAGACTTAGAGAAGGGGATTCGAGTGAAAGGAGAAAGTTGGTCCTCCCGAAATCCAACACGTGGACGCGCCGGGGGACGCGGGCGGTCATCCGGAATAAAAACCGACAACTAAAAACAGACGTGAAAAAAAAAAATTAAAACCCCATCGGAAAAACAAAACGAGTGTGTGATGAGGGCTGGGGACCTTGCCGACAGGTTCGTTGGAACGTTCACTTTCATTATTATTTTTTTGAGGCTGAAACGCCGCAGTTAGTATGGGAAAAGGTGATCAAATGGATAGTCGACGGTGGACGCGGGTTGGGCCACGTTTGGTCGCGCAAGAAATTCATCAAAATCCTGCGGTAAAGGTCATCTGTGAAACAAGTACTTGGTGATGAAATGTAGAGGATATTTTGGTAAGTACCTAGTTGGGGACGGGCTAACTGGAGGGCAGATGGGATTTCCAGTAGCCATTCTTGCGGACGCACAGAAATTTTGGTTTATTATTTTCAATAAAGAACCTTTGGAATCGAGCATGAAGAAAAAAAAATTAACCCCCTCTTCAAAATTTGATGGTTTCAGTTTCAAGTACGTAGAATCCGAATCCGAAATAAAATACGCTGCAAATTATTACACAACGGTATATTATTTACCTGTATAGATGCCCCTTCTGCGTAGATCACTGTTTTCTGTGGTCAATACCTACACTCGAGCTCCCCCCAGGAAAGCCCTAAATCAAGTAATGGAGCCGGCCCGGGAATTATAGTTTCATAAAAATGCGTGGGGAACTTTGTGAATGAATTGATTGATTGAAATTCATTGCGGACTGTCGTGGTATTCTCCCAGAACCACCTCCTGTGAAATTAAGATCTCGCCAAATAACCATAGTGGGGACGGAAGACGCAGGAGAACCGAGAAACCCAGTGGGGATCCCCACCATCCTCCACTAGCTGGAGGATGGAGGGAGATAGCCCTAAGGGCTATAAATACTCGCCTCCTTCGCCTTTCTAGCCATTCTACGCTCTCCTTAAGTCGCTGACTTATCTGTCTCTCCTCACTCCTCATCATTCTCTCCTTATACCTAAAAGATCCTGGATATATGGTGGTGGTCCGCCCATAACCAAACCTGACATACATCCAAAAAGATCCTGGGCATGGTGGTAGTACGCCTATAACCCTCTCGTAATGGATGTGCGTCAAATATACATTCACTACACGGACCATCTTCTTCCGATGGTCTTATGCCAGTTTATTGCATTTCATTGCATGCAATCCATTGAAAACCATTGAATTCCGACTGAATTCCAATAAATAGATTGATTGATTGAAATCCAGTTCCATTTGAAATTCCAGTTCCAAGTGAATTCCAGTTCCAACTGAATTCCAGTTCCAAGTGAATTCCAGTTCCAAGTGAATTCCAGTTCCAAGTGAATTCCAGTTCGAAGTGAATTCCAGTTCCAAGTAATTCCAGTTCCAATTAAAATCCAATTCCAATTGAAATACACACAAACAAGTCTATAATAATAATTCCCCAGAACAATCCCCAAGGGAAATTTGTGAATGAATTGATTGACTGATTGAATTGAAATCCAATTCCAACTGAAATATTCATTGAAAACCATTGGAAACGATGAACAACCGCCCAATATTGGGTGCAAGATTGTTGCGGCGTCCCTAGCAATGACATCCGGGCTGAATGTATACAATTTGATTCACACTCCTGTTGACGGAGCCTGTCGGTGCAAACTTCAGGGCCTTACTGTGAACGAACGGCTAGACGTACTATCGGCGTTACTCTCAGTCATGTCTAGGGGTGGAAAATAGGGGTTGAAATTTTCAGAACGCCGTAGCTCGAAGACTCAGTTGAAATGTATGGTATTTTTTACGTTTTTAAATTGATCTCAAACTAAAGAATTTTTTGTCAACACCCGGAGCATTGTACGTCCAGCCGTTCGTTTGCACCGAAAAGCTTCAACATGATCGTGAATGAAACAGCGAGGGCTACGGGACATTACGGTCAGGTCCGCTATCTTATCGAAATCAAAACTCTGTTTGTATGTACCTATGTATTTCTTGAGTGGATGGCCAAACGACTGAGCGGTTCATGATGCAGTTTTTTCCCGGCGGTCTCTTTAAAAACCGGCGGTAACATAGACTACATGAATTTCCCGCCCTGATCAGCTGAGTGACCTCTGAGATCAATTTCCTTCTTTTCAACGTGCAACGCATGGGTAATCCATCAGCTAGATATACATAATTATTTCTTTAGGTACCCAAATAAAATTTTAGAACCGTTGAACGCAGTCTTTTCTTTGACGAAACTACTATAAATGGAGTTGGATACGGTAGAAAATAATACACTCTGAGGTTTAGGCAATTCAATTTCCTGAAAGCAAAATTCATGAACACATATCTAACGAATCAATTGGTTCATCTCAAAACATCCAAGTATGAGTTTCACGACGAAAAAATGTTAATTCTAGTTATGAAATAGTAATTGATCAATTTTCTGAAGGATTGAAGACATCCAGTGAAATTCCTACTTGTCATTAATAACGATCGTAGACGACCTGCGGTATCAGTAGATTGATGATGGCAAGACGGAACGAGCCTGCTAAGACGCGACCTTTCTCCCTTAATAAATTCCTTTCTAAACGGTTTATCGTGTAAATGGTGATTTGAAACGCGTAGGTGCATCGGACTAATCTGTTTTTGTGTTCTCCTGCTCCAGGACACGGCTTTGTTGCTTTCACTCTGTGCTATCAGCCTACGCCCAGGCTCAGCTTCCTTCTTCGTAAATTTAACACCAGGACGAAGACTTGACAACCGAATTGATCGGGGAAAGCCACTGCGATATTCAAAACATTACGACGTAGAAATGTTATTAACTTGGAGAGCGCGACTTCAGCTGAATCTATATATTCAGATCTTAGCGAGTTAGCGGAAGTAGGGCATACAGTCCAAGAAAATCCAGCGCAACCTTCACATACCAGCTCGCGCTGAATTCGCATAATACCACAAAATTTGCATCCATCTTCTTCTTCTTCCCTTGAGAATCACTGTTTTGAACGATGTGAATCACATCTCCCTCCCCTCCCAAATATATTTATTTATGTGTCTTTCCAGAAGATATCTGACCTTAGCTACGCAGTAAAACAACTCTCAACACAGCCAGACTGTAAGTAATGGTAAATGGAAAGATGAGTCGAAGGTGAGCAAACTTCAAAAAACAACGCTTGGATCAAATATGAGATAAGGCCAAAAATACTAAAAACCACCAAAATGTATATACCTACCTTAATAAATCAAAAGTGGTACAGAATGTTGAGGCGTAAGAAGACTATTTCAATGCTCAAAAGTAGATTTATGTATCCAAAAAAAGTGGGTCGAATACGAGTTTTTGGTGGTAAACAATGGCTATAAATTGCTAACATCATCACAACAATGTTATTCACCTAGAGGTATAGAATTGGGCCAAACGAGTATTTGAGGGTTAAAAATCGTTAACAGTTACGAAGTCACTAATTTTGAAAATTCTCTCATGAGGTCATGGTGAGTGGAGTGGAACCTCTTAGCAACAAATCTATTTGCGTGCTTTTGGTTTATTATTTTCAATAATGAACCTTTGGAATCGAGCATAACATTTTTACCCCCCCCCCCCCCTCCCCACCAAAATTGATGGTTTTCGTTTCAAGGTACGTACGATACGAAAATGGAATAAAAAAATGTCGCTCCGAACGCATTAATGACATTTTGTTTGTAGTCTAGGTCCATTTGAGGTCTAGTTGGACCGAGAAGCTCGGCGTTACTGTCAGTCATCTCTAAGGGGTAAAAAATAGGGGTTGCAGTTTTCAGAACGCCGTAGCTGGAAAACATTCAATAGAAGGGTATGCTTTTTAAAGTTTTTAAATTGATCAGAAACTAAAGAATTTTTTTGAGACCACCCGGAGCACTGTACGACCAGCCGTTCGTTTGCACCGAAAAGCTTCGTCAACATGATCGTGAATCAAACGGTATAAATCCGGCCCAGATATCATCGCTAGGGAGCACCTGATTCTAATCACGGATGGCTGAATCAAGTCGAGTTGGTTGTTCTGTGATATTATTTCATTTGAAGAATGATGGCTTTTTGGATTTTATTGAAGAGTACCTACTTATGTAACTTGAACAACGTTATGCTTCATGAATAACAACAAATAATTAATTACTGAATTATTGAATCCTGCGTACTTCTATTAAACTGTGATTCCCGGGCTGGCTACAGTACTCGATTTAGGGCTTTCATGGAGAGGGTGAGGGAGGGGGGGGTGGCTCGACGGTAGGTATTGACCGGAAGAGGCATCTTTCTATACAGGTATCTATGCAGAAGGGGCATCTATACATGTAAATACTAAACCACTGTGTAATAATTTGCAGCGTTTTTTAAAATGCAGTTCAGGAGAAGCACGGACAAAATAAAAGTACCTACCGTCAGTAGAGTTGAAAAATATAGCGTTTCTGAAATATAGAGTTTCGTATATACGTTTCTGAGTAGTTGTTCATTTTTTTATATTTTGAAACTTTTTATTTATGCTTAAAAAAGAAGAAATGATCATGAATTCTACCGATTCGGAGCAATGATCGTCGTCAAGAAGAAACCGCTAGCTCCCGTTGATCGATGAGTTACCTATTACATCTAATTTTAAAACAAAAATTGTTACCATGGTTCCACCAAGATATACTATACACGGTACATGAACAGTAGAGCGGTGAAGTGAACTTGAGAATGTACTTCAGGGAGGTACATCGCATGCTCATCACCAGACCGCCAGACGACAGAAGAATCGGTTTACACTTTTTATCGTCGTTTTGCTATCGAGTTTCTCATCTCGGTTAATATGAGGATGAGTTGTTGTGAGGCTGGTTCAATCCAAAACAGGCTCACTATATTATGAATCATCCAGTTCGTCTTAAAAACATTCTAGTGGAGTGGAAATGAGGATTGCTTTTAGAGAAAGTGAGTGTGAGTTCTGTAAAAAAAAAAAAAAATTGTTATATCAGATAACTTAACTAATAAAAACGATAATAAGCTAACTATTAAATAAACAATAAGAAGAATGAACATTTTGTAATTGTTTGTTCCGAACATGGTTCGATCACCGAAAACGGTATTAACATCGTATTTTATACTTGGCGCAAATAATATAGAACTTTAGCCCATCGGTATTAATTTATGTTCTACGATTTGAAATACTGAGAGTATAATTGATGGATCAGTAGAAGTTAATTAATTGAAAAAAAAACGCTGCAAATTATTAGACAACGGTTGATTATTTACCTGTATAGATCCCCCTGCTGCGTAGATCGATATTTTCTATGGTCAATACCTACCCTCGTACTCCCCCCTGGGAAGCCATAAATCGAGAACTCGAGCCAGCCGGGGAATTACAGTTCCATAACTAGTATGCGGTAGATTCAAGAATTTTATAATTTTAATTACTTATCGTTATTCATGAAGTATAACGTTCCCTGTTCAAGTTACAAAAGTAAGCACCTATCAATAAAATCCAAAATAACCGTCATTCTTCAAATGAAATAATATCGCGGAAAAACCAACTCGATTTCATGCAGCCATGCGCCATTATAATCAGGTTTTCCCTAGCAATGATATATCTGTGCTGGATTAGCACTGTTTGATTCACGATCATGTTGGCGAAGTTTTTCGGTGCAACTTCAGGGCCTTACTGTGAACGAACGGGACAGACCAATTTATAAAAGTAAAAAATTCCTGAAATTTTCAACCCCCTATTTTTCACCCCTTACAGATGACTGACAGTAACGCCGAGCTTCGCGGACCAATTAGACCCCAACGGGACCTACAAACCAAATTTCATTGATTTCGGTTCATGGTAAGGAAAGAACGAACGGACAGAAACATTTTTATTCCATTTTTGGATTCTACGTGCCTTAAAACGGAAACCTTCAAATTTTGAGGGGTGTGGGTGGGGGGTTACAAAAAATGTTTCATGCTCAATTCCGAAGGTTCATTATCTATCGACAATAATAAACCAAAACGCTGCATATTAGCACAACGGTTTATTATTTACTTGTATAGATTCCCCTTCTGCTCCCCCCAGGAATTCAATAATTAATATTATTCGATTTTTTCATGTTGGATTATTCTGTCTACGTTACAAAAGTACCTATCAACAAATTATTCAATAATTAATATTATTTGTTGTTATTCATGTTACATTTATTTTATTCAAGTTGCAGAAGTACCTATCAGCAAACTCCAAAACAACCATCATTCTTCAAATGAAATAATATCACAGAGTAACCAACTTGACTTCAAACAGCCATACGTGATTATAATCAGGTGCTCCTACCAACGACATCTGGGCCGGGTTTATACTGTTTCATTCACGATCATGTTGACGAAGCTTTTCGGTGCAAACGAACTGCTCCCGGTAGTCTCAACAGTTCTTTAGTTTGAGATCAATTTGTTAACGATTAAAAAACCATACCATTCTACTGAAAATTTCCGAGCTACGGCGTTCTGAAAACGTCATCCCCTAATTTTCACCCGTTAGAGTTGACTGACAGTAACGTCGAGCTTCACGGACCAACTAGACCCCAAATGGGACCTAAAAACCAAATTTCTTTAATTTTGGTTCACGGTCACTAAGAAAAGTGCGAAGTAAGGACAGAAATATATTAATGCCATTTTCGGAGTCTACATACCTTGAAACGGAATCCATAAAAAAAATTGGGGGGGTTAAAAGTTCCAAAGGTTCATTATTGAAAATAATAATACAAAACAGCAAAGTTGGGATCTTGAAAATTGGAGTTTGGAGGGTGAACCCTCCAAACTCGAACTCAAAAACTAAAAAACTGTTTATGACACTCGCCGATGAGACTAATGCCAGTAAAAGAAGTAAACATTTGATTTAACCATTATTTTTCTAGGCAGACATTCCTGAGGCTCCTGCTCAACGGGCCCACTAGTACTAAGTGCGTCATGTTATTTGTATCACTCATCCATTAAAACCAAATAACCAAAGCTACTGTGGGAAACGCATTGGACATAGGTTAGTCCTTTGGTTATAGACGATCACAACAATGCAACCGATTTGCAGCGGCTTGCGATCAGCAGCCCATGTCGGATAAGGACCAGAGGCAGAACGCAGAACACCAGAGGGTGAATTCGCGAACCAGGAAGCGGCCTAAATCTGGAGCAGCGACAATGACAGGCGGGGGCGGTAGACGACTCGTGAATAGGATAACAGCTCAAAGGGAGCAAAGACTCCTTTTTCCCCATTCAGCCCCCTCAGTAAGGAAACGCTTGGATCAGTTGAGGGGTTTTTTCACGTTCGGGGAAATTCGTTTCGGAGTTTCACTTTTTTAATGGTACCCCCTCCCTCACCGCCACAAGATTGCCTTTCATTCATAAAACTTCCTTCCTTTCTCTGGCCGTGTAGTACATGGACAGAGTATCCCATAATCAGTCATGAAAGAAAAGAAAATGTGTATTATCCAGTATAGTAACATACAATAATTTTTCGTTTAACCAACTCAGTAGTAACAACTCCTAAATGACGTACCAAAGCATATAATAATAATAAAGCTTCGTTATTTATGCAATTCATCAATCTACTTTAAATCCGAGGCGTTCTCTAAAGTAAGCAAGTTCTCTGTATTTTAGCGTCTCATAAAAGCACAGCCTGACGAATGGAATAGGGTACAAATACATATGAGATTGGAACTATGGATAGCTCTCCCTAGTTCGTAATAGAACCTGAGTTGATACTCGCATCGGTCAGCGAAATTCGAATTGATACAAGGAAAACCTAAATCAAAGTTACGCGCGAGTCATCCACGAAGCGTGTTGATGAAAAACGCCGCTGAATAGGAAAATACTGGATTTCCCTGAAGCGGTAAAGAAGTAGAAGCCAACTCGATTCCCTCATATTTGGCCTGTCCCAAAATACCCGCTGCCCGATATCTTATTTGTGTCGAAATAATTTTTGTATAAAATGTATTCTATATACAATAATAGTGTATCAGCAGTAATAACTGTACCAAGAATCACTTGAGTCTCTGAAGAGATTACCCTTGCGGCTAGATCACTGTACATGTAGAGATCAAATTTTGAGTAGAGGCGTGGAGTGGATTTATCTCTTCTAGGTTCCATTTATCAAAAATCAACAGCGCACTTGTAGAAGTAAAGTAAAAAAGTAAAGTCCGCCACTGTCAATATTATAACTTTAATTGAAACCTATAAACAGGAGATTTGGGTTTTTGACCGTTGATGTTAAGACTATTAGGAGAAGGTGGGGATCTTGAGGTTCGGTCGAGAAATAAGATCAGATGGTTTTAGGCCGAGGTTTCGATGTATTTGTACATCATCTTCAGGGCTTAGGTATCATGTGCAGTTGTTCCCAATGATGCTGATTGTGCTGAATTGTGATTACTTAATTAACATCGATGTTACATTATAATAATGAAGAACAGCACATACGTTATTTCTTCATTGTTATAATGTAACATCGATGTTAATTAAGTAATCACAATTCAGCACAATCAGCATCATTGGGAACAACTGCACGTGATACCAAAGCCCTGAAGATGATGTGCAAATACATCGAAACCTCGGCCTAAAACCATCTGATCTTATTTCTCGACCGAACCTCAAGATCCCCATCCTTCACCTAGTCAAAACCTCTAAATATATCCAGACAGGATGTTATTGAAAAAGTGATTTAATGATACTGAACCATAGCATGTCATTATAAAGCATGATATAAGACCACTCGAAGTCGTATGTAATTAATCTTAATCACTGATCGACGTGTACCTACAATAAAGAAGTACGACTCCTCCCCCAAGCACGAGGGTTTCCTCATATTTATGGGGGAGTAGCATTCGTAAGCTGTAGTGTAGGTCATTACTTTAATTACTGTCTCTGTAGTTCTTAATATTTATTACCACAATGTTTTCATTCGTATTTGTTTATTAAAAGAATGAATGTTGAAAAAAAGTAAAGTAACAGCGATTTCAGGTTGGTGCTTTTGGTCTGACTGCCCTGCCAGCGTCGTGGACGTGATCAGCTGTCCTCCAATGAGAGGATCAGAATTCGACGTGATCATTTCGCTCTTTACTTGGCTACTCATCGTCTCGCCTCCTTGGGTGGAGAGGGTTTCGCCCAAAAGCTACGTGGGTCGTACTCGGACATGTCACGACGTGTCACAGCGGTCACTCATCCAAGTACTAACCACGCTCGAGGTATCTTAACTCTGGTGATCTCACGGGAACCGGTTTATTCCACCTGATAAGGCCGTTGGGCACACTTGTAGAAGTTTCTGCTTAATACAGAAAATAGAACCGGCTCACTGATAGGTGAATGAATTTGTGGGGCATTCATGGATTATGCAAGACCAGAAAATTGGTATCAGTACTGATGACGGAATACTGACATTGTCAAAATCCATCAAGCACATCCGGACTGCATGAGACTTACAGGCACCTTCAATGCACATAATCTCATCCCATCTGGAACATTCACGGATTGCAGAAGACAGGAAAATTTGTCACGGGACTGAACACCGCAGATTTCGATTAAGTTACAAACCAGTTGGAATCCTTGATCCAGCATGCAACATACCCACGTGTACGCGGTCATCACCAGGTCTGTCCAGATGAGCTCAGAGGGAGGCTCAGCGTTCCGGGCCGGTGGCAGAGAAGGGAAAGCTGCACCTGGCCCACGAGTTTCAGTTTACGTTCCTCAAGTTACTACAACTACAAGGCACCCGTCGCAGCCTCCAACCCCTTCAATCGAATAACTCAACATCAGGTGCGAGGCCCTGCTTTAATTTCCTCGCTGTCAACATTCGGAAACTCGCGTTTTTTTGACGTGGGTATTACAAGTGAAACTCTTGGTGTCAAGAAAATCGCTCTGCCACTGTGATCATGGAGATACATCAAAAATATATTTAAAGACGGCCTAAAGACAAAACCTGACACACCAAAGTCCCGATAATCCAAAACGGGATTAACCGGACCTCCGGATCAACCGAATCGAAAAATACGAAAAACGCTGCAAAGTCCTCGTCACATGAGTTAACTACTCGTATTCTCGACTGAATATGGGACGATTGGGACCTCAGTGAGGAGGTCCGCAAAGCTAATTTGGCGGTTTTAAACTCGAACATTAGGTTGCTATTTCTGACAAATTATTTTGATCAGTGAAACTGCCATTCGATTGTCTTGATTCAACTGTTAATACTACATCCTGTGTTACTGTAAAAATTGCTTGTAATTACAGCCATTTTCACAGATTTTTGACCGATAAATATTGAATTTTGATAGTTAAAACTTCATTAGAACCTCAATCTTTCACTTAGTGGTCAAAATCAACTTCATATTATTTGGTCTCTCAGCCTAAAAACATGGAAAACAATACCTCACAAGCCACTAAAACCTCAAAAATACCTAATTTTGCACACATTGTTCACCCATTTCCGATCGGGCTGCCGAGATGCGGGACACAACTAGGGCCCAAATTTAGCCTGTTTCCGAAAGTACGATTTTTTTTAGACCGAAAATTAAGGTAGATATCGACGATTCGGCGGACGGACATTGAACTTTTGGAATCTACACACATTGAAACGTAAAAGAAAAATTTTTGAGGGGGTGTTCCAAAAAAAGTTTTCAAACCGAATACATGGGTGTATTATTCAGAGAATAATAAACCAACATTTGTATAGAACTTTCGTCGCGGACCGTACGGCCCTCTACTATAAATATGTAGTAAGTACTGTAAAAAAAATTAACTATCCTTTTTTTCAGTATTTACAGTTCTATTTTTCTCGTCACTGTACCTATTTAACGAATACAGTAATGAAATAGGTACGCTATCGCATTTTAAAAAAAAATTTTTAAGCTTGATTTATAGACGGTAAATGTGCGAAGTGTCGAATTTAAGGCGCTAAAACGGCGAATCGAAATATAGGATATTTCCGGATTACCTATCCGGATTTTCGATTAACCGCATGACTCTCGGTCCGATCAAGTTCGGATAAGTAATCGGGACAAGTGTAATTTATTGTAACCGACAGTGTTTATAAACGTTAACGGGCGTGAGATGAAGGTTTCAAACATTAGGTAAATCTTGGAATCCCAGAATCTTGTGGCGTGGAGCATAAAAATAATATTTATAACAATTTAAAAAAATAAAACTTACCTAGCTAGTTTTACTTGAATTTGTCGTAGATATCACGCTCCAAAATTCGCCGAGTGGAATCATAATATGATTTATAATTAGCGTATCAATCAATCTCGATCACTTATCTGTAAATATTGTCAACTGTAGCGGCTGAACGTGAGCATTTTTCTCTTGCCTCTTGTTATAAACAGAGGTATACACAGATAGCAGTCGGGATAAGATATTGAGATATTTACAAGGTTTGTCGTCATGAGTTCTGGACCAATCTGGTTCTTAGAAATGACTTTATAATCAGTCGGTAGTAATAAACGATTTCTACTCCACTTGGGAAAATATATAGAGTGATCGCAGATATATCGCTGTCAATCAAATTTTACTTCTAGCTGAGTGTTTTTGGGATGGAATTTGGCACAAAAAATGTCTACCTAGTCTGCTAAGATGGCATTGCCTTGTGAAGGAGAAGAGGACAATAATTCGGGTCTATCTTAAAATGTGCGTCAGAGGGTTGCTATAAAATTGACATAAGTATGCCCGCTTATAGTCCTATCTGACGAGATATTTTGAATTTGCTGTCTAAAATAAGCACTGGAGAGGGCAACTTTGTCGATATTATAATAAAAGGTACCTACCTATCTAAACACCAATTTAGGCACATTCTGCAAATGGTATCTGAAAGTATACTGGGTTGGTTGTGATATTGTGGCCAGCCCGTCGCATTAAAATTTTCATGACACTGTGTCAAATTGTCAAAATACCATTCCCTTCATCATTAGGTTTCTCACTCGTGACCCATCGCGTCCCTCGAATCAAAATCCGGGCGCTGGAACACGAACTCGCCCTGTAGCTTTTTTCGCATTCGAATTCGTGATTAGAAAGAATTGCAACCCATTACGATCAGCAAGGACGAGAAAGGGTTGCTCGGAGGCGTTCCGCCGCTTAACAGCCTATAACTCAAACTGGGCGATTGCTCAAAGTAAAAGTTCCCTTTCAAAACTGTCATCGAACACGAATAAGGAAGGAGACGACGATTCGATCTCTACGATCGACCGCTTGATTGGAGGAGAATATTTTAAATAAGACGTCATCTGACACTACTTAACAGTAATTGGGAATGCCCACATATTTATTTTATTTTATTTAGGTACCTATTTATTTATTTATTTTTATTTATTTTTTTTGAAAGTAGACACTGAAATGAGATGGTAAATATTTCTCATTTGAACGAGAATTGAGTAGTTAATTGTTAATTAAATGTGGAAATTTTGATGACGTCGTTGCCGCCTTTCTATGGATACAGGTTGTTTTATATAATCCAAGACTTTGAGGTGGGCATATCCATGTTGTGTCAATCAGATTACTGACCGGAAAGTCGCAGTGTCCATTCCGCTGCGGTGTATCGTGGAGGAAGAAGTAGCGGCAATGACGTCAGTGCAGATTTCCAGATATTCTGTGAACACTAAGTACATAAATACGTGGTATTCCGGCGAAACGATTCGATTTTTTCATCAACAAACATCAGAAAACAAATTTGGAGGAAAAAAATCATCAATTCCAGAAATGGTTGCTAAAACGTCCTGTTGTTTCGCATACATTTTTGCATTTATCTTTTGTTTTGTGTGCGCGAGGTGAGACTACATTGTCTATGCACCATAAAATTGAGGTTAGGATTGCATTAAGGTAGGTAGGTACAACAAATAGCGTTCAATATTTGATTTATACAGTCCAATAACATATTTAATTAAACTTTCGCAGAAATCTAGTAAAACAGCGCCCCTGAATGAATCAAGGTGAGTATCTTGAGGTTTTGAGTGGAGATTTGAAAAATGATTGTTCAAGTATTTAGCATTTTTTTAAAGCTAATACGTGCCTAGGGACGGAAAAAGACAAAAAACAAAAAACAATGGCGACGCGGTTTAGAGTTGACTAAAGAGCGAAATCGCTTGACTCCGCAACAGGTAATATCAGTTGAATTTTAAAAAGAATAGGGAGAACAGGATATGGTATGTCTCATGTTAACATATCCTCTAAATCTTTCTTAAACACACTCCGCAATTCCGAGGGTCTTAAATCAAGTCAAAACATTTCCAATAACTACATAATTCAATAACCACCTCTCTGCCACTACCCTCCCAACGATTACCTTGACATAATCGACTCCTCATTACTCTTGAATCGTACCACCGAGTAGGTGCGTATTATAGAAACTAAACCGTTTCCTCGATTAACGGGTATAACCCATGTTGGTATTTTTAGAATCGTGCATTTCGGTTTGACATAATTTCTTCGACGAAATTACCGCCCATTAAAAGTCACTGTTTGTTAAACTAGAGTATTCCCAAGTGTTATTGATCGCTCACGTGTTGACGAAGACAGTCCGAGGCAAGGGACGATCCTTTTCCCATTACCATAACCCGCCGAAGCGCTCCACAAGAATTACATTGAATAAGCAATCGGACACAGTCTTCCACCCTTTTCGACTGATGAATCATTCATGTTTAAGAAAAATTTTGATTCTGATAAAAGCAGGAGAGAGGAGCTGGTACCTGTTTTCAATTTCAATCGTCAACCTGGTTATCATAGATTTCTTAGGTGTTTTCGTTTTTGCCACGCGCCTAGAGCATCAGACCTCACTCGTTCAACATTTTGTATTTTTCTATATTCTTTTCTTAATAAGCACTGTTATTGTAATTTCGTATTGTTACACAAGGAAGGACTTCGTCCTACATAACTTCGTCGTGAATAAATACACTATTTTTATAAAACTGCAATATTTAAAATAAAAATAAAAATCGTAGGTACGAAATTTGTTTAGGTTCAGTTGGTTGATTAAGGTCAGTAAAGGTCGACCTATCCACGAACTGAATTCAAGATTGTTTTAGAGTGCGGGAAGATAAATTTGCTTATTACTCGAAACTAAATGAATGGAAAATGTTCAGTACGTTCAAGTTGTTAACAAACTGGTTTCTGATAGGGCTGAAGTGGGTGGATTTTTGATAGGAGATCACTTCAAAATTGGGATCAACACCACATGGAAGAAAGACTACGCGTAGACGTGTATGTATGGAAATAGAGCTACCTAAAGAATATTTGGAACTGTCATACGTGCACCCTAGTAGGAAATGGCCAGTACAGTCTGTGTGACTCTCGACAAAAATGTTTCAAGGGCAGACGGTGAGCTGTACCCGATCTACATGTCTCAAATCATATTTTCATTTAGTTGTTCTGCAAAAGTGTAATGTTTATGTATAAAACATAAAAATTATGTTATTTAAAGAACGCCAAACTTTCATATTTCTGGAAATCTTTCACCTTGTAGTGAGTAGGTATACTTTTCAGTTCTTCAGCCGTCAATGGTAGTGGGTACATTCTGTTGTATGACAGATTGCATATTCCAGATAGAATCCATAAAAAATTATTCAGTTTCCTTGCAGGAAGGGTTCTGGTATCCTATCGTGATATACATACAGTCGATCTTGTACAAATCTTGATCAAGATCTCGACGGATGACTGCCGCGAGATGAGCTCCCAGAGTGCAGTCACCAGTCTGTTGATAAAGATAATCAGCTTGTGCCAGATCCTTGCACCCCGTAACAGCCAAACCCAGGTCCTTAGCCTCTGTCTTTAGGGCTCAAGGAAGGTAGAGGTGGAGGTGTCCCACGCTCTATTTCATCCCAACCATCCTCATCCCAGGTTTGTTACCCGGTTTCCTTCTTCGAGTCTGAAACGCCGTATTCTCTGGGTTATGCAATCGCCCTTTCCCGGCAGGCACCACCCCTCCCATCACCAGCTGATTATAGTCAACAGCATTTCTCTCCAGAGGGACCCGCTCACTTCCTTCCTTCACTCACAGGCCAGGACTTGCCACCTTTTTGAGCCGAGAAAAAGCACTCCACCACCGGGATATTTGATGAAATATAAAAAGCTTCAGCACCATCTGATGTCACTCACCAACTTGTAGTCAAGTTGGGCCTCGTTGAGGAAACATCGGGCATTGTGTAATCCACAGATTACATGGCTCGGCCATGAATTAGGCAGCCAGTAATATACGACCAGCTCCAAACTAAACTATACTAAGAAGTTGTCCAATGTGACAGACTTGATTACATTTAGACCCGCTCAATCATATTTACCTTCCAAATTTCAGCTCTTTTCGGCATTTTTTCTGGTTTCGGGAACATGTTCGTTCCTGTTATGCAAGAACAAACAGTCCCAAGGTTGAAAAACTATGTTAATACGGCAAATTTCAGTCACGTAATTTCATTGAGCCTTCATTGAACACAATGTTGTTAAAACCAAGATAAACTTTCTGAATGAAAAATCTACTAACAAAGGGTATCACGCCTATTATTGTAAGTAGAATAATTTTCCTTTATCCACCAGGCTCAAGACGAAAACTCTGCAATTTTCTCGCAATCGTTTATTATTTCAGTCAAGACCCCGGTCATATACCGTGGATACGCCAGCAGGGAGCAATTACAGCATCATGCACTGGTGATTACAATATCAAGATTAGTACTATTACGTTATTCCTTAGCAGAGAATTCAACTGTACAGATCACGAAATTATGTAAAACAGCAGTAAATACCAAACTGGCACATTTGTGTGGAATTACCCTTATTTTTCAGATAAATCACTGGAATCTTAAAGTTCCTGTCATGCTGCTTTCCTTATGATGGCAAAAATCAAGTGGGAAAAACTTGGTTTTTGATAGGGTTTGTGAGCAAAAACTATTTTTGAACCACTACCTATTTGGTTTTCAAAAACCACCGCATTTGAACTCATACATTCGTTTGTAAAAATATAAGCGTTTTGTCGAAATTTGAAAATTTTTATCATAATAATAACAGTACAAAGTCAGATATCGTTTGCTGATGAGAAATTTTCACAAAAAGGTCGGTATGAATCGGTTTCTCAAGGCTCCAGCTTAGCACAAAAATCTATGTTTATGATTCGCGATCAAGCTGTGATTGATTAATTCAACTCTTCTTTAGGAATTTCCGGAGTAAGGAGGATTACCATACTATGTTACACAGTTGACAGGGTGAACCTACGGTTTGGTGTCGTTCGAACAAAAAAGCCGTGGTGAAGAACCATCAGACATCTCGTCAAGTTGACTACAGGCTCGAGGACTCAGTCGAATTATCGGCTTTCTCCCATTCTATCAACGTCCTTCAATCATTCAGTTGCATATTCATAAGCTGCCCCGGCAGCTCCTTCCTGGCTCAGTTCTAAGTCCCAAGTTTTCCCTTCCAGCCGTGTTCATCAGGCCCTTACAAGGAAGTCACGAGGGCGGTGAAGTAAATTGACAGTTTTGAATTGATTGAGAACCTGAGGCACCACCTGGCGAGGGAGCCAGTTTGGTTGTTTTGAAGGAAATCATCAATTATGTCAATAACTTCTGAGCACGAGAGAGTATTGTATAGATTAATTTAACATGTTGGTTCAACAAAAGTGTTCCAATTATTTTTACTGCTTCCTGATTAAGGGGACGGAGTGGCATCGTACATGATTATTATATCTTTAAAAGACTAGGGGAAATCACCATGATCAATAGACAGAGAGAAATTCCAACAAAAACTTGATTGACCACCAAACAAACTTGAAAGGGGGAAAAAACATGGCTCCAGGCGATCTTGCTTATACCACACACAGCTTTTACTTACTATGAAATTGCAATTATGACCAAAACAGGAGATCGAATAATTGCAGAATCGATAGGATTTAACTTGCTGATAAATTATAATATAAAACCACTGAATGAATGGTGAAACCCATGGAAAGAGAATGAAGAATAAAATCAGATTCGCCCACCCTATCAACAATGAACAGCAGCACTAGTACTGTACTGGACTAAGGTTTCACTGAGCCAGGTTAGTCAGCCGCGTTTGGCAGCATCGAGTCGGTGTTGCCGCACAGTTGCTGTGAACACCAAAATTCACATTTCGATCGTTCTGGAAGGAGATTTGAAAATCGCGGACCCATGGGGCATTAATTTAGTCGGAGCTGTAATTCCGAGGTTCTGTTCGAAGAACAATTTTGCAAGAGTGAGATCCATTACAAGGAAACGGATAATTTCATACAGCTTTAGGACCCTGGAAGCACACTAACAACACACAACAATATTACAGTAAAAGCCAGGGAAAGAGATAAGTATTAGAAGTTGGATCACTGAATATAAAGGTCACTTTTTCACTGAGGTGATAGATCAGAGACTGGGTTACCGTCTGGACTTTTCCCCTTCCAGAGATACCAAATACACTCAAAAACACCATGGGATAAGAATTTAACGTTTTTCGTGAAATCACCCAACTGCAGTTCATACCGTTTGGTACTTACAACAAGTAATTTAACGAGGTTGGTTACATCGAAGTCATTAACATCATTGGAATTATACACTCAATAACGCACGTGCGGGAGTATGGACCTTTCATAGATTGCTATATTCTCCTTGGCCCTGACCTAGGATCAAGAATCTACAATAAGATGTTGATGTACATACGCGATGAATATTGGTAACGGTGGGTGTGGGGGAAGAGGGCTCTGAAGCTCTAATTCAAACAAGCGATATGCCGTTATCTTATCGCTCATGATACACAAAACCAGAACCGCAAAAAAAAATTTAATTCCCCCAAGACGTATTGCCCCTTCATATACACCAACCAAACACCTGATAGTATTTCACTTTTATTCTTTTATAATTTGCCACTATTGTTGGAGGCAGCGAAAAACACGGAATATTCAGGGAAAATATTTCATAACGGCGAGCCTTTCTATACTGATCTCCTATGCCTTCATATTTCAAATTACTGCGACGATTAATTACCTAAGTGGCTAATTAGTATAGGTTACATGAAAAAGGTAGGTAGCTAGATTCACAAAGCGTTGGGGACCCCGGTTCAAATCCCAGCTAAAGACCGAAATTTTGTCAGGGAGAGGAGGGGAAACGAAGCTGTGTATCAGTAAATACCTGCGACCAGTCTGAGTCTTAATACTGCTTCTTTGGATACCAATTTTGTCAACTGACAAATCGCTAATCGGCTTCTTCGTGATTTATCACTTATTTATTTATTTTTTTTTAAACAAATTGATCTTCCCTACTGCGGTGACGCTCCCACGTAGGGGTTTGATCGTATTCTTAAAACGGGCATTCGGCTGACCTGCTCCCACCAACCCTTCGAATTTGAGCATTATCTATTTATTTCATATCCTTATTACTTATGAGTAACTCTACACTTCATATTACCAACAATGGCTGCTATAATTGATCAAGGAATATTATATTGCCAATAACAATTCATTACGTAGTTATGGCGCACAGTAAGTAGTATTCTGAATGAACCAGATGAGGTAGGACATTCTCCTCTCATTTATGCAAACTAATTTTGCGCCACAGCTTTGAACATGGGTACCGTAAACGTTTGGGGTACGTGTTCAATAAACGCACACACCATGTTGATTATTCGACCATTTTTCAAGTGGTACACTTCGAAAATTCGCTCATATTTTCATTCTGCATACCTGTAACTTCTTTTATTGCCGCGTTATTTTCATTGCCAAAATCACACCATCCTCTTCTGGCTAACAATGGCTCGATCGCTGGAGTTTGTGGGAGTCACCCAACCTTCCTGGTTCCATTATAACTTCGATTTCCGCCTTCTCAGACTTTCTTTCGTCCACCGATTTTATCATAATTTTCTGTATACGTACTCCAGAAATTTCACATGGCCTCGCACTAAACCAATTATCGACCACCCAAAGGCGCCTCACACGCCATCGAAAACCATTTCCGGAATCGTTAATTGTATGAGGTTTTTTCGTTAGGGTACACCTAATAATACCCACTTGATCATATTATTACCTGTATGTAGCACCCGGTCACTTTTCCTACCTAATTCTGCCGGGTTAGTGGCTCTATTAGTTGGGAATCTAAAAAAAACTTACGTAATGGGAACAGAACGCTCGAAATGCCTTATACCTTTGAACGAGAACGACATCCATGATAACCTGTGTGAAGTGTATTGAGTAAGTACAAGCCTATTGAAAGAAAACACCTTGTACACGTGTTGTATACATCCATACAAATAAACTGTAAAACTATTAGATCTGAAAAACACATTTCAATGTATCTAAGTTGCTAATCGTCAGAGAGTAAACGACCTCTCCTGAATAGCTAATGGTAACTGTAACAAACTATATTCGGTCGCCCAAAAATTTTCCGTTCGCGTTTGTGGGTAAACCTGAAATTCCCAACAATTAGCCAGTAAAAAAAATGCTCATTAATGTGATGAGACGCCTATGTGTATTGGTTTACAGTTTTCAGTAACCCACTAACATCGAGGTATTCAGTGCTGTTTAACACTTAACTACAACTACATTCACGTTCACGTTAAATCGAAACCAATGAAGAAAAATATGGTTAGAAGAACAAGAATCGTTTCAGTTCAAAACTTACATCACCCAAGGATTAGATGGACGACGGCTATAGGTAACACGCACCTGGAATCAAAAGAGAAAACAATAAGTAATATAAATGAATGGAAAATGAATTTAAATTATTTGTAAGGTGATGAAATTATACAGTTGGTAATCATAATTATGTACAAACTGAGGGTCTAATACGAAGTTTCACGCTGATCACAAGTATACCTAGGCACCATATTCATTATGTGTGTCCCTCAATGGACCAGTTGTTGGCGAAAAATCACCAAAACCAAAAGTAATGCTGAAACAGAAAAAATAACTCAGCGAAATAAACGTTGTAGGCAAGTTAATTTGGCGTCGAATGAGATCCATTAGAGTTTCCCAGCTTTTAGTTTTTAAATTTTTAAATTGAAATTCTTAAGCAAACAAATAACATTATGTTCCCAAATCCTATTTTCTAAATAATGGTATTTACAATTTTACTGTCCATAGAAATCCTTGAAATTACGTCATTTTGCTTGAAAAGATGATAAATATAAAGTTAAAAATTTTCTATAGAACTTTATGAATCCACCGAACATTAAAACTATGTATCTTGAAGGAATTTGAACTCAACCGGCACAAAATTCAATTTCGAACAACGTTTACTTCGAGGGGTTTTTTGATGTAAGCAGTCCTTTTAGTTGCTTCGTGTGAAACACTCAAAAAAATGGTTAAGTTACTTTCAGATACCCACTAAATGATATCTAGGTATGGTATGATTGTGACACCGTGTAATGTCCTATGAGAACTCAAATACTAGTTAAACTAGATCAAAAAAGATCCTGTCCATCTCATCATGTTCGCGATCCATCGATACCCAATGCCTCAGAGCTCAATTTTCGAACTTAGGTATTTACCTCTGTGATACCTAGTTATTTTTTGCTTATGAACACAAATTTTATATAATTATGATCTCGATGTTTTCTGATCGTCAGTGATGCTATTACCGAAGAGCGACATTTTCGGGTGACTATGTAATTATGTATAATTTGTGAATGTCTGTACCACGCTGTATCTATTTTGACAGTATACTCCTTAGGCCTCCAGAATTTTCTGTAAAGTTTTTGGTGCCAACACGGTGCCAGGGAACGGTGCCATGGAACGGTGCCATTAGGGGTGCCATCCGTCAGAGAAATGTGTGTTGGGTATAGTTTTTCATGTTTTCCAGCACGGTGAATCGAATGGAATAACTTTCAGAACTCTATGAATCATCCTTACAGCGACTGATAAATATTTAGCCATAAAGTTTTACGAAAAATAGCTATATCCAGCGTGAAACATGCAGAATTTAAGCATGTTTTCAAATTCGCGTGAGGCAATTTGTCAGCGGACCCACTAGTTTACGGATGATTTGGCCCACCCAGGATATCTGGTGATTGGATGCACAGCTAATAGTTTCTGCGCATATTCTGTTTGATTGGTTAGGTAGGTAGTTCACAAAAAATATATTAACGAAATCCGCGCTTAAAATCATCACAACCGCAATCCACAGAGTTGCACAACCCTGAGAGCGTTCCACGGCGAGCAATCAGGAATCAGGGACCGCAGCATCATCCGCCCCTCGTGCAGCCCCCAAGAGGAAGTCACAGACCTCAGGAGTTCAACACGATGTGCGAGTGAGACGGAGAGGACGACGGCCCTGAGAGCGGTGAGAGCGAGGGAGACGGAGGATCCCCTTCCACGGCCAACTCCAAGAGAGCATACCAAGAACAACTTTCACCTCTGGAACCCGGCTGGTTGTTCTAAAAGCGAAAGTTCGCTTGTTTTCACATGCCCCCCCTCAAACACACCCACTGGGCCGTTTGGTCCTACCGAAAATTTCACACCAGGTCTCTCAAATTAAGTTTGGGAAAACCACGGAGTTTTGCGGGATTTGTTTCGTCGATTGTCTTATTCTGGAAAACTGAGTGGGTATACAAAGCTAGGGTGGCCGGAAATACTATAATTATCTATAACATCTTTTCAGTACTCCATAGATCGCAGACCCTCCGTAGGATAGCACCTAATCCCGTTTCTCGTTACTAGGTACCGACCTAAATCACGAGATAAATGTTACTGAAATAATTCTGTATATGACAAACAGTAACTAAAATGTGTGAATTTGTTAGTAACAAAATTTGACATGGTGTGAAATTTTGTGAACTAAAACTGTGATTTTGTTACCCTTAATGCTTTTTTTTTGCGAATTTTCAAATGAAAATGAAGCTGTTGCAATGGGTCAAAAATTTACAGAACGTGAATTTTTGACATTTTTGTTATAAGCAAATCCGTTTCAGAGCATCCTGAATTCATCCGTAAATTTTTACAAAAATGTATATGTCTTCATATTATATAAATATATATATGTGTGTGTGTGTGTGTATTTATGTGTCACTCCAGACGATATCTGTCCTTGATAGGTACCAAAACGTTCGTACTGCCAAACTAAAGAATAAAGTTCGAAGATGAGCAATTTTTTCGAAATCCCAAGGGGCTCAAATTTGAGTTTTTAGGGGTCAAAAATCGATAAAAACGGCCAAAATTGCGAAAAATTGATATTATGTCACTGAAAGTGACGGGAAGGGTGAGTAAAGACAGAAAAATACCATTTCAGTTGTTTTTCCTACAGAATAGGGGTCAATTTTGGATTTTAGGGGGGTCAGAAGTTGAAGGGCTAAAAATCAGTATTAATTCACCTGACGTTGTGTCGGATGGTGAATTGGTATTTCAATGATTAAAAATATTTTTCTCAAAAAAGAGTGGGTCAAATTTGACTTTTTAAGGGTCAAAAATTGATAAAATTGGCTAAAATCTATTTAGTTGTATTCTCCGCTTCTCTAATCTAATTTTTTATTAGAAAGAAAAACACAGTTTTGTACGTAGGTAGCAAAACTCACGAATGAGAAACTTTCATTACCATATAGGAACATAGCCGCAATTGTGGAGAATCCTTAACTTGCTTTCCCAGTAATATTTGGGTCTATATAATACATAATTTAGGTATATATTATATATAATATATAAATAATTGGGACTATAATTAAGATGTATATATATAGTATAAAATATATTTGGCCCCAAACGTATGTATAATATGTGTATATAATTATATAAAATATTTATGTGTCACTCAAGATTATAGCTGTGAGATGAAAAATTCGAAATTACGCTAAAATTTTCGTAATATCAAACAAAAAGATGAGTTCGAAGATGGGCAATTTTCAAAAATGAAAATTTTGTTATTAATCACCAACATTTACCAGTTAGGTACTCGAGACAGAAACCAGCTATTTCAGTTAAGTATAAAAAATATTTTGCCACAAAATAATTTATTAAAAGTGGCTCATATTTGATTGCATCGGGTCAGTAAATATATAAACTTCTGAAGTTCTTCAAAAACTCCTGTTAAATCGCCCAAAAGTTATAGGATTATGCTCTTATTGTAATGCTGCATGGCTGGAACTTTTCTAAGGATAGTACCACAGACAAGTGAAACGGTTTCGGTGCCACTGCGCTCCAAATGTCCTGAATTTCAATTTTCAGCAAATGCTGAATGCATCCTAGGTCGCAAGAAAGAAAAATTCCTGAGGTGCTGCATGACCGTATGTTCAAATTCACGGGAATACTCCTGCTGCCCTTTATAAGGGTTGCCAAATGACAGTATAAGACACTGATATATGTATATATTACAATTGAGTAATTCTGACAGGTTCACGCTTCGAGGGTTGGACGGATTTTAGTGCTGTTTTTTGCAAAACGACTGGAACTGCCCTCGGGAGGTTTATAGCTCTGTTTGTATCACCTGAATTCCTCCTCACATCCGCCAAACTGGCCATCCCTAGTGACGTCCGAAGTTATTTGTTTATGTTGTGAATTGTTTTACGTTGCATGCTGGTAATATTGTCAGCAATGTTCGGAATTTTATTTTGCGGTTGAGTTTTTTGAACTGAAGGTTTTATTTTTTGTTGTGAGGTGTTTAAATTGCTGGCGCGCTGCTAATTTAATTTCGCTTCTTTCTCCGCCCAAAGGGCGATTTTGCTACTATCATTATGAAATCCTGGGATATAAAATAAATTAGTTCCTTATACACGTGAAAATAATTTACGTTTTAATGGTATTTGGATAGCTTCTTAGCGAACTTACGAAGACCAGACGCTTCCACAAGGAGTTTAAAATTTTTGGTTGGGAAAGCCCATGATTTTATGAAAAATCTTTGATTCTTTTTCGTTTCAAAGCATTCCATCCCTAGACTATAACTATTTTTAAAAGTACGTAGGTATGTATATACATGAACATGTTGAAATCTAGGGATGAATTCAGAATGCTCTGAAACCAACTTGCAACAAAACATGTTGCAAAAACTCGTGCACTTGGAATGTTGCATGGGTCCATTGCAATACTTAACATATTTTCCGAAAATTCTCTGAAAAAATACTTATTATATAACATTATTAATATCACGTATGTATAACATCTGCATTTAGAATCTGTATTTGCATTTTGCATTTAGAGACTCTGACGTACTCTCCTGCAGGTGATGACTACACAATGTACCCGTGAAATAAATGAAACTCCTCAAATAAAAACTCCTTTGCATCCTCGCTATTGCGATGGTCGAGCGGAAAACGCGAAAGCCGGTACCTTAGATCACCCTGCTCAAAATATGGCAATAAAACTATGTTTGTTCGAGTCGTATTTAAAAAAAATATTTGATTCAATATTGACAAAACACCTTTTTTTACCAGTGTAATTGTTTGTTTGGAGAGAAAGAAACAGTGGTTGTAAACTTCGTTTACTGAAGAAAAACATTACGTAGGTAGTTAGGTAGGTACGGAAATGTAGTGCTTTACTGAATTCCAATGCTATAAATTGATTGGCAAAAAATACTTGGAATGGAGTGACATAATATATGTACCTGCAAGCAATGTCAGCAATACTGTTTATATGCTACCGAAACTATTTATACTTGCTAGTAAATTTGTTAGATATACAAGCTTCACTAAAAATACTGGCTTTATTTTCACATCATTTGTGCTATCAGTCATTCACAGCAGTGACGTCCGCAGTTGTTGGTTGTCGAGGCCGTCTTAATTGAAAAAAAAAAAAAATACATATAGTTTAACTGAAATAAAAAAATAAAAAATTAAACCAAATAGCTCAGTATCAGTGCAAAACTATGGTTATATAGTTAGTCCAACCTGTTTTCGAACGAGATTTTGGGGGTTGCAGTCGGTGAGTGTGATTCCGATAGTGCTGTCCACGGATGGAGTGAAATTTATGCCGAACTACAAAAGGCTGTCTTGCTTCATATCACCCAAATAGTTCGTACAGTCGTCATTGAATGATGGACTTGCAGAGTAATTTGCCGCCCTCTAACAGACTACCCATTCTGGAGGGTTAAATAAATAAATAAATAATAACAATACATACTTTATTGCTACATACATAGGACAACGTGTTCCACGTAGCATACCAAACATTAGATTAAACTATAGACTAACTTACCATATTTGAATAAAAACGTTTGAAAGCGCGAAGGGCAAAATAGCATGAAGGGCAACAAATTGAACGCTGTAATATTAAAAGTTCCGGTCATGCAGAATGGCTATTAGAGCGAATTTTCAAATTTATTTCTTGTGTAAAAAGATGATGTAGCGAGAAACCATACCACTTTTCGTAAAATTATACATTTTTTTCGTAAAATTCTCAATAAATATATTATATATACATCTAATTTAATCTAATATAATATAGATATATACTTATAGGTACCTACATATTAATATGAAAATTTATTGTTAAAAATCCAGAGATGAGTTCAGAATGGTCTGAAACACGCACCTAACTGGTGGCGTTCTATTAGTAAATGTGCATATTTCATCAGCGGATCCACTAGATGATATTTCCACTGAATTCTTCGCTGACTGCATTTTCGCGTTGCTACGTTGCTATACCCATTTCGGGTCTGTTCCAGTCGAGTGGGCCCGCACCGGGAAGAGATGGAGCACCCGTTGGGCAGAACAGCCGAAAGTGAAAGTCGTGGCACCTCCACAAACCTGACTGATCTGGTGCTCAACCCTTTTATCGAAAATCGGAAACATTATTCACCCTCGAAGTGGAAATGTTCGATTTCAATCGAGAGAGCAACTCGAAAACGGACCAAATTCGGTGCACTCCCGATATCATTTTAGCGGAAAAAACGCTGCAAAGTCCTTGTCACGTGGGTATAATGTTCTATTGGACATGCCTCCAGAAATGTTGGCTGTTCATTTATTGTTTCTAGTTTATAATTGAAATAGCTATTTTTGATCGTTTCCACCAACTTTTGACCCCCCCGAAAACCCGAATCAGGCTTTTGACAAATTAATTATCTTTGATCATTGGTAGTGCCATTTAATTGTCTTGATTCACCTGTTGACACTTTTTCTAGTGTTATTTACAAATTGATGGTGATTTCAGACAGTTTTCCAGGTTTTTTACTCATATAAAAAGAATTTAGAGAGCTGAACCTTTGTTACAACATCAATTCTTCACTCCTTGGTCAAAATCAACTTCATATTCGGTCGTCTCACCCTAAAAAACATGGAAAACGATACCTCACATGTTTATGTTCACTAAAACCGTTAAAAAACCCTCGAAAACCCCCTATTTTTACACCCACTTTTCCCCCATAACACCCCTGGATGTTTTCTGATCGAGCTGCCGTGCTTCGGATCACAACTAAGACCCAAATTTGCTCCCAAATGGGGACCAAACTGTGCCGGAAGAACGACGATTTTAGACCAAAATTTAACGTAAATTTATCGCTGACACTTCGTGAGAATCTCAATTTTCCACCCTTTGGTCAAAATCGACTTCATATTCGGTCTCCTCGTCCTAAAAAATGGAAAACGATGGTCAACTAGGGTTCAAATGGAGCCTGTGTGCGAAAGAACGCACTTTTTAAACCGAAAATAAAGTAGATATGGATGATACAGCGGACGGACATTGCATTTTTGGATTCTACGCACCTCTAAACATGAATGAAAAAATTTTGAGGGGTTGCTGTTACAATTTTTTTATGAGCGAATACATAGATGTACACTTCAATACAATTCACAGCGCGTAATCTTCAAGATATTGTAGCCTGTGCTCCAGCCTCCATCTGCGCAGAACCCTATGCGCAGATCGCAAACGCGTAAATATCTAGATTTTTTAATCTTGGACACTGTTTCAAAAGTAGTCGCGCGTAAACAGCGTAAACCTGATGATGAGCCAATCAAATTCAATAACGCGTTGGAGTTTTGCGCGTTCTACGTCGATTAAGCGTCAGTGTGAACCCAGCTTAAGCAATAAATTGAATAAATACCAAGATATTTGGGCGAAAAATAGTTCAAATTCACAATTTATTATACCTAATAACCGTGGAAAATATTACCGTGGAAAATGATAACCGTGGAAAATATTACCTACCTAATACCTTTAGGTTTTAGTGGATAAGTTACTTCGCTCATAATTGTACTACTTGACTGTATCCTTTAGAAATCATAAGAATGCAGCAGTTTTAATTCACCAAATGGTGTCATGTTACACGTTAATCAGAATCTCATCACCCGCTGATTGAAGACAGCACAATAATAATTATTATTGTTCACATTATTGCTAATAGTTGAGCCGCGCAATAATTATTCTTCTTATAAATATAAAATTATTAGTGGTCACTGGTTGAAATATCGTTTGCACGACTCATCTTTGGAAGATGTTATAAATAACTGCAAACAACGACTGGGCGAGATCCACAACAACGATGATTCCGGTCGAGCTAAACATAATGGCTCACGCCAGTACGCCATCAAGTTGGTTGTTAGAATTATAATAGTCATCTCTTATGGACCACCCTGTGTCGTAGGTATACAAATAATATTTAAACAGGAATTGGAAACACAAGCCACAACATAAACCAAATGAAGCAGAGAATCGATAACTATATTTTTGAACGTAAGTACCTATAGGTACTTAGTAGTGAATTCTTACGCGAATCGTCCTGCTATTTCCCCAACCCGTTCGAAGCAGCTGTTTCTACTAGCCAAAGCTTGTTAGGATGAAAGTTCGCTCAATTTATAAACGAAATCCCCTTCATTTAGAAAGGCAAACGCGCTTATGGCGGATTTCCTATGATATCATCAACCTCAAGATTTATCACTTTTCGTGATGGAAACCCCACTCGTCTTTCGTTGCTCAAATTCACTACGCCAAACAAACTGAATAAGTATAATACCGTACATCGATGTTGATTGATGTGGCTGTCACAACTAACGCGTACAAATGATTCTTATTCAGAACTGAAGGGCGGTTCTCGACATGGGTGGTCTCTTTTGACTTTCTTCACTTAGCACTTGCCCCTCCCAAATGAAGTAGGTACAGCAACGTGGCGAGTCCATGCAAAAGATGAACCAGTAGCTGGATCATTATACCATGATGAAGGCATTTTTAATTACTTCAAGTTTGAATCTCCTTCAGTCACAAGTATAATAATACACGAAAGACTGAACTGCATGCTCCATCATAAATTATATTTGGGGCGGGAACAGCACTGGATTAACTTACTTTTAAAAAAAAAGTAATTTCTTCGCTTCACGGAATAGCATTGAATCGTGGATATGTTTTTGGACAAAGTAAACAAGATTTTGAAGGTCGATTTTCCATTCAGCTGTTCTGGGAACTAAACAGTCCTGTCAGCAGATTTCGAATATCAATTCACGTAGGTTGGCCCATCCAATTCAGTTATTCAAGTGCCAGTTATTCAAGGGTGACATAAATTTCCGAATTACCACCATCCAAAAAACGCACACAATATGTTGAAACACTGACAAAACCGTACAGTGAACCAAAGGTTTTTTTAGGTAGGTAATAGTCAAAAATCGTAATTTCTTAGCTGGGGAGCTCTGTTGGTGTCATTTGGTGCAAAATTTGATTGTCTTCAACTTTTCTTTTATACGAAAACCAATTAATTTGGCGCGAATGGATAAAAATGAGAATGAGCTGTTCTAAGAATAAGAACATCGGATATATTCAGAATAAGCGCCAAATCTCCTATATGAATGGTTTATCAAACAATTTTGTCCGCCTCATTGGTTATTTTCGCCCCTTCAGAGATGCGAGGAAACTCTTATAAAGTCTCCCTTCGTGGCAAATCTTCCGCCTTATCGAGGTTTGATATTCAAAAACCAAATTTCTATACCATACGCGCGTTTGGAGCGAACCAAAAATAAGAAAATTGTACCAAAAACTTGTAATCTCTACACATCCTCCTAATATCCTCATCACAGAAACAGTATTCACACAAATAATTATCCCGAGTATCAACTATGAATATCCTTCATAAGAAACGTCATCGAAATTATCAGTTGAGTCAGTGTCAAAGTTCAGGCTAGAAAAACACGAGATAAGCCATCGAAGAAAACAGCTATATCGAAAAATCCCGTTTTATAAATCTATCTTTCGCCCATTCGTTTCAGAGCGGGACTATCAAGAAGAACGTTGTGCTAAAGGATTTGACTTCGAGAATTTTTCGAAAAAAATAAAAAAACCAGGAGTAGTCTCGTTTGAAAATAAGTAATTACGAGGAGCTCGTATATCATGATGATAATTATGATTTGTGTGCGGGTTTATGGCGTTTTAAGAGATCAAAACGTAACTGAATTCCGGTTTTAGGGCATTCGGCATTAAGAGTATTTATACATGCAGATAAGCATTTGTGTGAATTTTGGATTTATATAGCTTGATACGAGACAAAAGCAGGAATGACAAGGTCGAGGCTAAAACACCGTCTTGGGTTGAATGAAATAAAAGGAACTAAAATTAGCTGCTTGTGCAGTAGGTAACATCGAATGTAGGTAAGTAATGTGGTAAATAGTTATTATGTAGTTTCAAAAACCTATTCATCCTGAGATTCTAAAATGGTCAAGCGAATGGTTTCTATTTGATTTCCGATTCACGTACTCAAGTGCCTACCAAGGTAAGCTTGTAAGAACTGCTTTGAAACCAACGAACTTCAAGGGGATTTCAGGAGGTAATTCGGTCAACTTCCATGGCTCAATATTGAAAATAAACAAAACTCCCTCTCTTGATACGATGTTTGAAATTCAAAATAAAATTCCCGATACGATGTTTGAAATTCAGTAAATATTGTAAATCCTTCGGCAGTCAATAAAGAACAGCAACAGTCCAACTTGTTATTCAGACACTTCACTCGGTGAGTCGTCGTTTAGCCGACTGGGTTGCTCATCTGACTGCAACGCACTGACGTAAGATAATGATAATATAGTCATTTAAATATTTGGTAAGTGCGCCAGTTATCGAACACTGCTGTATTTTTTAAAGATCTATACGAGTTTTGGCGAATTTTCAAAGAAAAAAAAGCTATTGCGCTGGGTCCAAAATTGTCAGAACATGAATTTTTGAAATTTATTTACAGGCACATCCCTTTCAGAGCATCCTCAGTTGATCCCTAGATTTTAACAAAATTTATTTATCATTATATTATTTATTATTTATTTTGTTTTTTTGTTCGTTTGTGTTTGTCACCCCAGACGATATATGACCGTGGGTATGATAAAAATGCCAAATTTCGCCAAAATGCTCATGTTGCCAAACAAAAGGATGAGCTCGAAGATGAGCAATTTTCAAAATTCCAAGGGGGTCAAATGTGAGTTTTTAGGAGTCACAAATCGGTAAAAACGGCTAGAATTTCGAACAACTGATATAAAATTACAGAAGTCGTATGGAAGGGTGAATAAAGACAGAAAAATACCATTTCAATGGTTTTTCGTACAGAATAGGGGTCAGATTTGGATTTTTGGTGGTCAAAAATTGGTACTAAGGGCTAAAAATCAATATTAATTCACTTGACGTGTGGGATGGTGATTCACGACGCAGAGACTATTTCGATGTTAAAATATTTCTCTAAAAAACTAGCGGGTCAAATTTTACTTTATAAGGGTCAAAAGTCGGTAAAAATTACTAATATTACTTAAAAATGTTATGTTACGAAAAGTGGCAGCGTTTCTCGCTATATCGTCTTTTTACGCGTGATTATTTCTTTGGAAATTTGCTCTTACAGTTATGCTACGTGACTGGAACTTTTTTTGTCTTCTAGATTCCGAGTTCGCTGGTGTATAGTGTGAATATTTATATAGTGCTAAACCAAATTGAGTTAAATTTGAAATTTCGAGATATGAGCGTAGGTAATGCTGCGTCTTAGTAAATCAAGTACGCAGTAGTAATTTTAAGGAGCTTTTGAAATTGGAATTTTCCTTCAAGTGTCCAATAACTGGTGCGTTCACCTACGAGTTGAGAAACAGGAGTAAAAAAAAGCGACCCGTCCCATTCATTAATGCGCACTCAATCTATGTCTCAAACAGTTGAACACATTCATGTGTACCTGCATAGTTTATAATAATATACATTGTTAACGTCTTGTTGGACACTGTATCGAGGGTCTGCTCTTGTTGCACGGATGATGAGTTAAACCCCATTCGACTCTTGTAATCCACCTGCCAAATTCACCCCAAAACGGTGCCCCAGTAAGGCAATCCAATCACGTTGAAAGCTTCACGGAAAAAGAATAATCCGGAACAAAGTAGGTGTTTATACTCCACCCCTTTCCACAAAACATAAACCTGAGAGAAGAAAATATGACTGGAGAAGGAGACCGAATGTGTAGGGCATCATAATTCTACCGCATATCGTGTTTTTCCGTTTACCTAGTCTCATTCACCGAACCCCTCGAGTATTCATTATTCGGCAATGGCTCAGTAGCTTCATTCCCTCCTTATTTTCCTCGTAAAACGGCCCCCTTGTTTTTTTCCTGTGGAGGCAGCGGCGATCAGGAGCAGGCACAGGAGGGGGAGCCTCGTGTCAGTCAAATTACGATACCCACCTACTCGTCCGTTTAAACGATTTCAGCAATTTTCCACTTAGCCGAACAAAATTATTCGATCGCTTATTCCTACAGGAATTTTGAGCCAATTTCGAATGCACCCGTCAAACCAAATCGCTCCCAAAAGAGTTTTTCGTGGAAATGAAGAAGGTAAATTGTGCCAATGCGTCTCTGTAACAATGCATGGTAGACGAACCTTACAGCGCTTTATATTTTTAAATTCATGTGTGCAATATGTACCCACATGTATAACTCCAGTGAATTTCATCTCGTCCGTTTAAACGATTTCAGCAATTTTCCACTTAGCCGAACACAATTATTCGATCGTTTATTCCTACAGGAATTTTGAGCCAATTTCGAATGCACCCGTCAAACCAAATCGCTCCCAAAAGAGTTTTTCGTGGAAATGAAGAAGGTAAATTGTGCCAATGCGTCTCTGTAACAATGCATGGTAGACGAACCTTGCAGCGCTTTATATTTTTAAATTCATGTGTGCAATATGTACCCACATGTATAACTCCAGTGAATTTCATCTCGTCCGTTTAAACGATTTCAGCAATTTTCCACTTAGCCGAACACAATTATTCGATCGCTTATTCCTACAGGAATTTTGAGCCAATTTCGAATGCACCCGTCAAACCAAATCGCTCCCAAAAGAGTTTTTCGTGGAAATGAAGAAGGTAAATTGTGCCAATGCGTCTCTGTAACAATGCATGGTAGACGAACCTTACAGCGCTTTATATTTTTAAATTCATGTGTGCAATATGTACCCACATGTATAACTCCAGTGAATTTCATCTCGTCCGTTTAAACGATTTCAGCAATTTTCCACTTAGCCGAACACAATTATTCGATCGTTTATTCCTACAGGAATTTTGAGCCAATTTCGAATGCACCCGACAAACTAAATTGCTCCCAAAAGAGTTTTTCGTGGAAATGAAGAAGGTAAATTCTGCCAATGCGTCTCTGTAACAATGCATGGTAG
This sequence comes from Leptopterna dolabrata, assembly GCA_954871275.1. Taxonomy (NCBI): domain Eukaryota; kingdom Metazoa; phylum Arthropoda; class Insecta; order Hemiptera; family Miridae; genus Leptopterna; species Leptopterna dolabrata. Next base: position 22,893,728 of record OX940986.1, read on the forward strand.
ACGAATCTTGCAGCGCTTTATATTTTTAAATCCATGTATGCAATATGTACCCACATGTATAACTCCAGTGAATTTCTACTAGTCCGTTTAAACGATTTCAGCAATTTTCCACTTAGCCGAACAGAATTATTCGATCGTTTATTCCTACAGGAATTTTGAGTCAATTTCGAATGCACCCGACAAACTAAATTGCTCTCAAAAGAGTTTTTCATGGAAATGAAGAAGGTAAAAGTCTGCCAATGCGCCTCCATAACAATGTATGGTAGACGAAAATCATAGCGCTTTTTATTTTTAAACTCATGGCAATATGTACACATGTATAACTCCAGTGAATTTCATTCAGTAGGTTGGATCAGAACAGGAATTGAACGTATTACGTAAGTTTAACGTAAATTTCTCGTTCGCGTATGGCATTCAAATGGGGCTTTTTAGGGCACCAAGCACCCTACTCTCCAAATTTCACCTCAACTCTTCTTTCGGGCAGTTAGCGCGTTGCAAGGATTTACGGGCACACATAGACAGGACAGACGGCTGACAAAATGTGTTCGGGTATACAACGCTAAATATTTATGGGAGAAAATTATGGGAAAATACGGGAGTTTCGAGGACAACAATTTGTTTTCTCCAAAAGTCATCAGAATCTTCCACCTTCGCTAGATCGGCAGACTCGGAAGAGAAATTCGCCAAGTGATAGACATCGCAGTATAGATCCTCAACATCGTTAGCATGATTCATATTAGCTGATGTAGGTACCAAAAATATTGCTCAGACATTGATTCATAAGTAAACCAGTTTTCAACTACCGATCAATGTTGGAGGAAAAACGAGGAAGGTTCCATGAAAAGTTGAATGTTTAAACTGTATTTCACCATTGCGCATGTTCAGGTCCGGTTTCGTAACAACAGAAAAGATACCTGATATTACTTGAAGGTGCATGCACTAAACACATTGTTATCACCTCTGGAAATGTCTCCAAAACGTTCAAAATGTTTCGGTCTTACGGAAGGAGAAACGTTTTACAGCTAGTTATAAAACGAGTAAATGGAAATAACTGTCCACAGTTCTCAGGAATTTTCGGCAATATTTTTTCTTGAAAAAAAAAGAAAATAAGAGAACTATTGGAAAAGTGGTAGTTTGAAGCCCGTTTTCGAAAGTGAGCGATCTTTTTTAAATGAGGGTGATTGGATGTAAAAATGCGGCAAGAAATGACGTATTAGTTCTATAATTGACATCTTACTGGCTATTTGCCCCAAGAAGGCGGAGCGAACCTTCGGAGCCGGTGGTTCTCAATACTGCCAACGACCCAACATTAGAAATGGCAAACCTTCCCGGCAACCTTCAAGAACCTTTGCTCTGACTTTTCATGAACCTCCTCTTGGTTTGATTTTTGAGGACTTTTTTTAAATTTATTTATAAATTTGCAGTTCCATCCATCCATCCATTGCGGATCTGTACATCGTTTAAAGTGATGCACTAGCTCTCCAAGGGGGACTTGAGTTGAACTACTCTGCGATTTACCTAATACATCATTTCTAGCTCGAACCCAGAAATTCAAATTTCAAACTCGTTTTCTGCCTATGCTTTCCTAAATAAACGAGTGGGAAGTAAGTAAAGTAAACAGCCATTCCAGGCTGGGGCTTTTTGTCGGACTGCCCTGTCATAAACGGGTGTGGTCAGTATCTGTTAATTTCCGTTACTGAACAGAATTTGGCCAAAAAAATTGGAATCTGTAACCCACGAAAATTGCCCAGTGTCCAAGTAATTAAACAAAATTGAAAAAATTGTTCACAGTAATTGAAACAATAATTTATTGTCCACAGTAATTGAGACCGCATTCGCAAAGGCAGTTTCTGTCAAGATCTGTCAAGAAGATACGTGGCAAGAAATCATAACTAATATGGTGAATAATTATTAACGATGTGTAATGCATAGCCCCGGCGGCGAGGATAAATGAATGAATGTTATAGAAAAAAGTAAGTGGAACTGAGGTGGGGGAGCAGGTTTTGTCCACTAATCTTGCTCTGCCATCACTTTAATCCCGCATCCGGATAGGAAAAACGTAATCAACTGATAATGGTGCAACAATAAAAACACTGAGCCTTCCAAACTGTGGTATTGTCGTAGATTATAATAATACCAATTCCATATATTATAGTACTATAATTACATCTATGTGTATTGTAGGGACTTTAGTTTTTGATGAAGGAATTTAATGTGTTCAATTACGCAATATGAACGAGTTCCTGGATGGAAAATATGTGGAAAATAACGTGTTTCCCCACTTGCGACGAAGAGCGATTGTATCGTGAGGCACGTGGAGCTCCACGTTTCAGGGAGACTTGGGATCGATCGGCTTCTTGGAAGCTCGACGAAACGAAAGGAGCTTCATGAGGGGTCTGCTGAACAAGTAGATTGTCTGATTTATTACAATTTATTACATTATTTATTATAAAATTTATTACTATTGTATTAAACATGTGATTACATTACCTACAATTATATTTTATTACAATTTTATTACAGTACGTATTACAATTACTTTTTATTACAATTTACTAGCTGTACAATTGTAGGATTCATACATTAGTATAGAAAGGATTGAATATGGACTTAAGACGATTTGGTGATCAGGGCCAAAAACCATTGGCATTTACTGAAACAGCCATTCTTTGAGCCCTTCATTACAGTGTGTAAGTTATAAGATAAATATGTATATGGGTGTGTATGATTTGTCTACGTCTAATCCTAGGTAACTCTACAATAACTAATACTAATAATTTATTGTAACTACGAGTGGCAATAAGCTATTGCCCCTTCGGCTGGCTGTTAGGCATAACCAGCAATACTTAATCATAAGAAGGGTCTGCATCTTTCCTCCCTGCAGGCATTAGACGTTCTAAAACCGAAGATCAAAATACAAAGAAAAAATACGCGTACATAAATACTATTTACTATATACTATATTACACTTTACTATACACTGTACTTAAATACTATTTTATATACATAAATACTATTTTGGTCTTAGGTTTCTTTCTCAGCAATTCAGCAGACGCTCGCTAGGTCTGTGTGAGTGCTGAGGATTCGCTGGTCTTATAATTGTTGTCCGTTATATTGTGAGCTTAGCTCTCCTGGACAATCCTCGGAATCTCAGGGCTATCTATGCGCTCCATAAACACCTATTTCGTACGGCGGTCCGGGCTTTTATTTCCACCATTTCTTATCCTTTTATTTCATTATCCTTGGTGACGAGAGCACCAAGGTATATTCATTCATATGAAATGTTTTTCACTCATTATTTGCAGTTCACGGACAGCCGTAGCCCTCTTCAATTCCTCTACTGCTCCAGAGAGGCTGGACATCCGTCCCGCCTACGTCGTCAGAGTGCTGTGTCAATCTATTAAAAACTGTGTCACCAGGATTGGTACTAATATTACGCATGACGCTTTCCATCGTGAAATTAAAAGGTTCCAGTCATGAAGCATGGGTGTAACAGCGAATTTTCAAAGACATTCGCGCTATTGAGCAAAAATATGGTATAGCGAGAAACTTCGTAAAATTATATAATTTTTTGTGATTTTAGCAAGTTTTGCCGGATTTTGACTTTTATGAAGTCAAAGTTGACCCACTATTTTTTTTTTTTGAGAAAAAACATTTTTATTATCGAAAACGTCCCTGTTTCTGTCGTGAATCACATCCCACACTCTTCAAGTGAATTAATATTGACTTAGTCCTTAATACCCATTTTTGACCACTATTCCGTATTAAAAACAAGTGAAATTGTATTTTTCTGTCCACTCACCCTTCCACACCACTTTCGGTGATTTTATATAGATTTTTCGCGATTTTAGCCGTTTTTACCGATTTTGACCTGCAAAAACTCATTTTTTAAAATTATATATACTTGTATATATAATTTAATTTATTGTTAGATTTTTGTTTTTCTCCCTCTCTCCTTATCCGTTTTCCCACCCCCATCCTCCTGGCCTGAAACACACGTCTTCTGGTCGATGGAGTCGCGTGGTTTGTGCGAAACGCGAGTTCATCCCCGTCTTCTTTGGATGAGAGGCCGGGTTCAGGCTGCTGGAGGTTCAGTCTGTTGAAAACGCTCCTAAGCGAAACGTCCAGGCAAATCCCCATTCCTTCTGTTCTTTATCTTTGTTTAAATACAGAATTCTGTTTATTTCAATAACGAGTAGAAATACGTATGTTATATATGACGGTACCTTCTCCTCAGCCATTTCAATCAATCTAAAACCTTGTTTAGGCTAATCAATGTTTCTCTCTGCGAACTTTGAGTTTGCTAAAGATTTCTGTATATTATATTAGATATAGCTACTTAATATTGAAACGATAGTTTCGGAATAGGACGAAATGAAAACTGTGTATTAGAGAATACTTGCCACTTTAAGGATTTTCATGAGATTTTGATGAGTGATTCGAATCTAGCTGGAAGAGGGCACTACTCCTTCCGCTACGTAAGATGCTTAACCCGCGCTACTGAAAAATGTGGAAGGTCAGCTGCATCGTAACCTGTAGGCGAACTACGATGGTGGCTGAGGCTACATCATTGTTTCCACTTCCCAGTGTTATTCCAGCGCAGTCCTATTTTACTTGCAATCTTATTCATTCATCACGTTAGAAATTATTTTTGTAAGCTACATGACCTGATTTCTTAGTTTTCAGACAAATCAATATTATTAATAGAAAACAAAACAAAGCGATATGAGCAACAGCGACAAATATTATACTGATTCAATCAGTCATCGCCACACTTGCGTCCGATTTACTTACATGACTACGAGAGCAATGTAAGTGAGGAACCCTGAAGGTCCCTGAAGGACAGGTTAGGTTGACGATATCAACATTGCATGAATGTCAACTTTGTGAATTAATCATTAATTCACACATATTTCAATCACATTTATTATTAATGCCCTTAAAATCGTAACGAACGAAACGCCGATTGAAACAAGTAATAATTCATTATAAAATCATTATGCCCTTGAATTTAAAAAAAAAAATGTAGTTACAAGTTCATTAAGTGAGGAGAGGAACCACCCGAAATATTGTTTAACTAGATTTCATGAACTTTATCAACAAGTGAATTGGTCAACGAGCACTTTAACAGTTATCCGACAGATAAGTTACGAATCAATTACCATACGCTGGAAAATACCACCATAGCAATACCAGGAGTTTCATCGGGAGTATCAGAATGGAAATCACCGTCAGTGTCAGTGTCGGAACAAACATCACAATTCACGAATACACTTTGGTTTGGGTTGGGCAACACAGTCATTCAACGTCCATTTACTTCGAATTTAATCACAGCACTATCACAGACTCAGCTTCAGTGCCAGAACAAAACGTCATTCATTAGGTAACACAGCCACACAACGTCCATTCATGGAATAGTACCACAGCCGCAATATTACGGTTAAAGGAGAATTCACGATTCTCAAGTAGGTAGTAAGTGTACCTACTTTGCGCATAATTCGGCCTCACATAACTCAGATTACTGTAAATAAGTAGGTAGGTATGTGCAAATAATGTACAATATAAACAAATAGAAAACAAGTGTTTAAAAACTCGCTTTTATTTAGAACTTATCTGAAAATAATAGTTATTTATTTCTGCTACCCGGGGACATTGGATTTTTTCAATACCAAAAATGAAAGCGTGGAGCGTTAGGAGGAGTTATTCTTCTTTTAAAGATGATGTTTTTATTTATTTATTTTACTGTACTATTTTTAGACTTCACAGTAATTTATTAATTTCAGATTCTTTTTAATTAATTAATTAAGTTTCAGCTACCTACGCAATTTAATTAGGTACCTACCTAATTAAATTTCACCTTATTTTATTAAAATGTTTTTTATGATTGATTTATGTAGGAATATGTTTTTTCATCGAAGATAGGTGATTAAGAAAATTTCAGCTCATTTGGACATCGGGAAGTGGACGAAAATCGATTAAATGATTTGACTCACGCAGATAGCGATTTAAATAAAAGCATGTAAAAACTAGTATAATCTTTGAAAAACGTTCAAAAAATTCATGTGTTTACTAAAAAAGAAGGAAAAAAAAATTTTAAAAAGGCGCGAATTAAAGAAATGTTTTGGGAAATTGAGAATTTAAATTATTGGCCATCTGCCAGAGCACTCATTACAGCCTGGCTGGGCACTTGTTGAAGCCAGACGAGTGGCGAGTCGTGCAGAAAAATTATGTCAAGGGACCATTTTTTGGTGTTTTGAACAAAAAAGTTGTCATTTTGTTCACTCGGTGCAGTACGAACGTGCTGAAACTTCTCTCAACCGATTCAGTGACACAAAAAAAAAAAACACATGGTAAACGTCTCCCATGCCTAAATTTAAAAAATATGATATTTTTTCCGATTTCTGACCGCAGTTCTGTAAATTTGGTATGCTAGTGCGCCTAATCGGACTGGGACTGGTTTCAATCGATTCACCCCAAAAACATGATTGACAATACCCCACGTGCCTGTGTTGCTAGAATCCTTCGTTTTGATATTTTGGACCAAAAACGCGTAAATTCGGATCGCTGCGCACAGTGCGACCGGGCTGGGTAACAAACTCATCATTACTCTTGCGGAGACTGATTTCTGTGCAAGAACGAATTTTTTACCATGGAAATTATGGGACTTATCGTGTGGAATTACATATAAATTATATATACATAATATTTCCTACTATTCGAGGTCGATGCCTACAATGCAGGAAAAATGCATGAACCAATGCAGGAACCGCGCAATGGTGACCTCCCAATAGATGTAAATTGTGGGGTCCTCAAGATATCTATAAATTGATCTCCGACGCACCCCGGAGAGGTTTCCGGTTCACTGGGCACAGCTCTGAAATTTCCGAACAAGCCAAACAGCCAAGTACATTTTCTTTGAAAATTCGCTAAAATGTTGGGCTCACCGCATTAGCACTGCTTTTTCTCTTTGAAAATACACTAAAATACCAAATAATATGAACGACACAAAACAACTGAGATCTGTGACGCCTCACCTGACAGTAAATATCGCTTGGGAGGCGGTGGCGGCGGCGGTGGCGGCGCCTCGTACTTGCAGTGCGTCCAGTGAGGCTGCCAGGGGTAGCCGAGCTCCTGAGGCATGCAGGCCCTGTAGCTGGTGTCCGAGCCCATCACTCGATCGTCCCTAAACACCACACATCCCTTCCGTCGTTCAAACAAACGTATCACGCCGAACGCAACCACCGGGAAACAACCATACAAACAGTTCAGCTGATACTTTTCATTTGATACTGATACCGGTATCAGAAAACTATCAAATCAAAAATATACCTACTTCAGATTTTATTGAAATTTCTATAAATTTTTTTAATAATAAAAAATAACTACTTCAGATTTTATTTAAATTTCTATAAATTTTGTTTTTAGAAATGTTAGAATTGAAAGTTTGAACAGTCTATGGTCATTCTTGGCCTCAGGGTTTTCAAAATATGTATGATGTAATGTAGCCCAAACAACTCACACTAAGAAAATCTTGTTTAAAACATCAGAGAATAGGCGATTTCCACAACAGACTACCTAGTTCCACAATACGCCAGCTACCAAGTCACAGCCTGACTGAGAACAACAAGCCCCTGTCATGCGCAGCAGGGCCTAGTTTAATGGTGTTTCGATACCTTGGTTTATCGAATAAAAATGGTATCGAAACGGTATCGAAAGCTTGGTTGGTAGGCACTGGTATCGATATGATATCGACGGAAGTATTCGATACCGAGAACAGGTCAGACGATCATTCGATACATCGATAAAGAAATAAAATTATTTCAACGACTATCGCTGATCCTAATTAAAATAATACTGTCGTATCAACCACAATGATACTACCTACACTTTTTTTTACATTACTGGCCCCACTTTCATTCTTAGCTGTTCAATACCCAAAATTATACCTACTCCAAAATTTGAAAATAAATAACTGATCAGAAATATTATGTTATGGGTACCTACCAACTCCAAAATTCAAAAAACTGGAAATTATTAGGGACTTTATTTGTGTACTACGAGTAAACTTGGGTGAGGTTTTGGATGTTTTTAATATTGTAATTTATTCATTATTTGTTATTTGTTCTTCATTTATTTTTTATTGTATTTATTTGATTATTTGTATTTTATATTTACTTCGTGATAATTATTAGATTCTATCCTTGCTAGCTTCACATTTACTAGGTAGCTGTTAGTTCAGGTAGGTAATTGAGGTCTTCTTAGACACCAGTTTATTACAGACCAGTTTAACGTCAATATCCCAGACCGAGTGGACTAAAAGGCGCTTGGTTCTTTATCTCGTGAGAGATACAATAATTTCCAGTCGACTGCAGTCCAAACCTCGGCCAGGTAGGTACCAAATACCGAAACTATCAATATCAGCCGAAACCATCGATAAATCAGAAAACATTGTTGTTTTAAAAAACCAATAAAATGGTGGTCCTTTCTTATTGACCAAATATTTCGCTCGAAACTGTTGATTCAGTGAGAGGTGAAGGGGGGGGGGGTTATGCGGTAAACAATAAAGTTGTTGAATGAATGTGGAGAGTCAATAAATTGTTCAAATCGGATTTTTAAAGCTGAAAACTTTCCAGTCATGCAGTAGGGCTATATGAGCGAATTTATCCTCAATTTTTTCCCCCCTTCGAATGGGGATGTTGTTCCTTCCGTTTGATATTACAGAAACTTACGCAATTTGAACATTTATGATGTAGCCAGGGCCAGTAATACAATATCGACTGGAATGACAGTACAAGTAGGAAGTTTGCTCGAATATTCGCTCATTAGCCATGCTCCGAGTTGGGCAGTTTATTGTTAAGAGTAATTACAAGTAAGAATATTTTCTGACCGAGTACATACGAACCAATCTATAGAATGAATTCAGGAATGAACCTTGTAGGAAAGTTTGAAAAAGCAATGATCTATAGGTAAAATGCTTGCAATCCACAAGTATAATCCTAAGGTAGAAAAACTAGAAGAAGAGTTCCAGCCATGCAGCATGGCCACAAGAGCGAATTTTCAAAGAAATGATCGCGCTATTGTGTAAATATATGATATATCGAGTATGTAACCGAACCACTTTTCGTAAAATTATATATAATTTTTCGTGTTTTTAGTAATTTTTACCGATTTTTCATCCTTATAAGTCAATTTTGACCCACTCTTTTTTGAGAAAAAGATTTTTATCGTCGAAATAGTCCCTCCGCCGTGAATCACCATCCCACACGACGTCAGGTGAATTAATATTGATTTTAACCCTTGCTACCAATTGAGTATCAAGAATCCGAATCTGAACCCTATTCTGTATGAAAAACAATTGAAATTGTATTTTTCTGTCTTGACTCACCCTTCAATACACTTCCAGTTATTTTATATTAACTTTTTTCAGTTTTAGCAGTGTTTACCTATTTTTTACCTCTAAAAACTCAAATTTTACCCCCTTAGAATTTTGCTGCTTGAAAATTGCTCATATTTGAACTCGTTCTTTTGTTTGGCAATATGGACATTTTGGAGGAATTTGGAATTTTCATCATGTACTCAAGGTCAGATGTCGTCTGGAGTGGCACATAAATATGTATTATATATATATAGGTAAATTTTTGGGTGAAATCTAGGGATTAAATCAGGATGATCTGCAACGGAATTGTCTATTAAAAATTTTTTTTTAAATTCATGTTTTGACAATTTTGGACCCATTGCAATAGCTTGATTTTCTTTGAAAATTCGCTTACTATTTAAATTTAATCTATAAGGCAAAATATATTCCTTGTCAAGTCACAGATTTGAGCGAATATTTGGTTTGATATGAATTTTCTCAATGTACAAGGCGAATGATAATATGAACCAAAGTGGCCATCCCTCGAAGGGGGTTGTAATAAAACGGTTGTTCACCAGGTTGGCAGTTCGGTCGAATCGCTCGGTAGGTTCGCCTCGGGACTTCGACGCGACAGGAAAACCCCGTTGAAACGACCGCCGCGAGACGGACGAGCGACGAGCGGCGGAACGGACGGGCGGACGGACGGGGGGAGCGAAAATTTCGAGGGCTCCGCCTGACGCCGGTAGGAAGTTCAGCGGAAGACTGGGGGGGTTTTTCTGGAAGTTCATCAGCACCGGGGGGTGGGAGGACGTCACGCGGCCTCCGGAGGACGCGTCGGTCTCACGTTGGTCCGTCACGTGTTGCCGGGAGGCACGTGGCCCGCCCCCACCTGGGCGCCGCCTCACGACCGCCCCCTGCGTCCCCCAGATTTTGAACACCAACAGGCACATCTTCAGTATTATTTTCAATGATAAACCTTTAGAATTGAGCATGTGAAGAAAAAAATATATATACCCCCCCCCCCCCCCCCCCCCCCCCCCCACCCACCCACCATCATACAATTTGATGGTTTCCGTTTCAAGGTACGTGGAATCCGAAAATGGAATTAAAAACGCTGCAAAGTCCTTGTCACAAGGGTTTATTATTCTATTGGAGTTCTACAGATTCTTGTTGGCTGTTAAATTTATTGTTTCTTTCATGTGGAATGATTGAAATAGCTATTTCTGATGATTTCCACCAATTTGGCCCCGAAACATGAAATAGGTACGCTTTTTTTCCAGATAATCTTTGATCACTGGCAGTGCCCATTTAATGGTCTTGATTCACGTGTTTACACTTTTCCCAATGTTATTATACACATTGATGATGATTTCAGACAGTTTTCCAGGTATTTGACTCATAAAAAACCAATTTTGGGAGCTGAACCTTTGTAAAAACTCAATTTCCGCGTCTTTGGTCAAAATCGACTTCATATTCGGTCTTCTCGTCCCCAAAAACATGGAAAAAGATACCTCAAAAGCTCATGTTACTAACATGTTGCTAAAACGCAAAAAGTACCTATTTTTATACACATTTTCACTCATAACACCCCTTGGTATATTCCGATCGGGCTGAAAAGTTTCGGGACACAACTAGGGCCCAATGGAGCATTTGTGCGAAAGGACGAATTTTTTAGACCGAAAATGAAGCCGGTACACGTGATACGGCGTACGGCGGATGGACATTGCATTTTTGGAAACTACGCACCTCGAAACGGAAAAGAAAAACTTTTGAGGGGGTGTT